>OZ004699.1:11337249-12587249 GCA_963924545.1 Pogonocherus hispidulus
GGGTAAGTAAGTAAATAAGTAAAGATTTATTTAGCAAAGCTAATATACACAGAATGGAAGAGAATACACATAAATAAATAAGTTATTATAGCAAATTCTGAAATAACAATAAAAACACAGCTCTTTTAAATGCAGGCAAATTGGGTGCATTCCTGACATCGTGTGGCAGAGCATTGAACAAATTCAACCCTTCATTAAACAGAGACTTCTGTAGTTTACTATTCCTTACTATCTCTATATTGTAATTTCTTTGGATCGAACATCATATGTATGCATATCGGAACGTTTTGTTAAAAAGTTGCTGAAGTATTCTGGTAAAGTTCCATGACTTATGTTGTAAATTATAACTTTGAAATCTTAAATAGGAACCTATATTTTTTATTGCAAATTAGGATTCTACGGCTAATCCTAGATATTTTTAGCATCATGAATGAATTATGATGGCATCAATGTATTCTCATTGTTAGTTATTTAATAAAGTCAAATTTAACTCGGAAGATTTTGACTATTATCCTTAAAAGTAATACTTGTGCCACCTCTGACCAACCGCATGTTAACATGTTATGTGCGCCTTATATTTTATATAAAAACAAATTTATTACAAGTTTATTTATTTATTACTTTATTGTTAGTCTTAATAACATCATTAAGCTTCCATTGTGATTTAAATATCGTATACAAGTATATGAGCTCGGCTTTAATATAGCCATCAGATATTTTATTATCGAGATTGTACAACACCGGGGCCATTAATATTTTGGTCAGTTTATAGTTTCCCGGTTTAATCGTATTTATATAAGACGTATCATTTATGTAATGGGATGTGGGAAAATAATTACACTAAGTTAATTCATTTTTATCTCTATACCGCTATCAATTGGTCAACAGATTATTTTTTGGACCGGTCGAGGAATTTTCAATCATATCGCACGTATTACTGTAATGAAATTTTTGTAGGACCAAAAAGAAGCTTGATTACTTATTATATTATAGGTACTTTTAAATTTTCGTTCGTTGGCATTACTGAATGGTCGAAAATGACCTTAAGTTAACTATACGCCCCACTCATTTAAAATAATTGCAGCAAAAGGGTTTTCAGATTAATGTTCTTATAGAGTCATACCGATTTCCTCAAAATCTAATTACAGAAAAAAATAAAAAATACTTAGTCACCTTTAAAGTTGAATCAAGGACTCATTAGGATTTATTTTGGTAGCAAATGAATTTAAGTACTCTAAGGGCCGGTTTCACAATGTATTTTAACCGATAGTTTACTGACTATAAGTTTAGAATGTAAATTTCTTTATCATTTTATCTATAACTAGGCACATTCTAAACTTATAGTTAGTAAACTATCAGTTAATTAATGGTAACCTGCGATTGTGAAACTGGGCCTTAGTGGTAAACTAGTACCTATACACCACAGAAATAAAGACTATATAATGGAGATAGTTCCTTTCATACGATTTCTGTGACTCTGTGACGAAAATGGTTTTTCGGTCCGGTAAGGAGTTTGCGCATTGAGCGAATGGTATATAAGTTATATTTAAAGCAAGCAAGTTAATATAAACTCCGATACTTACGTATGAATTGCAGACAACTTAGATATAAGCTGTATAGTAAAATAAGATATACAAGGTGCCCATTATCTATCTTTTTACATGGTTAACTTTGTTGATCGTGGAGATAGAGAATTGTTTAAATTAGCAAAATTGGGCAGAACTACAAAAGGAATTCAGTGCCTCCTTCAGATTTAATTTTAATTTTCAACTTTTCGAGATATTTTGGAAAAACTGAAAATCGCCAAAATTTTTAAACTCGAATATCTCGAAAACTATAAAAGATACAAATAATATAAAAATACTGTGTGATAGTGTTTTTTACGTGGAATTCAGCGGTGATATTGAAAATTTCACGGGCATCTTATTTTTTTAAATGGCAACCATAGTTGGCTATGGTATCAATAAAAAGCTTATTTTTTTCTGATTTCAAAAATATAATATTTAATATACCTTTCTCTTTTCTTTTGTTTACTGTAATGAACAAATAATTTATTAACATAGTAAGCTATGAAAAACTAACGTAGATCAGTAAACAACAATAAAATATAAATGTCAGATCACACTAAAGTCACATTATAAACGTCAAAATTAAACGTTCATCTTAAAATAGTTATTGTGAAATGTACACAAACGAAGAAAAATACGATTTATTAAATATTATATTTTTGAAATCAGAAAAAAATATGCTTTTTATTGATGCCATAGACAACTATGGTTGCTATTTAAAAAAACATAACTTTATTTTTTTTCTGAAAAACTAAGATACCCGTGAAATTTTCAATATCACCGCTTAATGCCACGTAAAAAACATTATCACACAGCATTTTTATTTTATCTGTATCTTTTATAGTTTTTGAGATATTCGAGTTTAAAAATTTTGGGATTTTCAGTTTTTTCAAGGAGGCACTGAATTCCTCTTGTAATTCTGCCCAATTTTTCTAATTTAACCAATTCTCTATCTCCACTATTAACAAAGTTAACCATGTAAGGAGATAGATAATGGGCACCCTGTGTCCATAACACTTATACAAAGGGGAAAAACCTTTAGGTATTCCCAAATTAAAACTTTACTTGCATAGCAAAGATACCTAAATAAATACCATCCCAATAAATACTACCTATACTTGTATATAAATTAAGCCATTTCATCAAGCTACTGACGATGAGTACGTAGTACTGGAAATGTATATTTAACATCACTAAAAATGAATGTGAAGAAGAATAATGTTCGTTACAAAATATTGTTTTACAATTTTGTAATAATATCCTTAACGTTGCTATCACCCCACGGACACGACGATGAGTTAAGATTGAGTGTTTATAGTAGCCCATACCAAGAACACAGGACATTAACTAAACATAATCTGACAAGAACGCGTGTAAGAGTGTTCGCAGATTATTTACATAGCCAGCCACTTGGCAACCCTTCTAGTGTAGCAAGAAAAATAAATCTCGCATTGATACAATCTGGACACGCGTCAAGATGGATAAAATAAAGAAAACTGTCCGTGCAGTTTCCAGAAATAGCCCAAATAAGCACCAGCTGCTTTGATGCATTTTTAACAATTGCTTGGGACAATCCGCGGTTGTTAGATTTTAATGGGGAATCATCTATTGAATGGGTATACTGTAATTGTTTCGAGGACCACCTCAATGCTTTGATGACGACTCGTTTAAGGGAATTTAGGCTGATGGATGACAAACAGAACAAAGTGATCTAAGCGTTGCGGTCCTAAATGTATAATTTAGTACAGACATCGTTTTTATACGGCAGTTTGAACCATTTTTTCGCATTATTGCATTGGTATACTTAGTAATAGGTATACTCCATTAAAAAATAATTTTAGGTAAGTATAGATCTTCTGAAACATGCAGAGCTCAACGATTTATAAAGAGGGTGCAATAACGTAGGTAGGTACACTCATTTGCCCGTTTAAGTACAACCTAACGAGTGACGTAAAACTTTATTTCCTATTTTAAAATCAACAAAATATCGAGTAAACAAAGTAAACACTTTATTTTAACATAAGAACGACATTTGAAACGAAAAATTCTTTATGATCAATTCTTACAGAACAAAACCAATTAATAATGATCAAAATTCAAAAATGTGGTAAATATTATATTGGGCAACCATCTAGACCATTACAAGTAAGGGTCAGCGAACATACAAATTATGTTAAGGATTACCTATTTGATAAATTTGCATTAGTAAAACACGTATGGGACAACTGTCACCGAGTTGTTTGAACACAGACTAAAATTTTACAAAAAGAAGAAGATCAGTTAAAAGAAAATTAAAAGAAAGAGCTTTTATTAAACTTACAATATATAAAGTACAAGGCCGAAAAAAAAAGATTATTGATGAAAGGTACTTTCCTTTGCTCTTTTCAGACCCGGCAATTTGGTACTTTTTATCAGAAGTACGTAATAACAAAGTACGTTATAAAAATAGTAACGGCCGGGACATTTTATTTGGTACGGTATAACCTTGGGTTCATAATAAGCGTGTATGTTATAAGTGAGTTTTACTGTACTTTATGCCAATTCTGTTCTCACCACAAAATCTATATATACAAGTAGATGTCAACCGTAGATAACTTCCGATAACCATCGTGTGCAAATTGCAAAAATAAGCGATTGACATCTTCCAGAGCTTCTCGGAAGCCCCACTTGCCAATCGAAACCGAAACTGAATAAATACCACTTATGGTTATCCAACGGACACCGGCTTTATTTTCTTTAACGCACGTGAGACTCTGCGGGACCTCTAGAGGGGCAGGTGGGGCAGTACGATGGCCATCGCAGGCACTAGTAGTGGTCTGCTGCCGGATGATAGACTGTTGGCCGGTTTATAACCTAGTCTTCAGTAGGCCAGCGGACAAAACGACCCAAAAACTAAATAATGGTTCTGAAATAACAACACTAACATTCTTACTTATACTGGGTGTTTACCAAAATCCTGGAAATATAAAGAATAGATCCCTCCACTAAAGACTTCCAGGGATTTTTTTTAAACATAGTGACCCAAATAAACAGTTTGTTAATGGTAGTTTCTACAGCATGTCAGCAAAGAGAAAAATAGTTCTGACTAATAACATTTTTAATAGTCTTAATATACATGATTGGATAATATAAACTTTGACATGCGCATTGAGATTCTACAGAGACCTTAAACTAGTACATGAAGACTATGAAGAAACTCTAAGTATTTTTTTTAATTATTCACACAAATGTACCAGTTAAAATTCACATAGATATTCGTCGATTGCATATAAAACATAAATGAAGAAAAATGCTTGAGAATATATTATATGAAACACAAGGGTCTATACTAAGCCAAAAATATTGTTATACAGGGTGTGGCAGCATAACTTCCTTTTTTCAAAACTTAATTAAACCCATTGTATGAATCAGAACATTTTTATTTGTTTTTTTTTTATAATGTAGGCGCATGCCTAAAGTTTTGTTTTACATAGTTTTGAAGATCATATCAGATAGGTGACGTCCCCAATTCCCCATACACTGAGTAAACCAATTTCTGGCATTTGTCATGACTCTTGCCAGCATAGCAGGCGTTATGTTGGAAATTTCTTCCTGGATGTCGGTCTTCAAATCTTGTAGGGTCCTTGGACGGTTCACATAAACACGGGATTTCAAAAACCCCATAGAAAAAAATCACAAGGGTCCAAATCGGGAGAGCGGGCCGGCAACTCCAAATCGCCCCTAATTGAGATGAGGCGCTCTGGGACGTGTTCCCTCAAAACAGCAATCGATGCTCTTGAAGTGTGTGCCGTTGCACCGTCTTGTTGAAACCAAATGTCTCTTAAGTCCAACTCATCTAGCCGTGGAAAAAAAATCCTGTATCATGTTTACATACCGGTCCGAATTCACTGTCACTGCGACTTCATTTTCCTCAAAGAACCATGGACTAATAATTCCAGCTGAGGAAATTGCACACCACACTGTGACTTTAGGTGAATGCAAAGGCCTTTGATGCAGATTTGAAGACCAACATCCAGGAAGAAATTGCCAACATAACGCCTGCTATGCTGGTAAGAGTCATGAAAAACGCCCGAAATCGGTTTACTCAGTGTATGGAGAATGGGGGACGTCACCTATCTGATTTGATCTTCAAAACTATGTAAAACAAAACTTTACAAAAAAACAAATAAAAATGTTCTGATTCATATAATGGGTTTTATTAAGTTTTGAAAAAAGGAAATTATGCTGCCGCACCCTGTACTTGGAATTTCTTCTTTAGAATACAATATCTAGTAATGTAGTAGTAGAGAATGGAGTACAGAAGGGAGTAAAAACACAACTTAGCTAAATAAATGTATAAATTATACAATACTGATAATAAAATATATTTTTGCATTAGAAATATTTTAATTTACAATATAATGTTAAATTCGTATTGAGAGCATGTTCAGAAATATGTAAAATATATTCCACGTAAGTCGACATAGTCTTATTCTTTTACTAATGTTACAATTTTAGATACAGGGGAATATATATATATCGTAACAGACTGTCACCGAGACAGAAAATATGTATAATTTATATTCTCGTCGGTAGACTGAAACTACTACTTTCATTGAGGAGATATATCGAAAACACATATTAAATAAACTGTGGTTTCCTGTATGGCTTATTGTACGAGTGCCCCAGATAAACTAAAGCAAATAAACTAGATTAGATTGCGACCGAAAAAAACGTCCCCGTAGAAATTTTGAGAACGACACAATGATCCGAGTGTGAGCGATAAGAGAACTGATCAAATGTTTGTGGTGAAGGTGCCACGCGACCCTTGTTTGCATACCGGCGTGGGTGTAGAAGTTATTTCTTTAGGACCTGTTGATACCATATTATTGTCAAGGTGTTACCCAGACATAGTTACCCTTTATTGGGAGATCAGGCGAAAGGCATTTAAATCTTTGCCAACACAGGAAATGCAAATAAAGGAAGGTGTGAATTGTTGATATTAGGTGAGTTGCTCTTTGCAGCATATTCACTGAAATGTTTGGTTTTCCGTTCCAATAAAATATATAATTCCGACACTAGGGCCGATGTTTTAATTTTTGGCTATGGAAGTTGACTAGCCAATGTCACTTTGATGATTTTACAATCATTACAAGTGTCATAGGGTTTTCGGTACCCTAAAATTTTCTTCACCAGTGTAATACCAAATGATATAGTTGCCACTGACAAGGTTAAAAATGAAAAGGATGCCGATATGATAATTTACGTAGTTTTATGAGTTCTACTAGATAATAAATCATGGAATTACACTTTAACTCAGTCATAAATCTTTAATATTTCCCAAGACGCATATAACTTATATAGAAACCATATAAAATCATTATTATTTACTTAGGAAATGTTTAGTATTAGATTGAGACAGTCTAGAAGGACAGGTTCTTATAGTAAATTGAATATCTTTTAATTACTGGAATTTGCATATATCTCTAATACACCTGTTTGTTTTACTTATCCGGATTGGTTACCACAAACTATGCGTCTATGGATTACGGTTGAATTGAAGAAATATATTATACAGGGTGTCCACCTACTGCGCGTAAGTCCAATATCTGGGTTAATAAAAGAGATAACTTAATTTTTTTTCTACAGGGTTGTCTAATATCCCGAGCTACACAAAATGAAAATATATTTACATATTCAGGGTGTTCAGTTTTTCCTGGACAGGTACCAACTTCGTTTTTCTAAATGGAAATATATATTTTTTATTGCTTTTTCGAACTAAACCCTTGATTTTAGTAGGACTTTCATCAGCCTTCCCTATACCTAACTTAAACTGTTTTTGAAATATTGACGGGTGAATATTGACATTTTTGCAACTTTGACACCCTGTAAAATCTAAACGGTTTGAGATCAAGCAAAACGGTTTGCACATTCCTATCTTAACTTTTCATAAGCTATCGTTTGGTACTAATTTCAGAATTATCCAAAAACTTAAAATTTTCTGAAAATTTTGAAAATTTTTAATTCCTGGATAAATTTGAAATTAGTACCAAACGATAGCTTATGAAAAGTTAAGATAGGAATGTGCAAACCGTTTTGCTTGATCTCAAACCGTTTAGATTTTACAGGGTGTCAAAGTTGCAAAAATGTCAATATTCACCAGTCAATATTTCAAAAACAGTTTAAGTTAGGTTTTTCTAAATGGAAATATATATTTTTTATTGCTTTTTCGAACTAAACCCTTGATTTTAGTAGGACTTTCATCAGCCTTCCCTATACCTATAGGGAAGGCTGATGAAAGTCCTACTAAAATCAAGGGTTTAGTTCGAAAAAGCAATAAAAAATATATATTTCCATTTAGAAAAACGAAGTTGGTACCTGTCCAGGAAAAACTGAACACCCTGAATATGTAAATATATTTTCATTTTGTGCAGCTCGGGATATTAGACAACCCTGTAGAAAAAAAATTAAGTTATCTCTTTTATTAACCCAGATATTGGACTTACGCGCACTAGGTGGACACCCTGTATATTCCACTAATAAAATTTGAAATTCAAGCTATATTTGTTGGTTAACCAAATGAGAACATGGCCTTTGGAAAACGTTCAGGTCTATGGAATGATTTAACTACTATGGAACAGGAACTCTCTCCTCCTTGTCTGCAGGTAAGGAGGAGAGAGCAGTTCCTCAGCATCAGCATATTAACAATGTAATATGCTGAGGCATATTAATTGTTAAAGTACTTTTTCTTTGCTCTTTTATAGCCGCTCTTATAAGCCAGAATAATGTTGGTACTCTTGCTGAAGAATAGACACTCTCCCAAAAGTTCCTCTCTTTTGAGGAGTGGGTTTAGTTCTTTGCCAACTTTTTCCCTTCGCAAACAAATAAATATCAAACAGGGAAAGACATATAAATATCTGGAAGACAATTGACAATGCCTTAATAATTTTTTATATCATATCCATCCACTAAAACCTCCATTCCAGTGGAGATGAGAAGTACAGTAGTGCCTTCTTCTGACCTATGCTACTATCAGTCTGACAAATATTGTCTAATTGACAGATAGATAGCGACCTACTTTTCATGCTTTTCTGCATGTCCATTATAGCTGTAATGAGTAATGCAACGCCAGTCGAGGCACATAGTACGTGGAGTAGTTATTTTCGGCATCCCCTTGAAATAAATCAGTAGTCCGTGTTTGATACGTTTAACATCTTAATAGACCTAAATTTTATTTTGTGGATTAAGTTATAACATAAAACTGGCATTATTTAGCATATCAATAAGTATATATCATCTTAACCCATAATTATAGCCTATAAATAAGTTTTGTAGTAACCGTGTGGTGTAGCAAATGAATTAAGAAAACCAGTGGCGGACTTGATCCTATATATCGAGTTAAAAATAAATTTTAGAGTAAATGGGTACTACAGGACGTCATTTATGAAACGCAGTCTGCAAAAGCAATACTTTTTTTGTCGAACAACTAAAAAATGTGCAGTATAAATAATATTAAATATATATAAATAATATTTATTTATATCTTAAATATTGAATATATTTCTAACCCTCTGGCAATATGGAGTATACAGGTTTTATATATGTAAACTTTTCAAGAAACACAATGCAATGATTGAAGTAATTAGATTTTTCTTAGAGGTTTTGAAAAGTGGCACTAAAACCTTCATGGATTAAAAATATCTTTAATTTTTAATGATGAATAAATATTTTAAATAAAAAAGCATTTCCGTTGTTCAGGAAATGAAAATAAAATTGCCAATTTTGAATAATTGAGACTAGCCTGTAGGGCTCTGGATATTTTCGGTTCGCTTCTCATTGAAATACTTCCCTGTGCTCCACTGGAGCTTTGACCACCCCTTTGATCGGCAACCAACCCTTTGAACCGAAGTCTTAATCGAATACCTATTGCACAAAACTATTAATTAATTAAAAGGAAGCTTTGGTCCTTTATTCAATTTTGACCTTTCAAAGGGTTAAAACACCGATAATGGGTTCGGTAATGGAATTTACTTAATTAAGTCCGATTTTTTTAACGCAGATGATTATTAGTTGCGGCAGAGTCATTAGTAGAACTTATCGAGTATTTAACGGCGTTTTACTAATTAATTTCGATTTTTTTCGTTCTTGTCTTGATTGGGTTTTAAGGGATTTGTTTTTATGAAGATAATATTCAATTAGTATAGCTGGGTTGGACACGAGATGAAGAACTGTAGACGTGATGGATTGATTTTTCTCTGGGTCATACTTGTCAGTCATGAAGGTGGTTACTTTGGTACCAACCTACAATGTTCTGTCATCACTGGTAGATATTTTCTTGGTTAACAATAATTATCAAAAGGAAATGAACACGAACATCTTCAAGTTGATCATCAACTTGAAACCTTATCACCAGAAAGCGTTAACATTTTTTTTTTGGGCGGGGGGCAAACTTTAGAAGTTTTCCTTGATACTGCACTTTGAATATTTAATTTGTATGCTTCTGGTTTACTTTTTGTTATTTTACAGGTGGAGTAATCCCAAAAGAAAACTATGAACCATGAAAACGCACCACAAATAAGTTACGGACATAAATTGTGTTTTAATTTACTTACATTATTAATGATAGATTAAGCGAGTTATCCTGAAAAAATAGGTAATTTTGTGCCTTTTTCCAAAGTGAAATTTAAATCACTCTGAAAAATACATAACTGGTACTTTTAACTTTTTGTATCACCCTCCCAAGTATTCAATATTGTCCATTGAAGAATACCCATACAAGAACATTGTCGTATTTCTGTTTAACAAACGGAACTCCTCTTTTGTCTGTTCTTAGAAGTCGCACCATTGACCAAATCGTGTAATAATTAGAGGTAAGTCAAGGCGTGACGCCCACTACAATGGGCTATATTTCACACTTTAACACGTGTCACCAGAAATCGTCCTAACATTATTTTAATTGTACCGACGGCAATGGCACTTTGTAGCTATTTCTGGCTTTGGATTTTAGCGTGCGCCGGCCTATACCTTGTTTCCTGTAAAGTGCAAACAATGAATTGCATGCGCCTTGCAACTGACTGCATTGACTTTAGATTGTGAATTACGGCTTCTAGTTTATTTTTGTCGGTGCAGTACAAGGTTTACTGCCGGAAATGGCAGTACTAAGTGATAAGGATTGTGACGACTTTATTTGTGTTTTGCCTCAATAGGGATTGGTGTCAGAGGCTGACATAGTGTTGGTGAAAATTTTCTAAGGCCACTAATGAGCAATAATTATCTGCTACTGCACTGTGTACAATAGTGATAATAGGATCGAATTTTATTATTAAATTATTACATAACCTTGAACTTTAAAAATGTCTACACATTATCAAATATAATAGTAATAATAATAATAATAATAATAATAATAATAATAATAATAATAATAATAGATAGATAGATAGAAACTTTATTAACATTTATATATATAAGAGGTACATTCATAAGAGGTACAAAAAAAAAAAAATGTCTACAACACGAGGTCAATGGCTAACCAAAACATTGTTTTACCTTTATATAACAGAGCGCATCTGCAGAGATTTGTCTTCTATCGGGCGCCTCAACTTTACAATATCATTCCAATGCATCTAAAAAATTTAATTAATAAAAATAAATATAAAAAAGAATTAAAATTATACTTACTACAAAATCCTGTGGTATTTCATCAGTTCTTCTGACTTCTGGTTTGTGAAAATTTTCCATTTTATTGTGTTATTGTCTTTTTTCTAATATGCCCATCCTGCTACTTCTACTTGTATTATTGTTAATTGAAATTGTGTTAAATTGTTTTTGTATCGGATGTATTCTTTGCTATTTGGCCTTAGTCTGTGGCACGGACACAAACAGGCAGCCATGTCTAGGTGTTGTGCAGCAGGCGAAGGGTTAGTTTTGAATCTTAGTGTATCCATTATTGGAATTGTTACTTTAAATCTGACATCTGATATACTTATACTTATACTTACTATTTTAGAATGTGCTGTATATTTTGCTGTATATGACTGAATAAACTGAAACTGAAACTGAAAATTCACAGTCATAAAATCATAAAAAAATCATAAAATAATAATAATAATAATAATAATAATAATGAAAAAACATTCCAGACAAAACTAACAAAATACCGCGACCTAGCAACTGAAATTAGAGAAATGTGGCACCTCACCAAAGTCATAATCTTACCTGTCATCATCGGTGCAACCGGCGAAATTCCCAAATCTCTACATGATGTCACTCAACAACTTGGACTCCCGAAATACATCTACATGGAAATGCAGAAAGCTGCTATACTGTCTACCTGCAACATAGTACGAAAAATATTAAACACGTAAGACAGCACCAATACTTACCTCAATAAACCTGGGGTCAACTTGCTACAAGCCGTTGATTCCTTGCAACATCCGGGTTAAACCTGTGAAAAAAAGAATAATAATACTATACAAGTTGATTTCCAATTTATTGTATTTACTAATATTAATTCTAGAGAAAGGTTCTACTAGATTCCTGGCGTGCCTTGCAAATTATGCAGATTCTTGTGTAGGTACTAAAATGAGTGATTCAAGTATACACAAGCACGCCAAGGGTAGAATCTTATATTTTAGGAAAATATCCCTAGAATGACTTGGACCACCACTTGGTGCAGCATCAATAAGGCGAACTGCTGCCTTCTGCAGAATAAAAGCCTTATGAGCTGCACTGAAGTTATCCCATAATGCAACATCATAAGTCAAGTGACTATGAAATGAGGAGAAATAAAGAATTCTCATAATGCTCATAATCCCTTCTGTTATCAACAGAAGGCCGTAACTGTCCCATAACAAATATTTGGGTAGAGAGTCTTAACCAGAGACTATTAAGATGTGGGGTCCAATTTAAACCAGAATCAATTAAAATTCCACGCAATTTCACTGGCTCTGTTTTAGTGGCTAATTTGTCAGAGGTAAAAGTTATATCTTGAGTTTTGGATGTATTCAGCTTTACTTTATTGACAGAAAACCGAGTTTTGGTTAAGTTCAAAGTGTTACCGCTCAAGACCCGATTTCTTGGTGTTAATAAAGTGGTGTCACCCGCGAAGAGAACACATGTGCCATTTGGAATATTAATAGGTAAATCCTTTATGTAAATCAAAAATAGAATTGGACCCAGTACAGACCCTTGCGGTACATCTCCTGCTATAGATTATAAGACAGATTCGGTATCGTCAACACTGACATACTGCTGCCTCCCAATCCGATAAGATTGAAAAAGTTTTAATGCATTATCCAAATAGGTGCCCTCCATGATTTTAGTGAATAAATAGTGGTTTTCCAGATCAATAGTTGAATTTTTTTAATGGCATACATGTATTTCTAAAAGCTTGAATAGAGCTTTCTTTTATTGTATTAGTGGATCTGTTGCTATCAGTAAGGTAGATTTAGTCAAAGCATTGTGCCATATTAGGCATATTAGAAAAACATTTTTTGTCTCAAGTATCAAGGTAATTTATAAAATAAGAAGGTGAATCTACAAACACGATATTATATAGAAGCGTTCAAGCTAGATATGTCAAAAACAAAGGTTTCAGCTTTTAGAATCTTATGTGTTAATATTAATACAGAAAAAATGAGAATCCCCTTAGAATTCTTTAGTTTTTGAAATAACTATACTTTCAACAGTATCTCGGATATAAAATAATGCCTTTTTTAAGTTCAATACTGTAATATATTCCTGTAATATGATAATATTAATAATTTAGGTCATCATACAATCTAAAAGTACTATTTCATTATAAGAAACCAAGATCAGTGTAACGAAACAAGCCTTCCGACCCTCCAAGTCCTTCGGAAACGATCTATATATCAAGACGTTTAATTTTAAAGCAATTTCCTAATATCTCCAATCTCAACCTATAAAGGTGTGAAAAGAGATTCATCGTAAAACGCCTCCTAGTGTTAATATACAAAGTGTATGGAAGCCTATCTAAACTAAAATCGATATATTCCAAATGAGGGTAGCTTAATTATTTTATAGAACCATCCTGTGAACTATAAAAACACCAGTGGCTTATTTCCATAAGAATAGTCTAAAGATGAAATCTCTCAGTGTTAATGAGCTAGCCGCATATGAATTATCCCAAACAGTGTCTATTTATAAGCTTATTTTTATTAATTTGCCTCATTTTAACCGCCGACTTACGAAACGAATACGCGATTTTTTCTTTGTGTGGCTGCCATTAAAAATTTTAGTATTTCAGGTGGTCTATGGTATCAGATAAAACACTAGGAGCCTAGGGAGGTTTTACAGGGAGGTAAATTGCCCCAGAAAATTTAAATTTAAACTTTATTGGTTTTGATCATATCATTTAAGTGCTTAATTACATCCGATGGCAATATAATAGGGAATGAGTTCCATGAATCAAGGATATGGGTTTGTTACCTATTTTATAAGGCTATATCTGATTTCACAGGAGTGGTCATTTTAATGCTGACTAACTGTTCAGTATAACTTCGGTTTAAGGTCTTTAAAAGGCTTATTATTTTATTTAATCAGTCGATTTTTGTCTTAAACTGGAAGCGAAATAGAAAAGGGTTATAATTCGATAAAAATATTACCTATAGTAAGATAAAATAAGAAAAACACTACCACTGTAATAAGAAATACACTAAAATGCTTATTATTTTATTTAATCAGTCATGCTTATATGCAAAGTTGGCAACCAACTTTGCATGTAAGCCAGGATGGGACAAAACGTATCAAGTGTTAATATGAGATCTTAATATGAGTGGGTGTTTAACTGTCCCCCAAATTATGTGGTTTTCAGCTTTCTTCACAATATAATAGGTTATGGTTCCCTAATCTTAGTCGGTTTTAGGTGCTAATTCAGACTATAGAACAATAATATACCGCCCTCACTCACACACAAATCCCTGGCTATCCCTCGTAATTAGAATAAGAGAAAGTGATATTATTATTGTATTGCAATACAAGCAATCAGAGTGTATAATTTACAAAATATTGTAAAGTTATATAGTCATAGTTAGAAATATCATAATTTTTGCAGTGCAAATTACTATTCAATGGACAATTTAATAATCCATTCATGCGGGTTTGTATATTATCTAAATATAAACTTTTTATATGTTGAACTAGTGAAATACATATTCAAAACAGCTTCAAGTTTCTTTCTCACCTGTTATAAATTAAAAACTTGATTTTAATTGAATTGGCATAATCCCAATCAAAAGATTTGTTACACCTATTAAGCAAGGTCTTACTGACCTTGAACCTTGAACTTATTTTGGTACTATATAGAATAAATGTATCACGAAATTAAGTGATTAATGTTGTGTGTTTTAGACAAATTAAGTAATTAAAAGTAAATAAAACTACACAGTTACAAATATATATTATTATCATTAATTCTTCATTAGAAACATTGACGACTGGAATGTTAGGTACCTAGCAGTTATACATTATAGCATATTATACTTTGGTGGTTCGTATTCACCTATGACCATAAATATTGGTGAAAGTTAACATGGAGGATAGTATAAGCTAGTAGTTAAAAACCGTACGATTCAGGAATACTTGCTGGTAAATCTTCTACTTTTACCTGTACCTTTTATCCACTTCAAATATAATAAAAAGTGTTCAGTAACCACTGAATCAGATATCTAATATAATGGGTGACCCATTTAGAACCATAAAGCATATATATCTTACCTATAAACCGCTGTAAAAATGTTGATTTCATTTTGGCAATAGTTCACAAAATCTGTTAAACAGAGGAAGCAACCCATAAATCGTAATTAAAAGATCTATCAGAACATAGAGACTTCACATATTATATCCTATGATTAACCAGAATCTGGTGATTGTGTTAAAATCAAACCCAAGCAAGAGCCCTGTATAAATTCTTCTAGAGCAATGATGTTCTTGCTTTGGTATACTTAAGTGGCATGGGTACCTGACTGGATATTATAAAAAAAATCACAAAATTATATTCACAACATGCCTCTCTGTAGAAGCTGAGAGTATGACAATGATATGGTACTGAATACACTTTTTGACTATCCTACTGGCTATGCAACTGCACCAGTAACGTATCCACATATTTCAAAATCAGCGAGGCATGGAGATGATTAAAATTAATCAGTGTTAAGCATCTCCAGATTATGCCAATTTGGTTGGCTAAACGCGCGTCGAGTGTAGTTTGGTGTTATGTGGAAAACTACGTCAGTGATATCTTCACATCAAAGGTTCCAACCTCCTTCTGGATTTGCATTTGGTAAATCGAATAGTAGTTTCGAAAAGTGATCACTTAAATATATAAAACTGTATAACATTAAAGGGCTTTATTTAGTAAAGGACCTTTGTGTTACGCAATTATAGCTGGCGTTTTTAAAATAATTCAAATTAAAGAACCCGAAATCCAAAATGGCTCAATAATTCAAGCGCTTATTTAGCAAAGGGAACAGAATGGACAAGCGAAAAATCGCGGCACACTGTAAACTCATTCGATCGATAATCTCAACGGTCAAGCGTGGCGATCGCCCACATAACATTTTCGATCCTGTCCACCGAATTAGGGGACATTTCGACAGAAAGGTTGGTCAACATAGGTGAGCAGCTTAACTGGTAAAAGTACATCGCCAGGGATCTATCCTTCTTAGTTTTTGATTAGCGTTTCCATACATATCTTCAATCTTGATGAATTGTATTGTCTATAGTTAGTCTGGGCATTGTTTTAAGACGTTGAGGACAGTTTCAGCCAAACATGGCATGAGTCAAATTTTGTAAATTTTTATTTTGCAGGTATTTTTTTTAAACATACATACCTACCTACTTAATTTATGACATGTTTATTTCACGTCATTTATAGAACCAATTCTTGTTATTGGGACTGCAAAGCATTTGAGTGATCAATAGAATATGGTACCTGCATGCGCCTTCTTCAATGTCTTACAGAATAAAAAACTAGAAACTAGATTTCCGTTCCAAAACAATCGATCAACTGTCAAAGTATTTATCAATGTACTTTAGATTAATAAGGTTGTATTTATTTACTTCTGGTCAATATAATAATTTTTATTTAACAATAATTAAAGAACTTTTGATCTTGTTTATATTTTTTCAAATATTAATCCTCACAAAAATATTATCTCAATTTGAATTTATGTAACCATAAAAATCCAAAATAAAAAGGCCACAGAATAATAGTAGGTCTCCTAACAGGAGACTGTAGGCTAAATAGGGACATGAATCTTATGGGACTGTCAGAAGAAACAACTTGCAGATTCTGTCAAGAAGAAGAGGAAACCTCAGTACATGTATTGTGCCAGTTCAAGGGCCTGACAAGACTGAGATTTCAAATACTTGAGGAAGGTAGGCCGAGAGCCAACAGCTACATGGAAGAGCCTCTATCAAGGCTGTGGAGTCTAATGCAAAGGACAAAGCTGGACAGAGTTCTCTAAATTGGTTTGGAGTGCCACAATAAATCTTCTAGGTCGCGGTGGATTAGGCCAGGGGGCCGACTCCTATAATATAAATCTAATCTAATCTAACCATTAAAATATCCTACATCTTATTGGTCATTTTACTACAGCTTACTGGTCCTTATTCAAAAATCATTGAACACTGTTGTGCCTATTAGGTTTTTGATGAAATTATAGAAATTAATAATTTTATATTGATGCGAGCCTTTCTAAGAAAATAAGCGGAGTCTTTATAGTAATTACACTCTTTAATTATGGCTAAACTTTTAATTATTAGCCTAGTGCTATTAAGTACAAGCTGCTTGCCTATCTGAAACCTGACCATTCTAACATATCCCCTCGACATCGGTAGCCTGCAGCATAATGCGCATATCACTGTAGATTTTAACATTTTTACCGCGCTGAAATAAATTCTGCATTCAGCGATTTGTAAATGTATTGTGTCCCTGAATGGAAACAGGGTGTCAAAGTATTCTTTTACCGGCTGGCTACAGCAACGACAATAGAACCTCACGCCTTGGTGTCAATGAAAGCAATTATGGCCATTCTTTGGTTGGGCTTTCATGGCATTTTAGTTCAAGTACTGTTTTCTTCCGAAAATTCACAGGCTTGTGACGAAGGCTATCAATAATTACATTGTGGTTATCATGATGGATCGACATTCTTCAGGTAAATGCCTCTTTGTCTATAAACATATCATTAGTGCAGAACCAGAGACAGACTATTTCTCCATCGAGTCAATTTAAAAGTATTTAAAGAAACTGGTAGAAAATAGTCATGACGAGATATACTGAACATAATAATGTTCGTTTATTTTGTTACTGCTAAAACTGACGGTAGTTGCTTCAATTATAACGTTTTATTAGATCATATACAGCCTTATTCAGAACTTATCTCTAAAACTTTGAGGATATGTGTATCCTTAAATAAGAAATCGATATCACCAAAAAAATTTATAATAAAAGTCTTAGGGTTTCCCGTAAACAATGTTTAAAGTTATACCATTATAAAGAACTACGTAGATGGGCAACTGTACTTCAACGACATCTGATATACCACATTCCTTCAAAAAACAGTAAACAACAGTTTTTGTACATGGCGAATACAGTTGGAGTGGGGATAATATCTGTATTGTCTATGAGTCGTCAGTCTATGTCGGTCGCTCTCGCCGGTGTTTTATTTATCTTAGGATTGTTAAAGGGTAAAATTTTCAAAATGGCTCATGTGTACAGTAATGCTGAGTTAATGGACATGATTCTTATTTATGGCGAAGTTGGACAAAATTCATTGGCAGCTTCGCGCTTGTATGCGGAACGATTTCCCAATCGACACACCGACACATTGACAGTTAGGTTTTGTGAGTGGTTGTTGCAGCAAAATGTTGAAAATCCCCAATTTACTTAATACTTTGCGTTTACAAGATCAGCAACCAGGAGGAACATTCGGTTTAGTGCGGCAAAATTGGATAAGGCTTGCCCAAAATTGTGTACAAGTCCAGGAATATTATTTCGAACAGCTTTTGTAACAAGGTATGTGCAAATGTTTTATAAATTTCATGTTTCCAATACCTAGTAATCAAGTAGCGCAATTCTTCAAAATTAGTATAACAAAATTTTATTCATTTTAAAGACAAGTCACTTTGGTCACATCTATCTATCTTTAAGTTTATTTTAAAGTAAAAACGCTGCAAATCTTTTTTGCGCCGGATGCGCCGGTTTTTTTCGTGCTAGCAAGTTTGCATTGTCAGTCCCAAGGTCGCTCCATTACAGTGGACCAGTATCCAGCGGCGTGTAATGAAAAATTTTTAAATAGTTTTCAGACCCCGCCAAAAAAGTTTTTTTGCACTACCACATTTGTACATGTATGTTGAACATCCCCAAATTTTATTATGGATAAGTTCTGAATAACCCTGTATACAGTGGGGACCTTCTTGGAAACCATAAGTGATAGAAAAAGAGTTAAATGGGGAAAAAATGGGGACAATTCTTTAGGTTTTGGAATTTGTTTGAAAAAAGTAAATTTGGTGTTTTCGAAAATCGTGTGTAATTTTTTAATTAAAGGAATTTTTAAAATCTGAATATACTTTTTCACATTAAGTTATTTCGAAAAATTTCCCTGCATATCTACATTTTCATTGCAACGTTTCGGTTGTGAGAAACCGTAATTAATTCTTTTTTCTTATAGGTCCCATATTGAATTTTAAGCTGAGCAAATAGAACATTTTTTGGCTTTTCAATGATATAAGTAAGAAAAAATTTAAAAAATAACCCCAAAAATCAATATTTTAATATTTTTAATAAATGTGGCAACACCGCATAATTTTTCGAAACATAGAATAGACATTTTCATCATGGTCTCACTTTTGAGAATATCAATCAATTTTATTTAGTTTTCCAATATTGGAGCATTTGAAGCAATAGAATATAAGAATTTTATCCCATTTTATTTCTTATTTTATACTACACTTAACGTGTTTAAACTTAATATATTAAGCTTGTGTAACTTATTTGAAGAATGCTACAAGCTAAACAGCTAAAAGTGATAAAATAATTAATATTATTAAATTCCCACGTATCATTTCCATATCACAGACAAATTATACTAATTTGTTCCTACGCATGTTTGTAATGAATCATCGATAAAAAATATAAAAGTATTAACCACTTGGAAGTACTTGTCATTTAAAATATGGTACCTGTGGCGAGTTTATGAAGTTATAGATACATTCGCTCCGTCGAATGATGCCTGTAAATGTTAAAACTGAGAAAGGTACTTTAGGACACCCTAGATTAATATTCGAAGTAAAACAACATTTTTGTATTTGCAGGGGGTATGTAGGAAGTAATTTTTACTTCACTTTATTAAATAAGCTGTAACTGATTTTTCTCTGCCTACCCAAAAAACCTCACTTCCAATGTTAAACGTAAATCCAAATAATTTTCAAAAAATAGTTTACAACTGTTCATTCAAATCACTCTATTTCGAAACTGTTGATGGAAATTTGAAATTATTTAATAGCTTCAACTATACACAGTAAAAAAATCCGACTGATTTTGACACTGAATCCACACTCATCAGTGTGTATATAATAGTCCACACTTGGCAGTGTTAGACATTATCGGTGTATTATTACATTACATTAAAAGTAATTTAACACAGTAAATTTTACAAGGTAATGTGTAATAGTTAATTATTCACCGTGTAATTATTCCGTATTTATGGCGGATTGATTCATTTTTAACACAGGGTTTTGTAAATTTTACTACAATTTATGAGTACTTCTACAAACTTGGCGGGTAGGTATATCGTTCGTGTAATATGAGTTATTTATTGAGTGGTTTAGTTATTATACTACCCAGTTCGTGTTAAAAATAACACCACTGCAGAAAATTACGATTACCATTTAGTAATTTTACCATTTGTCTTTTTTTACTGTGTAGTTTCGTGTTTCGTTCAACATTTTGATTGCACTACACTTCTTGTTGTTGGGAGAAAAAACATTTCTTTATCACAATAAACATTCCAAAGATGAATTTTAAGACCGTAGTATTATTTGTGACTTATGCTAGTATCTGGACCAGCAATTTCCTCGCCGATGGATTGGAAAAGAAGGTCCCGTAGCCTGGCCCGCGCGTTCTCCCGGTCTAAACCCCTGGATTTTTTCTTTTGGGGTCATCTGTAATCTTTAGTCTACGAAACGCCTATTCGTAATGAGGAAGACCTCTTAGCAAGAATAATGGCCAGTTGTACACATGTAGAAGTTATTCCTGGAATATGCCATAGGGTCCGCGAGTCAATGAACCGACGGTGCAATCTTTATCATTTGAAGCAAATGGTCAACATTTTGAACACTTATTGTAGATTTGGACACGGTTGAACGCTTATTGTAGATTTATTAATATCCTCCTGAACATTTTTTGTACCTGAATATTAATTATTTATCACTGAAATAAACAAAACTTACCAGAACCATTTTTCCTTTTTACTGCTCCAACGGCCCATTTGCGCACATGTCTTTATTAAACAAAAAAGGTTTGTTTTCATGTCCCCTACCACTCCTTAAAGTTTGTCGGTATTTTTTTGGGACACCCTGTATATATAGGTAGTAATACAATGTTAAATCGTGTAGGCCATTCAAAGAATGAATACCACGTAAATGCATTTGTAATATTCATTGATGTTTTCTCTGCAACTTAAAAAATATCTGGATTATTTTCGACGTCATCTCTACGTTTTTGGAACATAACAATAAATTCATTGAAAACAATAAATAAACAAGAGATATCAGTGTCCACAGCTGTGTTTATTTCTACATTTGTGTATATATAATATGCATGTTAAAAAATAGTTTTATATCCACTGATAAACGGGGGAGTCGTATTGACACGTACCGTAAATAAAATTACGATTGATACAAGGACCAGTGGCGTAAACTACATTTTTCTATTGTGCATGAAAAATAGATTATCCTAAGATGCGTTTACAGCTATTGTTTATAATGTGTATTGCATGTTACCTATCTAAAGCTATATCATAAACAAAATTATTTTCTTAAATATTTTTATACAGATGTTTACGTAAAACTCAACTAAAGCGATTTGCTTTCTTTAATTGCGTAAGTATATTTATTTTTCAAATACAGATAATGTTATTACTGATTTCATTTGTAATTGTATTTAGAAAATATTCTTATGTATACCTATTTTATTATTTTTATCTTATGTATAAATTTTTATTATATTTGCTAATCAGGACCTACCTTGTACAGTCGTTTACCACTAAGCAGTTTTATATAAATGGAATAATATACCTTCATCACGCGTAAATATTCTCAATCAAATATTTTTTATATACACATCAATATACCTATCCTTCAAATATTTTTTTAACAGAATGCAAGTAAAGCATCCCAAATTTACTCCTGCACTGGTATACCACATTTGATAGCATATTAAGTACTATATAATTTACTGATAAAATTTTTCCACATATTCCCTAGATTATATAATAACATATACAGGGTGTCCACCTAGTGCGCGTAAGTCCAATATCTGGGTTAATAAAAGAGATAACTTAATTTTTTTTTCAACAGGGTTGTCTAATATCCCGAGCTGCACAAAATGAAAATATATTTACATATTCAGGGTGTTCAGTTTTTCCTGTACAGGTACCAACTTCATTTTTTTAAATGGAAACCTATATTTTTTATGGCATTATCGAATTCTACATAAAAAATTAGTGGGACTTTGTGCATAACACTGCTATTGAAATATTGATAGTTTTCGAGATATTTGACTTTTAATTTTTTTTTCTTATGTTTCGTCACTTCTAATAGTTGACATAATTATGGTTGTATGACAGCTAGAAATTATTTTTTTTCAGAAACTGTAGAGTGAAGATGGCTCTTTCGAAAAACGTATCAAAAGTTGACCTGCGATATACAGGGGGCAACAGAAATCGTGCCAAACCTGATGGTTTAAAATTTAAAAAATCTCGACTTTTTCAAATGGAACACCCTGTGTTTTATGATTTCATTAGATGCCTTTCTGTAGACTCTACAATTTTATAATAGCTTTCCCTATACCTAAGTTGCGTAGTTTTTGCAAAAAACCCACTTTTATGAAAAATACCCGATTTGCGCACTCCTTTGACGGAAAAAATATTGTAAGGCTATTTATTTTTATAAAATGTATTAGTTTACACTTCTTAAAATAAAAATAACTGAAAAATTTAGATAATTTCAGTTTAATAAACAAGTCTTTATGGAAAGTTACCATTTATTTGTAAATAAAAGTAAAAAATCATAAAAGCTCTACATGTAATTAAGAATTAGCAAAACTGGCGTATGCTTTAGAAGAAGTTCATGGGAATTATTTGCTAGCAGCACGTATTTATAGAGATTCCCACGTGCTGACTGTTTTGAAAATGTGAAAGAAAGATTTGAAAGAACAGCAAATGGGAATTATGAGAAAACTACCAGGAGACATGGGAGTAACAACGATAATATTTAGTTTAATGTTGTGGTTTCTGCTGTTGAAAATCCAAAATAAGATATTGAAGAAGAAGTTTCATACGTATCATATTGAAAACCAAACGGTGTTACCGTAGTTAGAAAAATTATTAGTGAAATGGATGAATATACATAGAGTATTGAAAAAAGAATACGCAATACTCATACAAGCAAGCTAACCTAAAGTAAATGCTCAAAATGTCCACCGTTGTTTTCAACACAAAGCATTAATCTACGACGAAAATGAATGTGAACATTTCTTAATATTTCGGGCGTTATGGTTAGAAACTCATTTTGGATCTATTTCTTTCAAGTCTTGCATATCCGTTGGTGGTACTTCGTATACTCGCTCCTTGATATAACCCCACAAGAAAACGTCCAAAATATTTAAATCAGGCGAACGTGCAGGCCAAGGAACGGGACCACCACGACCTAACCACTTATTTGGATATACGTGGTTTAGGTGTTCTCTAATCTGAAATATGAATAGATAATAGGAAAAGTACTACAACAATAAAATAATCACAGTACCGCCAAAGTGGAATGTGGAGGGGCACCATCATGCTGAAACCATTGCTGAACCAAATAATCAGCGGACATATTCTGTAGCTGTAGAAGGGGAAGTTCGTTTTGCAAAAAATGCAAATACACATTGGCATTTAAATTGCCTTCAAAAAAGTACGGTCCAACAATATGTTCTCCACAAATTCCAGCCCACACGTTCACTTTGAAACGATGCTGATTATCTAGTACCCTCAATAATCTTGGATTATTGTCAGCGTAGTGAAGAAAGTTGCGACGATTGGGTAAGCATGTGTTTGAAAATGTTGATTCGTCAGTAAACAAGACATTCATAAAAAAGTTTGGACTTTCCTGAATTTTATCCAATGCCCAGTGGCAAAATTGCAGGCGGTTTAGGTGATCTTGAGGTAACAGTGCTTGATGGTTTTCAATATGATACGGATGAAAATTATTCTTCTTCAGTATCTTGTTTGTCAAGCTTTTGGAAACTCCAAGATTATTACTGATTTTCCTGACACTAATATTTGGATTTTCAACAGCAGACGCCACAACATTAAACTGAATATCGTCATTGTTACCGTCATGTCTCCTGGTAGTTTTCTCATAATTCGCATTTGCTATTCTTTCAAATCTTTCTTTCACATTTTCAAAACAGTCAGCACGCGGAAATCTCTGTAAATTTGGATTATTTGCTTTGTAAATACGTGCTCAAACAATTTCCATGAGCTTCTCCTAAGGCATAAACCATTTTCACTAATTCTTCTTTTGAATAGTTCATTGTATGCACGCTTAGTACTTACTCTTAACTCGTACGTGAATATTCAGTAAAAGAAGAAATGACATGTAAACTGATTGTCACAAATTTTATTGCGTGACAGACGCTCACTGCGTTTTTCCCGAGAAAGGAACGTGCGCAAATCGGGTATTTTTCATAAAAGTGGGTTTTTTGCAAAAACTACGCAACTTAGGTATAGGGAAAGCTATTATAAAATTGTAGAGTCTACAGAAAGGCATCTAATTAAATCATAAAACACAGGGTGTTCCATTTGAAAAAGTCGAGATTTTTTAAATTTTAAACCATCAGGTTTGGCACGATTTCTGTTGCCCCCTGTATATCGCAGGTCAACTTTTGATACGTTTTTCGAAAGAGCCATCTTCACTCTACAGTTTCTGAAAAAAAAATAATTTCTAGCTGTCATACAACCATAATTATGTCAACTATTAGAAGTGACGAAACATAAGAAAAAAAAATTTAAAGTCAAATATCTCGAAAACTATCAATATTTCAATAGCAGTGTTAAGCACAAAGTCCCACTAATTTTTTACGTAGAATTCGATAATGCCATAAAAAATATAGGTTTCCATTTAAAAAAATGAAGTTGGTACCTGTCCAGGAAAAACTGAACACCCTGAATATGTAAATATATTTTCATTTTGTGCAGCTCGGGATATTAGACAACCCTGTAGAAAAAAAAATTAAGTTATCTCTTTTATTAACCCAGATATAGGACTTACGCGCACTAGGTGGACACCCTGTATGTGGACTAGATAGGAAATAATTGAATACGAACGGCGAAAATTACTTTATAATTGCTTTTTCCAAAGCTAGTGGCATCTAGTTGTATTAAGCTAAACTAATAGAAAAAAACAAGGGGTCGTAGTTTCCTTTAGAAAAGGTCTTCTCAACCCTTACAGCATTTTACCTGAAGTGGTGCAGATTTCTTTCGAACTTTGGATCATTATACTTGCCCCACAGCCATTGTTAGATAAAGTTGGCTGCGTCTGCCATATACGTTGAATATACGTTACAGGCCTATCGACTATAATCTAAAAGCACAGACAAATAATTACATTACTTTCTTGTCTGTAATAACCATAACTTCTTTTACTTTAGAAAAAATTTAATTCATGCTCAAAAATACTCCTTGACCTTCACTCAAAAATACGTAAGAGCAAAAAATGTAGGTATCTATTTATTTAGATAATGCATTTCTTTCTAAAAACCTTTTCTGTGTGTCAGTAATAATACATTCTTGAATTTTGTTCTGTGCAATATTGACAAACAGAAATATGCAACCCTTAAAATAACCCTTAAGTATGGAAATCTTAAAAATGTTATAATATAAGCTCTATAGATTGTTAACCCGAAATAAAGAGAAAGTATTTATTAATATGGGTAGCATAATCCATAATTATAGTATATTTTGCCATCCTAAGACACACGACTAGATTAGTGACCCCAAATTCCTAAGAAAATTGTACCGTGCGCTGCTATCTAACGTAAACACCACTTATTCATCATTCTTGATTTCGTTTATTAAAAACTCTATCTGAGAGAACCTACAGAAATTTTAAACCCTTCAATAAACCCCTGACTACAGTAATCTCGGATTCTCTCTAATTGTGGATGGGATGGACTATAATTGTCGGTATCGGTTCGTCGGCTAGACTGTCCCAAATTAAATGTCGTTTTGGCCATGCCGAATTGTACACACTTGCCATTTTTTGGTCATTAAATGTTGCGTTAGAGGCGGCCGGCTTAAAATAATAATGCTATGGGTTGCTAGCAGGGTTAGATTTCTTGTCATTAAATGACATTTACTTTCTTTAACGTACAATTACTCTATGCCTTGGGATAAATTAGTTGCTCATATAGAAATGTTGAATAGAACGTGTACTTTCCAGGAGTTCCCGCTTATAGGTTTGCTGCAATAGTTGCAATAAATTGCAATAATATAAAAAACAAGTGATATTCGATATAATTGATTATTGATATAATGGGGTATTTTCCTTCTATCGAAATGAAAGTGGAAACCTGTATTTTTATAAAATATATATTTTTTTATATTTATTGGGATAAAAATTATTAAGATTGAATCGGTAGAAAATTTTTAATTAAATTTTGAAATTTTATTCTATATTCGTGACGTCACTAAGCGAAAACTAGGGAATATGTATCTATAAAGAAACCACACTAATAATATGTGGCTAGTTTCAGTAACGACGACAAACAACAGTCGACATTTCGATAATTGACATTTGAAATTTCCTGTTTGTGTTTGGCTTGACAACTTGACGTGTTGTATTGTTGTTTTCTTGTGAAGTAAACTTTTATTAAACATGGAGCAAGGTTTTGTAGAGCCGAAGTCCTACAATTTACCGGTTATAGATCCTTTTATGATAAAGATCCTGTAGATACTTTCAGAAATAAAAGGGATGAAAAATATAAGGTTAGTATTTAACTTAACAGTATTACTGCAAAGTCGATTAAATATATTCAAAAATTACCTTTACAAATTACGATGTTTTTCTATTACTAATAAATACACTTGTAATCAGTCACATGCAGTGACACCAACCACTCAAATGAAAATATCCTAGAAATCACTAAAAAATGGATTTTCGCTTGGTCATTATTCGAACCCAATATTAAAATTCCAGAAATACGTATTTCTTCTTTTTCAACTACTTTCCAGTGCCGATGTAAAAAAAATAGGAAAACACCCCATTGAACTGCACGCCATACAGGATGTTCCACTTTAATTTCCAGCTATAATTTGGCTTACTTTAGCAATAAATGAAATTATGGAAAACTTTACTTATTAAAAGTAGTCGTAATATCGAATTAAAGTGTATTATTTTTCAGAAATTTTAGTAACCAAAGGACATTTTCTGACATAATGAATGTTGTAAATCGTAACATGTAAGAATTCGTACCCTGTATCGCTGCTTATACCGACATTGTCCCATTAATAATTGGTATTAGTTATATTTTTACTACCACAAAAATACATTTGTTTCATTAAAACTCGACGACTGAAAGTCGTCGATATAAAAAATATTTTGTCAAAATTTAAAATAGAAGAACTGTGCGGATATTTCGTAATATATGAAAGATATTTCATTCCATTTCATTTCGTAATTGAATTAATAATTTAATTAAAAATATTTGCAATATTTTTTACCATCTGAAATTATTTCATAAGTTGTTTTCATGAGGGGCGTATTAACGTCGTCTGAAGTGTTTTTAGTATGTTATTTCCACGCAGAGGTATACAGCTATTACAAGAACGGGATCACTCTAGTACATACATAACGCAGATAAAACCTCGCGATTAGCAAAAGCGGCAAATCTCGAACGAGTTCTTGTTGATTTCTTCTGACCAGAACCGATAGCATCAATAGCGGAGTAACTGCCCGATTAAGTACATTTTACGAAATAAATTTTACCCAGAATTCGGCTCGATGCAAGTTAGTCACATTCTTGACCACTTCAATTCTGAACAACGAGGAGCCCACAACTAAAATTAGTGTAATTTTTTCATTGTTGTGCCCATATTAGTGGCCCAGTATTGTCTATTTTCTATAAAAATTAGTAGAACGTTACTTAGCAGCACCTATCACCAACATTTTAAAGCTTAGGCTCCCTTCCGTTACGAACACAACATCTAACTTTAGTAGAATCGAAGTCCTTGCAAGGTTATAACAAGGACATAATTTTGTTCTTGCTCTTTAGCTGTTCAGATGTTACATGATACCTAATATAAATGCAACACCTCCCCCTTAGATAAAATATTATTTAAATGTTTCGTACTATAAATTCTAAATATAGATCCAGTTAACACACAACGTTTAAGGTTTTTAAGGTTAAGGTTATTACATAAATAATATTGACTGTTCTGAAACTGTGATTAATTTAACAATTATTGTTATGAACTGGTACTGGCCAAATTGAACAAAAAAATTTAGTTTAGTAAGGCAGAATTGTCTTCTGTCACCGAAATATCCTGTTTTTAACATCTCTTATACGTTTATTGTATGTACCGGGTGGCCAAATAAGAATGGACGCCGGCCATATCTCAGAAACTACTTATCGTATAACTTTGGGAAAAAATTCTAATAAGTAAATCGGACAAGAGAAATCGCTGGAAATTATTTTCAAGTTCGTAGGATGACCGCTAGGGGTCGCAATTGCTATGGTCAATTAGAAAATGGGATTTTTCTCAAAAATATGTCAAGTTAAGAGGTATTTTAAATAGTGGCATTGTAATCTTTGTAAAATTTGCAATCTTTTTCTTGTAATACACTTTGCTCTATCTTTAAAAATAAAGTGGTGGGGGAAGGTTAAACTTTATTTTACTCAAATAAGGATAACTCCGGTTTGGGTTAACAGAATTAAACAAACTAGGGCTCGTTTAAAAGAGCTTTAATCTGCAGTACATACTGTTCCTGAACTTATTTTACCGTGGTGGCTAGAGGGCGCTGTTTGACATCGTAACAGTTATTGCGCGTTTTCATACAAATTTTAAATGGCAGGCTATGTCTCTTTTTACATAGTTAAATAGAGCACAAAATTTCCAAAAAATCAGCTCAAACCGCAACTTTCTATCTTATCTCTAACGCAAGATATTAAGAGAACAAGTAAAATTAGGCTACCGCCTAATATAGACCTATAATAGTCTAATTAAAAATTATATTAGTAGGCTATGAAACAAAAACTATGTTCCTTGAGTATGTTTTAAACCGTACTTTGAGTTACTCCAAGGTATTTCGCAATAGTTCTAGTACTTAGTTGAGGATTAAACTCTGTATAAGCTAACACATTAATAATGTTCTCTTCGGTGCGACCTCTGCGTTGTCTAAGGTATACAGTTAGATGAACATTTCCAGTTGTTCGCAGAAGGTGAATTACTCGTAGAAAAACTTTTTTATTGGGGTGCCGTCTATCAGGATATTGTTGCGCATATACTCTCGCAGCAACTGTAGCATTTCTCATTGATTCAAAATAAACTCTTACCATGTTAAATAACTCTTCGTTTGTATAAATCATTTTGTAAGAAAAAACGAACAATAAACTACAATTCAGAATAAACAAGAAAACAACACGAACAACAACAAGAAAAACCCGGACAATACAAACTTAATAAGACATGAAACGACATTAACTAAATGACATTAACATGTAACTAAAACGTTTTAATATTTTGACGTACCTATTTACCTCTTTTCGTTTCATAGCCTACTAGTATAATTTTTTATTAGACTATTATAGGTCTAGGAGGCAGCCTAACTTTATTTGTTCTCTTAATATCTACCGTTAGAGCGAAGATAGAAAGTTGCGGTTTGAGCTGATTTTTTGGAAATTTTGTGCTCTATTTAAATATGTAAAAATAGACATAGCCTGCCATTTAAAATTTTTATGAAAACGCGCAATAACTGTTACGATGTCAAACAGCGCCTTCTAGCTACCACGGTAAAATATGTTCAGGAACAGTATATACTGCAGACTATTCAGTAAGAAAAGCTCTTTTAAACGAGCCCTAGTTTGTTTAATTCTGTTAACCCAAACCGAAGTTATCCTTATTTGAATAAAATAAAGTTTAACCTTCCCCACCACTTTATTTTTAAAGCTAGAGCAAAGTGCATTACAAGAAAAAGATTGCAAATTTTACAAAGATTACAATGCCACTATTTAAAATACCTCTTAACTTTTCATATTTTTGAGAAAAATCCCATTTTCTGATTGACCATAGCAATTGCGACCCCTAGCGGTCATCCTACGAACTTGAAAATAATTTCCAGCGATTTCTCTTGTCCGATTTACTTATTAGAATTTTTTTCCCAAAGTTATACGATAAGTAGTTTCTGAGATACGGCCGGCGTCCATTCTTATTTGGCCACCCGGTACATTATATCTTGTATATCTTGAATGAACGAAGTATTTTACTACATTGCGCGCCAAGGCGAGGTGACAACACGAACAAAAAAACGCGCGTACAATTTTCAGAAACAGCACTAAATCATAACAACGTATCCGTACATTTCTCCTCGTTAACTTAAATATAAGTGATTGGGCCTGCCAAATGCCGTACCGATAAATAACTGGAATCAATTGACAATTGAAGATCGCCTTGTCATAAGCCTTATTTATGAACTGCCCAGGTTCGTAATAATATTTCGGTGGCTTTGACCAAATCGCAGCCACGTTAACGGCAGTCTCGAGGTGCAATTTGATTTAAGCCAGTTATTTAATAAGAACGGTTACATGCGGAACTAGTTTTACCAGTATTTTTGTATGGATTTTCTGTATGCCAGGCGTTGTCATTTTTTATTTTTGAACTCACATCTTGTAAATTGTCATATTCACTAACAGAAATTGAAATCTAATACTTAATGTTGATGAAATTTTTCTTAAAAAACTCATTTTTAGAAAGATTGGTGATTTTAATTCACAGGGCCTACTATGCTACTTAAAAAGATGTGCCGACAGTGACTCTGGCACATTTTTACAGATTTATTACAATTTTTTGTTTAAACAACCTTAAATTAATATTTATTTATTTATTTATTTATTTTTTACAACTGCCAAGACAGACAAATCCAATTACATGGCAGGAACATTACAAAGATTTGTAGAAAAAAGTATATAAAAACAAAAAGAAAACAAACAAAATATAATACAAAGATGCACATTAGATACAAGAATAAATATATCCATACACAGAAAGTATAGGTACATAACATAAAACTAGCCTAAGACTCGTAAAGAATGCTTTTCCGTATTTTACTCATATCTGAACAAAAAATGTCAAAACTATTTTGACGGCAATGGTAATTTGAGCACATATTGTATACCGGAGAAAATTTCAGCACATTTGTTCTTGGGGTCTTCAAATAAAAGAGCAGACCATTGCGAGTTCTAGATCCCGAAATATTAAAATTTAAGCAATTTAATAGTATTGGACAATCAATCATACCATTTATAAGTTTATACAGAAATACAACGGAAAAGTATACCCTTCTTTGAACCATGTCCTTAAAATGAAACCTGGTTAATAGCTCTTCCTAAAGCATACGTTGAGGAGGATAGATACCGTCTTATTTAAAAATTAGATATTTCAGGAACTGTCGCTGAATTTTTTCAATCATATTTATATGAGTTCCATAACACGGATTCCAAACAACATATTGCAATTTGGAATGTACAAACGAGTAATACAACAACTTAATCGTGTTAATGTCTGAAAACTGCCTAGAATTACGAATGATGAATCCTAAGGATATGCATTCCGTACAATATCATTAATATGGTTAATAAAAGTTAATCTAGTGTCGAACGTAACTCCATGATCTTTAAAATGTTCACAATTGGTTAACGGAACATTGTCGATTTTATAATCAAAGTTGATACTGGTACTAATTTTCCCTTTAGAAAACTTCATGCTAACACATTTTTTAATATTAAGCGACATATATTCATTACGATATTTTAACATATAACATTAACATATTTTCATTACACCAGGAGCTCACTCTGGCCAAGTCCCCCTGTAACTGCACGCAATCGGCAATATTTTCAATATTTATGGATATTTCTGAAGATATTCCTTTTAGTAATCCATTCACTGCTCTCTTCCCTTTCGTTGTCCGCAACATGTTTTCGCACATTGACAACCGCCAGCAGGCTACGCATACCGGTCATTTTCACTTTTTCCAGCGGCAAAACGATGGGCATGCAGTGTGCTACGTGACTGACGCCACCGCAAGCAGCATCGACAAAGCAAGACGACATCGATGAAAACTTAAGAAGCTCCACAATTTACGATCTTGCTGTGTTTACAGGTCGCGTAACAGCGAACTTGATGCTGCGGGTACAAATCACCTCATTTTAATTGTGTCCATATTCCAAGCTAATGCTACTATAAAACCCAAAATGTAGTTCGTGCGGTTTATAGCTGTCGTAAACATATTGAATACGCGTGTAGCTTGGAGTTATGCAACTGCATTTAATTTTACAGCCAAACTGCATATAAGCAAATGATCTTGTTTTGCATGCAGTACTTGGTTGTATTAACAGTGATTAATGGTTAAAATCTGAATAATTTACATAAAACTATTATTGAGTCGACGGTGATGATATACTTTCAACAACTCATTGGTTAGCATAATATAGAGATGTATATATTTTTTTGCACGATCAAGCTGTTTTTGTTCACTTACCATGTTTGTTTCTACAATAGTAGGATACGCTTACTGGTTGCCAAGGCTAACAAAACGGTAAGTAATTCTCTTACCGTTCTAGAACGGTAAGTACATATTTGTCAAAATTGACATTTTTAACATCGCATTGATTTAGAATGAGTTATCTAGAATTCAGTTTAAAATTTAATTGAATTAAGAGAAAGATGCATTATTAAATTTATTTATTGATGTTGAAATTAAATGTGCAGTTTGTACAATTACTTACAGAAATTGGGACATGCCTTTCTTAGTAAACACACTAGCTTTTTTTATCGATAACCAATGTCGAAAATTTGGAAATGCCAAGCGAGTCATGTACAAAAATTGTAGTTTTTAACATTGAATACTCTGCCCATAAGCTTCCTGAAACTTTTAATTTTTCGTTCCTTTGGACAAAGTACGCCATCACAACTTTCTCGCTAATATGTTGGATTTCTGTCTCACACCATTTCTTGAAAATCTTGTGTATATTTTCAAATCGCTCCCTTGATTTCTCAGGAATTAATGTGGAACATCCAACACTCCACACTTCTTCTAAGTCTGCATCTAAGGACGAGTCGCTCTTTTACAAACACTTGGCTCTTTTAAATTCTCGTAAATGTAACAACGCGTCGTAAAATTTGAGAACTACCTATTGCTAATAAATAAACCATAGCTACCAGTTCCAGAATTGTCAATTTCATCAATTAAGAAAGCCGTGACTGAACAATAAACATCAAAAGATTTAAAAAAACCTGCTTCGCAGATTTATTCAACGTCATTTTTGACATTATAGAAAACATTAAATGCGTATGTATAACTTCGTTTTAATTGAATTGAACTTCGTTTAATTGAAGGCTTCGCTTGGCTCAGCCTTCAAACATTGTCTTCGAACGGTAAATTACCCTTACCGTTCTTAATACTTAATATACTATTGATTAGAAATGGTCCGAATTTCCATACTTATTTACTTTTTGTCCTGAACTTTCTAGGGTACACTCATTTCTTTTTTGTATTCTATATCTTGGGTCGGCAACCATTTGTTGTAAGAGGGTCAAATATTTTGCGTGGGGAATAGTGCGGACCACACTTGGGCCATATGTCATTAGTGGACCTATAATATGTCCACTTTAATGGACATATTGGTTGCCGACCCCTGTATACCTTAGAAAACTTTGGTGAGCTATGAAATAGTGAAATTTGGCGAGTAACTGATCATCAGTGATCAGGAATGCGCAAGTGTTTTGCACAGGAATGCGAAATTTTGTGACAAAATATTCATCAGTATCCGACTGGTCGAAAGTATCTTAACAGTCGGCTCGAGAAAATAATGTATAAATATTTTAATTTCAGTCGGTAAAAACTTGTTAAGAGCTTGTTTAATTGACAGTAATTAATTTAACCAATTCTTGCGTTGGTATTAAATTAACAATCATTTCAATTGCGTACAGGTTCAGATCCGATAATATATTATTTTGTGATAAGCGTTGGCATAAATAATTATCGGTATTACGGTCAAGCACCTGTATTAAAAATTATTTACGATAATTTTTGCACATTCCCTATTTTGTGAAGGTCGGTCAGTATTGAAATATATTTTCTTATTATATAATAAATTTCCAAAAATAATAAAGAAATTATCTCATGAATGTCAACACAATAATGTATCAGTACCAGATGAAAAAAATTTGGTCTCCTTCCATTTTCCTAATAAAAGATGATTTTAATACACTGTGTCCAGTTTAACTGTATGGGAATCCCTGAAACCATTAGAGATATAAAGTTGGTTAACTTGAGAAAAAGTTGGGCAATTTTAGGCCCTAGAAGAATACAAGGTTACATTTCAAGATTTTCTTCCCTTAAGTAGATACAGGGTGAAAGCAAAAGATGTGCATTTTCAGGAAACATCCGTAGATCGTTTATTGTAATAGATACACTCATCAAATTTTCAGGGTAGGGATAGCAGTCAACAAGGACTAGAACAAAATAACTAAATTACCTTTCAGTGTTAGTAGATTGTTATTAAAAATAATTTAACTGTTTTTTTAATTATGCATATTTACATATTAAAACAGAAACATTAAGTGCAATATAATTGGTAATAATAATGTCAATTCTTTAATTCATTGAACTTGGAACAGTAACAGTAATGGGTAATTCACTTCAATAAAATGCATTTTCAAGTATTCATACATATTCGTAACTACTTTCGAAGAAAATTGAATACCCGCCTGGATATAATTTCAACAAAATAATACAAACAAATACAACAAAAAATTTTTAATATTAAAAACAGCAATCGGTTTGACACGCTTCTCGGTTGGTTATAATTTCAAATGAAAACTAACCTCTTATATAAATATTACACAATTTACACAAATGTTAAGGGAATATAACTTTAATGACAATGAATTTAAAGCTGTTATAATATACAAGTCCAGAAATCTATAAAACGACGTGACTTCAAACCAAGTGTGAAAAAGTATTGGAATAAATTAGAACGTAATTATATGAAACTGTTGTAAACTAATAAGTTTAACATGACACTTTCTGTAGGGGGTGCAATCGGTACGTAGACTCAAAGACAAACCCTTCAAAATATGAGTATCTTCTTTTGTCCTCAACTCAGCTTCAGTCAGTTGTTTACTCACAGTTCCTATGGATTTTAGGGCCAAAGTTGTTAAACATTACTTGAAATTTTAACACGAAAATTTGATCATTATGTAAATGAATTTACATATTTAAGTCTATAAGAAATACTGTATTTTGTATATTGTATTACAAGGACCCCGTATAGGTACTAGAAAAAATGTTAGTAGATTATTATTAAAAATAATTCAACTGGTTTTTTAATTATGCAGATTAAAACAGAAACATTAAGAGCAATATAGGTAATAAAAATTGTCAATTCATAGGCACGCTCGCTCCTCAAGTAATAATAAAATTAAATATATGTTTATTTATAATATTATATTGACAAATTATAATTTACGGCAAATAATATATACTAATTTGAATTGCGTAATCAATATTTACAGCTAATTAGTACGATATTTAAAAACCTCTTCGAGCTACAAATTTCAAGGAAGACAAGCCAAATAACAAGTGCGTACAAAATTATAACTAATGTAAAAGCATAATTGTAAACAAAATTAATAAGTAATTAAAATAGGTACGCACATTTTAAAAAATCTGGAACCAAAAATTGCCAGAAAATGTAGTTCCATTATTTCCATAGTGTCTTGGAATAGGTGCTTTGAAATTTACTTTTTAACTGTCTTTTTGACTTTGGCAATCCTTTCAACATGTTATTTATCGATATTTTTAAATACATCTAGATTAAAGCAAGTTTTCCAATATATTTTCTTGACATTTGATGGAAATTTAAATATATTCTATAGAAATGGTGACACATTTACCTATTCTGTTAAGGTAAAATAAAAATCATTGGATTAAGCAATCATTTTATACCAATGATTGCTTAATTGAAAAAGTTCTACCCCTAAAGATGTATAATACGAATACGAATTACATTTAATATCCATCTCCAACACACATATCAACTAATAAGTGTTCAGATGTATATACCCAATCAACAAAAAATTATAACAAATAGTACTTATTGAGTACATTTTTCTAATTTTTACTCTATTCTGTTACCTAGCGACAATACAACTGACGCAAAAAAGTTTAAATTGAGTTTATTCTCAAAGGATAATAATGTAAGAGTAAGTACTATATTCATCCAGATAGTAACTGTAAGATTTATAGGCTAAACTAGAATTGAACAACTCAATGTTTTGTTACAAAGGATCTCAACTCAACCTCTTTGACTTGCAGTGGTACGAAAACACAGGACATAGTATTCCAATTCCATCTTGTACACTGTGGTGTTTCAGTGTGATCCAAATATTACTAAAAGAGAATCCAAGGAACGAAAAAACAATTTCTAAGACCATTAATATAAACAGATCTTGCACCTGGGTACTTACTTAGTATACATTCTGACTGGACTATTAGTTAGGTAAAAGTTAAAGACTCTTAGACTTGACGTAATTTGGTTGGATTTAAACAAAAGTAGTTTCATTACAGTTATTTCTTGTTTTGTTATATATTTACTACAATTTGTTATGTCTATAGGCAGGCACTAAATATAGAAACACCCCGTACTTACCGCGGCATTTGTGTGAATAAATTAATCAGCTTTTTGCTCCCTCAGAAGTCAATTCCCCTTTTAACCTTCCGAGGAGAGACCTGAATACATAATTAATGATTACGTAGAAATAAAAGAAAATGCTAATGATTCCAGTGCAATTAAAAATATTATATACCCGACAAAAAAATCAATTAAAATGAAAACATAAATCATTAACATTTCCCCATGCTTGAAGAACTTCTCTTAAGACTCACTTCTCTTAAGAGCTTGTCAATCGCTCGGATCGAGTTCATCATTCATTCGATACTACGGGTTTTTATTTTGTAGTAATGCAATGGAGTAGGTACTGAGCTTGTAATAGCCTGGGCGATTATATATAAAATATGTGTATAAGTTGTTCATATACAATCTGTAAGTTTAATGTACTGAATCTGGACGGCTGCTTGTATTTGTAGCATGGTTTTATTCTTACAACAACCAAATAATTGAGGATAGTTCAGCTGAGTACTCAAAGCTCTTGAAATATTTATAATGATTATATTTAATCAGTATCTTACGACATATTACAGAATATATTAGTTTATATACAGGGTGTTTCACGGTGACCATCCATTAGAATATGTCGGAGACTACTTAGATTTGAAGAGTGAAAGTTTGGACACTGGAGTTTTTGAGTATGCTCTCCTCAAATAAAATAATGGCGTCGTCTTGATACTTCCACTTATACCGGAAGTTGTCATTAACTTTCTTATTTTAAATAGAATACCCCCTATATTATTACATTTTTGGATTCTACCCGTTATTTTAGGAAGACTTTCACCATTCGAATTCTCAGCCGATTTTTAAAAATTGTTTGTAAAATTGCCTACCTAACTTAAAATTAAATATTTCTGGAAAAAAATTATATTTCACAAATATATTCATATGGAAAGTTGTTGAATATCTAAATCTAAGCTATCTAGCTGTACCTACCTTAATAGTTGTTTAAATGTATAGATGGTGCTGAAAATTTAGTATCAAATTTCATTAACTTCAAGCCATATTCAGGCATGTTCTAGACATATTTTTATGCGTGGTCATCTTGAAACAGCCTCTAGACTCATGTTTTAAAATTGTAACAGCACAGAGTGACACAAATGATTTTAAATGATATTTTAAGTCTTAAATTAAAAGTTTCACATAATTTAATGCTAAGTTTAACATTTTTGTTATAAAGCCAACTTCAGTAGAATTATTATTGCCGTTGACTTTTTTAATAACAAAATTGTTTATCTTGATTCCACTCAACAAAGAAAAGCTTAGCTTTTTAGATACTATCTAATACCAATAATATTTGCTGTATAAAACTTATTAATATATAAAGCTTGTGATTCACGAGTTCTGTCATAGAAATTTACTGGACTATTTTTATATTTTTTCTAACCGTTCACTGGAATATCATCGTAGAACGATAAATATTTTCGGAATGTCACAAAAAGTTATATCGTTTTAAAAATGCTGTACTCGGCTCAGCCTCCCAGCGTGAGGCGAATGAATGAAATGTTGGAAATACGACGATTTAGAAATTTTTGATGTATCATTATTGTGCGGCCTTACAACCATTCAGCATGCGGCTTTAATAATTGTGAAGTGCTTCTCAGTCTACAAGGCAATGTTGCATCAAAAACAAAGTTTTTTGTAATCAAAAAAAGCATTGTGATTAAAGAGTTTGTAAATTTTAAGTAAGGATATATTTAAATGGGGAACTGGTAACTTACAAATGTGAATGTGTGCTGTGAATGTGATATATATAATTTATTGAATACAGGCAGATAAAAAAATTGATAAAGGGAATCATGAAATACCTGGTTTAGCAACTAATTTACGGAAAAGTCATTTTTCCCAAATACGATAGATATTTAAAAAGAATCCTCACTATATTTGGTTAAGCAACACTCTCCGCTAGTCTAAAATTATTGTGCATGTATTGAGCAGATTAAATAACTGATCCTTGTAGAAAACTCACATCCGTAATTACGATGAACTGTTTCCTAAAGAAATGGAGATAGTTGATAAAGGCGCATCCGCCAAAAATAATAGTAATAATAAAACTCTTTTTATTTCAATTCATAATTAACTAAATAGATTTTCTGTTTCCCTTCATATTTTCACCAATTAAATAAACGGAGATTAGAATCTTTGAGATAAACTTATTCACAGTATTTCTATTTGAAGTTATGCCTACCTCAGAATATATAGTTTCAGAGGTTATTCAATATTCTCATTTTTAACAGTGAAAAAATCATCAAAGCATAGCATGGCTCTGGCACGACATATTCAGAAGCACATAACCTTCGTTATTTTTCTAATAAGTACTAAATATTTTAAATTATATTCTATATATATATCTTGCAGAGAAAATAAATTTCGCGGCAAGTGATGGAACGACATTCCAACGGTCCGGTTTCAGTATTTGTTCCAAAGGAACGCCAGAAAAAACATGCATAATTAATAATGATAAAAACTTCTTACATGCTTCGCACATTATTAAAAATTAAGTATTGGTAGTTTTTTTCCTTGAAATCGAATCTGTAGGCAAAAAATAACTGGGTTGTTATAAATTTAATAACTCTAATACCCGTTCACTAAATTAGTCATTAGTATTTAGTAACATTCTCGCAAAATACATTTAATTCACTTTTAGTATAAATCTCGTCCGTTCAGTACGGTACCTAGTAGTTTAATATTTAATTAATGCTATCCAATTTAAATAAATTGAACTAAGTGAGTAGCGTTAGCAGAGATGAGTTATATGACTAAAACTAGTAGTAGTGGCAATATTTTTTACTCAAACAGATCACCTACTAAAATAGTACTTATTTCATACTAATTTTAAGGGTATATTGAATAGAATTGATATATATTTCTTACAATAAGAATCATATAGTGCGAACAAGATTCGGAAATGTTTGAAAAATGTTGATTTAATGTTGAAAGATACTAATTAATTAATCAAAAATTCTGTAAACCGTAGGACTCTCAACATGGTTAGCTGAAACATACAACAATGTCAACTGTACATGAATTTTACAAATTGGACCTCATATTTCGTCTGCCTCGCGCTGTTGGGGTTTTTATAACCCCAGCAGGGTGTTTGGCTGAGTTAACTATCATAGTTTATATAATAAAAGTATGTAAAATGCCGCTAAGGAAATTTTAACAACAGTTCAAAAATGTTTTCATGTTTCAAACGTTCAAATAAATTATTCTCGGCATATGTCTTACCTACAATCCAATTTGTTTCTTACATATTTAGGGACCTATTTCCCAAAATTAATGAAAATATTTCTATAATACAGAGTGTTTTTCCTTTCATTGTAAATTTGTCATGGGGTTGATTTAAAACTTTGTTATTCCTCACCGAAAATGAAATTCACGTATTGAGAAAAGCAAATTTACTACAACTTTTTTGTTGATGTCTCGAAAATAATTTTCGAAACGTCGATATCGATTTTGATATCAAAACGCAGAACTTGAAGTTGATACGTTTTATATACCCAAAGAGGTATATTAATAACTTATGTTCCACTAACAATTATTCTGTAATAATTAATATTACATGAGAAATAATAATAAGATATCAAATTAATAATTCAATTTAATTACAAAAGAAATATTTCAGTAGCCATGGGTACTAAAATAAACTCATGTTCACTGCAATAAAAACAATCTGATCTAGATGTTTGGATACAAGGAGCAACCCCTCCCCTATGGACCCAATTATTATAAACATCACTACCGTAGTTTAGGATATTCTATAATTAACAGCGTTTCACTATAGATACCTAATCTAAGATCGATATCGCAAATTTTAATCAAGGAGGCAGACAAGACTTATTACAGTTATCACGTAATTCTGCCTTCATCTTTTTCTGTATCAGTGATATATTTTATTGGAGCTCGCAATGTGTAATTACAATTAAAATACGATTTATTTCTTAATTAACAATAAAAGCACATTGTAAAGTCTGTAACAGGCTACCAGTACCTACTTGGGTTTCGTGATAGTAGATCTCGTACAATAAATTCCTACATCTGCAAGTGAGAAAGCTTTAAACGTAATTATAATCAGAAGACAACAATCATAATGGAATCTTAATCAACATGAATTTTAGTGATGCTACTATTTGAAGTCCATGATCATCTATATTGCCTTTATATGAATTGAACTAACACTTAACTACTGCGCCATACAATGTTTCTTTTGCGAACACCATTAAAGGCACAATACAATTGTTTCAAAAAGATTTTAAATTGTTATAATGGTTACCTACGTATTAATGCTTATAGTAGTGTTCAAGACTTAGTAAATAAATTTGCCCATAGTTTGACAAATTGTTGTCAAATGTGCAATAACTATTCTAATATAATGAGCTCGAAAAATAAAAGTGAATCGCCAACGCCAATATTCATTGACAATGGTCATGATCTGGGATGGTTTGACAATGTGCAAGATTATCGCTATTTACCTTCCCCATCGCTGTAGGCCTGAACTGCCTCATAGAGGTGGACCTCATACTTCACCAATCCCGATCACAAAAGGTGATAGGTGTGGGCGATTTGTGGGGTCTTCTCCTGTCCTGGCTCTACCCTGCAGGCTGGGTAGCAACTTCTGGCGCTCTTCTATCTTCGCTTGCATATCACCGGTGGTAGTCGGTCTCGGACGGGGGCGGTAAGTGCCGCTCTCGTCCTGGGTGGTTGTTTGTGGTAGGTCAGGAGTGGCTGGGTAGCCGGGAATGCACCTCTAAAGGAGCCAACTGGCCCTTTAGCTTTATACAAGGTAAGGGAAGGGTACTCGAAGTAAGCTCGCGATCGCTGTCAACTGTCGCGGCATCGAAGGGAGGTCTGAGGGTTGTTTTTAGCCGCTTCGTAGCCCTCTATGCTTGTTCCAGGTGGAATCTGAGACATAAGAAGATCTTACTCTCATCCTGGGTCCAGCAGTTGGAGTCTTGGCCGCTTGTGTACAGCGGCTGCATCGGGCTCTTAGTCCACGGCTTGAACTTGACTTCGCGCAGAAAATGAATCAATTTCAAAAGAATTGTATGCCGAAAAACAGACAGAGAGAGAGAGAAAGAGAGAGAGAGAGTGTGAGTTATATATGTTTATTGCAGATGACAAGTATTTAATAGGTTTGTTTTTACTCACGGCTAAATTATCAGCAAACTGTGACTAGGTTTCAAACAGTCTGGAGACTGTCAAATCGATTTAATAGTGGATAAAATCATAGAAAATGAAACTGCTGCAAATCTTAACTAAACTAACCTAAATTTTTTGAGAAAATGGATTATTTAAATATTGTTTGAAGTGTTATAATTTTATGAGTGATGCTTTAAGTGAAAACGAAAGTAATCTAATTAATTTTAAAGTAATCAATTTTATTAAATTTAATCTCAATCTATATCCAAACTATCAATAACGATATGCCCTGAAAAATATTTCATTATTTCTTATAGAAATAATACAGTCATTTAAAGGAGTAAATAAATACATTTTGACAGTTTCCGGTAAAATTTTCCGTTTCACCGCACTACATGCCACGTCGAGCATTTATTAAATTAAATGCAAATGAATATCCAACACGAATACATAAAAATATCCATAGAGTTTCTGGAGTACCCAGAGCTGCACGAGATGATGCATAATAATGATTAAATTATAACAAGAAAACAATTGTGCCTTAGAGGGACAACTGGGTCTTATAGAAAACAATGTTGTAAAAAGTCAGGGTTTTATGAATCATATAGGCTCATAAATTTGAGCTGTTATATTAATAATACCGCGTGTTGGCTTGAAGCCTAATATGGTTGAGATTTAGTAATCTAAATGTAAGAAAATTAGGTATAATGGCTCTAGATGACCGACTTTTTTGTGTTTTATATTGCTGTTATTCCTTTTTAGATGATGCATTATTATTAATTCAGGATAAAGCACCTGGTTATATTTATACCTTTCAAATTACCTTTATGGCTTCTTACTGTTTCTATTTCGGTAGCATTTGCTATATTGCTTCCATGATATAGAAGTTTGAGAATATTCTTCATACAATCTATGAACAATGTTGTATTTTCCAGCTTATCTTTGAAATAGAATTCTTATAGCAATCAATCCTAATCTGTTCCATATTCGCATAACTAATTTTAATGATTCTTCTTTAAATAAATGTAAATTCCCCATGTATACATGGGAAAGAATCAACATGTAAATGAGCTACAGGATGATTTAATAAACAAAAGTACAGAGAGGTGCATTTTCGATGGGATTTGGGGGTATCTCGGTTGCTATGAGCGACAGAAAAAAATGGATAGCACGAACGTTGGCTAATTTTTTGAGACAAATTCAACTGTCAAAACAGAAATCCGGTAAGTCGATTTGTTTTCGAGTTATAAGCCTTTTGTCACTTTTTTGTAACTTTGGATGGACTCTATATCTCGCTTATTTGAAGAGATACAGAAAAAATGTAAACGCAACTTTTGTCGACGTTTGATAGCATAATTCAACGGTGATATTACTTTTTTATATACCGAGTGATTACTGATTTACGAACCAAACTTATGATTTTTTAAATGGAAACCATAGTTGGCTTGGGTCGCGATGGAAAGCTTATTTTGTCAGCTTTTCAAAAATATATAGTTTCATATGGTTATTTTTAAAAATAGCTGAGTTATAACCCAATAATATATATATAGGAGAACCTTATCAACTGCTTTAAATCCTAGTAGGCTGTAATAAAACAAAAATTGCAGCTATTCCGTATATATGTCAAATTATTCTAACTAGTCAGTATCCTTACAAGATTTGTTTATTTTGTGTTAAATTACTATCTAATTAATATCAAATCAGTCAAGATTATGGAAAACTACAATAATAGTGAAAAATTTAATATGATTATTGTATTTGGTGAAGCGAATAAAAATTCAAGAATGGCTGCTGAGTTATATTTACAGCGATATCCAGAAAGGAGACAACCAAATGTTAAGATGTTCAGCAGGCTCGAATATAATCTGAAACATTACGGTTCCTTTAAAAAACCTAGACCAAAAAGATACCATAAGGCAAACGCTGAAAATGATACAATAAATGTGTTAGGAGTGGTAACAGCGAATCCAGAAATATCTACAAATTCTATTGTAGAATCAGTGGGAGTTTCGAAAAAGCGGAGCCTAAAAATTTTAAAAGAAAATAATTTTAAATGTTTTAAATTCCGAAAAATTCATCATATCCATCCAGACGACAGTCAGAGGCGCCTTAATTTCTGTAGATGGTACCTAGGCAAATGTGAAGAGGATGAGAATTTTCCGCGTAATATTATTTGGACGGATGAGGCCAGAATCACCAGTGACGGTATATTCAATCGACACAATAGCCATATGTGGGCAGACGAAAATCCCCATGCGACAATTGAAGTGAGACGTCAAGGGCGGTTTGGATTGAATGTATGGTGCGGTATGTTTAGAGGCCGATTAGTTGGACCCCATATTTATCAGGAAACATTAAATGCGGAAATCTATGTGCACATTTTACACCAGCAATTAACAGAATTCTTAACTAATCTACCACTTGCAGATTTGAGAAACATATGGTTCCAACAAGACGGTGCGCCGTCACATAATGCTCGAGTTGCTTCTAATTATCTCAACGAAACTTTTCCAAACAAGTGTATAGGAACTCATGGTCCTATATTGTGGCCAGCACGCTCGCCGGATCTGTCTTCTGCCGATTTTTTTCTTTGGGGCTTTATAAAAAATATAATATATCACATGCCGCGTAACTCTGTGGAGGAATTAAGAAACAGTATAGAAGTCGCATTTCAGAGATTAAATCAAAAGCCCCTGTATATTTTAAGAAGTATAGATAGTGTAAAAAAAAGATGTAGACTTTGTGTGAACTTCAATGGAGAACAGTTTGAACAGTATCTATAGTTAACCTTTTCTGTTATATTATATAAATTTTGTAATATTTGTAAATTTGTTAGTTTCATTATTGTTACTTATTGTGTAATTTTGTGGGTTCCCTTAATGATAGATGTTATGCTATCGTATATAGATAGATGCTATTATAATTTACTTGCCCGTATTGTAAATAAAATTTTGTTACCATTATTCTACAAAAAATGCCGTAAATGATTAAATTTTAAAAATAACCATATGAAACTATATATTTTTGAAAAGCTGACAAAATAAGCTTTCCATCGCGACCCAAGCCAACAATGGTTTCCATTTAAAAAATCATAAGTTTGGTTCGTAAATCAGTAATCACTCGGTATATAAAAAAGTAATATCACCGTTGAATTATGCTATCAAACGTCGACAAAAGTTGCCTTTACATTTTTTCTGTATCTCTTCAAATAAGCGAGATATAGAGTCCATCCAAAGTTACAAAAAAGTGACAAACGGCTTATAACTCGAAAACAAATCGACTTACCGGATTTCTGTTTTGACAGTTGAATTTGTCTCAAAAAATTAGCCAACGTTCATGCTATCCATTTTTTTCTGTCGCTCGTAGCAAGCGAGATACCCTCGAATCCCATCGAAAATGCACCTCTCTGTACAACTGAATACAATGTCGACAATGTCGAAATGTTAACAAGTACCTACTTAATATTAAGTTATCACATCACATATATTCTCAGCTTAACATCTCTCCCGCCCTTTTGTTATGGTTTCAATGTTGTTATGAGGATGAGTTAAGCTTATAAAAACTAATAAGAATCCCATTAAAGCTTGCCAGAGGAAAAGTAATCCCGATTTAATTGAATTGTCTCGTCGATTTGGACCACCGCGAATCTCATCCGGATCTCAGGCCAAGTATTTATTCCCTAATCAAGCAAGGCATTGTTTATACCCAATCACTGCTGTTTTATTCGACGTGCTCAGTAGCGACCAACTGATTTGAATTGCAATCCAAGTAGGCATAAATCCGTTAAGCATTGGCATTTATTTAAAGTGGTGCCTATAATTTAGAGCAGTTTAACGTTGGTGGTTGGTACCACCAACGAAAGTATATTTAGCTTATCCGCGAATTAATTATGGTGAAGTAAAATACGGTTTGATAGTGGTTTATTGCACATAAAGTGGCGTTTTTATTGGTCAACGTTATTACTGATATGATTTAGAATTATTTTTCATTTTTATACGAGCAAGTTTCACCACCTAGTGCGTAGAAGTCCAATATCTGAGTTAGGGACAAAATTAAACAGATATTTCTTTCTACAATGTTGCCTATTTTTTCCAACCAAGTATGTATGTAATTATACCTAGTCAAAAACATAGAAATTATAAAAAATATAGACTACCAATATCCATTATATGACACATCCAAAAGTAGCCACTCTATGAAGGACACGAGAAGACGTAACTTTAGGGAATTATCTGGGAATTTTTACACCACACCATGCGATACAACCCTGTAAGTATTGGTGGTGCCCAAGGATTGTTAACTGTTTACAGGATTGCTCGATCCCTATACTACAATGTAATCCATAATTGTGACGTCTTCAAAGATCCAATAAATCAATCTGTCAAAGTCAAACTGCAAGCGCGAAAGCGGAATTTTAATTTAAAATTATCAAATCAATAGTTAATACCTTTGTTGTTTGTGTTTGTGGGTAATAGCAAAGAGGAATTAGTTTATTCTCTTTGGTAATAGTTTCTGTACATACCTATAATAAGTAATTGCATAATATTTTACTTGCTTTCTTTTGTGTTCTTTAATTCTGTGTCTACCAACAAATTGAAATTATATGCATATTTTGATACAAACTATCCGAGTATATTATTAAAATAGGTAAGCATATACATACTTTTTTAATTGTGAACATATTCGGAAGCAAAGATTCTGTAGAGAAATATGAACGGAAAAAGTGTGATGTTGGGTTATGCATGGTCAAGATATATTTTGCGGTTTTAAGTGTATATTTACGTAAATTTGTTAGTGCTTATCTTTACCATCTTCTTAATAGTTAAAAGATACTTATATACAAGGATGATTAGTTTTATATATAATTAATAATGTTAACTGCTTTTTTTACAATAAGCAACATGTATACTGTTCACAGGTATACTATATAATGCACAGAGGCCAATTTGTGATCTCGTAATTGTAAATAGGTACAATTTATACTGTTATTACAAACTTTAATAAATAATAATCATTCAAATACGAAAATTCTCTTGCAAATGTGAAATATCTATAACAAACACAAAATATATTTTGACAGTTCGATTACAAGTATCTTCGATGACGTCACAAAGGCGGATGACAAAATTGAGCGATCGAGCAATCCTGTAAACAGTTAACAATCCTTGGGTGGTGCCTACTCCCAATTAAATATTAAGTTAGGAACCATTGACGTTTGTCAGCTGTCAGCCTGTGTTAATTGTTTGTGTATTTGTTGTTTTTTTGATAAATATTACCTTACTTTATATTTTATTGTGTTCCCTGAACAACTGTTTTGTTTTAGTTTATATAGTAATATAAATAAGCTTTGGGTAATAAAACTATTTTGTGCAAATTTCGACTTTAAAAGTTCAATTTGTCCAAAATTTTGGTAAGGATTATCCTACTATTAATAATAATGCAACATAATCGGCCATTTAGTATTTATTTAGCATGGTACTAGCTAAAAATTGTGAATGGGTGAATATTATGACAAAAATTCCAAGCGGTTGCAAATAATCTAGGTCACATGTAAAATTACTTAATTTTTTAATTTTCCACCCGGCGGCTAATGCGAAGCTAGATGCTAGTGTGACCAGAGTTACCGATACAGAAAACCAAAGTAGCTAGAGTTACGATTTATTTATTTATTTATTTATTTATTTATTTATTTTCATACACTGTTCAACAGGTACAAGTACCCAACTACAGAACAGGAGGGTATGCAAAGAGAAACAACATAACAACAAACATCAAAAGTACAATTATAATATAAGGAATGCACACCACATATACATATATAGCACAGTTACCGACAATTAGATGACGTATTAAAAACAGAGTGAAAATCCAAAAAGTAACCATAATTTTAATCATTCAAAATATAATGCTTTTAAGTCATTAAGGCTGCAGTTAAATATGTCTAGTAAATTAGAAGAAAGATTACAGTTATCACAAATTATATGAAGAGGAGAATATTTAAGTACATTAGTACGTGGTGCAGGTAGATAAAAGGTTAAACTTTCCCGTGTCCTGACTGTAGGAACAGCAAAAGATAAATTATTTAAAAATTCTTGATAATCAGTCAAATTATGCAATATCTTGAAAAGAAAGACCTGGGAGAGATATTTTCGTCTAATTTCAAGCTTGCTAACAGAATGTCTACTGAGCAACTCATCATGTGGAAATCCAATATATGGGTAAACACCATCGGATTTAAAGGAAAGAAACTTTAAAAAACTCCATAGGATGGTCATGTTCAGTCTTCATAAAGGCATTCTATATTTTTTATAATTTCTATGGTCAAAAAGCGTTCTTTTACAATTTAGAAATTTGTCACAATGGTATAAGTGTAATATGTCTACCTCTAATAATAAGGAAAATGTCGAAAAGAGTGTGTCATAGTACTTATTCACCATATGTGTCTTGACCATATGGTTGACTATTAAACCTTTATCAATTTTTTTTTTGTTATAACTTTTACACGCTTTTCAGTCCCCTATGTGTAATTTATTATGTTATAGATCAATTTTTTTATATTTTGGGTGCGCATATCGTATCTATGGCGACGTTGTTATTGTTTTTAAATACAAACAAATTGTATGGGATAAAATTGAAAATCCAAAATGAAATATTGTATAAAGGTAGCAATTTGTGATGCTAGTCGTAATTTTATATGGCAATAATCCACTTCTACTTTTACTACAACAATCTTATCAGAAACGGCTTTAGTCTAAACCTGGAGCAGTGGTACTGTCAAAAATTACTACCGCTTCGTAAATACCGTAAAGTTACTGCATTAAGGTTGCATCAAATCGCTCTTCAACACATCATAAACAGAGAAAATACCATATGGTTTATCATAAAATACTTTTTAGTTTTAATGTGTTTGAATAAATTAATTGTAATTAAGAGTCACAAATTAGTTGTGAAAAAAATAACAAAATTTACTATTAAAATGCCTATTTATACATAAATAATGTCTCTAAGAGGCTGATTTTCTCCTATTTGCATAAGTGTAGCGTGCTCAGATACCTTTATCGAGATAATCTTGATACAAGTAACACATTCTATTCAAATTAGACCAAAATAAACATTCAACAAGGCCTGCTGGAGGTAGTTAAATATTTTTTATGAGAATTTTATAGGCAGTAGTTGACACATAGTTTTTAATTGCGAATCTGCGCCTATTTATCTTAGATAGAAATAAAATATGTTATCAAGAATAAGCAAACTTTTTAAGGTTTAGCATTTCCTCCATTATATGCCCGTCCATGAAATTTGTAGGTAAGAGAATATGCATACAACAGTCACAATACAAGAATGTAATAATAATATATAATTATACAATATCTAGAATAAAAATTTTTGGGTTCGTTTCGTTACGAATATTATTCGTAGTTTTGAAATTTATTTTTTCTATTTGAAGATGAGACTCCATATTATATTTGTAAATTTTTAATATCCCTTATATCTTATTTCACTAATTTTCATATTCAAGCAGATCCTTTACGAGACACCTCTGAATGTATCATTATCAGTGGCGGCTGGTCAAATTTGGGAATGGGGGGTATAGGGGGAAAAAATGCACCGCAGGCGAAAATTTTACATTTTTCAAGGTCAAACACCTTAAAATTAAAAATTAGAAATTCGTAGAGCAAACATATTTGCTTCAAGAAATAGGCTTCGTTAGGCAAATATCCCCTTTTTTGATGCGATTGACAGAAATATGGAAAAATTATTTTCCATATTTCACTTCACACGTTCACTTTCGACCTTAGTCATAGGAATTGTGGACAATATAGTTAATAGTTCAACCGATTCCGAAAACGTAAGTAAATTATTTTTATTTAACATTTTTAATAAAGCAACCGCACCACTATGTTGTATGAAATCATCTCTAGAATACATTATATACAGCTCATTTTTTAATTTTGTAATATTGATCTTTGGAAATAAGGCGCACACTGTTTTAATATGTTCCAGAGGAAAAACTATTCTATAGTTGTTAAATTTATGCTTTTTAAACAAATTGGCTATAGTTAAAAAATCAGTAAATTGAAATCTCTCACGTACGTTCATTAATATGATGTCACATATTTCTTTGCACTGCATTACCTTTGAGTCTCCTACAGTAACTTTTCTCTTTTTTCTTAAATTATCCACAGAATGTTCCTCGGAATGTTCTGTTAAAATATCAGCATTATTTATTAATTCTTCTGTATTATTTCTTAGATATTGTATAGCAGTTGTAAACGAGTCTAAATTATTTCTAACAGTATTATCATCTAGATAATACTGTTAGAGTCTAACTGCCTCCCCTGTGACTGATTGAAAAGTATCTGTACTCTGTACCGTCTGGTCGACGGGGCAGCGCCCATTCAATGACGTAACAGAACGCATTAGAAAAGACGCGCTGGAAAAATAGAATCTGTGTATCCTTTTCTTGCGTATGCAAATAGATAAGTAAAAAGAACAGGCACACAGCGGCCGTGCCCAGCCCAGTGGACATACGGATTACACAGACGGTGAAGCGTGAAGCGGTCTTGACGCTAGACGGATATGTATGCACCAAATGATTCAATATTCATGATGAAAAATTAATAAAAAAATCCACCAAATTATAATAATTATAAAAGTTTATAAAATATCACAACATTCACAAGTCTTATGTGCTTACGCATAGGGCACGTGCCCTTGTGCCCATTATGACTAGCCGCCACTGATCATTATGCTGAAGACATATAATTTAAATTTGCTGCATTTATTAATCCACTTCGTATTATATATTCTGAAATTATTCAATAAAACTGCCGCCCTAAGCCACTCGTGCTTTATGATTTTGCGCATGGTACTTTCGAAAGAAATTAATTAAAGGTTGTTACATACTGTTTTAAATTTGTTTAATTATTTTGGAATATAAATTCGACATTTAAGTAGAAGGTATTTGTGGACAGTTGTATAGATCTTGTTTAGTACAATTGTGTCATTTTCTGATGAAATTATCTTTAATAAATATTTCATTTTATTTGATCAATAAATAAGTCGATAGAAGTCGACCTAAGAGGGGTATTGATAAATAGTTAACCTTGGAACTTTCCCATAAACAAATGCATTACCTGACAAGTATTGTGTATGTATTAACGTATATTTCTTTCAGTTTTTAGTCCATTTAATAAATTTTTGAAGATAACATGCTAGATAAAAATCTCAATTTTGATGAAATGGTTTGTTGGTTGGTGATTAAGTACCTGTTTTTGAAAGGGTTTTCCAGCAAGGAAATCATGTAGAAGAAATTTAAAATATTGAGGGAGCATTAGTCATTACCCTTCATAAGCAACCATAAAAACTTGGATTGCTGAATCTAAGAGAAGAAGAACAGACATCAAAAATAAATACCATATTGGAAGTACATTGAATACATGATTTAGAAAGATCGACGAATTTTAATTTGAAAACGATGATCAAAAGTACGTCAGCTGAAACCTGATAGCAATGAAATTCTCTTCAGTCTAAGAAAGTTGTAGAGTTTAAAAATTGATATGCACTTTTCCGTTTCTGAGGTTTTAATAGAAGATCAAAACACAGACTACACAGTATGTTGCATCTATGCTTTATATATCATGCAGCTAGTATAAGCTAAAAATAGATGGGTATTTATTTTAGCTATTCCATAATATAAACAAAAGCATGTGTACCTATACGTATTATTACGCAAATGGTTGTTTACTAGACCAGAAGACTAGAAAAAAAGCTTACCGCCAGCATTTCCAAAATATTTACACGCAAATGCATTATGGCTACGTGCTCAAAACGAGGTACTTAAATCGGTTCAACCATCAAATTCTCCTAGTTACATGTTTAGGTACTGACCATGCATAAGTAATAAATTTTACAATTAAACGTAAGGGCATGTCGACCTACATAACCTCAGACTTGCGTGAAAAATGACACCCCAGACATTTGGTCGCAAGTCAGTAGTGCCACGGCAAGGAAAAGTTAAGGTACAGACCGAACCAAAAGAGTATAATCTCAAGCTAACAATATTAGGTATTTCAAAACCTAACAAATTTTATATCAATACAGAGTGTCCCAGTGTAAGCGTACAAAAATTTACCAGAGGGTGGACCAGACCAAAATAAGAATAAAACTCTTATCAAAAAAATGTATCTGATGCACCCCTAACGAGTTACGGGGTGTTATTTTGAAAAAAAAATCCGCAATAACTTAAAAATCGTTAGGTAATTTTTGGGAGACGTGTCCATCTAAACATCTACATGGTGTTTGTTTAACTCTGACACCTATAGTGGCCTAGACCTACTCTTTCTTATAACTTCCTTTGCATGTATTTTTCTGCATAAAGAATGTAGTCGGTACTTTACACTCAATTTACCCGTAAATTGTTGGTTTTAGAGCTATGTAACAAGAGCTACTTTTTTGTTCAGAATTTACAGTCGATTAAGGAAAACTTAGTTATTTCACGAAAAAGTAGGATATGCAAGAGTTATGAAGACAAAATCATAAGGAAGAGTAAACTTAGGCCACCACAGGTGTCAGAGTTAAACAAACACCATGTAGTTTTAATGATCTTTAATAGATGTACACATCACCCAAAAATTACCTAAATCTACGAAACGGTTTTTAAGTTATTGCGGAAAATTGTTTTTTTTTTCTCGAAAATAACACCCTGTAACTCGTTAGACGTACATCACAGAATTTTTTTTTATAAGAGTTGTATTATTATTTTGGTCTGCTTTATCCCCTGGTAAATTTTTGTACGCTCACACTGGGACACCCTGTATATTGAATTATATACTCCCATAATTTGCAGCAATGCATTCCACTAACGCATTCCCGCTATAATGAACCGCGAAGTTTTAGTTTTCATCATTCATATGGTTCTTTCTTTTAATTTTACCTTGAATTACTATTCGGGATAGAATCTTCAAACCGTGTATATATTTTATGCGTTAATTTAACAATTTACTGCGAGTTCACAAGGTAAGGTTATTTATAATCAAACCAAGAGTAAACGGGGCGTCTTTACTTTTAGTTTTGTATTCCTTCCATTGGCACTTCTTAAATTTAGTTAACGCATTTTGTAACCAGAAGATATTAGCTTTAAATGATTTATACCCTATAAGGGTACAGGATAAACAATCTGTCACATCCACACTCTGGATATCACTTTCTTTGCCTTAAAATAAATATTAACATTTTTTTAACGCTAATTCCAATTAATTCTAATTCTAATTCACTTTTGACCATAATTAGCCTTTAGGAGAAAGAGCTAAAGGACGACACTGCTATATAATCCAATTTCTACAAGCGTCAACACGCGTTGCTTATTTTTCACATAACCGAAAGAAAAAAAGCGACAGTACGTGACGTGTGCCCTGTGCAAATACAATTTATATTAACCTGACCTTGGGGTGTGTAACTCGCTCGGTGCCAATATCGAATTTACGAATAGGGGACATACCGTCAATTTATTCCCTCATACTGCCCTGCTACTAACTCCAAGAGTTGTGTTGCAATTTGTTATGCCACTTTATATGTAATTTAAACAATGCGCAGGTATTTTAATTAGTAGTCGACGGTGGAAATGATTTGTGATGAAATGGGTTTGATTCTTATAAGTATTGTGGGTTTTATATAACGATAAAATTTTAACTCTACGGGGTGTTGGATTACAAATCGCCTGAGACATGCTTTGTTTACTAATTAAAATATAATTTAGTTATGTAGGTAAAAGTTTTTAGTTAGGGCAATTCGTATAAAATTTTACTCCATAAACTCATACGTATTTACAAAAATAATAAATAGTCCAGTAACGTAAAGATTCATCTAATAAAAAAATCCAAGTGGCTGAAATTTTACATACACCTTTACTTTTATATTACTAATAATGTGGCAAAAGTCCCCACCGATATGTTGCTTGCGTTTCAAGTTATTCAAGGTCAAATGTCACAGAAATCGGTTTTTCGCAAATATTTCACTTCCTGTATGTCCTATGACTTTTTTGGTAATATATAGAAAACAAAGATTAAACAATCTTCAAAAAATGTTATATACATATGTTACGTAAAACCAATAGTTTTCACTCTATACGCCAGGAAAGCACAGGGTAGCGGTGCATCGATTTCCACAGCACCTCCGAGGTTGGATACAAGGCGCGCTTTTTTACATGGTTTCCCCAGTAGGCCTAATCCATGAATTTGCTCTTTTTAGTGTCTTCTACAGCTTATCCTCATTCTCGTTCTCTGTCCCTTCTTCCAATTCTTCGTCCTGTGTCATCTCCTCCAAGTTCTTATCGTGACCTGTTCGTTCTCTTCTATGTCGTAGTTACTTTCTTCCTCAACATTTTCTTTTCCTTCTGTTGTATTTTGTGTCAAGAGGTCAACGTGATCAAACTCATTATATTCTTCATCCTGAATATTTCCTTCGGTAGCGCTATCGACATTTGCGTTGAGACATGATTGACCGTGACAATGACCACAAAGTATTGAACAGGACAGTTCAACTTTTCTGCACCCGCAATTTGTGTTACATCCTTTAGGGCAATTGAAAAAAATTGTATTTAAAAGTACTTCTGGTGCAGGTGGCAATAGATTCTTAATGGGCTCCAAAACATTATCTTCCATCCCAATTGCGGCTGCGGCAGTGAGTGGAAGTGAAAATTTCGCTGCGGTGTTAAGTCTTGTTAACTTCGCAAATGTCATGTATCGATAATTTTCAATGGATAATTCTGATTTAGGAGCTCCATAGATTGCCAGAGGAATGCGTAATCCATTTTCCAAAATCGTCTCTACTGCACAATTTTCCTGCTTAAAAAAGTCCGCAAATTGATGCAACTTGAGGCGCCTCATTTTAAAAACTTTTATTTTTTCTTTGTTAAAGAGTACAAAGCCAGTCACAGCCAGTAATATTGTGTTGTAATAGCTATTTATGTAACCAGTTGGGAAAAGTACTATTTTGTGTAACGAGAAGATTTCTAGGATGCGAGTTACACAAAATAGAACAACGTGTTTCATACAAGCTTTTTTATAATTTAGAATATACGACATGCATGTTTATCAATATTGACTTAAGAACAGACTTATGTTTTTTAATTTATAAATCACATTATGTTCATATTTGTGTGCTGTAGCTAAGATACTTAAACTTTTTATTTACTGTCAAGTTTGACATTTCTTGAAAATAATTTTTCGTAGAAGTAAGTAGTGTTTTATGACCCTTGATCTTAAATAACTAAAATCGCAATCGCGATATTGATGGGGACTTTTTGAACATTGCTTCCAAAGTTAAAATACTGGTGTATGCAAAATTTAGACTCACTTGTATTTTTTTAGCAGATGCTGCTTTTTCTGGTCTAATATAACTGGAGTAAAAGGCAATTAAAATCACTACCACGAATGGAACGCCTCGAAAAAGTTGCGTCGTTTCCCATTTTCCACTAAATTGCCTATCCGCAAATTGAAGTCGAGTACTTTTTCCTTTGAACCCGGTTTTACAACATATTTACAATCAAAACTAAAGCACGCAATTCGAAGAAGATTCCGACAACAACACGGGGCTTCTCGAGCCTTCAAAGCAGGCGAAATATCAAAACTTCTTTCCAGATCGGCGGCACACTCGTCTGCTCCGCTTCTTCGGCAGCGTGTAATTACCGATGTCTATCGGAAGCCACCATCGATGTTAATAAAAGTGGATAGTGTTTGTTGAACTCGCGGCTGTGTTTACCAACACAAAATCACAAAAATCCAGCTTTCCGCGAACGGTCTAAGTTGCGAGGGTTCCATATCCTGTCATTAGAAGAAAATGAATTCATTTTCCTCAACTAAATCCTTTTTTTTATAGTGTTTTGAAAAGTTGTACATTTAGTAACTAATTTGAGTTAGAAAAAGTTCGATTTTCCCCAACTAGTGTGGGAAAAAATTTCCTCCACGCAAAAAATACATCCTAATTCTTGAACTAACTATTTATTTATTGTCAACTTAGTAATTTCTTATAATGGGGTATTTTCCTTCAATCGAAATGAAAGTGGAAACCTGTATTTTTATAAAATATATTTTTTTTTTATATTTATTAGGATAAAAATTATTAAGATTGAATCGGTAGAAAATTTTTAATTCAATTTTGAAATTTTATTCTCTATTCGTGACGTCACTAAGCGAAAATTAGGGAATATGTATCTATAAAGAGGCCACACTGATAATATGTGGCTAGATTCAGTTTGTAATGACAACAAACGACATTTCGACAATTGACATTTGAAATTTTCTGTTTGTGTTCGGCTTGACAACTTGACGTGTTTGTATTCTTGTTTTCTTGTGAAGTAAACTTTTATTAAACATGGAGCAAGGTTTTGTAAAGGCTAAGCCCGACAATTTACCGGTTATGGATCCTTTTATGATAAAGATCCTGTAGATCCTTTCAGAAATAAAAGGGATGAAAAATGTAAGGTTAGTATTTAACCTAACAGTATCACTGCAAAGTCGATTAAATATATTAAAAAATTACCTTTACAAATTACGATATTTCAATTAACAGAACTTGTATTACTAATAAATACACTTGTAATCAGTCACAGGCAGAGACAACAATTCACAGGCAAAAATATAAACTAAAAACGGCTCATGTTTACCATGATGTTTACCCTAACCAAACAATTCAAACATAAACAAAAGTAAAGTTGTCACGCAGTGACACCAACCACGCAAATGAAAATAGCCTAGAAATCACTAAAAAATGGCGCAAATTTTGAATTTTCGGTTAGTGACGTCACATACATATCGCGCACAATAAAAAAAAATAATTTATGGACTTAAATGAACCCAATATTAAAATTCCAGAAATACGTATCTCTTCTTTTTCTAACTACTTTCCATTGCCGATGTAAAAAAAATAGGAAAACACCCCATTATTATAAATTTTAACTATAACTTTTTTACAATTGGAAAGCTCTGAGCATATATTTGATAAAGTAGAGGCCGAATTTGTATTTATTAATTCTGCAATTTTTTTAGGGAAACCCCCTATAGTTTAACGTTATACCAACGCATTGTCTTGTACATTTTCCATTTCTATATCATAGGAAGAATGTCAACTGGTGACGAACGAAGAGAGGAATACTTTCCAAACATTTCGACAAGATTGACTCCTTCGATATTCCCACTAAAAATAGTAGATTCTCTTCTCACGTTCGTCTTTGTGTTGGGAATCTCCATCAATATATTCTTCTATGTCCTTTATATGTTCAAGCTGGAGAAATGTTAGTGCTTCTCAACGGCATGCTCCACTGATACCAACAATCAACACTATCTAAAATAAGAAACAATTTCAATATTTGGAGAGAAATGTGAAAATGGCACTTTGCCTTTATCATCAAGTAGGTTTTATCGTCTACTTCTTTCAAAAATTTCTCAAATTTTGATTTTCTTAAAACGCTAGACTTCCTGGATCTATGTCCTATCGGTTTACGTTTAAGTAAAGCAATTAAACTTGGAAATTTCTTCATGTCCACATTCTTTTTCACTACCAGTGTTGTTCTTACCATTGAGTAAAGACTCCAAAACGTGGAACTCTGGTATACTCTGGATTTTTGTTCAAAATAGACTAGTAGAACTGCCTCAGTGATAACAGTTACTTCCTTTTGATGACTCCAATCATCAAACAAGCGGTATTCTGTTTCATTTATCTTTGGATTTTGTGGGCAATAATGATTGAATTGCGTTTTTGCTGATTCTTCTATCACTGATACAATAGTATTCTTCTTCTTAAATCACTGAGCTATTAAATCATTTGAGCTATTTTTAAAACACTAAAAAAATTGTTTTTCCTAACTTATTGTACAAATAGCTATTTTGATAAGCCACTCTTATTTTTTATGTAGTGTATTTCATTGTCGTCTTCCCATTATTATGTTTACTTTTAAAACTGATAATGCACTTTCGTTTTGAGACCGAGGTTACATCATCAATAAAATTGTTTATAGAATATTTGTTACGAAAGTTAATATACAAATAATTCCTAGAAATTGGGTTGGTAAAATAGTAAAAATCGCTTTTTAACAGCTCCGTTTAAAAAAATTACATTTAATAACTTTACAAAAACAAACAAAGCACAATTTAATACCGCTTACACTAATTGAAAACGAATTAACTGCCATTATTGCAGGTTAATAGAAAAACAATAATTACTTTCAATCTCTTCTGCTAGTCAGAACTGAGTATTTCCGCGCTCTATTAAAAACCTTAACCTTACTTAACGACCGACTACTCCTCGGGGTCATTTAAGTGGTAAAATTAGGCAAACCACTTGCTGGATCAACCCTTTCATGCATTTTTACTGAAACATTTTCGAAGACGCACGTCGGAAAACGTTTAAGAAGGCGGAGACAGACAAACGAGAGGAGCTACGTCAAAAGTCTGATGTATTAAGGCGATATTCATCTAGAGAACATACATTAGAAGGACCATGTGATGGATTACAAACCAAAATTTGTTCGCTAGGGGTTGTTTTACGTCAGACGGGTTGAAGGTCGTAATTTTCAGTCTAACGCTTTGATGGACTAATCATTATACTCGTATTAATTATACTAAGTTTGATTGAATAGTAGCTTGCCGCGAAGATGAGAACTGGGCTGTTATTTTAGATTGTGTTTAGAACGCTTATCAATCATTTCAACTGCAAGGGATAATGTTATTCCTTTTAGAGATGCTACTACACGCATCTATTTAAAATGTAGTAAAGAAGAAATATACGGCCCAACAGAATTCTGTATATGTCCTATAATCTTATTGTTTCACTGAGATTTGTTTCAGATCCATGAACTATATACTGAAGATAACCAAAAACTCCGAAACTTCTTATTAAATTCAGCAATCAGTGTTTTAATACAAGGTTTGATAAAAAAAGGCGATTTTCAGATTTAGTTAATATATTTATAAACAAAAAACGGCAGCTTTACCATCTACTTTTATTAACGCCATGATATACAGGGTGCTTCAAATTCGATGCAATACATGGGGATCTCGGAAACGGTAAGAGATACGAAGTCGGTTAACGGAAGGCAAAGTTGCGCATTCAGGGGGGCAACATAATGGTGAAAAGAGATCAAGGCTAACTTGATTAGTTTTCGAAATATTTTGAATATACCGAAAATTTCTATTTTCGTTTTTGTTTTTTTGCGGGCCTATTTGATGAGGTATTCAAAAATAAAGAGCACTTTTCTATAGCAACTTTTTGCCCTTTTTCGAATGGTGTTAGTGAATTTTCCGCAAAACGTTTCGTTTCCCGGAAACCAACATCAACTTAATTTTTTTAAATACGGGCCTGGAATTTTTTTTGAATTTTTTGGAAGCATTTTTGTAACTTGATATAATGCCACCATAAAAGGTACCAGATTTAAACGTTTTGTCTAAGAAACATCCATCATTAATAATTTCCCGTGGTCCTCTTAGATTTAGTTTTATCTAGGCAAACGTTTCTATGACAAACACACATCAATATTGTGGCAAGCACTATCTGTACTTAAAAATGGCTTTCAGCAATCTAGAATTTTTTAATTTTATTTAAATTTCCTCATAATTCAGGAATTTTGCGCAACTACTTAAATGAAACATTTCCAAACAGATGGATTGGAAATCATGGTGCTATAGAATGGCCTGCAAGAGCTCCTGATTTATCCCCATTAGATTATTTCTTATGGGGACGAACTAAAAATGTTTTATATAAGAATCAATATAATAACATTGCAAGGGAAATCGAAAGATCTATTCAAAACTTAAAAAGACGAATACGCCTCTGCATGAATAATGACGGAGGATTATTTCAACATCTGCTTTAGGGTTTTTATAGTTTTAACATATTTTGTTGTTTTATTCATTGTTTATTCAATTACATCAAAGTTTATAGTTGTTAATTCGTTGTTTTATTATTAGCTTTTGTTTATTTATCGTAAATAAAAATGAAACCTCAAAAATATTATTCAATATCTAGAATTAACAAAAGTTGAAACAAAAATACTAATGATGGATTTTTCTTAGACAAAACGTTTAAATCTGGTTCCTTTTATGGTGGCATTCTATCAAGTTACAAAAATGATTCCAAAAAATTGAACAAAAAATTCCAGGTCCGTATTTCAAAAAATTAAGTTGATGTTGGTTTCCGGGAAACGAAACATTTTTCTGAAAATTTGCTAACACTATTCGATAAAGGGCAAAAAGTTGCTATAGGAAAGTGCTCTTTATTTTTGAATACCTCATCAAATAGACCCGCAAAAAAACAAAAACGAAAATCGAAATTTTCGGTTTTTTCAAAATATTTCGAAAACTAATCAAGTTTTCAAGTTTTCCAAATCTCTTTTCACCATTATGTTGCCCCCCTGAATACGCAACTTTGCCTTCATTTAACCGACTTCGTATCTCTTACCGTTTCCTAGATCCCCATGTATTGCATCGAATTTGAAGCACCCTGTATGGTTAGTCTTTCAACATGGTCCATTTAAAGTTAACTCCTTTCTTGCAATAAAAACAAATAACCACTAATAAATCGCGGTGGCCATAAATTCAGCGAAACAAAACAAACTCATGATCGAAATTACAAAACAATTGTTTACCATAACAGTAAAATCAGAGCCAGCTAGCTTCCACATTAATTATTAACCTCTTGGCGTGTATTTACGTTCGACGTCAAAGCCCGAGCTTAATCAAGAACAACTTAATTTAGACTCGGCAATAAATTCTGCTTTTAAGTTCATGTAAGAGTTGTACTACAATTCAATAAATACTCGCGGCTCTCACACGGCGTCCATATTCATTAACCTGAAACTCCCATGCAGTAAAAATAACAATAAAAATATTCAGATCGAAATACGGTTTAATGGTCTCAGTATAAACGCCAGGCTGATAAAAGCAATGAGGACATCATGTAAAGCGTAGGCTGCAAGGATTCAGCTCTTCTTCACACGAAAAATATGACTCGCCTAACAATAAGGAACTATTTTTTTTATATATATACTAATTCGCACAAAATATATATTAAGGGTATATCTATTAAAACTGTCGTCTAAAAGTTGTTAGATAATATTCTTTGACTTTTGTTTTATTTAATTTGGGGTTACAGTATGGGCAAACTTATAGAATGATTTTATATGAATTATACGAAATAATACCGGCGGGATATCAAAAATTATCTTGGTCAAGGGTGGTTGTGGAATATAAAACGTTGTCTTACTTTAAATTTTTGAATATGTTTTGTTGTGTCAGAATCTGTCAAGTCATTGTGCTGAAATTTTCTAATCCAGTTTTTGAATCATGCCTCTTACCACACAGCACAAAATTTTCATGATTGGAGCCTATTTTCGAACGGGTGCGCTAGTTAATGGAAATTGGCAATACAGTCAACCTTTATGTGTTTGGACAATTTTCGAGAGCACTTCCCAAACGTGGCAATATTACCGGACAATTTTTATGCGTGCCTTACAAATTGTGTTGAAGTGTTTCGCAAAACTGGTTGTGTGACTCATAAAAAACGTGCTGGTAGACCAAGAGTTCGTACAGAAAAAGTTGTCAATGACGTTCGTCAACGTATGGAAAAGGAGCCTGCAAAACCTTTGAAACGTCTTTCTCAGGAAATTGGACTTTCTTATGGAACATGTCATAAGATTTTAAAGAAAGACTTGAACATGCATCCATATAAGATGCAAGCACATCAAGCTCTTCTGCCCGCAGACCACCCCAGACGCCTTGCTTACTGCCATTGGTTTGTCAATAATTTAATGAATGACGATCTTCTGGACTTAACTTTTTTTTCTGACGAAGCGTGGTTCCACCTTTCGGGATACATCAATTCTCAAAATATGCGAATGTGGAGCAATGATAACCCTCATGTTTTTACTGAATCGCCACTACATGCTAAATAAATTGGAGTTTGGATGGCAGTTTCTCGCAGAAGAATAATTGGGCCAATTTTTTTCGATTTCACCGTCAACGCAGAAAGGTACAGACACAACTTTTTGGTTGAATTTGTGCAACAGTTAAACGATTATAAACTTCGGCACGGTTATTTCCAGCATGACGGTGCAACAGCACATACTACACGAGAAAATATTGCTTTCCTCCACGAGTTTTTTGATGACCGGCTGATAAGTTTGCATACAGAAGTTGAATTTCCTCCGAGATCACCTTGTTTGACAATTATGGACTATTTTATATTTCCTTACTTAAAAAACAAGATTTTCGCAACTCCGGTAAATAATTTGCAAGAACTGCAACAAAGAATTGTTCAGCAATGTGCAACCATAACACCAGAAATGCTGCAAAACGCTTTTCACGGCATGAGGAGGCGCGTCAACTTGTGCTCCGAACAAAACGGGGGACATTTCCAACAATTACTGTAATTTAGTTTTTCTTGTTACTAAAACCGTTATTTCATAATTTGTAGTTCATTATTCTTTTACAACTGAAATAAATAGGTATGAAATTTGTAGGTTATTGATGATGTCAGTGTGACAGTGACATAATTATTTCAAATTTAAAGTAAGACACACGTTTTACATTCCACAACCACCCTTGACCAAGATAATTTTTGATATCCCGGTATATCCTCTATATCGTTTTATAAAATACATTCTTTACACAAAACCGTTTGCTATTGGTATTTATTTTTGCGTTATCAATAAGATAGGTATAGACTTATAGGTATAGGTACTATAGATAAAACTATATTCGATTTTTTGTTGTTTGTGAAGCTTGTAAAGTTGAAGAATATTTTATACCTTTTTCACTAACTTCTTCCATATTTTTCTTCTCGTTTCGCACTTTTAGATCGAATAATTATATGTAAATATGAAGATAAATAAAAAAAGTAATCATTTCATCAGGATTACCAATAAATAAGTACTTAACAAATCTTGAGCATCCTTGAGTATCCTTATCGCCCTGAGTATCCTTAAATATGAGGGCTACTTCAATACATCCTATTAGCATAATCTTATTTAACTTGTACCTACCTATTGCTTCTATAAGATTTATTATTAAGTAGGAATCATAAATCTAACACACCATTCTATGTTATTGTTACAAGCACTGCTATTATATTTATATCAATTGGAGTAGTAAATTACTTGAAAGCTAATAATTTAGAATTGGTTAACAGATGAAATAACTGGTTTTATAAAATAGTATGTCATATAAAGCGCTGATCTAGAGAGATAAGAGAATATTTTCGGATGGTTTTAAATAAATGGACTACTGGAGAAAAACGAGGCAAAAAATATCTTAAAGGATAAAAAAAACTGTTGAACTTTCCGACTCTAGTCTAAATAGGTATTTGAGTGGCTTCACCGCCAGTTAATCACCTTAAATTTATACTACGTTGTTATTTAGAATAGAAACAAAATATGCTACACAAATTTGTTTTCTATCTGAGGAATGCTGTGACCCTTTTGTAACTACGTTGAACTTCAGACAAAAGCTCTAGGTAATTTTTAAGATATTTTACTAGTTCCTACTATTAAAATATAGAGGATTCTTACTGCTCAATGAAGTAATATTATCCGTGTATATATCAACCGTGTATACAGGGTGATTGATCGAAACCGTCCATTAACAGTATTGGGAATTCTGTTCATAATATTTTTCTGAAAATTTCAGCATCTAGGTAATGAATCATGCTCTTTTCAATGAAAATATTTTCAAGATGGCGGCACTTCCGGAAGTACCGGATATTGATATCAACTTTCTTATTTCAAATGGAATGGTATAGTTTTTTTTGCATTTTTGAATTCCGGATGTAATTTTAGGGGGACTTTGTGTAGCATTCCCTATACCTAAGTGCAGCCGTTTCTGAGTTTTTTCGACTTTTTTGAAAAATTTTCGATTTACATCGTGATGCTGAAAATTATGTACCGCCGCCATTTTTAAAGCAAAAACGCTCAAATTTGGGTTATGGATAGAAAAGACCCTTACATTTATACCGTAGTTTTTAGAATTGGTGTATTATCTACAGGGTGTCCAAAATTTGATTTCCTTTTAGTGCAACTTCAAACCACTAAAACTCGATTTTTTCAAATGCAATGCCCTATTTTTTTTTTCATATCCAGAAGCAGAATTAAATTCTGCATCGAGCTGCATTAGCATTCCCTATACCTATCTGCAATATTTTTCGAGTTATTTAGGTTTTTGATAGAGCCTAGAGGAAATTATTCCATTTTCTTAATAGCTAGCCATGGAAATGACAAAAAACGTTCTTATTAGTAACTGTCAAACACTCAAAATCGTGTATTGCTGTTCTCTTTATCGAAATGGAATATCAAGGGTATTCAAACACGGATATTTTGAATTTATTTTATATTCATGGAGAATGTCACAAAATTATTCAGAGAACCTGCCGTGTATTCAATGAGAGATATCCCCATTTGACTGCAATGACCAGACAGAAATTTAAACGGATAGAATCTAATTTTTTAAAATATGGGAAAGTGAAATCAGCTGGCATTCGACCTAAACCTATTGTAAATGAAGAAAATAGTGAAATTAACGTTCTAACATATTTTAATGTCCATCCACGGGAGTCAATTCGATCGGCAGCTCGAGACTTGGGTTTAACATTCTATGCAGTTCAAGCTATTCTAAAAAAGCATAAAATGCACGACTATTCGTTCACTACAGTTCAACAACTCCATCCAGGCGACGATATTAGAAGATTGGAATTTTGCGAACAGATTCTAATTAAAACTCAGGAAGATCCACTGTTTCTGCGAAAAATCATTTGGACAGACGAGGCAAAATTTAGCAGAGAGGGGATAATCAACCGGCGCAATTTACATCACTGGTCCACAAACAACCCCCATTTAAAGCGAGAGGTTCATTTTCAAAACAAATTCAGTGTTAACGTTTTTTGTCTACTTATGAACAATCGATATTCCTTTATAATCTATGATTATAATTTAACTGGCGAAAGGTACCTTGAAATTTTAAGAGGAGTAGTATCGGAATTTTTAGAGAATTTGCCTGTCGGGATTTTAAGAGAGTCTTGGTACCAATTGGATGGAGCGCCTGCCCATTCTACTCGCGAAGTGGAACGAGAGCTTACACAGATTTTCGATGACCGCTGGATTGGCCGCAATGGACCCTGGCGATGGCCTCCAAGATCTCCCGACCTAACACCACTCGACTTTTTTCTGTGGGGCTACATTAAAAACGAAGTGTACAATACTACAGTGCAGACAAGGGAGGAATTAGAAGAACGCATCAGAATAGCATTTCGCCAATTAAATCCTGATCATATTTATAAGGCTTGCACAAAAGAATTTTCTTCAAGAATTCATCGCTGTCTACAGAAAAATGGGGACCACATAGAGCATTTATAAAGTTGTAGATTCTATGTTTTGTTTGAACATGCTTTAGACTACTTTAATTTAACTAGTATTGTAATAGTTTTGTAATAGATTTAGTTCGACATTTAGCATATTTCGTTCTTTGATATGCTAAAGACTATTATGTTCTGTTTATTTAAATATATGTGTAGTTACTGCAGTCAAATGGGGATATCTCTCATTGAATACACGGCAGGTTCTCTGAATAATTTTGTGACATTCTCCATGAATATAAAATAAATTCAAAATATCCGTGTTTGAATACCCTTGATATTCCATTTCGATAAAGAGAACAGCAATACACGATTTGAGTGTTTGACAGTTACTAATAAGAACGTTTTTTGTCATTTCCATGGCTAGCTATTAAGAAAATGGAATAATTTCCTCTAGGCTCTATCAAAAACCTAAATAACTCGAAAAATATTGCAGATAGGTATAGGGAATGCTAATGCAGCTCGATGCAGAATTTAATTCTGCTTCTGGATATGAAAAAAAAAATAGGGCATTGCATTTGAAAAAATCGAGTTTTAGTGGTTTGAAGTTGCACTAAAAGGAAATCAAATTTTGGACACCCTGTAGATAATACACCAATTCTAAAAACTACGGTATAAATGTAAGGGTCTTTTCTATCCATAACCCAAATTTGAGCGTTTTTGCTTTAAAAATGGCGGCGGTATATAATTTTCAGCATCACGATGTAAATCGAAAATTTTTCAAAAAAGTCGAAAAAACTCAGAAACGGCTGCACTTAGGTATAGGGAATGCTACACAAAGTCCCCCTAAAATTACATCCGGAATTCAAAAATGCAAAAAAAACTATACCATTCCATTTGAAATAAGAAAGTTGATATCAATATCCGGTACTTCCGGAAGTGCCGCCATCTTGAAAATATTTTCATTGAAAAGAGCATGATTCATTACCTAGATGCTGAAATTTTCAGAAAAATATTATGAACAGAATTCCCAATACTGTTAATGGACGGTTTCGATCAATCACCCTGTATACCAAATATATCCCTGTAATTCAGCAAGTGACAACTTGTAATTATTATTTTTTGTCTATACGTTGGTTTTATATAAATATCTGAGAAATAGAAACAAACCGACTTTTGAATAAATCGTAAAGTTGCAATTGAAATCTTACCTGTAGAATTCTTTAATAGGAACATCCTTTTAAATTTTAAAGATACACATGGATCAGTTTTCATAAATAATGGAAATTCAGTTTGCTACTCTACTCAAATATCAAAATTTCAATGCCTAGGTAAAAAGTTAAAGAATCAGCGTCCTTTTTATGACCCAAAACTGTTTACGAAAAATGTGGTCAGCATCCAGTGGTCATCGCCTTTCAACGTATTTTTCAATAGAAACCGTCGATAAAACTTTGTTTGGTATTATGCCATTATTTATTTTTTCATTGTTAAATTTCTGATAGGTTTCCTTTTTCTTTATATGCGCGTGAGATACGTTCCTTTCTAAGGTAGCTGGGGCTATTGTTGGACGTTTGAGATATTCACATTCAAGTGGCTGAAATAATGTATATTCCTCAAATGTCATCAGTTATGTAAGGCACAAGATATATCGCTGGTCCCTGATTATTTCTTTACTTGAGAGTTGACCATCGCGGGAGATTAAAGCGCTTAATCTCTTGTAGATAAGATACTTATCACTTATCGTATAGCATGTGAAACTTGATCAACCACTTCAGTATACAGGGTGATGAACAAATTTCGTTTGAACCGGCACCTCTTATGCGTTTTTATTGTTGGTAGGTAGGCAAACTTTGGAGTTTAGATATTTTATCAAGGACCAGGAAAAATGACATTGGATCAATTGCGTGACATTTGCTTCATTATTGCTTCAAATATTTTGTAATGAAGAAAAGTGCACTTAATCATCTTCTCTGTTATTATACCTCTCTCTCTGTTATATATATTTTCCCGATTGTATTAAAAATAGCAACTGTTCCGGGCTTTGTGTGTGCGAAGTTATTTTTTCCGTAATGAATAAATAAACCTATACGTTGTCACAATAATTCAACTGAATTTGTTAGTAGATCTACGAAGTGGGTAAGGCCTATTCTAAAATTAATACACAGAATTAAAAGCTAAAAGTAATCTTGGACATCTTTAATATTTTACTTTGAAAAATGGAGGTTTCCTTGATTCAATTGAAGTGCAGAGCTCACTTCGGTAATGAATTGTTATCAAAATTACACACACTAAATTTAACCAGGTATTAAAACTACATAAAACATCACAAAAGACAAAATTATGTTTATCAAATACTGCATCTTTATTTGATACGTATTATTGGAGATATGACATCTGTGCAATTCCTAAAATTCCTGTAGATCTTGTCAATCGACACGTTCAAGGCTCCCAAGTATTTCTCAGTGCAACTGGTGGAATACTGAATTGCTTCTGGAACAGTAGTACCTACTTCCTTTTGAAACGCCTCAATTTTATCTTCCACGTCTCTTATCTTGTCATCGAAACAAACTCTCAATTTATCTCCCTGTATAGGATGTTTTATTATACACCATTTCACTATGATAGACAAAAATACTTCTTCTTTCGCTAACTTAAATGCAAACATGTTTTGACGTTTTAGGGCATCTAATAGTCTACATTCCATCAACACGTTCCTGTTGATGTTATAGATATCATGTTCTTCTTCATTTATACAGGAAGTTATGTTTATGCCAATTTGGTTTGCGTTTGCCTTTGATTCCTCAACCAACTTGCTCAGATTGGAAAGCTGCTTATCTACTGCAGAATCAGCAGAGTCCACAAGAGCCTTAATTCTGTTTTGGGCGTCCGTGATCTGATTTGTTCCATTTCGCACTGCTTTATATATTTCTATATTTAGAGAGAAGAATTTTGGAATGTACTGCGCTATAACGATAGGCGTCGGTGTGGCTTCATTTACCTGAAAGGAAGGGGAATAGTTACAATGTGCAATAGAGTAATTCAATAAGAAAAAATATTCACTGATAAGCCTTGATGTTCGAATAAAGAAAATTAAGTGGTATTGAAACCTTTTTTGATTTTCAAGTACTTTACATTTCACTAGACTTGCTTAAAGATTTGATTTTTGTTGCTTGATTTGATTGGAAATCAACTATAGTAGTAAGTATACTATACTACTATAGTTTACAGATTTGCGATTTTTATCTGATTTTTCCAACGAACTCGTATCCACTATATCCTCGACTATGTCCAATGAGAGATGCTGGTCTCAGGGATCTAAACACAAGGTCTATGTATCTCTGGTGGTGTTCGCCACTTATATGTCGAATCAGTGCTGATTGGTATTTGTTTAGATACTTGCTTAACGAATATTTTTTGAAAATTGTCGTACCAATAGGATGATTTCCACTGACTTTCTCATAAATTTTTAGGGGAGGTGCCGTGTTTTTTATAACAAAGCCGATATTATTCCTAAATAACATAATGGTAACTTATCCCCATCTATACCTTCCATCACAGATGTATGTATATAAAATGTATTTTTGGTTTTTTAATAACAAACCTCACTGATTAATGGCATGTTGAATATGTTCGTTTTTAGTGTAGCTATAGTTGAGACAGTAATAAAATTAACTTTAATTTTATTACTTTTAGCTACGCTTGAAGTAAATAATATTAATTAATATTAATGTTATGAAAAAACTTTATATAGTCGTATAGTGTATTTTAATCCTCTTAATTTATATGTACTGAATGATGTATTACATATGTCTAGCGCAAATGAGAATAAAGCTTAAGCGGTTTTAAATATTAAAAAACATGTTACTGTTAATTAAACTAGAAAACACATTAACAATATTTTCAATATTCCTTTGAATAAAGCAAAGAAGTATGTAAAAATATAAACTACTTGTCTTAGTTTAGAATGCAGAATGCAGTTATGGTTATTGGCAATCATTGGCTGTTTTTTGTTTCTTATTTATTTGTCTTTTTTTGTTTTTTGTTTTTGGTTTTTTGTTTTTTGTTTCTGTATAATCACTGATCTTCGAAAACGTACACTCTATAGTGCAAGTCTTTGACTTATGTATTGTGTTTAGGTTGTTCGAGAAATATATGTGTAAAAAGCCCTACTATCTTTTACTATTCTACTATATTGTGACTTATTGAGCAGCGAATTCAAATATACAAAACTATCACATCTTATAACCGAAACCTACCCCTCATGTTGTCATAAACATGTGCCCGAAACAAATCATATTTTTGATATAAGCTCTATTTACTTATTATTATATTAAAAATTTTTGTTGCTCCGTAGACAAAACAAAATTACGTATACTACAAAATTACGATTTTTTCATTTAAAACCAGCTTTTTATCTTAACAACATGAAAATGTTAAAATAGAAACATTTCCGCCTAAAGGATCTGTCAGAATTTGTTTTTCGCCCAGTTTGGCCTAATAGATAATGAAATTTTTATTGAAGCATAGTCTCAAAAGCAGATTAATATTAATATTAAAAAAACGTTTTTATTGTTATAGATAAAGAATTTCGACTTACTGAGCTATATCCTTAAGTTATGGTGCCCAGTTTATTTCCAACACATTACAATTAGTCAAAGGAATACCTCCTGTTTACAAACTGAATAGCGACTCCATATATAGAATACGAATTTTTTCCTCGTTAAAATTGTTCCAGATATAAACGATAACGATCGAAATTTAAAAACATTAGTATTCGCCGGTATTAGGTAGCTATCATAATATTTTTATATCTAGACGTTCCGAATATTTTTGTGAGCTAATCCCTTTAATAAAACATAAAAGGCTTGCCCATTAAACATACAGAGCTACTATGTTTTGTAGTTAATTAGTAAAATATAACACATTACCTGGATTAAAGAGCCTACAAATAAAAACAAACACAATGACGACCTTGTAACCATTTTTTATTTCGAGAAAAATGTTCTCTGCAGACTAACTGATCATAACCAACTAAAACATCCTTTATTTATAATCTGATAATGAACAAAGAATAATACGTTTCAAGTACCTACTTCTAAAACTATTCAGAGAATAGTAAGTAAATAAGATATTTACTTATATTTTGTTCTAGATTAAAAAGAAACTGGGAATTTTAAAATGATTCATTATATATGCCCCCAGTGCCCCATGAGTCTTAATTTCGAAATTAAAACAAACACTAAATGCAGCTTAGAATTCGGGTTGTATATTAAATAGTTTACAATTCTGCAATTCAGTAACCTCTACCGATTCTAGGACACCCTGGATCTACATTGAATATAGAAAAGGCTGTACAACAGAATACAACAAACAAGCAAACGATAATAAAAAATTATATGGGTAAAGTCCGCGCCACGAGAGAAGACGTACCTGATGTGGCCCGCCTCGAGTTAATATCGACGAGTCACTGAAGGTCGGGCGCCTGTGTAGAACTTACACGAACGATTATCCGTGGTCACAATGTAAGGCTACCGTGGGGAATAAATACATAGACTCGGGCCGCCAGATACGGTTCGCTCCGTTCAAAATGTGGACATGTTACATTCTTAAGATAAGACTTCTCTTCTGGCGCGGACTTTACTTTTACATCTGAAAATACTATTGTAACACACTTATATAGAAGTCATAGTTGCTATATCCATACTCCAACGGAATGAAAAGTTCAATTTAAAGCATAATCCTTGACACTCATTCCTCTGAAAAAATTAAACTGGTGCGTGCTGAGGAAGACTCAGAGGAAACAATGGCGCAGCTACAGACAAATATATGAGCTCCTTTATAATAATTAACTGTTTATTAACTTTTCATGAATCATATATGGCATAATAATTTATACGGAACAATGGAATATCAGAAATTTATTGGGATTTGTTCCAGATATTTACCATACTAGATTTACCTACTAAAACCTGTTAATTGTTTTCGCCGTAGACTTGTCATTATCTCTTTTTATTTCTTTTACATTATCCTAACTATTTCGCTGTTATATTCAGCCTGACCATTGCAGAAGAGTAATACACAAGCCCTTAATACTGACTGCTTACGAGTCCCAGTGTAGTGGTTATATCCAATAACATAATAATGTATACCGGTATAGTCGTATTTTTATGGTGTATATACTTATCTAGACAATTAAAGATCAACTTATTTTGCTAGTCATCCCTAAAAGATGCAAGAACGCTGAAATATCGATATCTGTAAGTTGCGCAATTGTTTCTGTAAGAACTTGAGACAATTTTTTTATTTATGACAAAGTTCTGAGCACCTTGTTTTATCTTTGTTGTATTGTAACCTGTCCTATAATTGACCGAATTATGGTCTTTACAAAAGAATGTAAATAGCTTTCTATTAGATCTAGTAATATTAATTTTGGCCTATAAAATGTTATTGTCATATATTTTCAAAATATAGAACAAGGATTTGATAATTTATAAACAAATAATACTAATTTCTAATAACACTTACTGATAATGTCACCATTCATGGTCTATTCATTGTTTCTAGTTCAAGTCTATTGATAAGGGTTTTCCAATGGGGGCCAATCCATTTAAATGTTTTCAAATATTTTGTTTTGATTTTCCAGTTGTAGATCATTATTTTATAACTTTTATAAAGTATCCCTATAAATTTGCTCGTTTTTCAATTCAGCATAATGTTCAATAGCGGAAAAGCTGTTGAAGATAGACATTTGAGTTAAACTAATTAAAAGAAAATCGAGATTTGCTGATTTTAGTTTGCGTTAAAACAAACTTATACTTTGGACGCCCTGTAAATAAATCAGCAATACTGAAAGGATCCTACTGTTTTAGAGAGTCAACCGTTGTATCCATTGTCCAAATTACTACAGCTGACAATTATAGTTACAACAAACATTTTAAAAAAATCTTATTGTTATCTTGTTAAAGATGGCCAAACTAAGATATAAGAAAAGTTGATAAATGTCTCCATAAAATAGTGAGTAGAAATTAAAAATTAAATGAAAACTAGAAATTAAAATGTGCACATTGAACACTTAACTCAGTCTTAAGTTTGAACCCTCAGAACACTTCATGCAACTTGCAAATTGGTGACAACTGTGGGTGTTTCTGCTGTTAACTAAATATTATTTCGTATTTTTGTCAAAATAAAAAATGCTTTATATTCACCTGATGAAAAATGTTAAGGATATTCTAAACAAGAAAGCTATAAGTTAAAACTACCCACGTCTCCAGGTACAAAAAAATCATTGCAGGTATGTAAGGATTAAGACATAATGTAACTTTAAAAGTCTTTTAATAACATACCTTTCGTATGTAAATTCCCAACCAATAAGAGTGATAATTGATCGAAGCCTTGTAATTATAAAAATGGTTCACTTAATATGTCAGGCGGAGAAGAATTTATTTATGATATTCACCAGAAGGTCCCCGAAGAGGGGTGGTCAAATTATAGTAGGTTTTGTACCACCCGTCCATTATTCTTGTAGGCATTAGTAACCGCAATTTAAATTATCTCACATTAACATGAATAAAATTTGTTTATATAATAATTACGTCCAACTGCCTAAGGTCAATAGACTGTAGAATTTTGTGGTCCTCACATTTTTCTTATATTTCCTTCATAATTTTTTTTTATATCATTTACAAGCATATCGTAATATAATTGATTATATAATATACTCATAATCATTTCTTAAGAGCTGTTGATTGGGTAGATTTTAATATATTTTTAAACAAACTTATGGGCTTTGTAGTTTCTAAAGTTATTTTGTTCTTATTCTTCAGTTTGTTTACATTTCATAGGTATAGTTTTTAGGTATATTCAGTACTTGGAGTGCCCCAAAGATCTAATCTAGGCCCAGTACTAGTTCCTATTTTATTAACGGCATTATTGCTAGGCTTAATTGACGAAGTAACCTATGAAGATATTTTCCGATATGTTCAGAGATAACAACTAAACAGGATTGTGTAATGACTTGCCTTAAATCAGTTAATAAGATCGATCTTAATACGGGAGAAATAGGCAATTTTTTGCAGAATATTATTTACGCTTCAAACACCTCCTTACGTAGAAAATATATGGGCTTAATATCATACGCAGGAATAAAAAACACATCACAGAAATGGGCAACCTACCTTCTGAAAGCCCCAGGTTTGTGTAGAGGAGGGTACACATGAAAAAAATACAGCATACACACAATAATTCCCTGAAAGAGGTTCCATTTCTCTCCTGGCGGGATCCGAACTCCAGCTACAACCCAGGACCTAACAGACTGAGCTATCGCCGCAGAATACCCACGTATGGTACTTTTGGATTATCCTTGAACGAGCAAGTAAGGTATTGGAAAATTGAATATGGTGTTTGTATTCAATTTAATGATAATGACTGTATCTCATAGGAATCAATATTTTATCGTTATTAATTTGAAGTTAAGTGAAACATTTAGGGAAATAATGTCCTTCTAATTTTTAGAAGGACATTATGTCCTTCAGAAAAGAATAATGTCCTAAATTCTGATCTAAAGTATCAGAATTTCTAATCCTTTTTGTTCCAGCGTGAAACCATCCCTGGACGTTTTTCTTTTACTACGCTACAGGTTGATACAAAATTTCCAAACTTTCCATTCGAGAAACTATGACACAAATCACTATTTTTTCCTTTAAACAATCCACCACAAATCCCACTCTGCTGATATTGTAACAATAAAACATTTCGTGTCTATAAAAACAAACAATTGTAAAAGTTTTCTGTTACAAAAAACTGACTTGATTTTCAAAAGATGAAAATGTGTGAAAAACTGTTGGTGTAATAAGATAAATACGTTTTCGTTTTGAATGTTCAAATTTATTATGCAATTTCAGTGTCGGGCGCTATAATTTCTAAAGACGAACCAGTTCCGTTTTATCGGTGCATTTATGTGTCACCGTGGTTGACGTTTCCAATTCATTTTGTAAAAATACACCGTGAATTAGCATTCAGTTTTGGAATGATTGCGAGCGTTTATCTCTTCGCGCGCAATGCATCATATTTGAAATGTACTGTTTTGTCTACGTGGGATTGCAAGTGGGAGGGTGGGAACTGAAAGGGGCGGTGTAGTGATAAGTTGTTTTCCCATCATTATTTAATATCTTAAGGTTACATGGCTGAAGATCAGATAATTTGCAAGGATATATCAATAATATTCAAGATATCAGATCTATATAGTTAGTATAAAGCGGAAAAACGTATCTGATATTCAACTTGAATTACCTTATTAAAAAATTATTTTTAATAAGGCAATTAAAGAAGTACCTATATCCTAAAACAAATGATACTAATAGTTTTAAAATTTTTACATATATAGGCCATCCCACAGAAAAAATTTATTCCTTTTTGGAAAAACCAAATTACAGGTAAATTACAAACTAGTAAGTAAGCTCGATAAGTAAATTTATAAAAAATGTAAAAGACAAAAATTGTTCTAACAGTAAATCAGGAGTATATAAGCTAACATGTGGTAGTTGGCCTAAGATATATACGACAAACAGGAAGAAATTTTGGGAAAAGAATAAAAAAGAACAAAGAAGAAAAGAAAGAAGAAGAAGAAAAGAATAAAGAACATAAAATGTTCTTTTATTCTTTCTTCTATTCTAAAGTTTTAGTAATAAAAAGTAGGATTCAACATGTACAAGAGGAAACCAATATTTTCAACGAAATTTACAAAATTTTACACAAAGAAAAGAAAGGAGTCAAACTAAACTTATTAGAATCATTAGAAATTAATAAATTAAAATCATCCATTACATCAGTACATACTATTTTTTTTAAGGCTTTAAAGCGTTAGGGCTTTCATTACTGACAATAACAATTAAAGTATTAATACTATTAGTTAAGTAAAATATAAATTCAACCTTGAAGGTATTTTTTTGATAGAACAGTAAAACAAATTTCACTTTTCTCAAATATTTAGTATAATTATTATCGTACATTTGCATGTTACATCTTCCAGTCATTACTCCTCAATCTATAAACCTGCTATTAATAGCGGTGTAATTAGCTGTAATCTCAATCCACTTAATGAAATCGAAATTGTCACGTGTTCTTGACAGCAGGTGTCCCACTGCTCCGACTATTAATAGATCTTGTCACTGCTACCATAGATACACTGACCGCTGTGGTTGAGGCACCTGTTACTGGATGTATATCTTTCTTGGAAGAAAATTAGTTGACTCTATTTGCTTTCCATCAATAATATATTTTTTAATATAGTTTTAACAACTTGGTACATAATCAGCTATTAAATCTTTATTTTAAAATTGCAGAAACTTATCAGTGAATGCAACAAAACACTAAGACTACACCGACAAACACTAATGATCACTGAAAGACAAAACAATTACATTGACGAAATTAATCTTTAGCCCACGAAAGCCCATTAATCCTTCATTATAGTTTGACTACTAATATCATAATTGTTTACATACGTTCAAATACGTACCACGTAGCTAATACTTTTAAAGTTGAGACAAATTACGTGTTATACGATTATTTCTCCATCTCCAATATTGTATCATGGTTATTTTACGATTATAACGGCTTATTTCACAGTTGGAGCTACTAAGCCATTCACTTAAATAAAAAATTCTCACATATTTTAGAAAGAGATTTATAGCCCAGTTCAGAAACCCAGAGTTATCCTCCTTCCTATACTTTTTAATACCACTTTTAATTGTTCTGCTGGAATTGTTTATTAATGTGTTCAAATTTGAAGGAACACCTAGATGATAAATAAACATCAAAAACAAATAGTTTTAATTTTCAATTTTCCCTGCCCCTGTAATTATTTAAAATTGAATCATTTGGACTAAGTAGCGGTAGCTTTTATAGCGGTAACGCCACCAAACCTTTTTTAGGCGAAGGCGTAGAGAGTAATTTGTACCTCCCAAGTCGACTTGAGCGAAAGATATTTTTCATTTGAAAAAACAGACGTTTCGTTTGTAATAGCTAATGTTAAATTGTATTAACGTACTATAAGTGGATTGGTATTGCGTAAAAGATTTTCCGAATGGATTAAAATTACCGTTTCTTAAATTAACTAAAAACATAAATTATTTATGACAGTTACAGATTGAACAGCAGTGTGTGGAATAGGTGATTTATTACTAATTAGGGGAATAACACTTTTCATATTCGTATAATTTTATTTTAAACATGTATTAACTTATATACTTACTCGAATTATCAATGGACTCAGTAGTATTAAATAATTATATGTTAATATTTCATCTAATACGGTAAGATTAATATTTCTTAGGTATACGATTACATTGACTGAACAAAATTTGAAAATATTACTTGAAAGCTGTATAAAGAATCACGTATATAATACTATGTGTGCGTACGTATACTATATGTGCATTTCTTTATTAATTAAAATAACATCGTAAAAAGGAAGTAAGTTAATACCTTACCTATTGGCATCGGCATTTACACACAGAGACTACTAAATTTTGTAGAATAAGGAAAACCATGCAGTGATACATATCAACAGAATAAGATGAAAAGAGTGTCAAGGCACTATAACTTCTGGGTTTATTGAATCAATTCAAGTATATAAATTAAAATTTGATGTTAAAAGTTACATACCTTTTGTAATATTAATATCTGGTAAGTTTAAATGAAAGGCTTCGTTTCTGGATGTATTTCCAACGGAATTCATACCAACGACTGGAACTGGATCTTCCATTATTGTATCTTAAAAGACATCCGCGAAAATGTATATTTGACTTTGGGTTTTAAAGCCATATTTCTCCTGTTAATTCGCAACTGTTCAATTGAATGTTAGTAGTGGTGAGAAACACACCGTAGATCCCTCTTTGGGTGTTTGCTATAATATTTTTTCTCAGTCGAGGCACATTGCTCGTGGAGTAGTTGTTTTCGGAATATCCTTCAAACAAATATTCAATTGAATGTTGTTCATAATTTTTTAAACACAAAATATGACTACTTCTCATTTTTGAAGCTGATTTGACTTTGTATTCGTACATTTGTCAGAAACTGCTTGATGCTTCAAAAATACATGGTCTAACTTCTTGCATGCAACATTAACTTGCAGCTCTTAATATAAATATAACTTCCAACTGGTCATTTACTGAAACGCACATAGGTTGACCGTGCAAAACCAGAATTTGTGCATAAAAATTAATGTTTCTAAATCTGTGAATGCTTATTCTAAAAGCTTTTGCGAATTCAGTAACCTATGCTTTAATACGCAAAATCTGTTTTGATTAAATAAAATTATGCAATCATTTCTACCACTGACATTAAGAACAATACCAATGAAAATAGTTTTCAATGAAACTATCGAATTAATTCAATATGTGTAAGTAAGTATGACATGACCATTGGAGAAATATCGCTTTACATGAACCAGTATAGATGCCCACAATATAATGATGCTGCCTTCTTAACAATTACAGAATGTAGATGCCAACTCTGTTATTTCTTTGAGTATATAATTTCTTAGTTTTATTCGCTTTAGTAGTTAAGGTATCCTATTAAATAATTAATCATTCCAGTTCAAATACGTATTTCTCTATATTTCACAAAAAATTTTTAACTTACTTGTATATACGTATAAGTTCCTATACAGTATATAAGGATATTATAGAATATTCTGATTCTGATTCACGTAAAACTGACCTTGTTGTTGTTGTTGTTGTTGAAAGGCGGCACTGTTACCGGCAGCACTCAGGTCTTTCGAGGTATTGTGCCTACCGCTAGTCGAGAGATATTGGAAGAGACCCGTGCTATGCGCATAGGCCAACAGCCGTTCTAGGGGAAGCTCTCTAATGTCCTGGGGCAGGAGAAATGCTGCACCCAAGTGTTTGTGTCTATTGACCATGAGGCAGGCACAGCGACAGAGGATGTGAATGGAGTCCTCGTCATCGTGTCCGCAAAACCTGCACCTTCTACTATCACTAAGGATGAGTATTAAGGTGCTTGTTGAGATGTCCGTGACCTGTCAGCAGTCCTTTGACAATCGTTGTGATGTTACGACTTAGCGCAAGTATTGATCAAGTTGCGTTCGACCAAGGCCCTTCAAAAGAGCCTGACTTATCCTGACCCTTACTGTCTTAATTCTTAACATATTTTTTTTGTTTAAAACGCCACGACCATGTGATTTTTTATGTTCAGTTATGAGGGGACAGTTTTACGTAGAACACGCTGTAGGTAGTGTAGTTTTTCGAATGTCTTGGTGAGAATAGACAATTATAAGAATAGCCATGTCATAATAATTTTGCTCGTTAAAATTATTTCAGATTCATATTTAATAAAGTAGAAAATTTATCACGAATGAAGCTCTCTATTCGACTTTTTTCTCAAATTATTCCTAATGCTACTATCTTTTTATTAGATACCTACCTACAAGTATAATATATAGTTTTCATCCTATGCAAATATATTTATAATTATAAACGAATTAGTACCCACATTAGCGACTATATATTCAGATATTAATATTAAAATCGACTCTAACCTCGCATTAACATAACTTATTGCTTGGCCAAAACGTCCAGAATGAATAACATTAAATCTTAATTTGGTGAAGTTAGTAAGTTTATTTTCATTAATTAACATGGTACATTAAAAAATCGTTACTCATTAGTTATAATCCTCATTTGAATATCTAGGAACAGCTAGCTGAGTAAGGCTATATTTTCCTGAAAATTGATGTCATTCACGCCATCACATTAGATTTAAGGTAGATAGTGTAAATACGATATAGACTTAAATACTCCTAATTAAGCTTTTATAATCTCCATAAATGTTTAGTCGAGTAACAAACATAATTCTAAGCATATAACGAATACTGTTTGTTGACTACAGGTTACTATAAAAATGAATAACATTTGCAAGCATATAGGTATGTGATTTTTAGCGTAAAGATGCTGTGGTTTGGCTTGTTTTAGCGGCACACGCGTTTACCAATTTTAGAACCAGTTCTGAATCACACTATATATCTGGGCTGTGGATCTTTTATACTTCTTCAGTGCATACGTATATAAATATATCACAAAAATAATAGTATATTTTCTAATACCCATACTATGGATCTCGGAGTTCCTCAAGGCTCAACATTGGGTCCATTCATTTCCCTAATATTAGTAAACGATCTTCCCACTTATGTTAGTACTAGCTGCGCTGTGTTGTACGCAGATGATGTCACACTAGGAGCTGCTTGAGATAGTCCTGAGCTGCTCCAAGATTACCTGAACAACTTATCGGTTGAATTTATGAATTGGTGTAGGAGGAATGCACTAATATTGAATACTGAGAAGACTGCATGCAATTTGGTAAATGAGAAAATTATCCAATACGCAGAAACTAATAAGTTTTGACATATATTGACTGTGATATGAGCTGGAACAGTAATATTTGATGCAAAACAACTTATTAACATTTATTACTCGCTAATTTACTGTCACTTGTCATTCAACATCATTAGTTGACGTCATCCACTGTCACGTATCGCATATGATTTTATGGATTAAATAAATTATTACTATTATTATTATTATATAGTTAAAACTAAATCATTTTATAATTACCACTGGCTGAATACCTAATATAAACTGTGTAAATCGCTATACCAACATCTTCATAGAGAAATGCCAAGATTTTTTTTTTTTTAATAAGGAATACTTCGCCATTTATATCTGTGGTGTCTTCTTTAGGATACCTCATCATAATTTAGCAGTCTAATACTAACAAATAACATTTCTTAGACTGGTTTATATGCCTGTCGAAATATGCAAAGATAAAGAAACCATATGCATTTAAAGAACAAAATTAAGTGTTAAAATTTAACATGATTTAGACATCTCTGCACTTTAGGTGACAACGTTCTTGTGCTACCATCTACCTCACACTATATAATAATTTTAAATCTCTACATTAGGTATATTAATAAATACTGACCACATCTGCTTGTGCCTGCATATTTCGCTCAAAATAATATAATTTTGTGTTTGTCCAGAAAATAGATAAGTGTTAACTGATAACATTCCATTCTGCTTTTACAAAATGCTGAGCAGAAAATTATGAAGGTATGTTAATTGTTTATGGCAATTTGTAAAAAACACAAACATTCAAGATAATTAACTGCATCTGAAAGTCTGTTTCATTTGCATTCAAATAGTCTGTAACTGCGTTATTGTTATTAAAAAATGCAATGTTTTGTTTGAAGTAATATAAATATGATATCTACGAATATATTTGAATAAAGAATAATGACAATGAAAACAAAAAACAGATTAATTATTAGTTTAACCACGTCAAGAAGATTCAAAGGATTTAAGGACTAGTTCTTTTTGGCAACAAAACAATATTGTTCCCTATATTAATTACATTCTACATTTATAAGAATTTGTTATTGATTCTACTGATCTGGAACAGAAAATTTTACTAAAATTTAAAGTCCTTTGACATCCTTGAATCCTTGAAATAAATCCTTGAACCCTTTCCTAAAATATCCAAATAAAGTTATATTGCTCCTAAAATAAATCTAGGAGACAAGTTACTATTTCATGACAATCTGGGCTCGTTGAAATAATATGCAGTTTTTATGTAGTTTCTCTGGACCACAAATTACTTAAAATCATATTTTTGAATGCTGAAGACCTAACTTAGAAGGATGTATCATGGCAATGGACTCTGAATGTTGTATGTTAGTTTTACTGAGACTTATTATATTGGAATTAATTTTCTCTCCCACGTAGACATCTTTCTTTAAATAAAGTTTAAAAAAACACGTTTACGTGAAAATCGAAAATTACTCACATTACACAAATTAACCACAAGTCGTAGTGTTTAGAGTTCAGCTTTAAACAAGTTCAGTTATATTGGTTACAATGTTTTGTAAACAAACTTGACCTACAATTTATTATATACAATGTGTAATTTAATTCCACATCTAGAATATATTATAGAATCATTTTTCCTGCGTCTACTACCTAATTAGTTGTTCCATAAATGTAATTTATATGTAAATTTTTCATTAAAGCATTATTATTATTACTATTACCTAAAGTAATAATCCCTAATTACTTGCTGACTTGATTACATCCAGCGATAAATGGAAATGTTTACTCAACCACCAGATGAGAAAAACGTTACGAACATTAAGGTCTGGCGGACAAGAAAAAACGCATGACTAACCGACCTGAAAAAAAGTTGCCTGTTGCTTTACCTCCGAATTATGAAAATCGGCATTAAGCAGGTAGGAATGCTTAACGACTCCGGGCAATGTTAACAATAGTAAATAATAAAGAAACAGATAGCATTTTCTTTAGAAGAATGATATCTTTAGTACATATACTTACATTTCTAACAGCTTCTCAATGTAATTACTTTCCTTGTAGATGAAAATATGAGGTAATGTAAAGAAAATGTACAAAATACTCCATGAATCCAGTTTTAACTTCCACATCTTACAAAATGTCCCTCATTGCGATGGTTAGGGTCATTGTCAGGAATAAAAATACTGTGGGATTTAAATGTCCCTAATTTCAGCACCTATATCTTAAAACGCCATACTAATTACTTTATTTCAGAATCGAGTTCAGTGAATTACTCATTTTTACTAGATTACAGATAGGCTGCTAATATATGAGTTTTATATTAAATATTATTAGTATTCATTCAATTGTCAGACATGTCATATGAAAGAAAGTGGGAAGTGTACAAAAATCTTCTAAATTGGATTAAAATATTCTACAAAACTATCAGTTACAAACTACACTCTGTCAATACTTAATATCCCTAGTGCTTAAATTATTTCTGGAAATTTTTTCGAGGTCATGAATATTTTGAAAATTATCCCGAGCCGCAGGCAAGTGAAATTTAAAAAAAAATTTCCGGTTTTTTATTTAAGCTCGTGGGATATTCGGTAAGAAAATTTCATACCATTACTTTATAAATATTATGCCAAAATTGAACATTTTAATTACAAATGACAAACATTCATTCCACATAGTGAGCCATGAGCAATAACAAACATTTTTTACGACTGTCAAGTATGGTACCTTGGTCAAGTTCCACCACTTGTCATCGTGTCATTGTGTTTGTGCAATTTGCTGATTTATTAGATTGTGTTTTTGAAAATGTTCCGCTTTGGAAAGGAAACATCATTTATTTCTGATAATTATTCTGAAGTACTTCGAGCATTGCAAATATTATGCTTAATAAAATGTGAGTTTTCTTAGTGAAATAAAATGTCATTTTCTAACATTAGTTACATACATATTTTACAAATGACTTAAATACATATTATATTTTTGTTTCTTATTAACTTTGATCTACTATTGTTGGTGGAACATCATTTATTTTTAATAATTATTCTGAAGTATCTACTTCAAAATTTATATGTTTAATAAAATGAGAAATCTTACGAAGGCGTAGAAGGGCCACGTCGAAAATTTGTCTTCGCTTTCGTAGATTTCAGACTTTAAACTCTGAATTCAGACTTTAAACTCTGAATTCAGACTTTAAACAATGAATTCAGACTTTAATATTAACAACTACATTAATGTCCTGAAAGTATAATACAGGGTCTTCAAATTTTCAGGTCAAAGTCGAAATCGAAAAAATCACCAAAACTCAAATTTTAGTTTATGTAGAATGTTCTATACCTAAAATTCGTTCCTAGTCATATATACGGGATACCACTAATAATGGTACTTATGATACCACCAATAATAAAAGTAGTGCCCTGAAAAACAAATGAATAATTTTGTCAAAATGCCGTATATTAATTATCATTTTAATAACAAATCATTTAAATTACCTAACTGAATGTTAAGTTAACAAATTTATATATCCCAAAAGGTGGTTTTTCCACTAAGTTACCTCTCTACACTCGTAGACGGTATGAGTTACTTGTTCAGAGCCTTCATTACAGAGTCCACAGATTAATTTCTCGTTATGTAGGCCCATATTTTGTAGATATTTCCTTAAGGTACAGTATCCCGTTACCTATTTGCAGTCGTACGTTCAGGCATTGATACAGTTGATAGTTCAGGGTTCAAAGTCTGAATTCAGAGTTTAAAGTCTGAATTCAGTGTTTAAAGTCTGAATTCAAAGATTAAAGTCTAAATTCAGATATTAAAGTCTGAATTCTGAGATTAAAGTCTGAATTCAGAGATTAAAGTCTGAATTCAATGATTAAAGTCTGAATTCAGAGTTTAAAGTCTGAATTTTAAAAAAAATTCATACATGGCCCTTCTACGGCTTCGTAAAATCTCTTACTAAAATAGCATACCATTTTCCAAGTTTAGTTACATGAACTTTTTATAAATAACTTAAAAACATATTATATTTTTCTTTGATCTACTAATATTGGTGGAACGTAATTTTATTTTGAGAATATTACTTAAATTTTAGCATAGAAAATGTATTGATTCATTCAACTCCCGCGTCTTTATTTTGACATTTTAAATGACAGAAAAATTTCCACTTATTAATTTGACACAACGTAAAAAATTTCCGGAAATTTTTTTGGTTGGCATGGTAACTGAACAAAAAACATGGCTCCGATTGGTTAAAATATGGCGGTGTGAAATTTTCATGATAATCTATTTGTATGTAGGTGTTACAACATCATATTCTAGGACATTTTACAAATAAAAGGACACTTTTAGAGCAAGCCCTGCTTAGAGTCAGGCACAATTTTAATCTAGCGCTAACGTTTTTTACTGGAGGTCTATTGCCGAGAAATAAAGCCGCTATCATTATAAACGCAATAACAATGGGGCGAATGCACAATGCCCAGCCATAGCGCACGTGAAATGACAAAGCGCCAAAACCACCCCTAATCCAACAAGTATTGCTAGAAACACATATGCACTGGGGTACAATACCTTCACCGAATAACCGGCACACGTTCCGCGACTCTTATTGCTAGGTAAGCAGTCCTCAAAATGTTGGGGATGGGTTCCACTGTACAACCGTATTATGTTCGTTTCACTGGTGTAAGTCTTAGAATTTCATCTAAAATATAGGATAAATTCAAATGATTGATATAAAATTAATGATATAACATCACTTTTACAAATGCAAATGCGGCCCGCGAAATAATAATATGCCGCCCCCTCTCCCACACAAGTCTCAGACTTTTGGGCTAAGCCTTGTGATTAGAATGAGGGGTAGAGATATTATTATTATTATTATTATTATTACATCTTTTACAAATTAAGAGACATTGTTCTCTCGTGGGTAGGTGTATTTATTGATGGGTCTAACTAGCTCTAACGGTAAGGCATATCAAAGGAAAATACAGAAAAATATTAAACAAGCATTTACTGAAGGCGCCGAAAGTAGAAATATGAATCCTCTTAGGCTAAGAAGGATTGCTGCAATTTCAATTTTGTCAGTAAAAATTTAAAACAGATTATCAAAAAATATTTTTTTTATTAAAATTCAATACGAAAGGTATGTGATAAAAAATAATTATTATTTTTAATGTAAAGTAAATGCTTGGTTTAATATTTGATTATTTAAAATGTTATAGATAACACTATTAAAAAGAAAAATGTATTAAAGACAATAAGTTGAGGTTATATCAAGATATGCTGTTGTAATTCAATACTGGGGGGTGCATACAGCGCGCAAAGTAGTTGTTTTCGACATATCCTTAAAATAATAAGGTTATTCCTATACTTACCTGGGTTATAGGTAACAAGGAAAATTAAAACAGACAAATGAAGTGAGGGGCTGAGCTTATCTATTTTGTTATTCTTCACAGATCCACACCGATCCTGTTTCGGTCAAAATCTAGTTTAGGAAATTTTAATATTTTTCTATTTTTGCGGAATCATCCCTTTTTGACCAGTCACCCCCGTCTGACAAATGAAGTGAGAGGCTGCGATTGTTTATTTTCTTACTCTTACAGATCCACAAAAATTCTGTTGTTGGACAAAATCTAGTTTAGGAAACTCTAATATTTCTCTATTTTTGCGGAATCATCCCTTTTTGACCAGTCACCCCCGTCTGACAAATGAAGTGAGGTGCTGCGATTGTTTATTTTGTTATTCTTACAGATCCACACCGATTCTGTTGTCGGACAAAATCTAGTTTAGGAAATTTTAATATTTTTCTATTTTTGCGGAATCATCATTTTTTGACCAGTAATCCCCGTCTGACAAATGAAGTGAGGGGCTGCGATTGTTTATTTTGTTATTCTTAACAGGTCCACACCGATCCTGTTATCGGGGAAAATCTAGTTTAGGAAATTTTAATATTTTTCAATTTTTACGGAATCATCCTTTTTTGACCAGTAATCCCCGTCTGACAAATGAAGTGAGGGGTTGCGATTGTTTATTTTGTTATTCTTAACAGGTCCACACCGATCCTGTTAGCGGGCAAAATCTAGTTTAGGAAATTTTAATATTTTTCTATTTTTGCGGAATCATCCTTTTTTGACCAGTCATCCCCGTCTGACAAATGAAGTGAGGGGCTGCGATTGTTTATTTTGTTATTCTTAACAGGTCCACACCGATACTGTTAGCGGGCAAAATCTAGTTTAGGAAATTTTAATATTTTTCTATTTTTGCGGAATCATCCTTTTTTGACCAGTCATCCCCGTCTGACAAATGAAGTGAGGGGCTGCGATTGTTTATTTTGTTATTCTTAACAGGTCCACATCGATCCTGTTATCGGGCAAAATCTAGTTTAGGAAATTTTAATATTTTTCTATTTTTGCGGAATCATCCTTTTTTGACCAGTAATCCCCGTCTGACAAATGAAGTGAGGGGCTGCGATTGTTTATTTTGTTATTCTTAACAGATCCACACCGATCTTGATTCGGTCAAAATCTAGTTTAGGAAATTTTAATATTTTTCTATTTTTGCGGAATCATCCTTTTTTGACCAGTAATTCCCGTCTGACAAATGAAGTGAGGGGTTGCGATTGTTTATTCTGTTATTCTTAACAGGTCCACAGCGATTCTGTTATCGGGCAAAGTCTAGTTTAGGAAATTTTAATATTTTTCTATTTTTGCGGAATCATCCCTTTTTGACCAGTCACCCCCGACTGACAAATGAAGTGAGGGGCTGGGCTTGTTTATTTCGTTATTCTTAACAGGTCCACACCGATCCTGTTTCGGTCAAAATCTAGTTTAGGAAATTTTAATATTTTTCTATTTTTGTGGAATCATCCTTTTTTGACCAGTAATCCCCGTCTGACAAATGAAGTGAGGTGCTCGGCTTGTTTATTTTGTTATTCTTAACAGGTCCACACCGATCCTGTTTCGGTCAAAATCTAGTTTAGGAAATTTTAATATTTTTCTATTTTTGCGGAATCATCCTTTTTTGACCAGTAATTCCCGTCTGACAAATGAAGTGAGGGGCTGCGATTGTTTATTTTGTTATTCTTAACAAGTCCACACCGATCCTGTTATCGGGCAAAATCTAGTTTAGGAAATTTTAATATTTTCTATTTTTTGCGGAATCATCCCTTTTTGACCAGTCACCCCCGGCTGACAAATGAAGTGAGGGGCTGCGATGGTTTATTTTGTTATTCTTAACAGGTCCACACCGATCCTGTTATCGGGCAAAATCTAGTTTAGGAAATTTTAATATTTTTCTATTTTTTGCGGAATCATCCCTTTTTGACCAGTCACCCCCGGCTGACAAATGAAGTGAGGGGCTGGGCTTGTTTATTTTGTTATTCTTCACAGATCCACACTGATCCTGTTTCGGTCAAAATCTAGTTTAGGAAATTTTAATATTTTTCTTAACTTTAACTTTTAAACTTTTAACTTTTTGGCTTAATTCCTGTATAAAGAAAGATATATTATTTACTTTTGTTCTTACTCAATCTTATTAGAGAACATTTTGGGGACCTCTGACCCGTCATGCTACCTTCCCCAACACTGGGCTAGTTAATTTAGCATATGCATGTACCAAATCAAGTTTGAATCATATATTTTTGTTATCTCAACCTACACCCCTTCTGCCGGACTCACCACCCCACTGCACATGCATAAATCCAGCATGTGTGGTGGTGGTTCCACCCTGCACTCTGCAAAAGTGATTATTATTATTCATGCCGCGCAATACGGAGTCATTTAGGAATTGTAAGGGTGGCTGATCATTCCATCTGAATGGGCACACACGTGGCCAGCGTCACGAGGATGCCGATACCCTATAAAGGATTTTATTGAAAGGAGTAATTGGCGACACACGACGCAGCTTACAAGAGTATTTGGACTTGTCAGATTAAAAATGCATTTTTAACTGGGAGCTTCTACACAGGCTGTTGCAATTGTTTCCACTGATTCCTCTTCCATGCCCATTTAAGTTATAAAAAAATAAACAGAACACAACTAGCCAAAGTTACCTTTGACAAAATATACAGTCTGTCCATAAAGTAACCCCCCCCCTACTAACTTCTGAACGAATCGAGTTAGAGAGTTTTAACAAAATACAGGGTGAATCACGTAAAATGAAGTTGATTCTGACGATAAATTCGATTTTTGAAATTCAAAGATGGCGCCACGGGCGCTGTCAACTCAATTTTTTTAAATGGCAAAGTATGCCGTGTTGCACCTCATTTAAAAGATAATTCAATTCTCTACTTTCTCGTTTTTGAAAAATTACAATCGAGTTAGCCGTTCTCTAGTTTCTGTTTCTGTTTTTAATCTGATCCATGAATAAAATGTTAATTAATATTTTAATACAACAAATTTTGAACAAATATTTATTAAAACAAAAAATAAAAGAAATAAATAAGTTGTTCTAAATGTTGTCCATTAACTTCTTGGCACATAAAAAGTCTACTTTGAAATTCTTGCCTGATATTTCCCAAAATTTCTGCAAGGATATTTCTACAAATATGTGTTAGGCGTTGCTGTAGTTTGTCGATATTTACTGGAGGAGTTCTGTAGATTTTTTACTTCAAATATCCCTATAAGAAAAAATCAAGAGGAGTTAAGTCCGGGGAACGAGCCGGCCATTCTATCGGGCCCCTTCTGCTAATCCATCTGCCCGGGAAATGGTTATTTAAAAAACCGGTAACAGGCCCATAGAAATGAGGCTTCATCTTGTTGAAATACAATAAATTTAATGTTATTGCCTGCTATTCTTTCCATCTTTGGAAAAATTTTCTCCCGCAGCATTCTTAAGTAGAGAATCCTCTTAAATTTTCTCTTAAATCTATCAAATCGAATAACTTAAAAAAAATAAGAAAAAGACCTGTAGAAACTTTCAAACACTCTTAAATTGAACGCTAAACTACTTTCTCCAACCTTATTGACGATTCAGTGACAGTGGCAAGGAAAGGCAAGGAGACTTGATAAAAGCAAAATATTTAAATATCGTTAATACAAACGCTTGTAACTAGAGAGCGGATAACTCGATTGTCATTTTTCAAAAACGTGAATATAGAGAACACGGCACACTTTGCCATTTAAAAAAATTGAGTTGACAGCGCCTGTGGCGCCATATTTGAATTTGAAGAATTGATTTTTGCGTCAGAATCAACTTCATTTTACATGATTCACCCTGTATTTTGTTAAAATTCTCTAACTCGATTCATTCAAAAGTTAGCATTGGAGAGGGTTACTTTATGGAAAGACTGTAGATATCATATCTCAATTAAAGGAACATAATTACTTATATATTTAGTAGGTATATTATCATATCTAATATATGTTAATTGAATCAATATTTTCATAGATTTGCTAATTTCGGCAAATGAATTAGGAATTATTTACGATGACCTTTAGACCTTTATTGATATACCTAGCTATTTTACATTTTCTTTATGGTCCTACTTGGAGAACAAATTTTTAAATGTCAAATTGAACGAACTAAAATTCTAAATCGAAAGAAAACGTTAAAAATTAACAAATTTCAATTTATACAGATTGAAAGTACTTTTGCATTCTATTTAGGCATGTATAACTATAATTTATTTCTTCTAGCATTATTATGCCTTAAAAAAAAGTTAGACAATATATCTTAGACTATTAATACAGACTTAGACTACTGAACCTTATTTTTTTATCATTCATTATGTTTTAATATAGGCTACCGTTACCTGATTACATAGATACAGATTATATTATCAAACACTAACGGTATGACTATGTTCAAGTTTTCAAAATTCTATAGAAATGTAAAAAAGTGGCGAGGAATGATTTTCAGATGTAGAAGCGGGATTGTATTGCATATATTGTTGAAATATTGCAATAATCGCCTAGTAAATCGCTATAAGGATAAATATTGTCACCCTGTTCTTTATTAATAACTAATTTATGATGTATCTTGTTTCCTTGGGTCTATTTAGAAACAAATTACTTATCTTAGGTTGCAGTAGGAACATAATAACAATTTATGATCATCTTGTGGTATTTCTAGTATATAGCCTGGTCAAAACAAGTTTCCTACCACAATAACTGTTAGACGCTAAATGTAAAACAAAGTAAGCCCGACCTTTTGACTCCTCACGAATAATCGACCATTAGTTCAATATTTGTAGACACCTCCTGCTATGATTTTATCCGTGGCCGCTCACACTTTTATTATACATTAATTCTACCCATACCCAGGGTCGTAAGTTATGACTCGTTAGATTTATATAAATATTAATTCAAATCAAATACGTAATAGAACAGTAAACAGTGATTAATCTTTAAAATTATCCAATTGATTTCCCAATTTGCAACGCTTCTTCATTTTTTTATTAAGTGGCACATGAAATGTCACACCTTATTTGGTATACCTTATTAACTGGATATTTCAAGAAGTGTACCTAGTATAGATTAAGAAATTTATCTACTTAATAGCAATAAAGAAAAAATTAAATTTTACTTTCTTGTAAGTAACAAACTTTAAAGAATCTACAGGCAAAACTTCAGTGGTCTATGGACTACTAGAATTGATAACGTATCTGGGAAAATCTAAAAATGGTGATCGCAGATACTCAATCGTAAGAAGATGCAACTTGCAGATTCTGTCAAGAAGAAGAGGAAACCTCAGTACACGTACCTACAGTGCCAGTGCGAGGGCCTGACAAGACTGAGATTTCAAATACTTGGGGAAGGAAAACCAAGAGCCAATAGCTACAGGGAAGAGCCTCTATCAAGGCTGTGGAGTCTAATGCAAAGGACAAAGCTGGACAGAGTGCTCTAAATAGGTTGGGAGTGCCACAATAGATCTTCTATGTCGCGGTGGACCAGGCCAGGGGGCCGACTCCTACATAAATCTAATCTAATCTACTCAATCGTAGACTTGGAATCTTAGAATTTAAATTTGATTACACATATCACATAAGACAATTAATTTTATCAATGCACTAAGTAAAAGAAAAGTAAAAGTAGAAAAAAGTACAAAGTAAAAATGCATTTCGAGGGAAACGAATAAGAGGATAACAAAAATTAGAAAAACCACGGCATACACAATTATTTTATGCTATACCGAAATAGCGTAGTGAGAAAGCAATTTTGGATAATTTTCGAGTTAACTAACGTCCTATGCACAGTATATTTGCGATTGCAGAAACGTTCAAACAAATCACTTTCGTCACGCACATCCAACGGAAGCCGTAATAGACTGAAAAAAATACCGTGCGTCAATGTATGCATGTACCTAATACATGTACAATTATGGACGTTTACTAAAATGAAAAATATGATGTTAAGAGCGCGTTGTATAACGCACATCCTATATTATCCGTAAAATACAACACAACTTAAACATTACTGCTGCACATTATTGACTCATTTAGTAGACCACTGCAAATAGACTACAATGAATACACTTGATTGGCCAGTGAAAAATTTCCACCTTGAATAACTTGGTATAAGTTTTTTCAAACAAATTCCAGGGAAAAGTCGATTTTTATTTGAAGGTAGACATATTTTCATATTATTGACATTGATATAGGATATCCCAAAAAAAGTTTACTCCAACTAATATTTTTTTAAATGGAATGGCGCATGTATTTTCGATTTAGAATTTTTTTAAATCTACATAGAACATCCTCTCACGAATACTTTGATATGAGGTTTGACGGGTGTAAAGGATACCTATGCCAAATCAATAAGTAGGATTGTCTTCCTCAAAGACAATAGAGGTCACTGTTGTAATGGCACCTGAGGAAAGGCAGGTCTCTATCTGTCTGTCAATTCAGACTGATAGTTGCAACGACCCGAAGAGGGCACTACGTGTACTTCTCACCGGTACTAACATTCACGATGCCCCTTAGGCAATCATGTGGCAATATAGTTCGTCGATTCAAACTAATCTGGCACTCTGACGGGCGCATAATAAACGCGAAACCGGTCAGTGCCTGGCGGTTGGTCTCGATGAAGGTTGTGGTGACTTCTATGGAGATGCTGGAGTAATGCAATGCCAGCCGAGGCATATTGCCCATGGAGTAGTTGTTTTTGGCATCTCCTGCAAATACTTATATCAAAATATTAACAAAAAAACAATTAACATAAAGTAGCAAAAACATAAAATTGTTGCAAACAAAACAACTAAAATCAAATCTAGTTTTATACTTTCTGCAAGAGAGAAAAACAGTAAAGTCAGTCGACATGGTTTAATTACATTTGTTTATATTTAATAATTATTTAGAAAAATCATAGATCTACCGAATTAATCTAAACTATATCTACCTACATGGTTTTTATACCATTTAATAATAAATAAACATCTAGCAGTGAAAGAAACAATAAATAATAAGAACAGTCCTAAACATAAACATGGACATTGTTTTTCTCTTAACTGGGTAATTATAGTATAACAATCTGTAAAGATAGAACTAATAATTATATTGTTACTTAAAAAACAATATTTGTAAATAATTTGCTAATTGCGAATTAGCCACACTCAGCAAAATAGAAGAAAAGATGAAGGTGAATTTATTACTGTTGTTTGTTCTTATTACTTTTGTAAAATTGGTTCAAAATGAGGTAAGTATATATTTTTTATAAATATTAAACTTTTCCTGTGTGTACAATAGTGTACATATAACAAATTATTGTATATTACATGTATCATATCACTATTATTTTCAATGTGTTCAATAATAACACTTATTTATTGTTATGGACTTTATGTAGGATATGTACAGGGTGTACCAAAATTAGCCTGCCAAGCTTCACTTTCCAATTCCACGTCAAAATTAAGGAAGAAAGTCTTAATAAACATAGGTCAAACAATGTTTCCTAAGGGTGCTATATAGCCCTTTAAAGATGCACCCCTAAAGAGAGTTTTTTCGCATAACTTCGAAACTTGTGAAGAGAAAACTTTGAAATTTTAGGTGTTTACTAACCCTTTCTTTTGTTATATAATAAATAATATTAAAAGCTATTTTTATATGTTTTTCAAATAACTAATTTTCAGCCATGGGGACATTTAAGATCTGTATCTGAAAAGTACCAGCTGGAAACCAAACATTTGCAAGAAAAATTGAAAACCGCTTACAAAGATTTAAACGAGAGGCAAACAATTGCCCAAAATTTAATAAAAAATATGGTAACCGACGTTAAGAAGGAGAGTAACGATAGAATTACCAACTTAAGGCAAGTTTTGAGTGAAATTAAAAGTGTAACAGCAAGACCGTATAGTTTAACAAAAAGCTGTTTGAGTCGACAGAATTTGGAAACTTCTAAATTATATAACAAACACAATGCTATTGAGTGCCTTCCAAACCAAAATGATATTAATGTTTTAAATAGGAAACGAAAGAGCATTTTGAAATTGCAGAAAGTGGTGGCAGTTTTAATCAACTTCTGCTCATATTTAAACCCACTGGAAACGGAAGAAAATTACTTGGATTTGTGTATTACTAGCAAAATTAAGCATATTCACTTACAAATACCTGTTATTGAACTGGAATTTAGAGCACAGTTAAGGGCTATATTTAATTCAGTAAAGAAATGTACCAATCAAGAAAGTGCAAGTATTGAAAGGAATTTAAATAATATTATTTCGAAACTGCATCAATGCAAAGCCAAGAATAAATAATAAGTGCCTGAAAACTATAAAGATACTGTTGTATATCGGTATATTTTTTTTTGTGTATAGCTAATATCAAATAGTAATAATAGTAGTATCCTAAAATAGTAATACTTAAATAGTAATAATAAAATTTCAAGAACATGTTCAGTATTTGATTCGAAGATACACAACAGGTGCACAAAACTTTTAGATTTTGTTAAGTTAAAATTGTACACCCTCCATAAGATATACAGTGAGGTTCAAAACTCTGAAGCGCCCCAAATAACTTTCAAAATATTGTTTTTTTGCAAAAACGCTCAGGCACGTCAATTTTTTATTATACTTTTCTGTATTTTTGAGGTATTGATTTATTTGTACAGTGACGTATCACTGTCGTGCAAAAAAAATAATTTTTTTTTTAAATGACAACTCCAATTTTTTATTCGGAATTCATGAAGAACACATTTTTTACGTATCTTTGACTAAAACTTTACAGAAAAAAAACCTTTATAGGGTTACAGAAGAAATTTTTCGATATAAATGCAATTTACAGTTAAAAACCTACAAATGTTCTCTAAATTTAAACCGAGTAGGTTCTGGAATTTATTGAAACCAAACAATATCATTGCTTCATCTAATTATAAAATTTTAATTTGTTTAACACGTAGCAAAATTTAAATCCATAATTTTGGTATTTCATTGTTATTATTTTATTGTTTATCTCGTATTATTCATCTAATAATGTCTGTTTCGGAGAAAGAAGGATTGAGATACTTATGATGGTTGGTTACGGGGATAGAAGGAGAACTGCAACAGAAGTGTGTGAGCTGTTTAATAATACTCATCAAGATCGACCACCAATTGTGCGTTCAACAGTGAGTAAAATTATTAGTAAATACAGAAAATATGGTCACGCTCGTGATTTACCAAGAACAGGTCGTACCAAGATTGGTGAAAATACTCAACTTGACGTGAAAAAACAGAATTCAGCAAGTAATAGAAGACATTCCGCCTGATTTTATCAATAATGTTCAAAATGAATTCATCTCTCGTTTAGCTTATTGTCAGGCAGTCAATGGACAATAATTTGAGCATTTGATTTAATTGTAATATTATTGTAAGTAACCTAATTTTTGATATTTTGTTCAATAAATTGCATTGCATTTATATCGAAAAATTTCTTCTGTAACCCTATAAAGGTTTTTTTTCTTTAAAGTTTTAGTCAAAGATACGTAAAAAATGTGTTTTTCATGAATTCCGAATAAAAAATTGGGGTTGTCATTTAAAAAAAAATATTTTTTTGCACGACAGTGATACGTCACTGTACAAATAAATCAATACCTCAAAAATACAGAAAAGTAGAATCAAAAATTGACGTGTCTAAGCGTTTTTGCAAAAAAACAATATTTTGAAAGTTATTTGGGGCGTTCCAGAGTTTTGAACCTAACTGTATAAAGTATAAAATATAACTTCATATTTTATAAAAAAAAGTAGTCTAACTTCACCGCATTGTCTATGTTTGTTATTTTTAATCAAAGTAGATTAAACACAAAAAACATTTTATGGATAAAATGTTGCTCTGAAAAAATCCTTAGATTTTGTATACCTATAGAAAAAAAAATATTAATATTAATTACTACAGATAAGCTATATTTTAAATTTAAAACATGTCGTTGGTCAAACAAATAAAAAGGAATGTTAGGTTTTTCGCGTGTAGGTACTGACAAATCGTAAGTGTCTATGAATATATACTCAAAATATTTTCAAATCACGTAATTTTCTGTACATAATTACAAGTAATTACTTATTTAATGAATAATATAGCGACTATTGGATAAAGATCAACATTTCTACACATTTGCTATTTATATTTAAATATTGTAAAATGTATCATAAAGCAAAAATTTTGCAGCATTGTGGGACTACATATAATATTTACTGCCCCAGTAACGATTTTAACGGCTGCAATCTTAGAAGTTATCTGCTAGAATTTATGGGCAGAGCACATAAAATTTAAGGCGAACTTTTTGCATTTACAACTATCCTCCGTGCCGCAAAGGTGGTCTGACCTAAACCATGACATGTTTCTGGTGTTTACAGTCAATTTTATAACTAGATTCAACGATGGCTCGTTAACAAACGGCAGGAAAGTTGTTTTTACATTTTTATAGATTCCTTGAGTTCCTATCATTGCACATCGCTGATCACTGATCGGATAAATCTGTGGATGGAGCAGACTAAGAGGGATATTTTAGAAATGTGAACCAATTTCGTCATGTTCGAAGTCTGATAAGAATCTGAAGTAATTCTGGTTTGCCCTCAGTTTTTAGTTCTAGTTAACATAATTTCCTATTGCTTGATTTATGTCGTGTATTTATTTTGCATTTATTTTTGTAAACTGTATTATATTGTGTTATTACAATATTGAAGTTTTTTGTCTCAAGTATTTTGTTATTACTGTCTTAAATCAGTAAATTTTAAACATTTATAGGTATTTCTTAAAATAAAACCTTTTCCTATCCTATCCTTTTCTTATTTCTCCAATTAAATTGAATAAAATCGCAATTATTTGAATTTATAGTTGCATGGCGTCCTTCTCCTTGGTGGGCATTTTGTTTTAGCTGTAAAAACACATTTTTCTCTGTATGTTGCAGTATAAATTTAAGGTATCGAAAGAAAATCAATTTAATGGCTTATATTTAAAACATATTGAATTCTTAGAAGGGAACTTTAGTGTGATATAGTGTTTCAATTATAAATATACAGCGCTAATCAATGAGGTTGATTGATGATTTTTGTAATTAGCCTGAAGGAAAAAAGTAGCGATAAAGCTTGTAAATATTAATTATCAGAGAGATAAATCTTAAGAAGTGATATATACAAGTCAAGAAATCCTGTAGCATATAATTACAAATGTATTTTGAATTCTATTGGAATCGGAAACTTAGATTTGGGAAGTTCTATTAAAAACGTTGTTTGGTGTTGTCGTATAAGCAAGAAAAGTTGAGTAATATCGTTGATTGTAGAAACCTATAAGATGCGACATCATCAAGTATTTGTCTACTAAAAAGGAGACAAATCGAGGATCGGTTTAAAACGTATCGAACAATTAAGGTTCAATTTATTTTAAATTTTATTTTGTTATAACTTTTCTTTAACTATTATTCTAAGTATTACTTGTAACGATATACGGAGCATTTCAATGAAAACGAGCCATCCTGAATATATTTACATGATTAAAAAGAGAATTGAGAGACCTTTCATATGAGGGGTCATTTGACCCCTATTCCCTATTTAAAATTTTGACATTTGTGCTGAGGGAGTGTTGCTACGACAAATTTGATAGCAAATATGTCACCCTCCAAGCAAAAATCGACCTCTTGCGGGATTTCTCTGGAAACAAAACAGTAACGGAGTTATTCAGGGTGGCTCGTTTTCATTGAAACGCCCTGTATAATTTGTGCGCACTGAAAAATCTAACAAAGGTTAGTTCATTTGTATTTATTTTTATTGCATATTATACAGGGTTATTCAGAACTTATCTCTAAAACTTTGAGGATATGTGCATCCTTAAATAAGAAGTCGATATCACCAAAAAAATTTATAATAATTATTATAAAGGACTACGTAGATGGGCAACTGTACTTCAACGACATCTGATAAACCACATTCCTACAAAAAACAGTAAAGCAAGTTTTTGTACCTGGAACGCCTGGTTAAGACCGAGCGAATAGAGTTGGAGTGGGGATAATATCTCTATTGTCTATCAGTCATCAGTCTATCTGTGTCGCTCTCTCAGTGCCGGTGTTTTATTTATCGTAGGAGTGTTAAACTGTAAAATTTTCAAAATGGCTCGTGTGTACAGTAATGCTGAGTTAATGGACATGATTCTTATTTATTTACAAGATCAGCAACCAGGAGGAACATTCGCTTTAGTGCGACAGAATTGGATAAGGAGTGCCCAAAAATGTGTACAAGTCGAGGGACAAAATTTCGAACAGCTTTTGTAACAAGGTATGTGCAAATTTTTTATAAATTTCATGTTTCTAATACCTAGTAATCAAGTAGCGCAATCCTTCAAAATTAGTGTAACAGAATTTTATTCATTTTAAAGACACATCACTTTGGTCACATCCTATCTATCTTTCAGTTTATTTTAAAGTAAAAACGCTGCAAATCTTTTTTGCGCCGAGTGTCGGTATACTCAGAACTTCCGAAGTTTTTTTCGTGCTATATGTGACATCGCCAATTTGCATTGTCAGTCTCAAGGTCACTCCATTACAGTGGACCAGTATCCAGCGGCGTGCAATTAAAAATTTTTAAATAGTTTTCAGAACCCGCCAAAAAATTTTTTTTTGCACTACCACATTTGTACATGTATGTTGAACATCCCCAAATTTTATTATGGATAAGTTCTGAATAACACTGTATAATGGTCTTTGGAGTAAACTTTCAAAGTTTGCGTTGATATTATTATTGATTTTGTTTTTTAATCACGTGGTTCGCCATACAATCAAGGCGTCTTGTATAATCTTCCACTTGACATTTATACAAAGAGTTTTAAACTAGGAACATTAATGATATAATTCAACTACCAACTTAAAATAGCACATCCAGTATCGAAGCTGAGTAAGAGGCAAGTGATTCGATTTCATAGATAAAACTAAACTATCTGATCTGATCAGATTGTAAATCCCTTCCGAAATTTTTCTGGTATCTCAACCATATTTCAGAAGTCGAACTATTTGGTAATTGGTGAGATTTTAGCAGAGAATATCTGGACAACCATAAATATAATCTAATGAAGTTTAATACAGGTAACCTTTAACAAGCAGCTTTATCTATAAAATCAGACACATTACTTTACGATATCAGACATCATCCACAAATGGACATCTAAATTCCTTAAGTGTAGTCAACAACGTGGAAGAAATGGCCGACACGTGTAGAAGAGGCATTTATGAAATTTTCTGTCTATGTGGTCCTTCGACAGTCGAAGAAGGTATTCTACAAATTTGATTTCACAATAATTAATTGAGACAAGTCATTACGACATATTCTGTCCGCGTTAAGAGTTTACCGCGTGTTTTGAACTTTGACCTAATGAAGACATAACAAGCATGGTATTCATAGAAATAGTTGGGACATTATTTTCCTTACTACCTATAACTTAGATATACAGTGTTATTCAGAACTTATCCATAATAAAATTTGGGGATGTTCAACATACATGTACAAATGTGGTAGTGCAAAAACAATTTTTTTTGGCGCGTTCTGAAAACTATTTAAACATTTTTAATTGCACGCCGCTGGATACTGGTCCACTATCATAGAATGACCTTGGGACTGACAATGCAAACTGGCGATGTCGTATATAGCAGGAAAAAAACTTCGGAAGTTCTGAGAGTATACCGACACCCGGCGCAAAAAAGATTTGCAGCATTTTTATTTTAAAATAAACTGAAAGATAGATAGATGTGACCAAAGTGACGTGTCTTTAAAATGAATAAAATTTTGTTACACTAATTTTGAAGAATTGCGCTACTTGATTACTAGGTATTAGAAACATGAAATTTATAAAAAAATTGCACATACCTTGTTACAAAAGCTGTTCGAAAAACGGTGTTGGAAGTGATTTCGTTGAATTGCGTGCGGATTTTCGAGTGCCCAAACGTGTGTATTGTGAATGTTCTGTATTCCATTTCGAGTAAACAAAGCTTCATCTGTAACTAGTACATCAGCAGTAAATTGGGGATTTTCAGCATTTTGCTGCAACAACCACTCACAAAACCTAACTCGTAATTGATAATCCGCTGATAACAGTGCTTGAACACGCTGGATATGATACGGATAAAACTGAGCTTCGTGTAGTAAGCGCCAAACCGTTGATTGGGATACCCCAGGCACCTGCCTAGCGATCTGACTTGTACTTTAGCCATTTTGAAAATTTTAAAGTTTAACACTCCTATACGATAAATAAAACACCGGCACTGAGAGCGCGACACAGATAGACAATAGAGATATTATCCCCACTCCAACTCTATTCGCTCGGTCTTGACTAGGCGTTCCAGGTACAAAAACTTGTTTATTTTTTTTTTTGTAGGAATGTGATATATCAGATGTCGTTGAAGTACAGTTGCCCATCTACGTAGTCCTTTATAATAGTATAACTTTTAACATTGTTTACGGGAAATCCAAAGACTTTTATTATAAATTTTTTTGGTGATATCGTTTTCTTATTTAAGGATGCACATATCCTCAAAGTTTTAGAGATAAGTTCTGAATAACGCTTTATAAACTATATAATAAATGGCATAAACTACATACTTAGCATATGCTTGACGGATCTGCTCAGGAACATCCCTCGAGTATCTGTTCCAATTTGATAATTTCAAGTATCAAGTTTTGGGTACCTATATAACTTACAAATATCACGTTCGGACGCTTTTTTGTTGTAGCAGGATAGCAGCAGTTGTGGAAGGATACTGTAACAAACAATTAATTTACGTAATACTCCATCTTAGTGCATTGCTCTTTTTCACCCTTGATGCGTTTCACAACGAGTTGTCTTCAATTTGAGACCTGAACCTGTACTATTCTGATGAGATCTAAAAGATCGAAACAGCTGTTTGACCTTTTGTGTTGTGAGTGACTGAGATGTGGTTTTGGTGCATACATGTATGTCTATACATATATAGTAATCACTGATAGTAATTACTCCACTTCTACTACTCTTCATCTACATTGATAGTAATTACTCTAAGTGCATATAATACTACTATTAATAATAATACTCTGTTTTTTATCCTCCTTATATTATCGTATAGTGGTGATCTATGAATATATTTCTGTAATTTTATTATTTTACTTAACACACATACTTCATGCCACTGAATCTATACTTCATAGGTAAAATGTTGTTTTGTAATTTATGAGAACATTCGCACACATAATGCAGATGTCTTCTGATATTACCTAAAACAATGGTAAGAGAAAAAGCTAAAATAATTACTGAAAAGAATCCCATCCTGCAAATGATCATTCAACAAATCATATCTACATCAAACTGATGAAGTCATTGGATAGAAGTATTCTCGTTATAAATGATGGACTATAATGGGCAAAAAGAATCATCCTCGCCAAATACAATAACTAAAAATATAATGTCATTACATTTGCTAAAATCCTCGGATAATTCCGACAAAACATAAAAAGCCGTCGATCACATTTCGATCTTTGTCGGCAGTTCGAGGTACCCACGAGTCGAACTGTTGATGTTCAACTGTCAACTCGTTCTATATATCATGATATTATTGCAATGCTATCTCAAGTTAGTTACAAGGAATTGTTTCAGTTAGTTAGCAATTTAATAGAATTGATACGTACAAATCTGTTTCATTTATGAGTTGACATTCCATATCTTGAAATAGGGGACACCAATAAAACTCAAAGAGAAAACACATTTATTATCAAGTCAACCAGGTAGTATATTATTCATTAAATATTTTTCTAGAAATCTGATACCAGTAAAATAAAAAAGACGCGACAAACCCTATTTCAACGTAACGTCAAGGAAAAACGTGCAGGGTTCTATATAAAAAAATGTAGATTTGTCTTGTTCATAGAGTTTTTGAAATTTATTTGTCTATTATATTTGATACAAAAAGTAATCTAAAACCACCTACACTTGTTCAGATAGATTTCTTGTATCTCTAATAGTAGGTTTCAAAATATTCATATAAACTTAGTACCTACTCAATTTAAGTTACTAAGAAATCACTAACCTAAAGTGTTTAGATCAAATGTAAAACAATTATTTGTTTTTAAATTATTTTTTTGTATATTTCCGCCTTTAGAATATATAACTTGGAATATTCTTTTTAAATGCACATTTCTTTATTGTATATCTTTATCTTCATTAGCATACTCCTTTTTCATGCAAAATTTCTATCCACTTCAACACATTGAGCCTCTGAAAGGTATGGCAGATGATTTAATAGATATGTTAGGGCGGCATTGGATTCGAGCCGCTTATCATCTTTGTCTTTATAATGAAAACAATACTGCCATTTATATTTTTACAGAATTGCAACATCATCTCTAATACGATAGGAAAATGGACAGATATATTCGAAATGTTAATATGGGTTCCCAATTATACTCATAATTGATTCACCCTTTCAATATAATGGCAGATATTGATTAGTATCTTGATGAAATGCGAAAATTCTTCAAAAATGGCTTGCATATTTAGTTTAGAAACATAACTAAAGAAAATAATACAACCTTTACACCTTTAATTTCTTACAATTCTTTCCTTAATTTCAAATGCTGTCAAAATTTTATTTTTGTTTTTGTATGTTATCATAATTATACAGTGTTGTTCAGAACTTATCCATAATAAAATTTGGGGATGTTCAATATACATGTAGAAATGTGGTAGTGCAAAAAAAATTTTTTTGACGGCTTCTGAAAACTATTAAAAGATTTTTTATTGCACGCCGCTGGATACTGGTTCACTGTAATGGAGTGACCTTGGGACTGACAATGCAAACTGGCTAGCACGAAAAAAACTTCGGAAGTTCTGAGAGTATACAGACACCCGGCGTACAAAAGATTTGCAGCGTTTTTACTTTAAAATAAAGTTAAAGATAGATAGATGTGACCAAAGTAACGAGTCTTTAAAATGAATAAAATTTTGTTACGCTAATTTTGAAGAATTGCGCTACTTGATTACTAGGTATTAGAAACATGAAATTTATACAAAATTTGCACATACTTTGTTACAAAAGCTGTTCGAAATTTTGTCCCTAAAGCTATCCAATTTTGCAGCGCTAAAGCGAATGTTCCTCCTGGTTGCTGATCTTGTAAACGCAAATTATTAAGTAAATTGGGGATTTTCAGCATTTTGCTGCAACAACCACTCACAAAACCTAACTTGTAATTGATAATCCACTGGTAACACTCCATTAACTCAGCATTACTGTACACATGAGCCATTTTGAAAATTTTACAGTTTAACACTCCTACGATATAAATAAAACACCGGCATTGAGAGAAGACACAGATAGACTGATGACTGAATAGACAATAGAGATATTATCCCCGCTTCAACTGTATTCGCTCGGTCGTCGTTCGAGAGACAAAAACGTGTTTACTTTTTTTACGACATCCTTAGGAATGTGGTAGGTATATCAAATGTTGAAGTACAGTTGCCCATCTACGTAGTCCTTTATAATGATATAACTTTAAACATTGTTTACGGGAAATCCTAATACTTTTATTAAAATTTTTTTTGAAGATATCGATTTCTTATTTAAGGATGCACATATCCTCAAAGTTTTAGAGATAAGTTCTGAATAACCCTGTATAGACACCATCTGTATATAAAACCTGTTTGTTATATAGTAAGTTGCCAATAAACATTTCTATTGTTTGAAGAATCTTGATTGTGAATCAACTACACTAACCTTAAACAAATTACCAAATAATATCCTTTTAATTTTCCTTATAATTTTGGGAAAAACATTCGTCTACCAAATCTCGTCTACCCTGTGCTTCCAAATGTAATTCCCCTATGGCTATTAACAGAACTGTGATCTCGTCACGGTTCTAGACGAATAATTCCCGCTTTTTATGGACAGCAGGGTGGTTTTACTAGTCGGAGCACTGCGGTGGTGCGCAGGGGTGAAAGTGGCTCCTGGCCAGCAGCTGCCGACACCTGGATTGCGCTACCCCTGCCACCCCTGGCTCGAGCCAACTCCAAATTGTTGCATGTTAATACACTTGATTGGAATACACTTGAATTGCTTGTGATAATGGAGCAGGTTCGAGTATTCAGTTCGGTAATTGCAGGGTGAATTTATTGTCTATAGAAATTTCGTCACTCCAGGGAAAAGTAGTTGTACAGGATGATCGACATTGAACACTTCATACCTCGTTTTCATTTTCTTTTAGGTAGAAACGACGTCTAAAACGTAAAATATTTGAATAGAAAATGTAACAAATAGTCCTTTGACACGTGCCAACTAAGTTTTTTAAAGATAAATAAGTTAGGTATTTGCAAACTGTGCATTATTTCATAAAAATCAGATTTTACTGGAAATTACTGAGTTTAGGTATAGGAGCAGGTATACCAAAGTATATCAAGTTGTAGGGAATTTATTTCTGCATCTTTTGATGTATAAATATACGTATATACATATACATATAAATATAAGTATATATAATATATATAAAATATACATATAAATATGTATTTGAATTTTTCGAAATTTTTCATTTTTCCTATTGATAAATTGGTCGTCACTTCTTGTACATCCTGTACAAAGAATGTCACTTTTCATATTGTGTTTAATTATATAGTTACATATAGTTTTATTATACAAAATCGTTCACCTGCTTTACACAGTCAATTTGGTCCTCTCTAGATGTTATTTTCGGAACCTCTAAAATGCAACAGTTTGCGATTACTATCTGTTCTCAAGAGCAAGTTTTTACTACAGCGCTAAGTGTAAAGTTCCATTTGCAGACAGCTTTAAATTGTTTCCCAATGTTTATTAAATCAGTGGAACAATCACGAAGTACATAATTATATGTCAGATATTTAATGAAATCGTAAGTAAATGCCTCGAAATAAATGAAATTATTGACCTTTTCAATTTAAAGTATCCAATTATGTTAATCGAATCAGATACTGCGAATACATACGAAAGTATAGTGAATTTTTTAGATAACTCGAGGTGTTATTCAATACAGGCATTTAAATGATTCAATTAAGGAGATCGTTGAAAACTACAGGTTTTACTTGATGCCATAGTAGCATTTTTTATAAAATGGTTCACTGTGTTCATAACAAAATAAGATAACCAGAGTCACTTGCGGTCGGTTTCACAATGTAATTTAACAGTTTACTGACTATAAGTTTAGATTGTGAATTTCTTTAGCATTTTATCTAGAACTATGCATATTCTAAACTTATAGTTAGTTAACCATCGGTTAAGAGAGAGTAACCAGCTACTGTGAAAGCGGGTCTTAGTAAAAGAGAATTAACCTATACAAAATATAAGAGGTCTGCTGTTTAATAAATATTCTATTAAATACCTTAAATTATACGCTTTTCATAATAATTCACGTACATTCAAAAACTCGGACGAAAAAAAATAAAATATAAAAGTCTTATCGTCCTTGCTACATGGCAATACAAAATAATCACATACTAAAGGGTGTTATTGACTACAATGACTCTATAGTAAAGACGGTGACGACAATATACCTGCCACTTTTTGATTGGCCGGTATTAGTTCGACCACTAATGGTGGCGAACTAATCAAAGCGTCGCGATTGACTTTGAAGGCAATCATAGCGTAACATTCAACCAATCACAGAATCGACGCCTCATACCGGGAAGGCGGAAGTAGAGGAGGTTTTACCTATTGCCGCCACTATCTTTAGAATATAGCCACTATACTAATGACCAGTGGCAACAGTATGACCATCTGTGGGGTTTAAATGAGAAATCGAAAGAGTTAACAAAATAGTTAATATACATGATATATTTATGTTTTATAAGGAACTCTTAATCTTCTATAGATTATCACCGAATCTAGTGTAATTTACTTTTTATGTGTTCCTTCAATTGGAGTTTTTACGTTATTTTGTTAATATCTCGGGCCAAAATTGTAGATATACTTAGTTATATTACAAAATGTATAATAAATATAAAAATATTGAGAAAATTCATAATGACGATAGTTAATATGAAGTTCTTTTTTTTACAAAATGACTTTAACATAACAGTCTGTCACATAACAGTTTGCTGCATCTATTCCTTGCTTCTTACAAGTGCAGACAAAATTGACATGTGCAAACTCAAAGTTTTAGTAAAAAAAATAACAACTTCTTGTTTTGAAAGTATGAATTTCAGAACCTATGCACATGCAAATTTTCACCCACAAAATATGTCAAATCTACAAAGTAACGACTTTTAAAATTAGGGAATATTTACACTTAGACAGACCAGATAACCACCAAAATGTCAACAAACTAATCATAGCTGTAGGCACGTCAAATATTGTTTAATTATACGGATATCTTATCAGTGACGTGCGTAATGACAATAATTACTCGTTCCTCTAATTACGAGGCGACTGTCGGTGAAAAGGGGTCAAATACCTCTGAAGAGTGTCAGCTCCACAAATAACTAGTTCGACGGATGGACACATGCACTCCACCTCCCGCCAAATCGCGTACAGCAGTCAGAGTTCCACGTGCCATGAAATTATCTGCCGGGGTGAATAATTATAAGAGTAAACAAGTACAAAAATTGAACAACTGAACGTAGGGGTCATTCGGTCCCTCGTAGTCCTAATTCTATTAAAAAGTGTACTAAGGGAAAAGATTAGTGATTATAATTGAACATTTGGTTACGCACAGTTTGCATAATAGAAGTCGGTCATAGCTATTATAACATTTTTAGTTAAACTATATCGTATACAGGGTGAATCAGAGTAAAATTCAGTTTTTAAAAAATCATAACAAAATTATTTGAACCGTTCAAAAAATTTTATTTTAAAATTAAGATGCCTACTACATACATGCGGATTTTATTTTTTAAACACTACATTATCAAAATGTCGACCTTCTTGCTCACATCACTCCTCCAATCTGGTCCTTAAATTTTGAAAACTCGACGGCACATTTCAACAGGAATATTGGTACCTTAATGGCCTCCCAAATGTTATTCTTCAACTGGTTCGTATTGGCCGGAGGATTGATGTAAACTCTACTCTTTAAGTATTTCCACAAGAACATCTGGGGGCGTTAGGTCTGGTGGTCTTGGGGGAAGGGGATATCACCAAATTTAGAAATAAGCATGTCTGGAAATAATTCACGTAGACTAGTCATTGATGCTGCTGCTGTGTATGCCGTGATACCAACCAAGTCCAATTTTGGTCGTATCCAGGAAGATTCTGAAGAACCGGAATAAAGAAGTAACAAATCATTTCAGTGTACCGCTTGCTATTCACAGTAACGCAGCGGCCGTGGCATCTTCATTAAAGTAGAGCCAGATTATTCCAGAAAACGATATGGCATGTTTCCAAATTTGGTTATATCCCCTTCCCCAAGATCACCAGACTAACGCCCCCAGATTTTTTTGTGGGAATACTTCAAAAGTATGGTTTGCATTAATCCCTCAATCAATAAGAACGAGGCCATTACCAATATTCCTGTTGAAATGTGTCGACAAGTTTTCCAAAATTTAAGGACCCGAAATTTCTAAAGGCTTGTTTTACGTATTAAAAAATATATTTTTTCCAGGAAGCTGACCAGTTCAGTTATTAAAGAGATCACAAGCTTACTAAGTAATGCAGGCGAAATAAAACTTTCTATACTTTATTTATCTAAAATGAAAAATGTCTTTGAAGCGAAGTGTTCTTAATAAAATGGGAGAAATATAGAATTACATGAACCCTTTAATATGGACTTTGGAATGCAAAAGGGTTGAATTTCTTACCTGCCTTTTTACAGCCACCGAAAAACTTAAATACTTATAATTCAGCGTCAAAAATGTGAATGATAATATTCCATTAATTGTATTTTTATAATCTAAACAATCCCAATTAAAAAAAGGACTTTCCAGTAACCCATTTTATGTGTCCCAATTTGATCAACCCCTTGCAGATATCTTGTTAATCCAATCTCCGACACCCCTATTTTAATTTGAAATCTGGAAAGAGATTTTACAGAAAAATACTTCGAATTTCTGTTCTTACTCGTTTTTTAAGCACTGCTACTGGACACCTTATCGTAAATGTTATCGATAGGTCGTCTCTAATTTAGACCAAATTATCGAAAGTTCTTTGTAGAGCTGTTCTCCGCTATGTGGAATATTCTATACCGGCTTATTGAAGAACTTGAGGATAAATGTGAAGTGACCAAAGCAGTATTGGCCGCAACAGATTTTTGAGATCCTTATCACGATGGGATGACGTTATCTGATTGAATAGACATGAGCTTGTAGGCTATAAGTCACCGATTATATAATGCCTCTGTTAAGTTTGGAATTTTTTCTTGTTAACAGCCACGAACACGCGTTTTTTAAAAGTGATTGTTATCGATATAGGAGTAATTTTATATACTTGCGGAGGAATAACATGCACATCTTTTTTTTTTTGAACTACTCGAATTTTGATATTCCTTGATAATCTTTTTTGGGCAATACGACGTATTGAACGAAAGAAAATCCCAAAAAACGAAAATTTAAATAAAAAAAATTGATATATCGAAATGGAAATAATGAAGGTGGATTTTTCGGGACAAAACGTCTGAATTTGCTTCAGACGATGACAGCAAAGTGTTAGGAGACACGGAGATTTAAAAAAATGTAATAAAACTTCCAGGGTCGTATTTAAAAAATTTGAATTGATGATGGTCCTGGAAAGACAAGACGTTTTATGAAAAATATGATTATGCCATTCGATAGAGCATAAAAAGTTGCTGTGAAGAAGTGTTGTTCTTTTTTCAATATCTGCTCAAATAAAATTGGAATAAAATAAAAACGAATTTCCAAAATTCACCGTAGACGTATCTGGAAACCGTTGACACAATTAAACTCCGACCTCGGCATTATCTGCTTATGTCTTTCAACTCTGTATATAAATTAGTTGCCAATTTGTTGCACATTTGTTAGTGGGAAACAGCGGGAGCTTGATGCATATCATAGCTCAGCGGATTACTTTTAAGATTTTTCAATAGTCTGACATAGTACCAAAGTAAATTTAAGTGTCTAAAGATTCCACAAATAAATAGCTACATACAAACAATTACATCGATATGAGTGATTAAGGTAAAGCTAAATAAAAAATCTCATATTTCGAAAATATTTCAAAAACAAGATTGAATTTAATGACTCTGTTGAATTATTAAATTTTCAAAAATACTGATGACGTAAATAGGTATATACAATTTAAATAAAAACCTCATAAATCGGTTAATATATTAGGATTATTTGCAAATATTGATACATAAATATAAATATTTAATAAATTCATTTTAAATTAGATTACTATCAGAATGGTATTTGCTATTTTCCAAAATTCTCGTTATAATTTGCACATTTCATACTTCGACCGTTACTTCCAGTTATAGACCGGTAGTCAGGACTGTATTTTTGGTTGTGATTTTAGTCAGTATGCCTTTCAGAGGATATTATATTATGCCGATGGTTTTTCGAGGAACTTTTTGTGTTGGACTTCATTTTAAACTACATGACAACCTGACTAAAATCGTACTAAAACGCATAATTTGCGAACAAAAAATTAAAACTCACTTTTCTATATGAAGAACCCAGGATGACTATTTGATTCATTACTCTTTGTCATGAGAATATACTCATTATAATACCCTCTGAAAGGCATCCTGACTAAAATCACAACCAAAAATCTGTAACTAACTGCTGGCCTATTAGCTCAACATTTGAATCAAGCTATAAGAGGTAATAAAATTTGATAGAGGTTACATAAATGGCCATATCTCACGTTAAAGTGTTGTGATTGGATTTTTAGTACCCACTACCATCGACAAGTTGCCTCATAACATTGTAACTTTACAGCCGCAAAATGGATATCCAATCTGAATTATTAATTAAGACTAATAATTGGGCTGTTGGCTGTTGGTAATGAACTGAAAGCGGGAACTTTGTTGATGAGGTGTTTGGCTACATGAGTATTTAACCAGGTAATGTAAAATGAAGTATGTCTTGGTTTGTGTAATCAATCTATTATGTTTCTTTTTCAGTTTTCTATAGTTTTTTTCTAGAATTTACATCTTTAAAATTCAAAAATAATCATTATAAAACGCATACCTAATTAAATTTAATAGTCTTTATATTATACTTATCCAAATGCTTTACCGCACAAAATCAGTTCAAAAAATAAGCTTCTACTGACAAGCTTTTTTCAGTTACAGAAATTCACATAATTATTCCTGTAACTACGTAAATTTTAGTTATAAAATGATAATAAAATACAATAATTTAACTTACTTATAAAGAATAGTTTAATATTTATAAGAAATTCTTTCAATAAATATTTGTAGTTTTCTGAAAACAGTTTTGATATACTAAACTGTAATGTCCGGCCCCTCTATAGCTCCTGAATGGCAATATCCTTCCCTTAGGATATTATTGGAAGAAAATAATGTATATTGCTGCTAAATCAGTCAATCGGCCTAGTTAATAATGACACAAAATAGTAAATAATATATCTAGAGGTTAGGAAAAGTTGTATTGTTCGTCACTAAATGACATTTTAGTTGACAGCAAGTAGCTTTAAAGTATTTTAGATATTTTAAATACTCACGAGCATAAACGGCTCACACTATAATATTAAACTAATAATATTTCTTGAAGGTGAATCCTCAAAATTACTTTCCAATTCCATGCTTTTCTTTATTAATAATTTCTTATTTAAACAAAATGATACTTCTTCCTAATTGAATATATCTTCTTAATTCTTGAATAGCATTTTCTATGCTTTTGGAAATATTATCAGACTAGAATATTTCTGAAACTCCAAAGTGTAGACAAAGTAATACCATATTTTACCTAGATCTCTTGGCAGACAACAGGAGAATTTTTAAGGGATATTTTCTGCCACAATAACTCAAGAATACATATTTGTATCTACTAAGGGAAAATTACGTTAATTTTTCTTAGTATTTTTACTACCTATAATATTAGAGGCTATTTGGTTACAGGGATGGATACGGACATTTGCTCGTCAATGTCAAAAATATATTGAAAAAGCATTTTGTTCCAATTAGTACTAGATAAACTGTCGCAGCATATTGATTTTGCATGTGAAATGAATCTTTCACGAGTCGTTAAAACATGCATTTCACTTACAAATTAAAATAATAAAAACTGAGATTTAATAAGTAGTCGAGGATTTTTTGTTTACTTTAGGTACATGTTTCTATTCACAATTTAAATATTTAATTTCTGATACTACTTCAGCTGCCGCGTTCTTATTTCACTTTATTGATTAAGTATAAAGAAAAGTTTCCATGTAATGATGCATAGAAAATAATAACATAATCGAAATTTCTGATATGAACACAACGATCATTTATTAATGATTTAGCGAAAATAAGAGCAAAGAAAAATTTACAGCATTTTAAATTCAGCAATAAATGTTTTCAGCAGTGTCATATTTCTAAGAAGTATATATTTAAATTGGTTAGATATATAGCTAAAATATGTATTAGTTAATGAATAGTTATTTCATATACGAGCTCAAAATACTAAAAATTATTATGAAGCCACGGACGGAATTCGAGTAAATCAAGTTTAGCCATTAATTAGTAACGTAGACACATTTATTTATAAATATTTCTTATCTAGATTGTCCAAAATTAATTATCTGTAAAGGAATTATGCTATTTATTTAAGTACTTCAAATAAAATAGAAATATTTGCATATGTTATCAATTTCATATATTTTTTAAATGAAATTAACATAAATTATGAATTTGTAGCACGTGGACAACCAGATCTATCTGCATATTAAATGAATTACCATTCAACTGGGAATATTTAAAAACCACAAGACGTCAAAGCTGTAATTAAAAAAATCGAGGCTTATAAATATTTGTCAGCTGGTGAATCTAAACTTAACCGGAATAGTAGGAGAACGATGGAATAATTAAGTTTTTTCCTGGTTATTTTTTAGAAAAAATATATACATTCCACTAATTATAAAACTAGTCCTTAAGTGATTGTTTATTTGGACTTCTTCAAGTTTTTATGATATTATCCTGGAGTACCCCAGTATAAGAATTAAAGATTTTGCAGACTGTTTGCACTTATGCATCGAATTTCCAGGCATTTCGGAAAGGAGAAAAATTCTAGAACGAATCTTTAAGACGTATGAATCAGATTGAAGCAAAAATATGGAGGATGTGATATTGATCAGTTTTTTATTTAAAAGTTTGGAATATATTCTTTTGTAGCAGAAATTTTGACCAATTTTTAATGGTCTATTATGTACTATCTTATTTACCACCAAGGTATCAAGGATTATAGATTATATTCTAAACAATCGAAATAATTATCAGCATGAAAACGTTGAATGAACAAGTAGAAGAGTAGGTCCTTTGTATTCACACATTCCTTCATACAAATACGTTTTCATGGTAGGAATATTGAACAATGCTCCTAATATCAGTAAAAAATCATAATGTTCTTATTCTCAAAGATAAGAATAATGATATAAACATAATTTGGAACATTTTCATATTGCTAACCAATCTACAAACGTAGTGGTTATTAACCGATAGTTTATTTACTTTTAATCTTAACTAACTAATGAATTCAGGATAACGTTAATTAATAAAACATTTTTTACATTTTAGGGCTCGAAAGTGGGTAAATCGGATGTGCCGAAAATCTACCAAAGCGGCCTTCGTTTTAATGATACAATAAAATTGCAGAGCATTTAATTAAAGCCATCAGAAATAGACATTAACCGACCATTGGGAATATAATGAAAGTAATAAAACCACCGAAATGATACTCACCCAGTACTAAGCAGCCATTAATTTCGTCCTCTAAATAAAAACGCAAACACACGAAATACAATGTCAAAACGCAGATTTTCATTTTACGACAGAATGATACACACTATTAAAAATGTTAAGATGCCACCCATGGAGCCACCTTCCATGGCCTACTGTTTCGTCAGGGTCCTCTCATATATGATATATTTTATTAGGGTCCACGTTCACATTCCTGAGGTCGCCAATAGTCACAATGTCCGGTTATGACTTAATTTTCAGAAACGTAGATTTACATGATAATAGGATTAGAATTATCAGGCAAATATCGTGATTTTCTTCAGCAACAATATTGGTAATGGTAAGTAAGTTATAGCAAGATTCAACTGTTGAAACTTACATAGGTACTATATAATAAACTTTCCATTTGTGGATTCGGAGATCTTTCCACTTCATTAACCGTAATTACTTATCTAACCGATCTCGAACTTATCTAACACAAGAAGTAGTCGTTTACTACAAGGCACGCAATACCCCTCCAGTAAAATATGATGTACAACAAGGTTCGATACTTAGCCCGTTATTATTTTCTATATACATCTTTGATTTCATTAAATCTCTGACATGTAATATTCATCATTCACGATCGATTCTCAAGTTTGTTATCTATCTAAGATCTAAACCATCCCAATAATATAATCAACAACTATCTGATTTAAATATTTCCATCACTCATAAACTGAAATTAAATACCGAAAAATTTACCGACACTTCGCCTTATCCAATTGTATAATTTTTAATATTTTTAGTAAATTATTGAGAATATGGACAATTTATTATTATTATTATTATTATTATTATTATTATTATTATTATCATTATCATTATTATTATTATATTGTGTTTGGGACACCTGGTATGCCAACATTAATTTCAAGATTCTTCTCTCATGCCTTCAAAATAAAATGTCACCATAACCGATTTTTTCATTTTAGGACAAAATGACACTCTATTAAAGTATCAAGATACCACCCAGAGAGGAACATTCTGTCACCTACTGTTTCATCGAGATTTTTATTAAATTGTGAAATATTTTATTAGGGGCAAAATTCAACATTCTTTGTTAATTATACTTAATTCTTTATGACACAGCGGTTGTATTTACTGTTTTCCAGACAAAATTTATGAAATTTTAAGTTACTTCAGAGGGTTTTTATACCTGCATCGATGTATAAGTCAACGTTTTAAACACTAACGTTTCAAGCTATAAGAAAATGTTTTTAAGCAATTAATGAATCTTTTGTATTGCACTTAACAAATATATGATTACAGAGAGCACTCAAAATTCAAATAAGTTAATATTTTGGTAAACCTAACCTGTAAATTAACACAAAAAAATTAAGACGGCTTATCAAGAAGGAAAAACTTTCAAACAAACACCACTACCCTTAAAACTAGTAGGTACACATAGAGCATAGAGCAACCAAACATTACTATTGCTATTACCCTTGAATCTGGTTATTACCGATGGTAACGAACGAATGTAACGAATATCAGATCTAATAATAATAATAATAATAATAATATCTCTACCCCTCATTCTAATCACAAGGATTAGCCCGAAAGTCTGAGGCTTGTGTGTGAGAGGGGCGGCATATTATTATTTCGCGGGCCGCATTTGCGCCTCAGGAACGACTTACGTTGATAGGCCCTAACCGCCATTCAGTGCTGGAATGAGGGAAACCTGGAAAACCTCATTAGTTAGGGGGGGACAAGTCAAACATCAACTGATTTTAATCTTTCACATTAACACCAAATTGACATTCTTCCCATCCTAGACCATCGCCAGGATGGTTGACAAGCCATCCCTGCGAATAAGCCTTGATCTACGAGTAAACAATTTAATTAAAAATTGTTTGGTGGAATGGGAATTAGAACCCACGACCTCTGGATTGAGCGATCGAGACGCTAAGCCCTGAGTCACCGGCTCGCCATCTATGATTGTTAGAATAGAACAGATCATACGGTTCATGTTTTACTTATACACTAGCATTAGTAATATTATGTTTTTAATATCAATTCATACAAATATGCATGATCACGTGTGTGCAAATATTGAACGGGCCAACTATATTTTATAATTAGCAATGTTTGTTTAACATCCCATCAAATTGATATGCCAATTTATAGGTTCTACAAAAACACTTAAACCGAATAGTCTATTAACACTCCTATACTTTTTGTAGCCAATTATCATAAATTACTAATTTAGAGCACGTGGATAACTAGTTTCGTTTGCATATCAGACATACGATTACTCTATAGGATGTGCTGAAGAAACACATGCTGCAATAAAAACTTATACTCAGATATAGTAATTTATGCTAATGTGCATAAATCAAAAACCTGTTGCTACTCTGAAATTATAAAACTATTGATTCCTAATGCTACTCTGTCTAAAAATATACTTTTTTATGTATGTAGATAAGACCAGTTCTATACAAAAAACACATTTTTTACTATGGAAGGACACCCAAAGAAGGAATTGCTTAAAATATCAATGTCAAAAATGAAAAAAATTGTGATTTCCGAGAAAAATATTATTTCAGGAATATCTTACGGATTTGCTTTAAAAGCATAAAGCAACTTTCCATCCCTTCTTTAATGATTTAAGGATTACTAAAGTTGATATTACTATTATGCTAAAACACAGAAAGATAAAATTAGCTACTGTAGGTAAGAAAACTGTAAGTTACTGTAGTAAAAAAGGTGTACCCTGTTGAATATGAAAAAGATCATATAGTTGATAATAAATTCACTTATTGAATTAGGTGCTAGATGCTTCAGCAAGTATAATAGAAATAGTTTTGTGGGGCTTCTATAAAATATGTCATTCTTATGAAACTGGAACCTGTTGTTATTTGATAGCTATTACAGTAGCCACGGTTGGTCTCAATGTTAAATTGTCTTTCGAAGAAATTTAATACAGGTCCTTCAGAAATATCTCTTTCTTCCACCCTAGGACTGTACATTAAAATTTTACCCTCTGTTATTTTTTGTGCTTAGATTAAAAATATTTTCTATCGTACATATACAGTTAGAAGTATTATTTGGAAACACTGGTATTAGTAATCAAATATAGGTTTTATTAGTAGATTTATTTTGCGTATTATTTATTATATTTGGTATTTAGGTTGTTATCTATATATAATAATACAATCTACAATTAATTATGCCCTATATATTGATGGTCCTGACTTACTGGAAGTAAAAACATGACCCTGGAAATATTTTTGCACTGAAAGTTACTGAGTGGACAAAGTTAAATAAATATGCGGTATTACCCTTGAGTCAGATATTTATATAACTCAAGCTACGCTATACCTATTCTTGGCAATTCTATACTAACAGTTCTTTTCTCAATAAATAATAGTAACGACTTAGATAGAAAAGCCTCATGTTGACGCATAATAGAGATTATATATTAATTTACATTAATTATTAACTTGTACTAACTTACTCACTACTTATACCTGCAAAATATACTTCCACGTGTAATTCATTGGGAATAGGTACGTATTACCTTATGCGCATTAAATTATTTAGTTGCCGATAAAGATATCTCATAAGAAACTGTCAGGGGAAAATAATTCCTATGAGACCACATGCAGCTAATAAAGCTCGCAAAATTCATAAATATTTTATCTCCTCCTTATGCAGAAATGCGGTTGCTCAGATAAAACAGCGGAGAAACTCGTATCCCACAGCTCAAATTAATTGCTTGAAAATTTATATTATGGAAAATTTTATATATGCTTGCATTAAAATTATTTTAAGTCATTTCAGCAAAAGAACATACCTCATGGGTAATATTTGCATCGACGGTAGTATTGTTGGCATATTTAAGATTTTATATAAAAGTTATGGCGACCTGTCAATAAATTCAAGAAATAAGGTCTTTATGATGCGATGTTGAGATGTTTTTAACTTTTATTTAGAGATAGAAGAGGACAGACTCACACCTAAGGTTAGCAACACTGACTAGAATATTTAATTCCATCATGCACCGTACTCTTTTAGTAGCTTCCTAATTAATGATTCATTGGCATGACCCGTTTATGGTACTACAAGTATTATGTCAAACAAGCCACATGGTGACATAATGGATCCTAACTGATCCTTTTTACATACATTTATTTGTATTGAGAGTTTTTGTATCATATTCAGATAATAATGGTATGTTCACAATATACCTACGATTATATTATGTCCTTCAACCAATAGTTAAGATACTGTGTGAAACTATTTACTTATGCCTATTTTAATATTGTTTCCTTTATTGGACATTTTGCCACACTACTGAGTGGAGGCACAGAGTCAAAAGATTAAACCAATTTCAATAGATGTAAATCTTTTCCCTACATTGAAACTTCTAATAAATTTACTTAATTAGTGATTCCAAGAAAGTAGCGTAGCATTGATTAGATACAAGAATAGATCATCGAACTACCAAATCTCCAGCCTCCAAGCGTCGAAGTGTTAATATAAGATTTCATTGTTATCCGAATCGGTCCCATAATGAGTCTTTAAATCAAAACCTAGCAGGATATCAACTACCTCTTGACTCATTTGATGTTGAATTTGAGCGACGATTGACATAAACACCGGCATCTACAGATGTTTATCTCTTAATTAAATTAATACCGTTGACTTTAAAGTATAAAAGGATTTGCGTTGGCAAGGACCACATATTGCTTAATGACATGCCATGGATACTGTGTCTTAAAACCACATCAATCTCTAACACATTAGAATTTACATTTCATAGCCACAGCGGGAAATATTAATGTTACATGACAACGTCAACTAAAACAACAGTTTTATTATATTCTTAATTTGGAATATGGACAAAGCTATGGAAATGACGACCACCTAGACAAAAGGATAGTTTAAATGCTTTCTGTATTCAATTAAGTGGACTCCAGGAGGCTAGTAATCCGGAAAATATTAATAAGCGAATGCTACCTCTTGTGCTACCGTTGCAGTATTTTCTTTAATTTGTTTTGTAAACAAGTAAAATTTATGTAAAAAGGATTTAATAAATACTTATTTGACGTTTGCATTAATAGTCTGTTGACCATGATATTCAAAATATATATGTTTGTGATTAGTATACTCGTAGAGGCCAGATGCGAAATAATATATTAGAGAAATATTTTGATGTCTGTCAGTCTACATATTTCTATCGGGTTAATTTTCTTTCCTGTTTGGTACCTGGCTACAATTGGTTTTCTTTCTGAATTTTAAAGTGGTCTTTTAACTTTTAACTAAATTTTAAACACATCTAAATTTACTAACATGATTTTCAAAACCGAATAAAATAAAGTAAGCACATAGATGAATAAAAATAAAATTCTGAATTAACGACATATAAATACTTCTTCCAGAGGCAACTGATGTTTAAGGAGATAAATCAATTAAATTTATAATCCGTTAAACCTACAAGCACTTGTCTTCTAGGAATATATATCTTAGAAGAGTGTCTACTAATTTGAATATTACCAAATTTTTACCTAATTAAGAAATAAATAAAAGGTTTTATTAATCTGAAAACCTATAAATATTGTAGTCAACAGAACCAGGAAACAGCCATTTTTGATGAGTCTAATCGCTCAACATTAATTTTATAGGTCATCCCTATCATCCCTGCAGATACTTCCATCCTCCAGCAATTACTTTTTTTAAACTGCATATTATTAAGTTAACCTAGTATCTGATACTTTAACAAAATCTACGGTGCTTAAATGAAATCTGAGGGTTTCTCCTGCCTGACGAAAACCTTTAGTGGAAAGTAAGTTATATTTTATGTCTGATAATTGGCTGGTTTAATTAGTATTCATGGCGTTTAATATAGTTAAGGAATTTTTGGGCATAATTAGTTTACTGTAGCCTGCTGATTGCGACGAGATCGAGTGGACAAAACTCTTCCGTCAATGGTCGAATAAAACATTAATACCTAGCTACAAACTTACAGCTTGTAAATAGGTAGTAGTTGTTTAATTTCACAAAAAAAAACAAGTGGAAAATTGGATATTACACTTGCTTTGAAAATTTCATAATTACTACAACATTATAAGTGAATATAAAATTAACTTGTGGGCAGTTAAGCATCAGCGCTCCACTACAGATATTTTATGTGAAGGAGATGCCGAAAAGAATTACTCCACGGCCAATGTGCCCCGACTGGGATTGCATTACTTCGGCATCTCCTTAGGAGTCGCCACATCTTTCATCCAGACCAACCACCAGACACTGACCGGGTTCGCACTTATTATGCGCTCATCAGAGTGATAGTGTGTGGTTGGTGCCACACAATGGTGAGCGATTTATTTATTTGTTTGCTAATAAACTAGAACATTTCTTCTATGTATTTATTTATCCATTGATTGCATTCTTCTGATATTTTTTCAGACATCATATTTACTAAACTATCATTACAATTGTAAAATAATTTTCCTATTTATGATTATTTAATGTAAAGTCAAAGCCAGAATTGAGCAAAGTGGAATGACCTCGCCGATCTGTTAAAATGCGGTGTTGCATGGGCGTGCGTATTCTGTTTTACCATTGGGCACATTTCAGTTAATATATAGGTACTCGTATACTATTCTATAGAAACTTCTAGTATATGCACTTTCACTTTTTTAACTAACACAAATAAGTATTAAACACTGACACAACACATACACTGATAATTTTACCACAAATTTTTACCGTTAAGAAACGCGCGCGAAATAACCCAACATCACGCCACTGTTTCCCTGCTACCTCGAGCGCAGTCGCTTGTTTCTGATTCGGCCAATCAACGTCGTTGAAGCTCAGAGAAAACAAACCGTAAATGCAAGAATATGTATGTTAAATAAGGATGAACAGCTTGTCGTCAACTTTACGACTTTCGCAGTTGCCACGTATTCGGAAATTCGTTGATTATTAAGTAAAACACAAATTAAACATGGTGTTTGCTTTAATAAAGTACAATAGGGATAAGGGACGTTAAAGACAAGTAAAAAAATGGGTAAATAACGTAATTAATACGTTTCCTGTTTTAAATAACAATACTTTAGAAATAAATGTGACAACATACACTGGTAAAATTACTAAATGGTAATCGTAATTTGCTGCAGTGTTATTTTTAACACGAACTGGGTAGTGTAATAACTAAAGCTTTAGAATTCATATTACACGAACGATATACCCGCCAAGTTTGTAGAAGTACTCATAAATTGTAGTAAAATTTACAAAACCCTGTGTTAAAAATGAATCAATCCCCCATAAATACGGAATAATTACACGGTGAATAATTAACTATTACACATTACCTTGTAAAATCTACTTTGTTAAATTACTTTTATGTAATGTAATAATACACCGATATGTCTAACACTGCCAAGTGTGGACTATATACACACTGATGAGTGTGGATTCAGTGTTAAAATCAGTCGGATTTTCTTACTGTGTAGATTTACTCTTTTTCCGATCATTGCACTTTGCTTAATTCTGACTTTGACTTTAGTCAAGGTATATATTAAATCTGATTTTTAGAATATACCACTGGCGGATTCAAGCGCGCCTTGATCAGCAGTCCGCGTAATAGGAAGACAGGTGTAAGGGACCGGTCCGCAAGTGCCAATCTGCCAAAATACCAGTTCACGTGTAGTTCGAAGTGTGTTCGGGTGCGCAAGAACGCCGCGTTGGCCGCCGCGCACCAGCAAAATTAATTAGTGCTTTGCCGAGAGCAGTTGACAGGCAGGACACGGGGAAGGATATAGAGAACGGCCATTTGATAAGCTTGTCTTTCGATGATTCAAAAACGATTAATCGCCAGCTTTTAAATCACAATTATTGGGTTTCGTGATTCGAGTATATAAATTATGTATAATATATAAAGTTTCGAATTTTAATTAGCCGACGCGAGAGATTATTTCTGACAATTAAGGTTAAATTAACAAGCAATAACGGAGATATGGGGAATGTAGTTAGCTAGGAGAGATAACCCGGTTGATTTACGTAAAGGTTACGCATTGAAGTGGACACACAAGTACACTTGCCTTTATGGAAAGTAACATGTACAGAAGACAACTCCGAGTACTACAAAGATTTCAGATTTTATACTTACAAACACAAATTTTCTGTAAGAACAATATAAAATGTCGAAAATGTTGAAGCAGATTAAATATTTCATAAATTTATTAGTCTATTTTTCATATTTTTGTCTTATAGAGAGCGACCCAAAAAATAAATCCATGTGAAATTAAATTACACTCGTGGAAATTGGAAACGACTCACCTAAAACTATAGTCATTTTTGTATGGTTATATTTTCTAAACGCTTTTATCAATTTGACCAATATATTTTTTTTTATTTCATTAAGCCATTATTGAACTGAATGTAGGGTAGGTCAATTGTCATATAACACGGTTAAAGAATATCTACAGGGTGATGTGTAAGAACGTGTTTTTTTACCAAAATATAAGCAGATATCTGAGATGCACGCAAAGTGGGGAAATAATTTTTATTGTGTCAAAAGATAAGTTTTATTTGTGCTAAAAAAAAAGTTTTTTGATCCTTTCTATCTAGATTGGTTTCCAAATTATAGCGGTTTTTGTAAACCATTGCATTTGTGACTGATCACAGGTGCTGATTTTTTTAAAATAAAACAAGTTGGCTTTGAAATGAAAATCGATCCTGTCACCTATCAGGATGATGTTATGAAATTATATTTGCCTAGAATTTTATTTATTTTTTTTTTTTGTAACATTTCTAGTTCATGTTTTTTGATTTTATTAATAAATAAGAACTTAAATTTTGTATATGATTTTTTAATTATAATCAGATTATTGCTAGGTGACAAGTGACAGGATCGATTTTAGCGAAATACCGCTATAATTTGGAAACCAATCTAGATAGAAAGGATTTTCAAAAAACATTTTTTTTAGCACAAATAAAACTTTCTTTTGACACAATAAAATTTATTTCCCCACTTTACGTGCATCCCAGATACTTGCTTATATTTTGATAAAAAAAACGCGCTCCTACACATCATCCTGTACATATTTTATAACCTTGTTCTATGAAAACTGACCTACCCTACATTACAGCCCAAGCTTGGCTTAATGAAATAAAAAAAAATTTGGTCAAATTGATAAAACCGTTTAGAAAATATAACCGTACAAAAATGAGTCGTTTCCAATTTCCACGAGTGTATTTACTACAGTTCCCTGTGTACTTTTACATATTTGCATTGATAATAAGAAAAATAAGTATGTCTATGCTATTAGAGCAATGATTTAGAAAATATTGTTGGTCTGTAGCATTAAGAAACCTTCGTTTGTTACATTGTTCTTCTGTCACACTCATTTAAAGCTATTTCACTTATTGTTAAACGTATCTGGAAGAAACCCCATGTAAAAGTAGGCGTGGAACAGTGCACTATGAAAATACTTTAAACTATACAGGGTATTATAAACGGACTTTATAGGAATGATGAATTTATTCAATTTAATCGATACATACTATAATTGATATTTTACGTACAATCAATTTTGGAAAATCTTAGATTTCGTATTTCAAATAGTACCTACTTCAAGTTTGATAGAATAACAATTTATTGGCCCACAGAACAATAAATAAAACAGTATATTTTTGACATAGCTATTATCTATTTTGGTCTCATGCTTCCTTTTTGTTAAACATTTTTATGAATTTAAATAATATTAAAATTCATAAAAATAATAATAATAATATTTAAATTCATAAATTAATAATTAAAAAATAAAAAATAGGAATTACTGAATATAGAAATTATTAAAAAGCAAGAACAATAGTAATATAAAATATGCCTTTTACTTATTTTACTGATAAAATTATTTGTCCAATTTTTCATAATTCCCTTAAATATACAAGTAATACCATTTCACAGAACGAATTAATGTTAGGTCTTGTAATTTACTGTAATTGCAATGATTCAAATACTCCACTAGGCAGTTTATATTTATCAAAACACACGGTGTTAAAAGTGCCACTTTCCATGGATATCCATTATGTTGTTACACTGTATTTAAAAATCAGACACCAAGAGAAACAGTCTTGTTTAATTTAATTTAAAGATAACTACCCAAAATACATGACTTTACTTGTTGTTAAACACCGAATCTGCATACAAAACCCTCCTTTAATCGTCCAGTTAAATCTGTAACCTGCTCGGCTGACATCTAGGTGGTTTATGGGACGGTGGTAACAGTAAAGATGGTTTTATTTGCGTATTTTGAGAGGTGAATTATCTGCGGTCGAGTCAGAAGTCGTTTGGGAAGTGGCTGAACTGCCGCCGAAGGAGGTGATGAGCTGGATTCACGCTGGGCCGAGATGAGTATCATTAAATAATATTGGAGCCCCTTTTCGGCGACTGTGAATTCCGCTAAGATAACTAGAAAACGAAGTTATAGAAAATTTTATCTTAGTTTTATGTATTACAGTTTTTTAACAAAACATTCATGTAAAATTCAAAACCTTCTATATGACTTAATTTTTTTAATGAGTGACCAACCGTTTATCCCTTGCGAAAAGGTAAACTGGATTAATAAACTGTGTCAAAGAAAGCTTTTTTCTAAACGTCCAGAAATGCACTAATGCAATATTTGTCAATATTCCATTGCAATGACACTTCAAAATTTAGTTAATTACTAGATGCTTTAGTTATTAAGTTAGTTATAAGTATAGTAATTATTATATCATATATTATATAATATATATATTATTATATACAGGGTGTTTCATAATATATGCGCAGGACTTCAGGATGTTATAGCTCGTCCAAAAATATGAAAAAAAGTTTCTATTAACTTACCCTCTAAAATGCACCATTTTAGAGATACAGGGTGTTGAAATTGAAAAAAAATTTCGTTTTTTGCATTTTCTACTCATAATGAACTATGTTTTGTGCGGATTTTTTTTTTTTTAATCATAATTGGTGAAGGTTTTGAAGGGGTAGTGGGTGTTTTTCTCCCCAACTTCTACGCTACTGGAAAAAGTACGATTTTGAGACGCCCATTTGAACCGCCAATGTTTTCTACACAAAAAAGGTACTTGGTCATAAGCTCTAAAGTCGATCGTTTTCGAGAAAAATCAACTTTTATGTTGAAAAACATGGGCAATTTTTTTAAATAAAATTTTTTTCTTACTAATTAAACAAAACTTATTTAAACGTTAGAACAAGTAACGAAACCAAACGTTAACTTCATAATTGCAAAATTAAAAAAATATGAAAAATGATACAATAGTTGTCTTTTCAAAATTCCCCAAACCGTAAAGGTAAAATCGACCATGTTTTCAAAAAATTGACCATGTTTTTCAACATAAAAATTGATTTTTCTCGAAAACGATCGACTTTAGAGCTTATGACCAAGAGTACCTTTTTTGTGTAGAAAACATTGGCGGTTCAAATGGGCGTCTCAAAATCGTACTTTTTCCAGTAGCGTAGAAGTTGGGGAGAAAAACACCCACTACCCCTTCAAAACCTTCACCAATTATTATTTTAAAAAAAATCCGCACAAAACATAGTTCATTATAAGTAGAAAATGCTTACAAAATTTGTTTTCTGTGCGATAAACGGTTCCGGAGATATTCGCAAAAAACGAAATTTTTTTTTCAATTTCAACACCCTGTATCTCTAAAATGGTGCGTTTTAGAGGGTAAGTTAATAGAAACTTTTTTTTATATTTTTGGACGAGCTATAAAATCCTGAAGTCCTGCGCATATATTATAAGACACCCTGTATAGTATATTATTATATTATTATATTATATCTTTTCCATGGTCATACGAGAACTTGGTAAGTTTCCTAGTGAAGGAGCCATTATTATTCCTGGGGTAGTTTTGGAAGTCAAGACAAATTTACTCTTGTCTTAAAATAGACCCTTTTCTCTAATGTTACGAATTTTATATTTATTAAGGCCTGTCTACGGTGACTTCGTTATTAAGTAGTAAAAACAATAGAATTTCGTAAATACCTTTTTAAAAAGTAAACAATAAATTTCTAAGAGATATGTTATTTCTAAGGAATTTGGACAGAATGCCCCTTAGTGTGATATGAACTGTTGACAATGGCTTTTTAATGATCTCTTATATTTTTTGCAAACACTGCCAAACACCACAATATAAAATATTACAAAATAAACCTCTGCTACAAAAAGGATAATTATGGATTGGTTTCTTGAATCCTAGTTTATTCTAACCAAAATTAAAATTCTAACGCTAAAAGAACACATTATTATTATTAAACACCAACCACTTGTCTTTTTAGTGATATATTTTTATACTATTTCTTGGCTTCCTCAATGTTTACAGGTTTATACACATATATATAGAAATATACTTAAAACAAGAATCCAAGCGCAATAATGCACGTCATAAATAATCCACAATATTATTTACAAGGATCATAAGGATCAGTTTTAATCTTCTCCAGATGATGCCAACTTGGTTTATGTGGAAAACTACGTCAGTGTTATCTTCACGCCAAAGGGTCCAACCCCTTTCAAAATTACAAGGAAACAAAAAATGTTTCTAGCCCTTTAACGACATGTAAATAATTTTATAACTGATGAGGTGCTTCGCTTGGATTCTTATTTTGACCATATATGCGTATTGGACAAAAAGCTGCAGATTTCGCAAACTCCCTATATTATTTCTTACTAATAAAACGCTGCCTTTTGGGCTTAAGTCTCTATGTTTTGTTTAAGAATAACTAAAAAGGAATTAGGGACCTGGTATAATTTATTTCGGGGTTGTCTATAAATTCTAACAGGGCGAAATTAAACGTAATGTAATCTTAAGAGACCTTTTATGTTCGAACAAATTTATACTCATGCTCACCTGAACAGTTATGTACTTTCAAAGAATGCTAATCAAATATCCTTTACCTGGTGATTGAGAATACCTGTAGAGTCCACCTATAAAGCACCTAAATGGCGTTAAAATATTTTCGGCGACAAGCACTTAACCACTGTTTCCTCAAGAAATGTCATTCTCTTATTTTTATTACCATTGCAGCTCATTATTTAACCCGATGAATGTCTGAACATCCTTTTCACTTCCTTTGGAAGGATATCGGAAAGCATTTACATCTCCCGACCCATGTTTACAACCTGTTAGGAATCACAGTGGACCAACACTACAGCAAATGCAGTCGAATGCGATTCTTTGTGTGGCCCCGCAGATCAACTGCGATTATTGATAAATTAAAGTTGTAATTTAAAGAACTGTGGCAGCGAGGGAGTGCATTCTCAAGGCTGTATATACATGGTTAGTTCTTTGAATCGACGCTGAGAAAACTCTTACCTGTATTTAAATATTTTGCTACATACATTCTACTATTTCTATTAGAAGAGTATAAAAAAATTTCTGCGTCAGAATCTGCCATTTTATTTTTCCAACTCTCTTATTCCATCAATTCGTAACTTGAAAAATCACGAATTTGTATATGAATCACTATGTTTTATACCAGGTACTTATTGTTTTGTACAATTTTCCTCAGCTGCAATTCTTCGTAAATTAATAATTATATTGATATAGGCACTAATAATTTATTTTTATATATACGTTTTGAAAATTTTACTATCACATTTATTTTCTAACAACTAAATCTATTTTCCAAAGGAAAAGTAGATTTTCATACTGCAATTCCTGAATTTTAAATTAAAATTAAACCTTCTGTGCTGACTGATGGATTTAAATCATATAAATACTTACATTTCTTAAGTCTAAGTTTACTTTTTCTTAGTGTAGTAAGGAATATGAAATTTATTGCTTGTTAACATCCCGATGAACAGAGGTTACTTGATATGTATGATTTTCTCGCCTAGATTGGGGTTTGTAGCTTATGCTGCTATTGATATCTCCGCTTGGTTCAAAGCTACACAATGTTGGTTCAGTTAACAGTCCCATAATAGCTCTCGAAATATATTTTACAAATAAACTGATTGAAAGATTAGTGATGCGTTGAAGAATAAATACTTTAAAATATTGAAATACCCATTAAAACGAATAATATAAGTTGATACTGCTACAAATAAGTAGTCACAAACAATACATATTAAGGAACCACCATGTTTTTCTTAAATTTTGGTATTATTTTTTATCAGGATCTCTTCTGCTTAGTTAAATTACATTTTACTAAATTACTAAGCTCTTTATTTTCAGAACATCTTATCTCTTACGAGATAGCAAGTAACTGAAGGAATTTATGTATTAAAACAAATTACTACTTAAATTAGTACTACAAAATACTCATTACCTACTCTTATTACATAATAACGTTAAAGAAGTAAGTACCGTTGTAGTAATAACATTTTTCATTAAATTGTTTACTTAATATGCAGCATGCGTAGAAGAATGAATAAAAAAATCTGCTTAATTACAAGTTTTAAAGCTGTCATTAACCCAATTTATGTTTATAAAATAATTCCTTGGACTAAAAGACCTTAGGGAACATTTACTTATACGGCTTATATAAAGGCAAATGTATTTTAATCAAGATTTAATGTCTTTACAGTTACGATAAAATATTAAATTGCGAGGAAAGTAAAAAATAAATATGTAAACAATGTTTCCAAATTTAGGCAGTAAATAAGAAAAGATATAGTAAAACTCTTTTCTGAATAACATAATAACAATTATTATAAGTTAGATTAGTCAACTGGACTGTTTAATGGTTAATTAGTAATTATACTCGAGATTACTCCTATTAAGATCTGTATGATAAAATTAAAAAATTAAAGCAAATGACCAGCATGGGATATTCATATAATCAAAATTTGCGATGTATCTGTTAAAATATTTTATTTAGAGTACCTTTATTTTTAAACAAAACATATTTTTTCCATGTTAAATTATCTCGATCGGGAACAAAACTCCTAATATATAATTGAATTAAAAGTGTATAGAAAAAAATGCAAAGTACGCCTAATAACTTAGCAATTTAAAAGGTGGCAGATGTTTCATTGACGCCATGTATATCTACTGTTATAAAAAATGTATTACTAATGTATAATAACAGGAAATGTTACTTCTTCGTTAATTTTTTTGCAACGAGTGAATATGTCGATGAAAAAGTGCCGCGCAGAGTTCTCTTTAATTTTTTAAGTATCTACTACGATCGCCTTGTTGTATTAGATAGTAAGATAGTATAACAGCGATATACATCAAAATTTACATTCCTTTTGGTGCTGTACAAATAATTTAGTTGCTGTTTGAACAGCATCTAAGAAAATGTGTAGATCGAGCGTAGTGAAAACAAAAATTAAACAGTGTATTTACACTCTAACTCCAAATGAGAACTATGTTTCTTCAAAACAATTATAATTTAATTTTGACGCATAAAATTTTGACGAAAATTTCACACCGCCATATTTTAACCAATCAGAGGTTTGTTTTTTGTTCCGTTACCATACCAACCCAAAAAATTTCTGGAAATTTTTAACGTGTGAAATTAATAAGTGGAAATTTTTTTGCCATTTAAAATGTCAAAATAAGGACGCGGGAGTTGAATGAATCAATACGTTTCCTATGCTCGAATTTAAGTAATATTTTCAAAATTAAATTATGTTCCACCAATATTACTAGATCAAAGAAAAATATGTTTTTAAGTTATTTATAAAAAGTTCACGTAACTAAACTTGGAAAATGGTATGTTATTGTACTTCGCATTTTATTAAACATATAAATTTTGAAGTAGATACTTCAGAATAATTAACAAAAATAAATGATGTTCCACCAATATTAGCAGATCAAAGTTAATAAGAAACAAAAATATAACATGTTTTTAAGTTATTTGTAAAATATGTATGCGTAACTAATGTTAGAAAATGACATTTTATTTCACTAAGACAACTCACATTTTATTAAGCATAATATTTGCAATGCTCGAAGTACTTCAGAATAATTATCAGAAATAAATGATGTTTCCTTTCCAAAGCGGAACACAATCTAATAAATCAGCAAATTGAACAAACCAAACACAATGACACGATGACAAGTGGTGGAACTTGACCAAGGTACCGTACTTGACAGTCGTAAAAAATGTTTGATATTGCTCATGGCTCACTATGAGGAAAATGTTTGTCATTCGTAATTAAAATGTTCAATTTTGGCATAATATTTATAAAGTAATGGTGTGAAATTTTCTTACCGAATATCCCACGAGCTTAAATTAAAAACCGGAAATTTTTCCTCCTTCATGAATATTTTAAGAAAATTATCCCTTGCCTGCGGCTCGGGATAATGTTCAAAATATTCATGACCTCGAAAAAATTTCCCGAAATAATTTAAGCACTAGGGATATTATAAGTGAGAATTTTCATTTTCAATATAGAAATATTGGTAGAATTGTAACTGAATGTAGCTAGTACGAAGAGAGAAAAGTAAGAAAGAAAGTGGTGGCAACAAGCTTGAATTACAAGGATGCCACAAACTGTGCTTCAAGAAAAGTTATTCTTTAATAGAATTCGAGCAATACATGTCTAGCTGACCATCATCTACCTTATTTCCTCTTAAAAGTAAAATAATATGTCACAGTTTATACTCATCTAGGTACTTCATCTCTTGTTTTAAAAATGCCCGCATCTTTCTAAATAATAAACATTGTCAATACTTAAATTTACTCTGCCAGTATTGCTTCCAAAACAAAATAGTCTTTAAATAGTATAAATTAGAGTTCTTCTTAACTTGGCTACTACTTAAAGTTGGTAATTATAATTTGTGCTTAAATCTTTCAGAAGATAAAGAAATTTATTAGTTAGTCTTTATTTTCATTTGAATAAATTCCCACTTTCATGGATAACTCTCGCATAAATTTACGATATTTTATTTCTAATTGGGTGTTCCTCAATTACGCTTTCTTGTTAGACCTAATGAAACTGATAATAAAAACGATACGCATAATTACTTCCACTACATGAGAAGTGTGTAGCGCTTATATAAACTTAGGATAAAACAGATGATTCGCATCAAATCTTTACTAATTACACCTCTAGTTATACACTCAGCTGCAATTAAAATTATCTGTTGTCAACCACTATAAGCTAGTTAAAATTATATAGAAGTTTATTATAGCTTTGTTAAATTTTTCCTATAAAAATATTGTTATATGCACTGGTTGTAATAATCCCCATAACAATATATATTTTTTTTATTATTATTTTTTATTTTACACTACTCAACAGGTCTAGCGAGCCAATAACAGAATAGGAACATTAAGTAACATACATAGTAAGACAAACTAATATTAATATCTAAGTGATAAAATTCATAGAATAATGAAAATCGAGGCATACAAAAAGAAAAATTAAAATCAGTGTGTACTTAAAATATATACAAGTCAGGTGACACTGCAAGAAAACAGCAAACTAGTTCACAAGAAATTTAGAGGAAATCTATAAGGCTATTCCCTTCAAAGAAGATAATGTACAAGCAAAAATATCAATAGATTCAGATGCGTTATTATAAATATTGCACATGTTGTAAAGCGCCGAATATTTTTTTATATTTGTTCTTGGAGTTGATAAGTAAAAACTATCAGACTGACGAGATGCCTCTCTAGGGACATACAAATTAAGCCCACCTAATATTTGACTACAGTCTGTGTTAGCATGTACTATCTTGAATAGAAACGTCAAAAAACAAACCTTAAGTCTATTTAATAAGACATCTAAAGAGTATCTGTCTAAAAGTTCTGACTGAGGAAAACCTCTCACAGGATAATCACCATCTGTCATATAAGCCACAAGTTTTAAGAAACGGCGTTGAATTCTCTCAAGACTATCAATATGTGTCGCATAGTTTGGGTACCAAATTATTGACATCGAACTATCGTATTATATAGGACCATTAGAGCCATTTCGTTATCAAAATTTGCCGTGTTTCTAACCACAATATATGGATATGCCAGGTGATTATTTGAAAATAATAATAATAAAAACAATAATAATGTTGATTGATCAACAAACGGTTCACGGTACATCTGGTTAAGAGTCCAGGAAGAACCTTCAGGTTTATAATCTCTTTAATCTTACGTTTGATGCTGTTTCGCTCCCTGCCCTGGTCCTGATATACCATCAAGGAGACTTGCAGTTCAGCAGCTTAAAGCAGGGGTGGCGGTAGGGTATCTCTCCTAGTTTACTTTGAGAAATTTATCTGTGAAATGTATAATAGAAAAAAATTAATAGATTAAGTAAAAAAATTTAAAGTGCTGAGAGATTATATGCATACAAATTTTCATGCATTCATATCTTGATTTTATGAAATAAGCTCAAAACCCTTAATTTTTTCGCCTTATTTAAATTCCTTGTTTCGCTTCATGAATATGCATTAGCGCAAGAAAGTTTTGTTACCGAATAATGTGTCCTGATCCAAAACGGCACTTGCTCGGGCTGGCATCAAGCCGTCTTTCGCCTTCTGCAGCACAAGACAGGTGCTACACATTAAACAGTTTTAATATCCATCAGTAATTTATCGGACCATTTATTTCTTTTTTAAGAGCAATATTTTACAGGGCAGTCTGAAATGTAACAAATCCCAATTAAAACACGAAAGCACGGCCGAGATATTATTAGTGGCGTCGGCGCTAAGAACAGTTGCGAAAAGCGTTGACAGGTTTTCGTTTAAAAAATTGAAATCGCACATGCAACAATAAAAAATTTCAGAGTGCGTTTCAGCTCTTTTTTCGAAAAAGTAGAAATGGCGCAAATCGCATCTCTTTATCTCTTACCGTTTTCGAGCTACAGGGCGTTTCTCGATTTTGTGCACAACCGACTGATCTCTTTTCTCGTTTCTCTTTCAATATACCTCAAAATGGATTGAACATTCTACATGCAATTTTTAGTGCCTGTAAAATGCAAAATTAAGGGCCGGTCTTTCCATCTCCTTGTAAACATCTTTTTAAATTTATCTACCTTGTAACTACAAAATGGGTCTTTTCAGTGTGTTTTAAATTAAATACTGTGTTTAAAGTTCTCTATATGCTCTTTAACTTATCGGTCACTTTTACTGGCCTATAAGTAGTTACAAAGAGATTTCTAACCTCAGAAATTTTACAATTTGAGTGTTACTAAACAATTTGATTAATAAAACGTCAAAAATTATATTTTTATAATGGAAAACATTACTGATTTTGAAAGAGAAATATTATTAGATCATGAAATTATAAACATGGTAAATATTGCAAATCGCGAACGAAAAATATATACTGTAAGGCCTCATATAGACAATTTAAACATCTTGGATGATGAAAAATTTATGAGGAGATTTCGTGTATCAAAAATAACGGTGTTTAATATTCTAGAAAAAATCGAGCAAGCATTTACGGCATCACACTAACAGGTTAATAATAAAAAAAGAAATGATATCTACGTATTTGTTAGATTTTATGACATGTTCTATTGAATCATATTTTGAAATGAAGACTGAACTGCTACGATTTGTACTAGTGAGGGCCTCAAATTCTTGAGCAATTTGGTTCCAAGTCTTGTTACTGTATCATCCTGGGAAGACATTTTTACACTTCTGAATATTAAATTTAAACTAGAGATCCCAGAAACGACTAGAACTTAAAAATAGTTATAGTTGGTTATAGCCACAGTATGTTATAGCAGGTAATGTTGTCATAATTGACATATTTTGTTGATTATGGTTGACGCATTTAATCTGTCTCACTTTATTATATAGACTTTATTATTTAATCAGTATTGCCAAAATCATTAGTCTTTTTACAAAAGAGCAGTTAAATTGTGTTGGAAAGACGCAATTTTTTAATTACCAGATAAATTCACTTGTTAACTTTAAGTTTCTTTTAGTTAAAAGCAACTTTATAAAGATGGAAAGACCGGCCCTAAACCAAATTTATTTTTATGCCATCAAATGTATGTCTAAAAAGTGTAAAATATCTAAAAACTCGAGAAACGCCCTTTAGCTTGAAAACGGTAGAAGATAGAGAGATGCGATTTGCGCTATTTTGCGTTATTTTTTCTAAAGAAAAGCACAGGGCACGTTCATCAGATTTGCTCTATCTATTACACATTCTCAGTGATCCTGGTAAACATAAATACCAATTTGACATAGGTACCACCCTGTACAATCTCAAAACAATGTTATAGTAATATAGAGACTAATGTATTAATTACGTAAAATAGATCAAGATGACCTACGTAAATAGGTAAATAGACAGTTACATGTCTGATCTAAGGCAGATCACAATTACGTATTTATTTATTTAGCAATTTGAATTATTTTTATTGTAATATTTAATTATTTTCACTATCTGTATTAGTTTCTAAAATTTCATGATAAAACTTTGTATTTTTACACGTAATATTATATATGGCAACCCTCTAATATTTGTTTAACTCACTTAAACGACCCCGAAAAAAATTCAAAATCGATTCTTCCTGCTACCCCATAAACATAATTACGCCACTTCCTTCTTAGTCACGTTACGCACTGGCAAATTAAATAAGACCCAGGAGTGTGTCCCAGAACTACTAAGAGTCAAAGTGTGCACGAGTCGGGCCGGCTACTTCCGGTTTTTTAAACAAAACGCCGCCACGGTGGTAGACACAAACACCCTTAAACACGTGTTTGAATAAATTGCCATTCCATAAATTAGAAAACCTAATTAAACGGTCAGGTACTTGCGGCAAGTATATTATTAGGTCAAAAGCGGAACCGAATTGCTATATTGGGTCTCCTGAAATAAAGTTGAAACCAATTTTTGATATGAAGTAGCTGAAAATGTTTATAGTAAGCTCAATGTTGTTCTCCGTCTAAACAATATTGACGTTCTGACTCTTTGTTTACGAAGTTTAAATTTCGTCTATGTGTAAACTCTCCTATATAACTTAACCTTTCTAGAAATCTATGGTCATACTATACTCAAAATAAATGAATGAGGATCAGCAATAATAATCACCAATTTTTGTTATGCATCGAAATAATTAATATTTCAGTTGGCAAGCATCAATCTAACTATTCTATGATCAAGAAAAGTAATGCTTTTCCAGTGTTAATAATAAATAGTTAGTTTGTTTGCATTTTAATTTTAAATGTCAGATAAACCTGGGGATCAGTGCAATGTGGAAGTAATATATCTCAAATGAAAATTTTGTTAACGTTGAATACTGATATCATACTTATATGATACCAATAACTTATATAAGTTATTGATCCTGACTTACTTATATAAGCCAATCGAAAGCATACCAAAAAATGTTTTTACAATATTTAAAAACTATATTAATATATCATATTTTTTTAAAGATATTATAAATAGTTACATAGATTTAAAATTATTTTCCTGCAAATAATCCGTTATTAAAAAGGCAATAAGTATACGAAATTTAATTTATGACATAAGTAAATGTCTCAAAATTCTTCATATTTGTCCACCTTTTCCTAATAGTAATATATTCCTAACACTCACTCACTTTCTATCCCCTTTATGCCCTAATCAGGAACTAAAAAGTGGAATCTATACTTTATTGAAAGAATTTTAGATGTATTAACAATTCACAAGGATGGCATAACACTTTTTCTATATCATTCAACAAAAACATAGTAAAAATCTGAAAATCCTGATACTCACACCTTGGTAAGTATAACGGCAAAATTTATAAGTCTCCTGAATATATACATTTTTAAATGTTTCTCTCGATGCTGGTACCCCATTGGAATCGACTTGAAAGACCACGTGTCCTATCAGAATAACAACCCACCGTAACATTTTGTTTCCTGATACTTCCGTAATCTTGCCGCCAGGTGTCACGTTAGTAAAGCATTTGTCATTCCTAATTTATAACATTTAAGTATAGGGTGACCTATTTAATATGAGCATTAGGTTCCCAGGCTTAACTATGAAAATAAAAATCTGTATTCTAAGGATAAGAGTTTTCACAAATATTTTAAAGATATATTGTAGTTCTTTTTTGGGATTACACCACCTGTAAAATAATAAAAAAAAAAAGGAAACCAGACGTATTCAAATTGAATATTCATAGTGTAAAATCAAGGCAAACTTCTAAAGTTTGCCCCAAAAAAACACTAATGAAATTTAGTTAATTTATCAAATACTTATTTTATTGCATATTATACAGTGGTTTTTTGGGGCAAACTTTAGAAGTTTAGAAGAAAATTATTGGTACCTCAAAAACTGGAGACTTATTTTTGTGATATTTTTAATTAGTTGACAGGTTTAGTAAAAACATATTGAAAAACTTGAGAATACTGAATAATATATCCGGTCTAAAATGATAGTTTTACGCAAATACTCTGTAAGTCTAGCAAATACTTAACAATACACTAGTACCTGCAGAATAGCAAAGAGTAAATAAAAACTGTACAAAAATATGAAACGAAATTGGAAACTATGGGTTTAGGGATTTTTCAATAATTATATTCGATTAGCATTGGCTTGGAAGGTAACTCAAATATGTATATCCATAATTATTTATATTGAAGAATAATGAGTTGTATATTTTACGTCAAAAACCGCTGAGAGTGGTTAACTTTTCACGGTACGAACACAGCTGATTGATGAATCAGAATAATTAACGAATCCCATATTCCTCTTATTACAGGGAGAACCAGTTTATCACCTCATTTTAATAGGTTGTGTTAATTAATGGTTAATAATATTTTGGATTATCTCATTTACATCTATTTATAAATCAAAAAATAACGTCGAATAAATATTTTTTAATTAGGAATAGTTTTCGTAACCGTCAGAGACCTCATAGTGGTTGGCAATAATGTGATATATTCTAGGAATTTGTCTACTTTGAATTCATTAGTGGTTTGGTTATAGATTTAGGCCTCCCAATTCATTAAATAAGCTCTGAATAACAGCTCTTCAATGACAGATTTTTGACCTATAAAAATAGTGACACCATTTCCTATGAAATTTTTAGAACTTTTTTAGAACTTGATTAGTCTTCTTTATTATATTATATGCAAACATTGTCAGTACTTTATACTTTAAGTTGTTAAAATACAACAAGCAGTGGTCTTCATGTAGCGATAATTATATATAATGTCTTCTATTACTATCACTATATGCAAACCACATCCAAACACAATAATTTTGTGTTGTGTAACAATGTAATTGACAATGAAAAACAATTGTTACGTTTTTAACTGTCAAACCTGTTTCATAAGTACTCGAGTTAATGATACCTTTGGAACTGAAGTATAAAAAATACCCTAATGAAAACTAGAGAAAAAATTCGAAACATCATAACAACAAATGAAGAAGAGAAATTCCCTATAAAGTCGCTAAGAATATAAATTACAAGTTCTTAAAACATTATTTCTCGTTGTTAGAATTTTAAACCACTTTTGTATCACCAACACAGAAAATCAATATAGAACAGTAATTGCACATCATTTCTTTTTATTTAGGAACGTAATTTCAGTTTATCTGTTTTGAGACGCCCCGTGGAGCGCGTAAAAATAAACGAAGAAATTACTTCAGAACCAAATTTTAATTAGTACAAGCCTTGTAGGAAATACGTAACTGATTAAAACGAATATTAATCAGCATACCTACTCCTCAAAACCATCAATTCAGTCTTGACCATCTGTGGACTTCTTGAGAAGCCAAATAACAAATTAATTCTTTACGGTCGGGGTTTTTAAATATCAAGTCCTCTCCAAAATTTAAATGCCGGCTGAGTGGGTCTGAAGAGTGCTTCGAAAAAAACTGGGCAATGATGGTTTTCGACAGAAGAGTTAGAGCTGGATATAAATCATATTGTACAAAATAATCTCCCACTGGGCTTTTGTAAATTCTGTAATCATAATTATCAGTCCTCGTACCCGCATACGCAGTGTGGGGTAAATGGAAAACTATTTTGTATATATCGGGGTGGGCTCTATCGACTATACAAATTGTATCGTTTATTTGAAGTACACGATTTTACTGGAGTGTGTTGAAACATTTTAATTACGCTTGTCAATCAAACTATTTTGTATTCGTACGTATATATAGGACAGCATAGAGAATCTATAGAGGAATCACACAACATATCAGGGGTTCGCCTTATATCGAATTAAAGAAATTAATTCACATGAATAATAAAAACATTCTTTAAAAAGTTATACGGATGCAATCCAAAGTTAAAATTCAGTACAGTTTTCCAAAAAAATAAGCCAAAGTGGAGGACTTACCCCAATAATAAAAACTTAAACCCATGATATTCGGTTACCTCGTCGGCCAGTATCAATATTGTCATTCTTAAAATAGTTACCATCCTCCATAGTTACCTCCTTATAGTTAAAAAATAAATATTTTTTTATTAGCAAGTATAGCCAATGTTTTGTCTTTGAACGTCTTTGTCTAATATTTGGAACACCCTGTATTAGGGTGTTCCAAAAACATACCAAGAAACTTTAAGGGGTGATACAGGAGACATGAAAACAAACCTTTTTTGATCAATAAATATATGTCCACAAATGAGCCGTTTTGTCAGAAAAAAGAAAAATGATTTTTTTTATAAGTTTTGTTTATAAATTATAAGTTCCCAGTATGTTTTTGGGACACCATGTATAAATGTCCTCTGAATGAAGAGTCTTAATGCAGTCCTCCAGTATTGAGAAATAAAGTTGTAAGGAATTTTAAGGAGGTCGTTAAATATACTCAATAAGTCTATCATCAAAGATTGATTCCCATCAAACATTAAAGCTGCTTAAGTTCTATATCGCACTATCACTTTCTATTGTAAAGTAGTTTGTTGTATATGATATATAATGTGTCCCATTGTATATCGTAAACTATAATATACAGAGATATCATCGAATGGAGAAAGATTTGAAAAGCTTTTTTACTGTTTTGATGACGTTCTGAAATTTGATCTGTCAATTTTCGATATGACGCCAAGAAACTGAAATAGTGCATTTTAAAAATTCGATGGATGGTCACCTTTTCATTTAGTTCATAAAGGGAACCTTTTTTAAGTATACTGTGTTGAAAATATAATATAGTTATATCATTTTGCCTTTGATATACTAATCATTTACCACTTCTATTATTCTTTGTATTTTTATTATGATTGGATCTTGTTCTGTTGTTGTTGTTGTTGTTGTTGTTGTTGTTGTTGTTGTTGCTGCTGCTACTGCTGCTGCTGCTGCTGCTGCTGCTGCTGTTATTGAATAAGAATATTGCAGCTTTTTGGAACAGAAATTGATAACTTTTTTCAAATGAATAATACACCTTTAGATAATTTTATTTATTTTAGTGTTTAAAATTTTCAGACTGATATCAAATTAGTAAATTTTCTAGACAAACCTAGGTCAGAAGGGTCTAAGCTGCCATTCCACCAAATGACTATATATTTGGGAGTAACAAAAATAAAATACATTTGAGATTATTTTATTACTTGATAACAGTATTTAAATCAGCGTCAGAGTTCTTTAAAATATATAGAGCCATTAGCATAATTTACACAAAGATGGTTCTTTTATTCTGGTTTTTATCAACTCTGGACGCAATAACTTTAAATGGATTCCTTTTTAAGTAAAAGCTAGGATAAGATACTGTAGTAAAAAAGGTATTACGATGCTGGAGAAACGGCTACCGACTGTTTCTCATCGTTTGAAATATAGAACACCAAGGCGTGGTCAGTTTTATGTGGCGTCAAAGTCCAATATCGACGTTAATATAGGAATTCGAAACGAAATGCTTGTACACAAGTGACAAGATGTTAAAAGGTGTACATTTTAAAAATATTTTGAAACAAACAGAGTGGATTGTTTAGAACTTCTGGGTTGCTCTGTCATGGTTGATGATTAATAGTAGAGGACTTAGAACTTTTCTATCCTGATCGGCAATTGAATATAGAGAGTAACTCACTGCTGCTAGGTTCTATCAAGTATTTGTTTATTAAATGACCCTGTATATTCTTGAATATTTCAATTAATATTAAAAATGTATCCTCTACGACATGATCTATGAAAAAGATTTTTTCTCAAATATAGTTAGTGTTAACAAATATAATAAGACGCACAACTGAATAGAATCGATGTTTCTTACTGGCTAATTTTTGTAGTAAAATAGATAAATCTTGTTAATGGTTATTTTACATAGAAATGACTATCGATAAGTTTTGGTAAGCTTGGTGAGCTTACCAAAATTTGTTGATTTGCAAAACAGAATTGTGATATCTTTAGGACAGACTTATAATACCAATCAGTAAGTCTTTATGCAGGTAAATATTTTCTGTGCCTTAATAATTATAACTAGTAGCACCTGGCTTTTACTTTTCAAATTTAAATCAGATCGTATCTGCTAGGTGCAACGAAAATAAATCTTTATTTTTGTAAAACGGTTTTAGTATTTGTTCTCTGAAGTATAAAAATTTTCCTCGGACATCCAAGGCACAATTCAGATGCCACAAAGTAGCATTTTTTACAGCGGATTTGCCTATTGTTGGGACGTTATTTTCGAAATGAAAGGAAGGTATAGAAAAGCGTGAGCAGTTCCCTAAAATATGCCTTACCGATATTTATATGCAGGCGTGTGTAGGCGGTAATAAATATTACATTTATCAACATATTAAAGTCACCTGGGTAATTGTCGAATTGTAAGTGGAAGAGGTTTATGCATGTCAAAATATTTTGACCCATACATCAGACTTAAGGTGCCTGCATTTGAGCTAAGTGAGTTAACACTTTTGATAACTCAATTTAGTGAGATGGGATTACACAAATTTTTTCTTTCGGTGTCTTTTCTGAAGTATGAAATATGGCGTTCCGGGTGGACATAATGTGCATATTAAAAGAGTAAATTTGATACTTAATTCTTTTCACGTAGTGGCTGGAATTATCGGGTTTCTTGAGTATATCTTAAAAGGATTATGAACGGTCCCTTGCTTCTATTCATGCTGAGAATTTATACGTTAACGTGACACTTCGTTTAGTGAACAAATAGAATGAACAGAGATAACAGAAAAAGCAAAGGAAAGTATAGAACATGACGTAGGAAAGAAAGAAGTTAAACGTTTATGTTTATGTCGAAGTTAACATAATATAACGGACCCTTTACGAATGCTACCATCTTTAGTGCTTGACCACCATCTTTAAAGCAATATAAGAATATAGGACTTTCCGTAAATTTGCAAAATAAGAAGCACCTCGTCCGGTTGTGCAAAAAACACTGTATATATCACGCGCGAAATATATTATAAATTTTGTTTAAAGGTTGACTCCTACACCCACTTGACTATCGTCGTCTGGAAGTAATAAATCAGCCACGGACTGAGCTATTATTATTATTTTCCACAATAACTAAAATATTCTTATAATACCCGCATAAATTAATAAATTTTTGGCAGCTGATACCAACATGTATTAATTCTCCAGAAACGTCCCACTCAACTCCATTAAAAATATGATATCTAATGTGCTTTTTTTTCCTCCGGTTCTTAACATTTATATAATTAACTTAAAGACATGATTTGATAATTTTACTTGTCTGACTATGTGTATAACTGGGATTATCTGATTATCTCAGAAAGGCAAGGAAGAAAAGAAAGGCAAAACAAACAAATTTTGCTGCTCATAAAAGAGGTGTGCATCTCACCTCAACCTCATCAAGGAGAATATGACATACGCGGGTACAACTAGTATGACCTTCACTTTCGGTTCCTGACTCCTTTTCGATAGAATAATGCTTATCCTACCGCTTATAATAGCCTCGTTTCTTAGTGTATGCTCAAAGCTATGCAGCGCTTTGAGATGTGTACTACACTCATGAGATCTAATAGGTCGAAACAGCTGGTAGCTATTAGGACACTTGACAGTCCCAGACAGCCTCACAGGCATCCTGAAAAAACGTCACGTTATTCTGAAAAACGTCACGTTATCCTGAAAAACGTTACGTTATTCTGAAAAAACGTCACGTTATCCTGAAAAACGTCTCGTTATTCTGAAAATGTCACGTTTTCAGGATAACGTGACGTTTTTTTCAGCATGCCGGGTGAGGCTGCTGAATTTTATGTATTAAGACCTCTTTCATAAATTTCATAGAGAAATATTCTTAAGTCAAACTTACATAGCTTAATGAATTTTAAATTATTATGTCTAGTGATTTCAAGTTAGCTTTTAAAAAAAGAGCAGGCCGTGGTAGCGACTTGGCGTTCATGTTAACGATATGAACTCCAAGCAACGTTCCCCGCGGTTGGTACTTGGATGGACTACCATGCAGGGGAGACCTGCAGTGCCTGCTCGCTTCTTCTACTGGCCTGGACCTCTGTGAATTCACAGAATTTATGCAAATTTAGGCGAGATTTGTATATAAAGACTTACCTACCATCTCTTGGATAAGATGTAAAGCCGGAGATCCCTTTTCCATAAAATGATAGACAAATGAAAGATCCCTACCCTGTTACAAAAGTGGAGATTTGTCAAAATTTCCAGGTTGGGGGTTGCTTGTCGCCTGGCGTCGGTGATTGACCTTAGTCGCGGAAATAGACTCACGTTAAATAATAACCGAAATAAAAAAATACTTTAAAAAGCCGTATTTTACCATTTGAGAATTATATTGATTATTTATTTGTTACATTACCTAGATGTATATTTATATATTCTTTTTATATATTTTCATATTAATATAATGACCAAAATAGTGAATAAACAGAAAACTGTTATTGTAAATTCTTACTGCACTATTTCTAAAATGCCTATGCAACTAAAATATCGAGTTTGTTCTATTTTTGGACAACCTTTTACATTCAATAAAGTGGCCATAAATACAAAACACTTGTCTCAGATAAATTATATTACCCAGACGATAGACAAGGATCCCAGACCGAACACATCTGCATATGCAATTTCCAAATATTCAGAAATAGCTTCTTGTAACACTTGCGCCGAATCAGATAAGTGGGTGCAGGATTATGGACCACTTCCGCAGAGGAAGAGCAGAAGTCACAGCAACCACATGGTGCGGCGCGTTACTGCAGTCTCGTCTACATCTACAGGTCGTGAGATGACATCTGGCACGCTTACGGACTATTTTAGTATAGTCGGGCCCACTTGTTTTTATTTATTTTCCCAGCACCCACCCGCGTGTTCTTCACATACTGTCGGCGGTGATTCACAGAAGGCAGATAAACTCCTTTAATGTACTCGTAAGAAAAACTTTACAGTTTATATACGTATTAAAAATCCACTCAGTCCACAAAACAAGATGTGGCAAAATTTTATTTGCACTCATACTCTTGCTTTCGAGATAGTCCGTGTGATATATTTCAGGCTCTACCTTTCTGTGAACAAGATAATGTTTTAATTAGTGTTCAATTCTGAAATGCGTATAAACAATATTGAGAATAATATTGGCGAATCAAATTACCGATGAGGGCGCTTGAAAGTGTAAACAAATATGGACGAAGACGAGTAAAAATTTTGCATTTCATATCACATTATCGAGCAATTTAGCATTCAACTACCATAAATATAGTGACTTCATGTGCTAATTAGGCTGAAATAAAGGACAAAAGAGTGGTAAAAGCAGTCAACGTCTCATAAGTGCTTCATTGTTAATTATATGAATTTTTTGGGTTGAAACAGGTACCCTAGTTTTTGTTTACTTACATTTTGGACTAAAATAAGTGTGATAAACTGTATGGTGATACCATATTAGTGCTTGTTTTTTCTTAAATAATGTTTAAATTAAAATATATTCTGTTTTATAAGACTAATCATAGAAAAGTATAGATAAACTGCAACAAAGTGGCTATGTTGGGTAAATAAACGTGTTCCCTGTTAATAAATTGTTACATGCCTTTTGGAGAAATGAGTGAGAAACAGTTTCTTATACTAGGGCCAAACTTCTACCTATCTTCTATCTTAAACACTTCTATTGATACGTTTTGTGGAATGACACCTATATACACGGCAGTTTGTGTTGTGCTGATTTCTTTTGAATGCTATTTTAAAATGTAAAAATAAAGATGTACAAATACTAACCACGTCGTTTTTAACTTTGTGATACCAAAAAATCAGAAGCATCACTAAATTATTACGTTAAACAAACGCGAATACATGTTGTTTATCAATATATCAGCAATAAGCCTCCAAAAAATACCTTTTTAAGTAGGTTCAAAAATTTTCAAGCAGAGGGCGCATTCATTTTTGGAATCGCCAATTGCTTCATTGAAATTAAAATAAATGAACGTAAAATGTAAGGGAAGCCTACTGCTTCTAATAAATCTTCTCAATCAAAGAGGGGACGTAAATCAAGCCGAGATTCGTACCAGAAAATTATTTCCAGCCGTGGAAGTGGTAGACATAATAAGTATGGTGACTTCAAGATATATGATCTGACATATGTATACCTTCCTGTGGAAACAGTGAGGGTCTGTGCTGGCAACAAGGGATTTAATGTGAAAATTATGGTAATTTTCAGGGAGAACATCTCTACTGAAATGCTTCTCAGAAATGAATCATTTTTCTCCGAAATGTCGTCTATACTGCAAAAAAATCGAGAGAATGGTTTGTAGTTTTTTTTGTTGGTAAAAAGTCTAGTAAATTTGCAACTGATATTTTATGGAATAACTCTGGAAATCGACCGGTTTGTTGTTAACAGATGATATACACCCAACCTGTTCAATCCTCACTATCTAACAAATTAGTGCAAATTTGTTTATGCAACGTGAAAGGTTGCATCATTAATCTTGCAGCTAAAAAAATATCTTTATCAAGTAGTGACAGCTTATATTAACAGTTGACATGGCTACAAAGTGGATTCGTTTACGAATATTAATTTGGTTACGCCAAACTTTGCGAAACACTGCTGATACTTTTTATATTCTGAATATCCCAATTTCTATTTGACTTGAATCTTTATTATCATCAATTACAATCAGTTTAATAACCTGTTAAACGTTATTCTCGTCGTTGGTAGACCATATCTTCATCAGGAACTATTTATTCTAATAATTTAAAGAAAACTACTTCATGTAAATTATACTATACAACAAATACTAACGCAATTACTACATCAAACTAAAATGTTGTATACAGGGTTATTCAGAACTTATCCACAACAAAATCTGGGGATCTTCAACATACATGTACAAATGTGGTAGTGCAAAAACAAATTTTTTTGGCGCGTTCTGACAACTATTTAAAAATTTTTAAATGCACGCCGCTGGATACTGCTCCACTGTAATAGAGAATGACCTTGGGACTGACAATGCAAACTGACGATGTCACAAGCACGAAAAAAACTTGGGAAGTTCTGAGAGTATACCGACACCCGGCGCAAAAAAGATTTGTAGCGTTTTTACTTTAAAATAAACTGAAAGATAGATAGATGTGACGTGTCACCAAAGTGACGTGTCTTTAAAATTAATAATTTTGTTGCACTAATTTTGAAGAATTGCGCTACTTGATTACTAGGTATTAGAAACATGAAATTTATAAAAAATTTGCACATACCTTGTTACAAAAGCTGTTCGAAAAACGGTGTTGGAAGTGATTTTGTTGAATTGCGTGCGGATTTTCGAGTGCCCAAACGTGTGTATTGTGAATGTTCTGTATTCCATTTCGAGTAAACAAAGCCTCATCTGTAACTAGTACATCAGCAGTAAATTGGGGATTTTCAGCATTTTGCTGCAACAACCACTCACAAAACCTAACTCGTAATGATAATCCGCTGGTAACAGTGCTTGAACACGCTGGATATGATACAGATAAAACTGAGCTTCATGTAGTAAGCGCGACACCGTTGATTGGGATACCCTAGGCACCTGCCTAGCGATCTAACTTGTACTTTAGCCATTTTGAAAATTTTAAAGTTTAACACTCCCATAGTATTAATAAAACACCGGCACTGAGAGAGCGACACAGATATACAATAGATATATTATCCCCACTCCAACTCTATTCGCTCGGTCTTGACCAGGCGTTCCAGATACAAAAGCTAGTTTATTTTTTTGTAGGAATGTGATATATCAGATGTTGTTGAAGTACAGTTGCCCATCTACGTAGTCCTTTATAATGAATGGTATAACTTTTAAAATTGTTTACGGGAAATCCAAAGACTTTTATTATAAATTTTTTTGGTGATATCGATTTCTTATTTAAGGATGCACATATCCTCAAAGTTTTAGAGATAAGTTCTGTTTCTTTGGAAAACAAATTATATGTGCTGACAATAAAAGGCCTGTATTTCAGCAACGATGTGCGTAAGAGATTAATAGCATATCATAAATCAGTAGTACTTCTTTCAAATATCTAAAAATAAGATAATTTTCTGAAATTTTGTCTATTCCGTCCTTTCGATAACGATATTTTTATTGAGACACTAGAAGTAATCCATCTCTCTACAGATTATATATCTCCAAACATAAATGATTATGAAATTCCATTCAATCATAACTTCTGACAAGAAATGATAAACTGTGGCGAACAAATCACTCCAAATAAACCAGAATCCTCGCGTCCGTTGAATTTCCAACACGACTGCTTTCACAAAGAAAAATGGAGCATCTCGTAACACGCATTAGTCAGTCCCCTGCGTTTTGCGTTTACCTGTAAAGCGAAAAACAAGTTTGTTCATCTGAATACGCCGTGGGAATAGAGATTCCCATACGGGACGGCACGGCCGTTTAGAAAATAAATAAGGTGGCCTATTGTGCTAGTCGAGCAGGTTCCAGTTCTCGCGCTCACCCTCCAGGACTCGACACGAAATCTGTTGAAATTGACGAATTTTAATGGCGAGAAAAACCGTTAAAATTCATAGGGACATTAATCACGGCTCGGTGAGTTTCAACTTTTTTTGGAATGGGGGAAATCGTTAGTTCCTTCTACAAGAGACTACTTACGTTAGTTTCAGCACTTTTTCATATAATTTGATTCGACAATGCCATGTGGCATAATCAAACAATATTGTAAGTCTTCGGAAATGTCATTGTATAAAGACTGGTTTGATAATGTTTCCTGTAAAATGTTTTTCTGTGCGACTTTCTTGTCCCATTTCATATTTTTTGAAGGTATTAAGAAATATCAGATAATGAAATAATGTTCTAAGAAAATCAAGAAAAACATGACATCTGGCCTCAGTAACATCGTTGTCCTATTTACACCCAAACTATTGGGTGTATATAGGATGCGAGCCGTCGCGACGGCTCAGTGAACCGTTGCGGCGGCTCAGTGAACCATTGCGACGGCTCAGTGAACCGTTGGGACGAATTAGTGAACCGTGATTTACTAACCAATAAAGCGGACTATATGGGATTGGCCCTCTGTCACTATTCATTCTATTTTTACACTTTGCAATTTCCAAACTCTCAAATGCATCCAGCTGTCTGGAATTTGTTACATTCCTAATTAATCTGAAATTGCTACTATCTATCTTATGGTTGTTCTCAAACACACGTTGGGTGACACTAGACTTATCTGTTCTACCATATTTGAGATGATCCATATGTTCCTTGAATCTAGTTTGAATTGACCTTCTAGTTTGTCCAACATACTTTTGATTGCAGTATTTACAGCTAATTTCGTAAATTCCCGACATTCCTTAGTTTATATTTTATCTTTTAGATTGCCAAAAAGTGGTTGCAGTTTATTTCCCGATGAATAAACCACTGACATACCTGTATCTTTAAAAACCTTACCAAAACAACGGGTGAAACGAGGATCGTATAGATATAAATTAAATATAATAGATATAAATTTTGGATTTTCTCTTTCATTTTGAAAAGTCGAGAAATTTCGAAGTGTCTCTTAAAATTTACGTTTCCTAATTATTTTATAAATTAAACTTACAAAATATCCATTACTCTCAGCTATATCCCTAATCAATGCCTTTTCTTTTTCCTTAGCTTTCTTAAGAATTTACAAGATTCGCCTTTTTTCTTCAAAATATAGTTTACGAGTATCTTCATTCCACTGAGTTACTCATAGAATAACTTGGGCAACGTTCCCTTTTAAATTTATCAGTTTCATTTCTCTTTTAAAATCCAGTTTGTACAATATTCTGGCAGCGATACAGAAGCACCTTATTATTGTATTGCTTTTTTGCTGTTTGATATTTCATTTCAGAAAAAGTAATTTTTGTCATATTTAACTTTTATTTGCTTTACCCTGTATACATGCAAATATATACAGGGTGTCCACCTAGTGCGCGTAAGTCCAATATCTGGGTTAATAAAAGAGATAACTTAATTTTTTTTCTACAGGGTTGTCTAATATCCCGAGCTGCACAAAATGAAAATATATTTACATATTCAGGGTGTTCAGTTTTTCCTGGACAGGTACCAACTTCGTTTTTCTAAATGGAAATATATATTTTTTATTGCTTTTTCGAACTAAACCCTTGATTTTAGTAGGACTTTCATCAGCCTTCCCTATACCTAACTTAAACTGTTTTTGAAATATTGACTGGTGAATATTGACATTTTTGCAACTTTGACACCCTGTAAAATCTAAACGGTTTGAGATCAAGCAAAACGGTTTGCACATTCCTATCTTAACTTTTTATAAGCTATCGTTTGATACTAATTTCAAATTTATCCAAGAATTAAAAATTTTCAAAATTTTCGGAAAATTTTTAATTCCTGGATACATTTGAAATTAGTATCAAACGATAGCTTATAAAAAGTTAAGATAGGAATGTGCAAACCGTTTTGCTTGATCTCAAACCGTTTAGATTTTACAGGGTGTCAAAGTTGCAAAAATGTCAATATTCACCCGTCAATATTTCAAAAACAGTTTAAGTTAGGTATAGGGAAGGCTGATGAAAGTCCTACTAAAATCAAGGGTTTAGTTCGAAAAAGCAATAAAAAATATATATTTCCATTTAGAAAAACGAAGTTGGTACCTGTCCAGGAAAAACTGAACACCCTGAATATGTAAATATATTTTCATTTTGTGCAGCTCGGGATATTAGACAACCCTGTAGAAAAAAAAATTAAGTTATCTCTTTTATTAACCCAGATATTGGACTTACGCGCACTAGGTGGACACCTTGTATTTACTTATGTGCCAACCTGATCTTCTATTTGGCGGTTTTCTCTGATAAATCCGATTACGCTTCTTATTGAACCTCACGGAGTGCTTCAGACTGATGTAACAAACAAAACATTCAATAACCCTAGTAGTTAGTCGAACATATATCAATATCCATGTCCAACTTACTGCTACTACACACATAGTCGGTATATAAAAATGCCATCTGCATAAAAATTTATAACCCTGTTATTTTATTAAACAATAAAGCATTGGCTAACATTTAAATATTTTCGTAATTTATTTCCTTGGGTGCAGAAGCATGAATTGAAATATAGTTTCTTCAGATTGAGTTTTGCAAAATAAATTTTCATTACCGGATATTTATGGCAGTGCTTGGCTACGGTTATATCATTCTTAGTTGTCCGGTGTCGTTAAGTAGAAAGAAAACCAATCCGGAATCGTATATCATTGGGCTTTTTATGAAGACAAGAATACAGACAGCAGCTATATGTATATGTTTTATCGACGGATAACATATGAGGTTCAAAAAAACAGTCAAGAATGAGGAATGAATGTTCATAGTAATAATATATGGGAATTAAAAACGACTCCTTAACGAGTAGATTTAATTTAAATAAATATTATTGTTGTTTTAGCATTCCATTTAAAAACATATACATATGCATGTATTTTTAAGGCTTTATATGTTTGCCTAGCATTGCAAACAGCATACATGAAATACAGAATAAATAATAGCTTGTGTTACTAGTTGAACTGTAATATGCGTAGCTCTAACAATAATAAAGTTAGCAATCCTAAATCGATAGATTGGAACATCCTACATGCTGTTTTACTTTAGATTATTTTATTAATTTAGAATTCAATTGATAAGAGAGGCGCCAAACAGATTAGATCGTTCTCTAGCGGATTGTAATTAAAACAATCACAAACTAGCAAATATTTAATTGATGTGAGACACACAGTGTAGTTAAATTCTCATTACTATTCACAAACTCCGAACCTACCTCACCTTTTACTGTCCTCCACTGCCAAATCCCTTTTTTCATCTTTTGTGTCTGGTAATAGGATTAAAAATGCTGTAAACCCGCACACGTGTTCATTGGAAAAATCTTACGTAAATTTTGCTTCTACATCCCAACACATAAAACTTCAGATGAATACTGTCGCAAATCGAAGAGGCAGCTAAAGCGTTCCTAATCAAACAAGTAGTAAAAGGGACTGACAAAAAACACATAAAAGGAATAGTTTGTCAACATTAGTTCACAAATGTTTGGCCTTGGGTATTCAAATATTTACTTCCTTGGGATTCAACTGGTAGCCAGGGAATGAATTCTACTTTGGTTTAAGTATACCATATAAGTATAAGTTTGGTATATGTTATGACTTTCTCAGTCAAGCAAAATTTAATCATATATAATTATGAACTTCATAGAAAAGTACTTTGCAGACCTGAAACCTTTTGTGACCTTATAAAGCATTGGGTTTTGTGGTTAGAAACACGGTAAATTTTGATAACGAATTGGCTCTAATGGTCCTAGATAATACGATAGTTCGATCTCAGATGGAGTATGCATCAATAATTTGGTACCCAAATTATGAGACACATATCGATAGTCTTGAGAGAATTCAACGCCGTTTCTTAAAACTTGTGGCTTATAGGACAGATGGTGATTGTCTCTCCTGCGAGAGGTTTTCCTCAGTCAGAACTTTTAGACAGATTATCTTTAGATGCCTTATTAAATAGACGCAAAGTTTGTTTTTTGACGTTTCGATTCAAGATAGTACATGCTAACATAGACTGTAGTCAAATATTAGGTATGCTTAATTTGTACGTCCCTAGAGAGGCATCTCGTCAGTCTGATAGTTTTTACTTATCAACTCCAAGAACAAATATAAAAAAATATTCGCCGCTTTACAACATGTGCAATATTTATAATAACGTATCTGAATCTATTGATATTTTTGCTTGTACATTATCCTCTTTGAAGAAAATAGCCTTCTAGATTTCTTCTTATTTCTTGTGAACTAGTTTGCTGTTTTCTTGCAGTGTCACTGACTTTTATATATCTTAAGCACGCATTGATTTTATTTATTTTTTTTTTTTTTGTATGCCTCGATCTTCGTTATTCTATGTATTTTATCACTTAGATATTAATATTAGTTTGTTTTACTATGTATGTTACTCAATGTTCCTATTCTGTTATTGGATCATTAGACCTGTTGAGTAGTGTAGAATAAAATAAAAATAAAATAAAATAAATAAAAATAAGATTTTGTTAACTCAATGTACATTTTATTGTTACTGATAAAAGTTGTAACTAATGTATCCAAGAAGTGGTCATGATCACTGTAAAATTCTTCTGAAATAATGTCTATAAATATTATTTTATGTACCTCCTGAACAGAGTTTCCTGCAAAATATTAAGGAGTTATATGTATAAAATTATATTAAATACAATACGAATCGCTCCCCTAGACATTAACTGATGATTTCTGAATCTGAATTTTTACATAGAATTGTAAAGTAAAGCAACTATGATGGCCTTAATTTGTTGAAGTAAATAACAGTTCAAAGTTAACAAATGATTTCACATACTGCCATATATATTTATATAAATAGGGGTTCACTGACAGGTTAACATAAACGTATATGTACATTTTACCTGCTCCAATACTCTTTCAAACCTACCAAAACTTACCCGTAGCCCTTTCATCTAACTCGCCCAATTAATTGATTTATCGAGGGTTGGTTGGAAATTTGCACGCTGAACAAATTTCTATTATTGCCCTACAAAAAACCCACAGGGAATATATTATCAAGTACCAGGAGTGGGTATATCTTTGGTATCGCTCCGTTGTAATTAAAGCTGGAGGCGAATAGAAGCTTATTCGTCTTAAATTTATCTAGAGATCAATTTCGGTAGCTCTTTGAGTAGTGTACCGGTTGTGGTATTAGATTTCGTTTAACGTTTAATTGATTGCGTCGATTGTGCTGCGGATGAAGTTGGAAAGGATTGAATTTAAACCGTAAGTGTATAGTTTTAGATGTTCGAGATAACCGATTGTTATCTTGTCATATCAAGGGAGCAAAATGATACTTAATAGAGATACTACATGGAAGTTATATATCAAAATATAAAAATAGGTTTTAAAAGCATAGTTTCTGTAGAAAAACTCACTTTTTTACAGATTCATTGGTGAAATTCAAACATTGCTGGCATCCTTAGTTGCCGAACAATGAACAAAAGTTCATTTAGCTATTCGATACAAGTCTATACATTGATTGCTTCTGAAATTAAATATAATGTTTTTCAGGCAACTTTTTAAGTAAAATGTATAGGCGCAGACAAAATTTTAAAAGGTTTCTAAAACTTTAACTTATGACAAAATGCTGTGTTTTTAAATAAAAGTCATATTTCACTGGGTCAAATAACACAAATATTATTTATCTCGTTATCCATTCACGAAAGAGTAAATAGAAGTGGTTTTATAAACAAAAATTAAATGCTTCGACCAAATTAAATATTTCTATTTTGACGGAGGCAGGTCTCACAGGTCACCAGTTAACCAAACTGTATATGGGGATTGAGTTCTATCAATCAACAAGGCACATAAAATATGCCGACCCCAGGCCAAAATGCGAATTTGATATTTAAATAGGCATGCCCTGATTTCTACCTCTCGCACAATAGAAGCCCGTGTGATTTCTTGTAGAGAGGCCCTGACGTTCGACCAGAAAGTCTGCGACCTTAGAAGTGAACGCCAGTGCCGTGCAAGTTTAAAATATACAAAAATTATAGGGGATCGATAAACAGAACATAAATATTTCTGCTATATTGGATTTTTTGCTTTAGCTGATTAATAGAAACTTAAAACACGTTTAATAGAAATATTTTTTAGATCAGCGATTTGCTTATAAAAATGTTCATTTTATTGCTCACAATACGCGATTCTTGCCAAGCAATACGCTACCTACTGGCGGCACGCACAACTAACGCGTGAGAATTTGATTCAATTTTGCGTATATATGTCTATTGTGAATTTTGAAATATCCCTTGTTATATTAGTTAATTGCTTTGATTAGATATGAATCATTATTGTTGTGAGCGTTATTGTTCCTCTTGTACAAAGAAAAACCCCGAGATCAGTTTCATACTTTTCCAAAAGCGGGAAAATCTGGAGCTATCGTGCAAACTATAAGTTGGGCATTAAAGAGTTACAGGAGACAAGTATGGATAAAGAAGGTAAAGAACGCAAAGTAGAGTGTGTGCTCTTTACTTTTCTCTAAGAATGACTATTTCCATAAAGGTATGTATGCCGTATGCCAATAAAGAATTTGACATATTTTGAGGTTAAGTTTCATTTTCAGATTGAACGCTCGAAAAATATTGAAATATATTTTAATTTTATATCACTACTTACCCCTTTCAAAATAGTTTTACAATCTTTTTACCTGGTTTAAATTTCTCGACAACAAATCCCTGATGAATACAATTTCAAACGTCAGTGTCAGGGACCGTAGGTTAGTATAGGTTACTGCCGTTTTGGCGCTTCTATCTTAAAATGAATCGCGTATAGTTGTTTTGTCTTCGCAATATACAGGCTGATTCAAATTCGGGTCTATGCATGAGGATCTCGAACATAGTAAGAGATACGAAGTCGGTTAACTAGGGGCAAAGTGACCCAATCAATGGACCAACATAATAATGGCTGAAAAATTTCAAGTCTAACTTGATTAGTTTTTAAAATATTTGAAAAAAATTTAAATTTTGGAAATTTATTTTTATTTTTTTCCAACTTGATTTGAGGAGATATTGAAACCAGAACGATACATTATTTTTCTTTTAATAATTTTGTTGGTAGTAGGCACGCCCATGTTGCCCTAAGATGTATTCAAAGTTATTGAGCCAACTAGCACCCATTCATACAATTCAGACGGTTCCAAGGCTGGAAACTTTAAGACGCGAGCAATGCAGCCTATTATTTTCTTTATAGAATGTCAAATAATGTCAGGTCGTCAGGTCCTAAGAGAACGCATTTTGGCTTGCCCTTCGTATACCTCCTGTAGACCTGGGGGCCGCTTTACCTTACCTTACACAAGGCTTGAGTTTATCAGGCAACCATGCGTATCCTATATCTCAGATATACGGCGCGTCAACTTATTGCGCGAGTGGGTTTGTTTAGAATCAACTTAAGGAATTGTTTACTATTTATGGCAAGGAATTTATATACATGGAACGATTATAGACGATTGCGCATCCAATTTTGTGTGGAAACATGGGAGTCGCCATTTTGATGTCACACTGCTCCCAACTTCTACATTTTGTATTGGTACACCTGACCAAGACCCTAGAATTCTAGTGTCTTTTTCTTTCTAATCTAAAAATTCAATGGTTCAAATATTCCTAACACGGCAACAGTGGTATGGGTAAATTTGGTAAATAGTGTTTGTTTTTTGTATTTTTGGCGTCTTGTTGGTTTCATTTATTGTGATTCTCTCGATTTGATTCTGTTTGTGTTTATTATTGTGTTCCTTTGATTTATAGGCTTTGAGTGACAATATTTGAGTATTGGGCTTTCGTAATTATTCCAGGTAAATTCGGATTTTGAATATCAAACTTAACAAGAATTGAAAGTCTTGCAAAGAGACATGCAATCATAGTTCCTAGCTAATATAATAGTAAATTATGAAAACTGCGAACATAAACAATATAAAAGAAAAGCTAGGATAGTTAAAGTAAGGTAAAGGATAGTTAAATTTTATATGCATAATCCATTTTAATTATTTACTTTTCTAAACGGCTAATGGTGTATTTTACATAAATAATGTGAACAAAAGGTACATAGGTAGGTACACAAAATATTTCGTTTGTACCTTCATCAATTTTACAAGAAAGTTTCGTGAAGATATATTTTATTTTTCACAAATAATTGTAATTAAACTCTAAAATATGGAACATTTCTTATACCTATTTAGAATTTTTCTTAGCCTCAAAAGTTTTACTTGCTGCTGTCTATGATTTTTATTTGTTATTGCTATCTAATTGAAGAGGCGAGGTTAATACTGTTAAATTTCCCACAAATTTTCAGACATCAAAATGGCAGATTCAAAATTATTGGAATACTCCCGCAGCTTTGATAATCGTTCCATATATATAAATTCCTTGATTTATGGTAATAAATGCAAATTTTAATGCTTGTTTTTAAATATATCTCAAACCATTAAGCACATTTTAAAAATATGTATAGTCATACAGAGTCCTCTACAAACCGGGGCCTTATCAAACTTAGGTTTTTTTTTAAATGGAATACATATTTATTTGTTAACATTATAACAAATAAGATAATAATAAACAAACAGAAAGTTGAATAAAACAAGATAAATAGAAGTTCAAAGCCAATGTACAACATTCTGAAACGAGCTATACTATCAACGTTGTCCGTTAATGATTTTTTTTTCTACTAGGCAAGCCAGGATAATGGGACGCATCCCTATTGTCACGGATGGGAAGATTAAACTTCCTTTATTTTAAGCTTGAAGATAATTAACATAATTTCAACAAGATTTTTTGCCATAGTCACAGGCAGATGTCTCGGGAAATTGGGGTAAGTAAGATCAGCAAAAGAGTTATTCACTTTATAGATGGTTATAAAGGTTAGGGCAGGGTTTTTTTGCGACAAGGCAGAAAGTTACGGTTTGCTTTCGCTTATAAATTTTAGTTAATGGGTTACTTGTGAGTAGCACAATGTTCTCACGTCAAAAGTAAATCATAGTTAGTAGCAGAGGGTTTAAAATAAATGATTTAATTAAGAGAGATTAGTCTTTATATGTTCCCAAACCCGTTGTCCACGTTTACGGCTATTGAAAAATATTTTTAATTTATACAAATTAAAAAAATTATAAGCAGAAATTACATTGGCACAGAGTGATTCAAAACGTTTTAAACTCGGGAAAGTTTATTTATTTAATTACTTTCCTATATGGTCCCTTATACTGTATGATGCCGGTTATAGCGAATACATTAACAATAAATTGCATTTGCTATGCAAATAATATTAATTTGTTTTTATTGCAAGGTTTTATATTGTGTTAAGGGTATAAGAAAGGAAGTATGTCCGTTGCGTTTTTCTCTATGCTTTAGTTTTTAAACCAAATATCGATGGAGAAAATACTCAAGTAAGAACAAGATAAAACGTTGAGTATTAATCATCTCTAAATTAGGCCAACTTGGTTGGAGAAACGCGCGTAGAGTGCAGTATAGTGTTTTGGTGTTATGTGGAAAACTACGTCAGTGTTATCTTCACACCAAAGTTCCAACTCCTTTCAAGATAGAAAGTTTTTAGTTTTGTTCTAAAATAATGAACAACAGTGAGACTCGTGTTTTCTTTTTCAAAGACTTATAGACTTTTAACTTCTATTTTTTTTAACTGTTTGCAAAATGTTTTATAGAACGTTGAGGTGTCATAAAAAAATAAAGTTTCAATATATTAAATTTATTGTGAAAAACTTAACAATATAAAATATTAGTACCAAATTTCACGTTATACCTATCACTAGCATTTTTACAGTCAACAATTCAAATATTAACAACTTTATACAATATCTTACGGTTGCCGTTACACATTAACTAATATATAAATTTATCTTTAAATAAATTATAAAATTGCTACTGCGCGCCTCAGACGACTGGTAATTACATCTTAAAGACTAGAATGCTTTACAGTTTATATTATACCTGGAGCGTCTTGGATATATATAGGTACCTATATTCTATTTATAAGAGTATTTCTTCTGAGATCAAATAGGAGTCTTAAGTCACCTGAAAAATAAAAAAGATAACGTTAATATAATGACAAAATGGTCACATATCGTTATGGAATTAATATTATTTGTAGCCTTCTTAAAAATAGTATGAAAGGTTATACACGATGTCCCCCCCGGGAAGGGTCGCGGTCGATATATGGAAAAGTACGTACAGGGTGATTTTGAAAATCTGGATATTTACAAAAGTCAGTGGGGCCTACTTTTTTAAAATATTTCTACGTTTCTGACACTTCCGGTATAACCGGAAGTCGACACCAACTTGTTTATTTTAAATGGAACACCCTATATATTATATCATTTCCGGATTCCACGTAAAATTCTAAATACATTTCATGTAGAATGTCCTATACCTTTCTTCAACTGTTTTTGGAATATTGACAGGTGAATATTGATATTTTTCAAATTAGACCCCTTGTAAAATCTAAACGGTTTGGGATCAAGCAAAACGGTTTGCACATTGCTATCTTAACTTTTCATAAGCTATCGTTTGACACTAATTTCAGATTTAACCAGAAACTAAAAATTTTCGTTTAAATTTAATCTCTTGGGTGGCCGTCAAGTGATCGATTGTATATTTTTTATTTTTTTCATAATCGGAAAATGTAAAAATATACACATATTTGTTCTACATACAAATACCTACAAACATGTTTATTGTTATTACACAGACTTTTAATAAATACCGATATATTTATACAGGGTGAGTCATCTAACAGGCTTCGGTGCATGTACGAGTATAGTTTAAATAGCTAGCATAGATATACAGGGTGTTCCTACAGTACGGCAAAGATCCATAACTCATATGAAGTAATAAATAAAAAAAGTTAAAATTAGGATCTCATAGAGCCTAGAAGAGTGCGCACATTTTAAAAATATTTAGTCATATAAGGTGCTTTATAAACCGGGGTTATATCAAACTTATGTTTTTTAAATGGAATGACGTATTTTGTATTTCATATTTGAATTTGGATTATTTTTCTGAAGTCGCCAATATAGGCTTTACATGAGAATTTTTGTATCTTAATCGCAATGAATAGAGCACCCTGTATTTTTTTTGAGGCACTAAATACTAGATAATTTTTGGCTCCATTAATTACGCTATATCGTCTAGTTTCACTTTCTGTAGAATTTCCTTCAAAATAGCTTAACTTGTATACAGGGCGAATAAAAACCCGCAACCACTTTCTACGTAACCAGGTCTTTTATTATATAAATCAAACTAGGCACAAGTATATGTTCAGTTGATCAATTAAGCACGAAAAAAATATTTAAGTACCATTGATCATTATCAGTTTGTTAGAAAAAATTCAAAATTACTTTTGGCATGTTCACTAAGTGTAAATATTTAAACTAGCTAGAAGCGAGTGCGTTTAGTCTCAAATTGGTACATATTAAATACCCATCAAATAAGTGATAGTGATATAAGCAGAATAGTAATTTCAGTCGATAAATTCACCCTAAAGTTTAGCATATGCAATAGTTGCCAATACCACAATTATGTTCATTTTATGCACTTTGCATCCTGCATAATAGTAAAATTACTTAAAATTTATAGCATTATTTTATCCATCGTTACCTTCCACATGGCACTGAAAAAAGAGAAAAATATATAAAAACGTCGTTTTACACATATCAATCGAAGTATCTATACTGGTAGTTTATACAGGCACCCACTTACCTAACGACCATATTTACATTTACTTGTACCATATCACAAACGGTTATTTTGCGTGCCTTTGTTGCACATTGGAAGACAAATAACTTACCAAACAGTTCTGGAAATTAATCTTCAGAAAATTTTACCCAATGAAAAGCCCAAAAATTCTAGAATACTGAATCTGTCATATTATAAAAATATTTAGGGTAAAATGTAATTTATTTTTTGTTTTATAAAATGTTGAAAAACTAACTATTTATTTGTGGGTGGACCAGAAATAAATTGGAACTATTTATTTGTCATCTTGTTTATACCACACATTACATGACGTCTGGGGACATAACCATCTGCAGAATAGAACTAAGGCAATTAGAATAGAATTAATAGTGGGTCTTCTAACCCGACATTAAAGGCTTAACAGGCACAAAGATATACGGGGTGTAGCTGAGAAAGCAGCCAACATATTCTACTCAGAAAAGAAAACGTCGATAAATGATCTGTGCCATTGTGAAGGGCTAGCGAAACTCTCAAACTTTTAGTTGTTGCAAAGAAAAAACAAGAGCTGATAGCTACATTATAAGTTGTACATCAATGGTGTGATGTGTAAAATAAATGATAGAACGCCTTAAATGGTATGCGCCAAAATAATGGTTTTAAGGTCATCTAGGTCTACGTATGTTGTTTTGATTCAGACCAGCTCCTCACTTTTTGTATCCAAAGATATATCTATAGCACTAGATTGATCTCAATTAAGAAGCAATATATCTTTGGGAAAGTATATACCTATTGGTATATGAATGGATCAGTAAACTTATTCACATCAGTGTTACTGTTATATTTAAAAATTTTCAAAAAATGTGACAATATATTAGCTATTTTAAACATAGAAAATGGATTACTTGTTATGAAAAACCTAATTTCGTTACTTTTGAAAATGTAAGTATCTAAAATTCTAAAAAAAAAAGTAAATTTGTTCAATCACTTTAAGTCGTATTCGAATACGAATCTCTTATTCCTTGGCATTTTCAACAAATATTCATCCAATTTTTAACAGATTATAATAAATTGTTCCCCATTTCACTCAAATATGGTAATATGCTTATGAAACTGGTTCCCTTAAATTTGACAGCTGCAATACTTTTATATGACTCCATAAAAAAATAAATATAAGTATAAAAAGTAATAATTAGATGTTTGTTGGAACGAATACTCAATAAACCATTCCAAAATATAAGACTCGGCAATTAAGTTCAAATGGTAAATAATTTTAAATATTTATAATAAATTTTCAAATCTACGGAAAGTGTAATACGAAATTAATTTTGAAATTTCTTTAAGAAAATTCTCTATGATGTTAGACTACATATGTGGCATGTACATTTTTTTGTACTTTTTTCTACAGTATCTTTATTTTTAATTCCCGCATTTGTGTTGATGGATAGATGTAGATGTGTGTTATTCTGCAAAAGTTTTAGACTGTAGTCGTGTAGTACTCTTCACAGGCCTAGTGTCTAAGCTATAACAAAGAGTAAATTCTATCAAGCTAAATTGACCCCAGTTATTTTCAAAACCAGGATTTCAATTTAATGATAATGACTCGACAATATACATCCACACACGTAAACTGTCGGAATGTAACACTCCACTTGATATTGTTTCTTTCCACAAATTCTCCATTTCTGAAATTCCCACGTTCGTTAGTACGTGATGGAACTAATTTTAAATCAACAAAATAACATAAAACTCACCACAGCTCTAACCACCACTCCATTGTGCACTTACCATAGCAATAAATACGTTGCGGCTAACTTCCTGTATTTTGCGGTTGCTCTTCCCACCACTGCAGCACGTCAACGATATTCTCCTTTTGTTCATTGGGCAATTCGTTCTCAGTTTTGAGAGAAATCACTGGCAACTCATCGTCTTCCGTCTTTATCTGAACAATGAAATTGGGACTTAGTCTTTCCTGAGGGGGAGTATTGAACACAGGTATGAAACAGTTCTGGTCGCTCTTATCCAAGGAGCTCGGAGAAAGCGAAGTATCACTATATATTCCGGGAGAAAGGGACGAGGTGGTATGAATACTGTGCAGGTAGGACAGGTCCTGGGTGAATTCCAAATTTGGGTCCATTAGGCTAGGATCAGAGAGGATGTGCTCATCTACCACCAAGGGGTCCAAATTTTCTCCGTTCTCATACATAGAAGATGGAAGAATCTGGTAGGAATTTGAGGTGTTAATTCTAATGAATTGCTGTGGAGGTGGCGTAGAAGTTGAGGTCAAGTCATCGTCTTCCGCTGGTGGAGATAACACTTGGAAAGAATAAGATATATTGTTTTGGTTTTGGTTCCTTTGACCTGGAGAGGTAGAAGAACTTGGAGAAGGGTAACTCATCTCCGAAATATTTTCTAACGTCTCGCAACTTTCTCCATCCATAGCAAGAAGACCTTCCAGGCTACGTATGTACTCCACTGCCATCCGAAGCGTTTCTACTTTGCTAAGCTTCTTGTTCCCACCTTTACCGCCACTATTCTCAAAAGAAGCAGCTATAAAATTAGGAATATGCTGCCTTAGGTTAGCAAAACCATTATTCACTTGCTTTACTCTGTTCCTCTCCCTAGCATTCCTTCTCGCTACTGCTACAGGTTGGGGGTTAGTCTTGATCTCCTTACCAGTCTTTGGTTTCTTCTTTGCATTGTTCGTCAAGAGTATTTCGTCCTTGCTTAATTCCTTAGTTTGCGGTAAAATATGTTGCGGTTTCCTAAGAACTATGACCTGTCTGTCGTTCTGTTGATTATTGACGTTGTTCTGCTGTAGGACGTTGCCTTTATTGATGGGACTGTAATGCACCACACTGATCTGAGACATTGTCGGACACTAATTCTAGCTATTTACACTTAGTCTTATTTACACATCTCGCGTTGCTGCCTCACTTCGAAATATGTCCATCACTTAGGAGAGTTCACGCTGGCCACTAACAAATAAATGACAGTCGACCGGATGTTGTAATTGGTTTGGCGCGCGATTAATTTAGTTTTAGAATTGTCGCGTGCGAGCATATTCCGAGGAATGAACCGAAGTTTATTTCGAACAATTCTATCGGAACATTCGCACATGGCACGAGGCTAAGAGACCCCTCCCATTTCGAGGGGTGGTTTCTGGATCACCAGCTGTTGCAGTTAGGCGGCACACATAGGGGACCCGTACGATAAACAGAAAGCCGAGTATATGTGGATTCAGGTAACGCTGGTCTTCAAGCGGCAAGGAAGTGGCTGTTGATTCAAAGAATAGCGGTAAATTTTAAACTCACATATAAAAAAATTAGGCACTAACCTACGATTGTTTTATAAATAAAAGTGTTACACTAATACTTTTATTAAAGTGAGGAATAATTATCAAAATGGAAATCAAAATATTTGTTTTATTAATAATTATACTTGAATTATTATCTTTATGTTTTATTATTCGCATGGCTCCTTGCCTGTAATGGGACACAAATATCTGTATCCTGTATCACTCACAAGAAATTAGAAACACTTTACATATGTTATCTTAACGAAGTGTCTCGACAGAAATAGCCAAAGTCATTAGAGGCAATTTTAGAGTCGACCAAAATATATGCTCACGCTTTTACTGAATACTGAAAGTTACTAATTTTCAGTATTGAAACTACTAATATAATGCACAATATAAACATAGTATTCTACTTACAGAGTAAATTTCAGAAGTATCTACCTACTGAAATAAGTCATAATATCGCGATAATATAAAGCGAATAATAAAAATAGTATAAATAAAATTTTTAGTAAAACTCGATCAAAGAAGCCCGAAACTGAATCGAGTTTTATAAAACTACTGAGGAATCAGTTTTGAATATATATAAGATTAACTAGAATTTATATATTAGGAAATAAACCCTATTCCAGAAAAGAATATTCTACAAGTAGAAACCAGAATTAAGCAAAGTGGAATGACCTCGAAGATCTGGTAAAATGCGGTGATGCATGGGCGTGCGTATTCTGTTTTACCATTGGGCACATTTCAGTTAATATATACTCGTATACTATTCTATAGAATACTTCTAGTATATGCACTTCCACTTTTTTAACTAACACAAATAAGTATAAACACTGACACAAAGAATAAATACACTGATAATTTTACCACAAATTTTTATCGTTAAAATAACCGCGCGCGAAATAACCCAACATCACGCCACTGTTTCTCTACTACCTCGAGCGCAGTTGTTATTGGTTCCTGATTCGACCAATCAATTTCGTTGAAGCTCAGAGAAAAGAAAGTATAAATGCAATAATATGTATGTTAAATAAGGATGAACAGCTTGTCGTCAACTTTACGAATTTCGCAATTGCCACATATTCGGAAAATGCCTTGATATTATTAAGAAAAAGACAAATAAAACATTGTGTTTGCTTTAATAAAGTACAATAGGGGTAAGGAACGTTAAAGACAAGTAAAAAAATGGGTAAATAAGATAATTAATACGTTGCCAGTTTTAAATAAGAATACTTTGGAAATAAATGTGACAACACAGATCTACTCTTTTTCCGCTCATTGCACTTTGCTTAATTCTGGTTTTAGAATTACATATTATCGAGTCGCGTGAAATCGAACCCTCTACTTCTAGATGTAAAGACTCTACACCCTGAGTTAGAACTCGATTAGGATAGCACATAGATTTGTTTGCTCAAATTATATCATTTTGTGCTAGTGTCTACCTTTCAGAGATTCACTTCAGTATTGGGACATCCTATATATACTGCAGTACTCTGTATGTCTTGTACAAGTAAAATGTACAAATAAAAATATGTACACTGTAGATAACACTACACGAGACGAAGACTAGCAAATGTTGTTTATTTATAACACACTTTATCTGGGCCACTTGATGGCATCGTGGGTATATACCGTCTAGGGACCATATGGATCTACCGCGTGGTGGTTGAGTTTCGCCAACGTAAGGAAACGCTTTTAGTGTTGATTGAATGGCGCTGGATACCAAATGTCGGATCAAACGAAATACATCGCTATAAAAATAGATATTTTAAGTGCCACATGTGCCCATAATTGCATGTTGGATGCATCAACATGTGGCCTACCTTTTCATACAACTGGGTACGACCTGGCGTTTTTTCTTTCAGTGTTGCGGCAATGCCGTTTGTTTGGTTGTATTTGTTCCAGAGAAAATTAGCACGGAGGTATTCTTCAACAATATCTTTGGTGGCATTGGTGATACGTTAATATACATATGTGGTTTAGTCACGGCATTGTAGGGGAATATTTACTTTTGTTTACACATGTTTACACTACAGTCGTTGCTTTTATCGGACATTTTGCCATACTTCTGAAGATATTTGATTGCGTCACAACATAAGGGTAATTTCATCAAAAATTTGTTTTGATTAATCACAAATGTATGATGGAACATGGGAACCTGTGTTTGTTGCCACTGAGCACATTAAATAAATATAAATGAATGAAAAAGAAATTTTATCAGAAACTTCAAAGAATTCGTATAATGTTAACAATTGAAAAAATATAGGAAGAATATAAATCACATTACTAAAATTTCAGTATTTAATTTGTTGAACTTAAAAAAAGTATTTTTAAGTTCAACAACTTAGTTCAATTAAACAATTTACACTATACAGTGTTATTCAGAACTTATACATAATAAAATTTGGGGATGTTCAACATACATGTACAAATGTAGTAGTGCAAAAAAAATTTTTGGCGGGTTCTGAAAACTATTTAAAAATTTTTCATTGCACGCCGCTGGATTCTGGTCCACAGTAATGGAGTGACCTTGGGACTGACAATGCAAACTGGCTAGCACGAAAAAAACTTCGGAAGTTCTGAGAGTATACCGACACCCGGCGCAAAAGAGATTTGCAGCGTTTTTACTTTAAAATAAACTTAAAGATAGATAGATGTGACCAAAGTGACGTGTCTTTAAAATGAATAAAATTTTGTTACACTAATTTTGAAGAATTGCGCTACTTGATTACTAGGTATTAGAAACATGAAATTTATAAAAAATTTGCACATACCTTGTTACAAAAGCTGTTCGAAATTATATTCCTCGACTTGTACACACTTTTGGGCACACCTTATCCAATTTTGCCGCACTGAACCGAATGTTCCTCCTGGTTGCTGATCTTGTAAACGCAAATTATTAAGTAAATTGGGGATTTTCAGCATTTTGCTGTAACAACACTCACAAAACCTAACTCGTAATTGATAATCCGCTGGTAACAGTTCATTAACTCAGCATTACTGTACACATGATCCATTTTGAAAATTTTACAATTTAACACTCCTACGATAAATAAAACACCGGCACTGAGAGAGGACACAGATAGACTGATGGATGACTGAATAGACAATAGAAATATTATCCCCACTCCAACTCTATTCGCTAGGTACAAAAACGTGTTTACTTTTTTTACCACATTCTTAGGAATGTGGTATATCATATGTCGTTGAAGACATCCATTATAAATTTTTTTGGTGATATCGATTTCTTATTTAAGGATGCACATATCCTCAAAGTTTTAGAGATAAGTTCTGAATAACCCTGAATATAAGTTTTGTATATTATTTTCACGATTTTTTCACTGATATAGGAAAAACAATTTGCAAGTAAAATAAAAGACTTCATATATACATACATATACAGAAGATGAAAAAAATATTCCAGAGTAAATAAGTCACCTGATAACGATGGAATTCAATCTGAAATATTGAAGAAAATTGTATATAACAAGTAATTAATAATGTATCTATTATTTACGAGTATTATTAGGTATATTGTTTTTACATATTCTGGACACTTCTCATTAACTTTTAAATAATCCACACATTCACACCATGCATTCTACTTTCACGTGAGAATCGCTTATTTCAAACATAACTTACGTTTCACACATCTCAATATTGTTCTTGAAATGCGATCCAAAATCCTAGTTTTCGTTATTTAATACAACGCATTGTATAGTACCCAAAGAAAAGGATATACCTGGGAAGATCCATCCCATTTCCCCTCTTGCATATATATACCTAACTGTTGCTTTTTATGCGAAAATAACAAAAAACTTCCCCCTTTTTACCTAAATCACGAAATTATATTGTAACCGTTATATTTTTCCCAGGAACCCATAATTTCCGCTTTTCAAGCCTAAAATCTGATTTATGGGACAGGATATATAGGGTCCCTTCGGTGTATTTAGTCCACCAGCAATATACAAATTGGTTTATGATAATGATAGTCGATCCGCTACTCTATTAATTACATACAACATATTGCTTCGACATAGAACGTGGTTATAGAACAAATTGCTGAAAATTAACTAATTACTTTACGTTAAGTTCAAAATGTATGATGAGATTCAATTTACTATAACATTTTTAATACAAATCACAACATACATTATTTATTTATTTCAAAAACATGGATACTGATGTCTAGGACGACATTGTAAGCTATTCTTACCGATCTTGATAATAATAATACACATTTGAGTAGTTTTGCCGTTATATAACCCCAGAGATATCCCTTTCCTTATTATTGTAGATTTTTTATATAAAAATATCGTACACTTCCGCAGGCTTCAGATTTCGCATTTCCGCAGGATTTAGTTGCATGTGAATTTAGGTTAGACGTGTAATAGGAATTAGCTACTTCTTTTAAGAAATGTGATATGACTGAGCACTTCACGGAAACAATTTCTACTTTTAGATATAATAAAGGACTTATTCGTATTATTCCCGTGTTTCTGTATTTATTATGAACATTTTATGATGGCATTTTGTGGGTATTTAAAGTTGGCCTTTAGGGTGTATTGCCTTCAAGCTATATAGAGGACACTAACATATTCTAATTCAGAAAATAGATCAGCGGTAATTGTTTGCCTTCTGCTTCATAATAATTTATCTTCTACTAGAATTACGAAGCAACATACATACTTTTATCTGGTGGATTGAAAAAAGTGATTCAACCCCTTCTTATCTTTCTTGTTTTCCAAGACAGTCAAATTTGGAAAGTCTGTACCAAAGAATGAATTAAATGACATTATCATAAGCGCCGCCGCCAAAATCTCTAGGGAGGCGAAATATTTTTTTGTTAGAATTTGCCTTCAAACAATAAAATACAATCTTCTCTTCTACTTCGTAGTGAATAGTAAAAAGCATTTTTAGTTTCGTTTAAGAGACGAAACGTTGTTGTGTTTTTTTCCTATTTATTTCCTTGCTGCTGAGTATGTATTATAAACAGTTGTTTTCAAAACTGATTGGCTTCATTTTTGGTCTGTTTTTTAAGAAGTTTGGCGCAATGTCTCCGCCGAAAAAACATCAACGAAAATGAGTACATGTATAATGCAGAGACATACAGGTACAATGTTTATGTCACTGATACAAGGTTTCATTGGTCAGAGTCTACTGGTAAGACAAATTTCTATGTTCAGGAGAGCGTGTATTAAAGAAGTGATCAAACGTGATCAAACGTGACCAAACATGACCTAAAAAAGCTATAGGTAACCAGTTGGCATTAATATCTCTCCAACACATTCCTCGAAAATGCTGTGCTAAATTCTGTTTTCACCATTTAATGATAGAACGTACAAACAGTTGTCCTGATGGAAGCGCTTCCACAAGTACTTTTGTACAGGAACTTTAGTCCTGCTGGTAGGACTTACTTCCGCACATAAGGCTGTTCTTCAGTGAGGACGATAGCGTCCTGCCAGCAGTACGAATAAAATATCTATTCAAGCCTAATGTAAACAATAATAAAAATCAATAATAAATCAACACGTCAGTAGCGTAGAACTTTTTATTTACGAAAAATAGAAAACAAAGAACATATTCTAAAACAAAAAATATATACTTATGAAAATTGTCAACAATGAATGTTGTCATTTTTATAAAAATAACAAAGCATAGGTTTATTCTTTGGTAAAAAACTAAACATCTTTTGTGAAAAACGAACTTATTTGAATAAAACACAGCCTTTATTATTACATCTCAGTATGTGGTTTTTATGTCAGTCAATATTTATAGTTATAAATGAGAGATAATATAGAAACAAATATATTCTAGGCTGGAATGCTATGTTGGATGTGGTAAGCAAAACAGTTCCTACCAGTTGTTGGAGAACACATAACGGTTTGAATGCCACAGGACATTCATTTTTCAAAACAATCCAATTGTTTTGAAAAACTCTCCTTTTGTTATTGGTCTTCTTCTGTCTCGCAAATTTAAATTCGTTCATTCAAGAATATAATCAATATCTTCGCATGGAAAGAATGCCATCCAGAAATCAATTTGTTTCATTTTAAGTTGTGTACATGAAGTTGGGGTTTGTAACGAGAATCCTTGTAAGCATTAATTCTAACTTCTTCATTGAAATGCCATGTAGTATCGTGAGCTATAACTTCATCTATATCAAGATTATCTACTCCGTCATTTTGTCATTACTAATTAATGAATCATCGTCGGTATCAGAGTCCGAAGAGCTAGAGTTGGCAGCAGAATTTGGCTCTTGCCTGATATTTGTATTACCGCCAAATGAAGATAATGCGTATCTATTAGATGGACCTGTAAGATAAATGCAACCTCCTAATTCTCGTAATCATATTACCTAATTCACAGATATTCACATACAATGTGTCTCAGAATGATAAAACCAAGATATTTATAAGAACTGCATTTTTGACCGTTTTTTGTAGATAGTCTACTAAACGTACAACCAAGTAGTAGGTTTATTCAAATTCAAATATTTTACTTTGAACACCCTGTACATTTTATACCAATAAAAGTCATTACATTAATATTTAGAAAAACCCTTCGAATAGAAATTTTGAACTTTTTAATTACCTACCTTATTAAAAAGGGGCTTAACTGGGACACACTGTACATATATAGGTATTTTTACAAAACATGAAAATTGGTGCAATAAATATAATTATTACCTGAAAAGCCAGTCTCAAGTTTATTTTCGAGTCTTAGTACGTCTATTGATATTTTTGTAAAATTTCCGTCAATGTCCCACAAAACTGACGCACACTTGCTGGACTTTATTATGGTTTTTACAACACCGTAACACCTTGCGGTCTGCCACTGGTCTCCAAACTGGGAAAAACTCCATGAATTGTCATTCTTATTGTCGAAAATTGTAACTAAGACGGATACGCGTTGACCCACACGCAACATTTTTCCAACTGAAGCAATGCAAATTATAACAAGTCATAACTTCTAGCCAGAAAGAGGTACAGTTGTGATAAAAAAATGCCCTAAAAGCTAAAAATGTGCAGAATATTATTAGAGAACTTCCAGTCCTGCTAGAAGAACAGAAAGTCCTTAAAAAGCAATCTTATTAGGTCCTCAAGTGAGTTAATTTAGTCCTGCTGGAAGGACGCTGTACGTTCTATCATTAACAAGCGAGAAATATTTCATAGGTTTGTTAAGTCGACCGTCGTTGTATCTCCAATAATAACACAGTGAGTAATTGTAAACGGATAACTTTGAGCGTGGTATAGTCTGTAATAAACACACAACCCTCTCCTGAATAAAGCGACAAGTTTGACGTAACCAGTAATGCACACTGTGATGCTAACCCTCTAATAAAATGTACCCCGTATTCATGATTGTAGACCTGGGATTTCAAAATTTGTGAGAGCACAATTCAAACGACACTTATGTGGAGAAACGCCCCAAATCCCAACCCTTGTATATAATACAATTAAAGGGTGATCTCTACTGAGGAATGACGTTTGGCACACGACAACTTCGCCCTACGAAAATGATCGTATCATAAATTTTGCTCAACAGAATGATTAAATAATCATTTGTAGTTAAATTTTTACAGAAAGGGGTTCTACTCTTTTCAGAGAATATTTAAATTCGTATCGTGATATTGCACACAAGCCCGATTATAGAATATTTGGATACTTACAGTAACATAACCAATATTAACTGACCATAAATTTTGAATATAAATTTTTCTAGATAAAATGTTAGAGCATATCACTTTCTAAACTTATAGTCAATTAACGACCAGTTAAAATAATTTTGAAACCGGCTGTAAGAGAAATAAAAAATAAATTAGTACTGGTTAGGACAAGCTAGTTTTCGAAAAAAAATTGTATGGCAGATTACTGTGTTTAAATCTATTATATATAATGTGTTATATTATATTGCCTGTTAGTATTTATTTGGGGCATTGTCTACATATTCAACCTTTTATTTATTATATTGCCCATGTTTTTATCTCTGTTATTTAACCTGAATCTATTTCCGCTGCTAATACAAATCAGACGCAACCAGAAGACAAGCAACTCCCAACCTCGAAATTTTACTGAACCTACTTTATAGTGGGTTAGGAATCCTTAAGATAGGGAGGTCCTATGACCATAGGACCTATGGCTTTACATCCTATGCGAGGCACGATATGTCTTCTATACAAATCTCGTCTAACCTTGTAGAGCTTGTAATTTCAACGATATTCAGGATACTAGAAGGTGGACAAATTAATTTCTAGAAACTTAGCACGAATCAAAAGAATATTTTTTAACAGGTGTTCCTAAAAATTATGATTATTATTATTACAATCTCTTTACTTCCTTATTCTCTGTTTATATTTTCGTCTCTTCATCAGACAATCGCGGAAGCAACAGCCTGATGTACTCAGTTAGGTAGTACAATTAAAATCTGATTTAAAAAAATACTTTCTCAGCAATTTACATGAATGCATTTTTTCGCAGAGTGAAAAATATATTGCTCGCATGCAGATTGAAGAAAAAATGTGTTAAATACAATTTGATTGAGTTGAAATTATAACTTCTTGGGAAGATTTTATACAAAATTACCAGTTTAACGCGCTTTGCGCCAAATTCATCTGAATTAAGTAGCATGCTTCTTTATATACGGTTCTCTCTTACTTGTAATTAATAAGTTACTAAGTAAGGATATCGTCAACTTCTTCGAGTAGCCTCGTTGGAATAACTCAAATCAACTATTTAATTAATTTAATTGTTGGGTAAAAGAGATTTTTCATCCAAAGTTTGAATTTTACATAGGAATCAATATATTCCATCAATTTAACAAAACGTATTTTTTTAGTAACGTATTTAATGTCAGACAGTAGCGTAACATTTATATTTTGAAAATGGTAAAGACGATGTATAGATCTCCAATTATGTGGCTTTGGTAAAAAGTTTGAAATAAATAGTAAAAATCTATATGCTGAAATCTATATGCTAAATCTATATCTATATGGTTATGTCTTTTAGAAGAGGCGGACATTATTAACTACCTGATTGTCTTCTGAAGAGAATAAGATCCATATGATTAGCCTTCGAGAGATCAGGCAGTAAAAGTTCTGTAGATAACAATAATTGTAAGTACAAAACATTTATTATTTTGGAACAAATATCTCACATGTGATTTTAAAATTTAGTTAATAATAAGTGTATATACAGGGTGGAGTATTTTCTTTGGATTTCATGTTAACTTAGGAGAAAACTGATTACAAAACTGATTTTAGACAAATTAAAACAGGCACAAAAGTAGCAGTGAAAATAGTCAATTACCACTTGTTTTTGAAATGTTTAATACTAATTATAAAATGCTTTGGTGCTACTCTTCACTGTGTTATTTCTCTAATTGTGTTACTTATTTATGCTCATACTGTCGACAAATTCATATGAACATGTGGGAGGATGGATCATAGAGCTTAGTTTTTTAAGTAATATTATATATGTGACATTCTGCTAGAGTCGATGCTGCTTTTTAATGTTTTAGATAAATTCACAACTATTTTTCCATAAAGCAAATGAAGAACTTATATCAGTTTAACTTTAACTAAAATATCTTTTTATTAGGATATCTTATTTTAAAGTATCTGGTGCAATATAAGTTTGATAAACGAAACACGAATCCAATCCATAGCTTACACTAGTGTGGTTTACTCTGATTACAAGGAATAAATGGTTTTGACCAGTTAATGTAAATTTTAAAACTGATGATGTGCATCGCTTGGATTCTTGTTTTGACAATACTATCAACTCACAAGACAAAATTTATCGAATAAATTTCTCATATGTTTGTAATATACTATAAGAGAACATCGAAGATACTTCCCCTGAACCCAGCCCATAAAATATCAAGGGCAACGTCATCAGACTTCGGGGTCGATGCATTAAACGGAAAGAAAGGCCAGGGGATGCAACCAGATGTTCAGCTGTTAGCGTTTGAGCTCATATGTGATGCTCCGTCCCTCTCAGTTTACCTGGATCACCGCCGGACATCCAGCAAGCCAGAAAAGGATAAAAGAAGTACCTGGGATGAGGGAATGTCTACTTGGCCACGCTTCGTGCCACGCGACTGTTAAGCCCGAATTTGCACAACAATTGCTGGGATTTTCTCTTCTTCCATGTAACTGCCAACGAAACAGTCAGTCAGTGAATATTTGAGGTCCGTCGATGAATCAGAATACGGCAGAACTTATCTCGACTGTTGTTGAGGATTACAACGATTTTATGTTGCATAAGTTTGGGTTATTGTATCAAATTGATTAGTATCGAACCATTTCCAGTGTATGTATTGTTATACTAGTTGCAATCGAAAAAATAATGGCGTATTGTGACCCAAATTTCATATTTTTTCTTTGAAGTTCACCATTTAGTATATTTAATGCCAATTTACTTCACAGTTATGTACTTTAGTTTCATATCAACAAGATGCATACAGGGTGTTGCATCTTTTAACTAAAAATAGAACTGTATATTTCACACCACATATATACCGCTGTTATTTTTGTATGTATACAACAGCCATATGGATTGAACCTGATTAGACCAGTTCTGGTGTCTCGCAATAAACATAACACAACTTATAAAAAATAGATGCAGCAGATTGAAATATAAGATTGATTGCACAAATTAGTGAGTTAACAGCATCTTGCTCATTATTGCATTAATATTTTGGACATAGAAACATTCCAAGCCATATTGGTGAAAAACACACCGTAGTGCCCTTTTTGGGTCTTTGCTACTATCTTTCTGACAATTATACTCTACGGGCAATGTGCCCTGACTGGTATAGCATTACTCCGGCATTTCCATAGGAGTCGCCACATCTTTCATCGAGACCAACGACCAGACACTAATAAGTTTCGCTCTTATTGTGCGTTCGTCAGAGTATTTCGACATATCCTTCAAATAAATAAGTAGGATTGTCTTCCTCATAGACAATAGAGGTCACTGCTGTAATGGTACCAGTAGAGTCTTTATATAGGACTCTAGGTACCAGTAGAGCCACTAGATAGACAGAGTACCGCACTCCGGCCGTCATTTTTAGTCCTTTGCACAACATGTTTCTGGGTAAAAGGAAATACAAATATTGCTAGAATTAGTTTATTGCACAAAACAAAAGAAAAACTTAAAAAATTATTTCTTATTATCTGTTTATTGATTAGTGTTATAAATTATACTAAACTATGGCGACTCGGCGGCAAATGCCCGACGCAAAGGGAGGCGCTACTCTGTCTATCTAGTGACTCTAGGTACCTGCGAAAAAGCACGTCGTTATTTGTCTGTCAATTTGACAATAATTGTCAAATACTAGCAAAGGCCCAAAGAGTGCATTTCTCATCATTGTGAGCATGAGTGCAATGTACTAACATTCACTCACCGTACTAACATTCACTCACCATGAATGTTAGTACATTCGCGATGCCCATTAGGCAATCATGTCGCAACACCGTTCATCGATTCCACTAGCTATGGCCGTCTGACGAGCGCATAATAAGCGCGAAACCGATCACTCCTAACATAGCGCAAACTTGTAGTAAGTATATGTAGCCATCACCAAAACACAATGAGTTATCTTCATTCCAAGATACTTACCTGAAGAGACTTAATAGATCGAAACAGGTAAGTGACACTCATGTGATGACGATGCATATACTTCTGTTTATATATCTATTATATAAGTATTATATAAGCATAATTTTTATTGTGATTATCAATAATAAGTTATTGTGTATGCAATTTGTGTATTTCAAAAGACCCGAGGCAGAAACAAAAATACAAATATTCATCGATTTCTCAGAATATAATAAAACTAATTTCGGGATGTTATCCTAATTTTTCTGTGTTTATAATAATTATGTTGTGAATTTTATTCAAAACAGAATTAGTATATCATTTTAAGTATACCTATATAATTTAGTACATCATTTTTATACTATATAATCCATCCAAAAAATGTTTTTCATAGACTAAGCTTTTGTGTGTTACCGGGTAAAATAATTGAACATTACAAGATAATAAAATAAGATTTCTAAGTAGAAATAATTCGAGTAATAACCATTTTAGCAAGAAACAAAAGTTGAACTGTAGTGTATTGTCTTTTGTGAAGACCGGTACAGTGAAAAATTACCGTACTACGTCATAAAAAACAAAAAAACTGCCCATTTAGAGTTTTTTTCGGGCACTTTTGCAATACAAGTAGTCATTTGAAGAAATGAAAGCCTCCTCGTAGGTATTTAAAATACTTGATGCCCAATAAACGATAATTTACAACTACGTTAAGGCTGCTTAAGAGTTTTTACGCAAAAACACTTTAAAAAGCGATAAAATTCACTTGGACTAATTATTTTATTTTATGGTTAACAGGGTAAATGATTTCCCTTGCATTTCGGAGTTTTTGTAGGAACAAAGATATGTTTAGTATAATTGTTTATAGTTCATTCGATTTATTACAAAACTGTGTACTATATCCAAAAAATAAAACAAGAAATATGATATATATCTCTTTGTATCAGTATATAAACACTTATTTGTATTATTTCACGATTATTTTATTTTTATGACCATCGTTCAAGGATATAATGGAACATTACATTTGTATTGATTCATGTGATGTTTGTACATTTCTTGTGGAAAATCAATACTTTACAAATAAGATGCTGAATGAACAGGAAATAGGAAATCCATGTTTTGGTAAAAAAATATAGGTACCACATCAATTCGTTTTTCAAATATTTTCTGAAATTATCTGGAATTAGCAAATGGAATTTGAAATTGTACAGGGCTCTGGATAATTCACTTTATAATTTCAATTGGAAATAAATATTTTATTTGTGAAGGTAAAAACATTTAACATAGTACTTTACAAGGAAAAAGAATGGGAGTTATTTTTAAGAAAAAATTGTATGGGTTAAATGGCTCCCTTCTATCTCCTTACACTCGTCTAACCGATAAACGAAATGACTCATTACAGCTCGAATTGCTTCTTTTAATTGGTCAATATTTCGTGGTTTTCATCAAAATACCCTACTTTTGGGAAAACTCTACAACAAATAATCGAATGTAGTCAAATCGGGTGATCTGGCGGGCCAGTGTAGATAAATGGAAAAGCGACAGTGGCGATTGGGTACTAACTAATGTAACTGATATAACTTTTCTAGTTTCTAACCTAACAGTTGGAAACTATGTCATTGTTTATTTCACCTTTCTGCTATCTGAAAAATTATTTAGCCAAAAAGTTACTTTACATCCTCTCGAGAAACAGGAACCAAAAATAATAGGTATATTGAATATTTATATTTTCTCTTTTACTATTTTACAGATAACTTATTCCAAAAATTATTGTTTGATGGACCATAGAGCAATTGTGATATGCCTATCATATGAATATGCAATTTTTGTGCTGACACCTTATCTATCAATATTACGGTTAATCGCCTGGACTATTAAGAGTAATCGCTAATCCTCCGAGCCGCGAATTGAAAGGAAACAGCTCTTTATCGGCCTACATAAGTGACATGCCGACAATTAGCTGAAAACATTCTCACGAAATACTTTTCATCGCAATTCTTTTTGTATTCCGTAAATTATAAACACATCTATACATGACATAAGTTACAAGGAATGTCTGGATGCATTTACTTTACTCAATATCCCGTCCAGTCTCAATGGTAGACGACTACTTGATTAATTTATTTTGTTGTGCCACTTTAGCCCATTCAAGCAATGACTGGGTTTTTAATTACTGTTAATGGCCTTGTTATATTACTACGATGCCACACTTTTATTGCTCTACGCCCAGAGCTTTTCTGGTTATAAAATTTATTTCATCTTCTATTTACTGCAGTAGTTATTTAGTATAAGATTACACTAGCAGTGGCGCAGCCAGAAAATTCATTTGGGGGGGGCCAATAGAATCGATCATCCCAGAGGACGAGGAAAACTTTTCAGAAAATGGTTGGAAAATATTATGTTACCTCATTCATAAATAATAAATAAATACCAATATCATGAATTTATTAAAAATAAAAAACAGAACAATGAACAGTAATAAAAAATATAATAGAAGTAATAAAATAAAATATTTTCCAAAATATAATAAAAAATTGAACAATATATAGTACTTAGTTCTTGAAAGTCCTAATCTTCGTCTTCGTTTGGCTAGTTCATTAAGAACTTCCCCACAGGACAGATGTATATTTTCATTTACATATAGTAGTGCCAGTCCGTTTAATCTAATCTGTCCAGTTGTACTTCTAAGGTATGATTTTAAATATTTCAGACTAGAAAATGATCTTTCGGCTGTGCTTGTTGTAACTGGTAAAGTTATGAAAATTTGTAATAGTCTTTTTATATTGGGATATATAGTCTCGTTGCAATCAATATAAAGCTGAACCGCATTAGAAGGAGTTGAATCTGCTGCATCTGAATATTTTTTATTCCATAATTCAAATTCTCCTTTCAAAATGCTTTCGTTGCTGAATGTTTCGAAAAAATCGTTATTAGCATATACATTGTGCAGCTTCAGAAATGACTGAACATCCTGTTCTTTACTTTTGGAAGCGGGCGAAGGAAACAATACCCTAAAAAGCTTAATAATTTCTTTGTGCTTTGTACTAATAGAGATTATGCTTCTTTATTTTTTTGTTCATAGAAGGCTTGGGGGGGGGCCCGGGCCCCCTGGCCCCCCCCCTGGCTGCGCCACTGTACACTAGTATTCACATCAGTTTTCACTTTCTTCTAACAGATATACTTATCAGTAGCATTGAGTTTATAAACCGTCAAAGTGAGTAGTAATAAAATATATGTTTATAGGTAATGGTAATTACCCTTTGCCGGCAACTAAAACCAAAATTTATTGAACTCATGTATCTCATTTATGATGAATGTCAGGTGAATTTAGAGAACAGTAAATGTGTTAGGTACAGATATATAGGGTGTTCATTCCAAAATTTCCCACCCTCATTTTCTCGATATTTGTGTATTTCTTTGAAACACGTGAAAAAAGTTGATATTTTTAAGTTGTTTAATTAGCGCGTGGTTTTCATTCGCCATATGTAACCGTGGAAAATTGTGAGCTAACGTTTTTTGGTTATTTACGCAGTTTTTTTATCTCGGTACAGGAACCTCACGCCCTTTTTTTCTTAAAAACATTATTACTTCCTTAATTTATGACATGAACTTAAATACACCCTGTATAGATGATTTTTCAGCTCGTATTTCTGTACAATCTTAATCCAACATTGTGTTGAAAAATTTAATTTTGCCGACTTATACCTATGGTATTCACTCTTTTATATCCGGCATAAGTACTCCGTTGTTGGTTTTTTAATAACGATAGGGTGGATTAAAGTGTTTGTTGTTCGCACAAAGCAGATCACTGCCAAATGTTCAATTCCCATATGATATTTTAACGGTTTTTTACTGTTGTGGGCGAGACGAGTAAAGGGAATCGACGACTCATGTAATTGTATTGCTGTTTACAAGTTAGGACCGTACAGGGTGTCTTCTAAAAAATGAACCAAATCTCACCTGCGTGATATCAATATAGAGCTGTCTATTCCTATATTTAATGTTTTTAAATTGACCCAGAAATACATTTAATATGGTGGATTTTATTAGCACCTCTACAACTTTGTAGAATTACAGATTAAATAATAAAAAAAACTTATTTTAATAAACAAATGTAGCTGTAACTATACAGGGTGACCCATTAAGAATGGAAACAGTCGCGTACAAAATTTGTTTATGGACCGATTTGAACCGATTTTTTTTTTAAAGATAGATCTCCAAAAGCTCTATATTGATACAAAATTTGAAGACGAAATTTTGATTTTCAATGCCTACTACGAATTTTTTTTTAAGTGAAGAATAGCAAAATTTTGTAAGCGATTTTTTTATAAAATATCTGACTACATCACTGGATTTAGGAGCCCTTCGATTGCATTTATACCAATTTTTGCGAAAAAAAGTTTGTTCCTAAAAAAGTTTTGACAATATCGGCATCGCCAGTGTTTGCCTTTATCGGTGAACATATTCTTTTATAAAATTAGAATAAAACCCAAAGTGAAACAAAATTAAACAACTTAAACACTGGTGCAATTATTAATAAGAACCATAAAAACTAGTTATAATATTACCTTCTTAGATAATAAATAACTACATTATAATTTTTTATTCAAAAAGTGTGAATCAATTTGACAGACTCCTTTTTCATTTTTAAAAATGTAATTTTCTAATCATTACTTTTTTTTATCAATTAATCAATTGTTGTTTATATTAGAGTTATTGTTGGTTATTTTGTGTATACTGGTTTTTATGGTTCTTATTAATAATTACACCAGTGTTTAAGTTGTTTAATTTTGTTTCTCTTTGGGTTCTATTCGATTTTTATAAAAGAATAGGTTCACCGACAAAGGCAAACACTGGTGATGACGATATTGTCATAACTTTTTCAGGAACAAACTTTTTTTCGCAAAAATTGGTACAAATGCATTCGAGGGGCATCCTAAATCCAGTGGTGTAGTCAGATTTTTTTATAAAAAAATCGCTAACAACATTTTGCTACGTTTCACTTATAAAATAATTCGTAGTAGGCCTTGAAAATCAAAATTTCGTCTTCAAACTTTGTATCAACATAGATATTTTGGAGACCTATCTTTTAAAAAAAATCCGGTTTAAATCGGTCCATAAACAACTTTTGTACGCTAGTGTTTCCATTCTTAATGGGTCACCCTGTATATACTGTACAATATTTTATAGTTCTATATATATATAATTACAATATTAATAAATATTCTATACAATATACTTTTAGTTCTTCGCGACTATTTTCTAAGTTAGTTTGAAGTTCAAGTAATCTTATAATATACTTGCAACACTTGATTTATTAAAAAATCGCCTCGAAATAATATTTACAGACTTTCCTGAGGCTATGAACGGTAAAGAACAATAACCTTTGGAGTATTTAATCTTACTGATGTAAATATCTACACCTACCTACAAAATGTAATGATTTAAAATTAAAATATGTTCAAAACTACAGAAAAAGATTGAAGAACGAGAATGGAAGTTTTATATTTGTGAATTTTTAAAAGTTTTCAACAGAAATATATTGGCTATATATTCTACTGAGAATGTAAAGATAGATTTTAAAGTTTACCATTTATGCACTAGACAGCAGCACCAACAAGGCAACACAGTATGTGCCCTCTTTGATCCAGCTTCTAAAGCGTTGACTAAAACTGCAGGAATAGTAACGTATTCTGGAGCTATCCAGCGATGTAAACGTGTATTGTATGTTGCATAAATATGAGAACGTTTATAAATATATTATGTCATAAAGTTATAGCACAGCTTACCATAACAAATATAGTGTAATGGTTTTTAGTATTTAAGTATTTGATTGAATTCATATTTTCAATTTTAGTTGACTGAGAAAACTTTTAAAACAAGTAGGTATATAGGTACCTACCTCATCTTTATTAATTATTAAGTCATTCTCCAGTATTTACTTAAAAATTAAATGTAGGTATATTACACAAATTTTGTTTTTATAAATTGTATATTTTTAAATGAACTTTATATTGTTGAAAATGTAAATGTTCCACCAAGGCCTTCGTTTATTTGCATACACTATATACACCAGAATATTTTAAGGTGTAAATGTACTATTACTTTGGTTATTGGATGAATTGTGCATTTGACTTAATAAAATTAATGAGAATGACAAGGAAAATTAGTTAATGTTTAATATAGGTCAGCTGGTGTCGTTGATGATTATCAACATGCTAGTTCAATGGTGGGGAAATAGATTTAGAGGAGGGCATTTAAAATAATTACCAAAAATTAGGGGGATCAAATAAAATATATTACAGATAACAAATTTAATAATCTATTATTGGTTAGACGTGCTAGGTTGGTGTGACAAATGAAATTTTGATTGTTCGTTAATTATGTCTGCGAAATTTGGCTTTATATTTACTAGAACCAATTCGCAAAACGTACTCAAGATGTTCGTCAGTCATCTTATTCCCCAATTTTTTTCAAGCTTCATTGTTGAAAATACCTGCTCACGCAGAGATATGAAAACCCAAATATAGACATCATTTCCTGTGTGTGTTTTATTAAATTGGGAAAATTAGATTTGGGTACACTATTATAGAAATCAAACTTTGATGAATTGTTAGAACACAAACCGCTTTGTGAATAGCTGTTTGAGAGTTTCATCATGAATTTTGTTTATCGCGAGTCATTTTGTATCTATATAGAGAAAAAATTATTTCCGTAGTCATCATGACCATTGGCCTCACTACTACATTCTACTCTACTCTACTCATTGGCCTACACATGTGCATTCTAGCTGCCCATCTTTAAAAAAGGAGCATTTGAAACAGGCACGAAGTCCTCAAAATTTACTTATTCGAGCACATATAGAAGTGGTTGGCGCTCGCTCCATCCAAAATATATACACTAAATAAGGCTATGTCGAAGTACAGCGGATGAAAGTTGAAACTAATTTTCATTATGATATTGAGTCGTTGAATAGTTTTCAAATCCAAATCATGATATTTAGATCTAAAATCAGAGTGTTTTTCGCTCCTCAAAATGTCACAATAATCTCTACTATCATATTTTTAACAGCATGGTCCTGACAAAGCCTGAGGAGATCAAAGACCATATCCCGATATTTTTTCCGTGCTTGGTCCTCCTTCAGAAGAACGTAATTTTCAGCAGGTGCCGATAACTCTAAACAAAAATTGTCATAAGTTGATCATTTAGGAGGACTACATGCGTCAAATTTGTTTGACACACCTGCTGGTATTCTAACACTTTAAAATTTGATACAATTAGGTTACGGGTGGTCCTGAATTAGTACCTATCAGGTATTTTTATTCAGATAACCAAAAGAAACTTTGAAACGAAAATTTTCTACGAAACAACTGAATTATGTGTTAATACAATATGATCAGAAATAAACGTGATCTTTTCATGTGACTTCGTTGTCAAGTTATAATACCAGGAATGCAACAAAGACCCAAAGAAGGCAGTACGGTGTGTTTCTCACCACTACTAACATTCAGAATGCCCATTAGGCAATCATGTCGCAACATCGGTCATCGATTCCACTACCTATGGCACTCTAACGAGCGCGTAATACGCGCGAAACCGGTCAGTGTCTGGTAGTTGATATCAATGAAGCATGTGATGACTTCCATGGAGATGCCGGGGTAATAGCTCAGTCTGTTAGGTGCTGGGTGATAGCCTGTGACTAACAGAATGGGTATATTGCGGCGCGAGTTCGAATCTCGCCAGGGGAGAAATGGCACCTCTCCCAGGGAATGGTTGTTTTTCATGTGTACCCTCCCTCTAGACAAGCTTTAGGCTTTCAGTAGGGAGGTTGTCCATTTCTGTGGTGTGTTTTATGTTTAAAAAAAAATGCAACGCTAGTCGGGGCACCTTTCTCGTGGAGTAGTTGTTTTCGGCATCTCCTTTCAATAAATTTAATTCAGTTATATTCTAGGATTCGCACAACGCAAATAAACAATTATTTTCTAAAACATTGAGAAGTGTACAAAGAACTTAATGGGTGGACCTTATGGATACATCTTTAAGCTTTAAAAGTGTAATAAATTTTTTAGTTTCCTATTATCTTGTAAATTGGACGTTAGGCTTTGTTCATTGTTTTAATGCTGATGTTACTAATTTAAGTTTTAATAGGTTTTTAAGTTTTGTAATACGCTTCTGATAGGCAAATACTTTTATAGTGTAAATGATTATTTTATTTGGTCAAATTCTAATTGTTAATGTATCAGTGACTTCATCTGTACTTTTAATTGTGTGTAATGTTGTCGTTAAATAAAGTGAAGTAAAGTATTATTATTAATATTATTATTATTATTATTATTATTATTATTATTATTATCCAACAATATATCTTTCAACAATATTTCAGTATACGACAGAGGTATACTGAAAAAATTTGAAAATGTTTATTCCTTATATATTCATTACTGGTCACTTGCGCCAACAGTCTTCGGATAGAGGGTATACATATACAAGATCTATACAGAAAACTGTACGTTGGGTCCCTTTGTATTTGTATCTGTCTATGCTATTCATGTCTATTTTTCTATCAATTTAGCATCAAACCAAAAACAAATATTTGCTCACAAGAAGCGGAGGAAACTAAAAATAGTAGTGTTGGCAAATTTCCGGACATTTAAAAAATGGACGTATGTCCAGACAAGTGTCTGGACATTTTAGACACTTATACGGACATTTTAGAAAATGAAATATAACAGATTTACTATACAGCATATGTCATAAGCTTCAAGATGATACCAAATATATATTATTAGAATATATTCACTGAAATACAAGCATTAAGCGAAAAATCAATATTTTCGTAATAATTTTCAATTTTTTACCTTTTACCAGCTTATGGTTAACATAATAGAAAATGAATAATATTAATTACGAAATTATGATTTAATTGGAAGCTTAAGTTTCTACTGTGTACATGTGAAATGAAATGAAATAAATAAATTATAAACTAAAAAAAAAAATAAATTTTTCTTTGGAGTAACGAGTACAATATATAACATATATATGGCATAATATGGCACATAGTAAATATTCAAAAAATAAACTTTTTAATTTCTGTAGGTAATATTTAAAAAATTGCATTATACAGGGTAAATCACGAGTCATGCTATGTATTGACATCTTTGTTATTCGAAGAGATACGAAGTTGGTTAAATTAGAAAAAAGTTGAGCAATTACTAGCACTAAATAGTGGTCCCGGAAAATTTTTGAAAAAACCGGCGGTTCTCAAAATATTTAGCAAAACAATAAATTTTCAAAAAAATTAAATTAGCTCTATCTCCGTTATTTATAGAAAGTTTCAAATAAAAATTTATTTCGTACATACATACATGCATAATTATCTTTGTTTTAATGCAACCAGAATTTTTTTTGGTCTATTAGATTCTGATATATGAATATCATCTTTTGTTTATCTTATGGACGCAATCTTAGAATTTGACATGGTTAGATAGAGAAAAAATCAAGGAATTCGGCGATGTGTAATACCAAAAGAATATAGACTAATAATATTTAGAGTTTTGAATGTAATTAAGGTTTATAATTAGTTGTTAGGTCTATAATTTTCTATATAGTTTCTTGCCATTTATTGACTTTATTATAGCATCTCCAAATCAGAGTTTCTGATTTAACCATCTTTAAGCTCAGATAATTGGAGTAAAAACCGGAAAAAGACTATAGAAAACAATTTGAAGAGATTGTGACAATTTTGAATTGGATTTTTAGGTTAGCTCAGATAGCTGAAATTGGCGATAATTATCAATCTGAAGGAAGCTGGACAGATACGATAAATGTCTAGACATTTTCATTCTGTCCAGACACTTTTGGACACATGTCCGGACATTTAAGGACATTTATATAAGTGTCTGCCAACACTAAAAAATAGTATGCAACTTCTTAAGTTCTGATTTCCATAAAATTACCGTTTACATGACAATGCATGCAGCCTGCCATGTACGCATATCAGTCATTCCTCATATATATACGAGTATTTTATGCAAGTTCACAGGTTAAAAACAGGAATAATGAAATTTGCGTCAATTAGCAATGTTTTTCATTCACATAGGAAGAATACCGAACAATTGTTTTCTGAAACATTAAGGTGTATACAAAGAACTTAATGGATAGGTACATCTTTAAGCTTTAAAAGTGCTATAAAATATGTAATTTCCTATTACGAGTATCTTGTAATCGATACTTTAAATATCTCTAAATAGTTAATAAATAATAAAAATATATATTAAACTGAGAATGGTTTGTGAATTATACACAATCCGTTATACCAATATGAGATAATAAATTGTTTCTGAAAAATCTAGAAATTGATTTTTATCTGGAATCTCAAGAACTCATTTGATAATATTGAACTATTATTGTAATCTCAAAAATTTCCTACTGTGACTGCATCTACGGTACTGCTCTTCTCAAAACGGATTCAGACCGATTGCAAAGGATTCAAAATTCCTGTTTTAGATTCGCGTTTGGAATAAGAAAATTTGATAGCGGTATTAGCAAAATCATCCATGATTCTCATAATTTAATACTTGACAAATTACGTAAATTACATTTGCTATGTATCACTCACAAAATATTGAAAACGAATATTCCATCTTATTTATTTAACAAGATACATAAACTGCATAAATCTACTTCTAATTTTAAATCCCGGCATTCCAATCTACTAGAAATACCTCGCCACACCTCTGCCTTGTTCACTAGAAGCTTTACGTATAATGCGCCTAAACTATATAATAGTTTAGCTCCAGAGTTTCACAACTATTCGATAATTAATTTCAAAAAGAAATTGAAGGGCATTCTGTTAATTACGTCTTGATCCTTATGCCTTGATTTATATGTTTTCATTCTGGTATTTTTCTTTCTCTTTGCATATTATTATTATTAAGTATCACTAATTTCTATCACTTCGTCGCAGCATGTCTAAGGTCTGTGGCATTTCTCATTCTTTTATCGTATATTAATATCCTTGCTGGTCTTGTTGCTGTTGTATAATATAGCTAGTGGTACACTTGTTACAATGTTAATATTTGTGTTCTTAATTAGGGTTAAGTTGAAAAACAGTTGTACTGACACTTCGCCCTATCCATTTACATTTAATTTATATATTATTATTTTATGTGGTAAATAAAGACAATTTATTATTATTATTATTATTATTAAAATAGCTAGATACAAATTTCTGCCACCGAAGAGTAAGTAAGTTTTATACACAACATCTTCCCATAACGGCAATAAAAATATCAACTGTCTTTTTAGTCTTGCAACTTTAAAAGCAGATGGAAATCCTCCAACTATTTGGTAAATAAGATTCAGCCATTAACTGCCGCAGTTTGTACAAAATTTTATTCTCTCCACTGGGGCCCTACAAAGTATTTATGGAATCCATTAAGATTTTTGTAGCACTCATCTCACGCCTGTGTTGCATTTTTCCAATGATTTAATTTTTTTTATATGCCAAACTAACATTGGTTATTTAGTTTCAACTTAATAAATTTCTGAGTGGGTTATAACACTAAAATGCGTAATTCAATAAAAATAGCTATGACCTATTTTAGTAGATCTATAATTCTGGTATTAGTATAGTAGGAGAAAAGTAACTAGTAGATAAATATAATACAAAATAATAGATAATAATTTTGTGGTTCACTATTACCTTATGTGATACAAAAATTCTAAGTGTTATTGAGATATTATGCAAAATGTGCAATATGGTTAAAAAGATGTCTAGGTTATATTTAATATATTCAAATTTAAAGTACGTATTTATAAAACATTAAATTTGAATTTGAAATTATAGAGGAGTATACCTTGCCCTTGCCTATAATATTGCTATTTTCATTGTCGTGGACAATTACATGCAAAGTTATACAGACTACATACGGGGTGTTCCTAATATATATGTAGGTAACAATAGGTACCTATGATGCATTCTTGAAGTTAGAAAATGTATTGATTACCATATTATTACCTATGTCATTGGCTAAATTGTACAACCAATAACTTTAGCGATGCCTTTATACAAAAATCCTCTATCCTCTACTGCCTTGGGTCTGTTACTGTCTGTAGATATAACAAGTTATAGTAAAGTTTTTAAAAATTTATAAATATTTTACTATGTATAATTTTCTATAAAACCCCAAATAGTCTAGTCTATGTCGAAAGCAAAAGCTGTAAGTAAATTTACATCCAAGCGTCAAACGTTGATGAAAGAAATTACCAAAAGATTGAAAGATTTATATTATATTATAAAGAAAGTTCAATAGTGACAATAATTTAATTTAATTACATGTTCATTTTTGGGCTCGCTATGGGGATAACATTGTCGGTATTTGAACTGGTACTGAAATAAATTTGAGTGGCTTTCTCAATTATTTAAATTTGCTTAACGATAATATTCAGTTTACAATGGAAAAGGATGAAAACAATAAATTAAGCTATTTGGATATAACAATAACAAAGGTAGAAAATAAATTAAAATTCTCGGTTTATAGAAAACCAACAACTTCTGACGCAATTATACCAGCAAGTTGGCATCAGTCCTGGCAAATAAAAAAGTCGGTATTCCATAGTTTAATACATAGGCTTTTAATGTTTCCTCTAGAAAAGACAGATTGTGAAAAAGAATTAACTATAATCAAGCAAATTGCAAGAAACAACGGATATAAAGAAATACTAATAGATAACATGATAAAATACAAAAGGAGGAAATTAATTCGTCGAGAGTTTTACAATATTGGGGAAAAAGAAGGCACCTATAGTTATATTAATCACGTCCCAGGTTACAGTGAAAAAATAGCTCGCAAATTAGAACGAAACTGGTGTAAAACGATTAGTATCAACAAACTTAATATTAGTAGGATTTTGATAAACACAAAGAAAGGGTTAATAAATTGAAACAACCAGAAGTATACCGAATTAACTGCGTAAATTGTAATCCCCTGTATGTGGCTCAAACCGGTAGAGTTAACAAACTAGAGTAAAAGAACATAAAAAAATCCATACTAAATCACGTAAAAAATTCAGTATTATCGACGCATTATATAGAAAACAATAATTTTATAGATCTGGAAAATGTAAAGGTACTGCATCGGGAAAAGAAATGAAAGCGCTTAGATCTGTTAGAGCAATTGGAAATTAAAAAATCTTTAATTAGAAATCCTGGTACTACGAATGATCAGATAGATTTTACACTTTCACCCTTCTTAGAAAAGGTACTAAGAACTAGGGCTTTCCCAGATAGCAAGGATCAACTGGTGTATGTAAAGAGGTAAATAACTAAAATGCGCTTGGAAATATTTTTAAGTAATATTTCTCTATTGAGAGAGGCTTAACAAGCTGAAATACTATATATATAGGTAGAGTGTTTTCTATATATTTCTTCAAACATCTAAATGAGAACTGTGTTTTTTACCTAGGAGCGTTAGCCTCATACGAGCTTAGCCTTCACATTCACTTACAATCTGAAGCGCAGTCTCATCTGCATCATCGCAACCCCGACATACCGGATTTTCTACTAATCTTAAATTATAGATATGCTTTTTGATATAGCAGTGCCATGTTATGAGCCCTGTCATGCTCCTGTGCCGAGGTTTACTCATGCCCAGCATCTCTACAGTTTTTCTCTCCAAAGGACCTTCCATGAGTGCGATTATAAGCGACTTCGCAAACTGGGTCCGATCCCATGAAAGTCATTTTAGATCCCTTTCTAGCAAGTTCATCTCCCCGTTCATTTCCTTCAATGTCTTTATGACCTGACACCCAACACAGTGGCCATATTGGTATTGGTACTTTGCTCTTAGAACTATTGCATAATAATCTCAACATTTGTTAAAGTTCGGAAATCAGAAAGCACATAATGGAATTTTCAGTCAAGTAAAATGAGCTTCTTTTAAAAATAATAATAAAAAAAATCCGGTATAAGATAATATGTATCTATATTAAATTCAAAACTACATCTATAATGGATTTGTTTTGGATTTGAAAGCGTTTTCCCAGTTATTTAGTGCTTTTTACTTCAGTGAGATTACGTTTACAACAACCTGTCGAACTTTTCTGCCCGTTTGCTTGACCCGATTACTGTAGGAACAAACCCAATATGTGATTTGGCATAATTCCTGTAATAAGTTCCCCTTCCACCAAATATTTACTGGATAGGAGTATATTAACATGCTTATTCCAATTGTGAGTCCAGTAGTTCTTTCAACAGTTTTGGTGACCATGTCGTCAGAAGGGGTGCGTAAAAACGTTTTAATATATTTGTGTGTAAACGAATGTATTCCAGTTTATTATAATTATCTCGATAACATCTAGAGGCATAATTTTTTGAGAACCGACCGCCATTTAAAACATCAAATCAAAAAATAAGTAATCCGAAATTACAAAATTACATTTTTTTTTTTTATTTTTACAGAATCAAATCAGATGTTGTTGAGACTATTTTAAAAAGTCCTGTACATTCTAGAGTTCCTTGTCACAAATTTAATTGACCTATATTTACATTTTTAAGAATTTTTTAAAATTAATTTAATTTTTTCATAATTTTTGTCGATAAAATTCAGTTGACTTATTAAATATTTATAGCAATATGTCCAACGTTAAGAGTTTGCTTTGATACTACACAGGGTGGCCTTGGAAATAGGCATATATATATATTGTGTTTTCTTATTTTAAGTTTTTTTTTAAGTTTAAGTTTTTAAGAAAAATGTTAAAACGCAAATTGTTAGTGCTCGTGATAATGTGAACTAATATCCACAATATAATATAGGGTGCATTCATTTATCTACTTATTGAATCGTTTATTTTTTGTTTGCTTTCTAGACTTACACACTGTACTTTTGTATAATTTTGTACTATGATATTTCATTTACATACAATGTTTTGAATTGTTTCTGGGGTGATTGTATGAGCAGCTTGGTTGGATACCGCCACCCATAACAAATACTTTATTTATGTTATTATTATTATTTATTCATGTGGTTACATATTCTCAAAAAATATGGTATAATAAAAATAATAAAAAGTCTGCTGAAAAAATTAAATGAAATGAAAGATATTATATGATTTATTCTAGGTGTCAGTAGTAAAAGATGTCCTTCCAGCATCAGGAGCATCATTCTCCAGTACCATAATGATGGGCCTCATTGGAATTTTAACTCTTTTGATTGTATATGAATTCTGGTTTCGCAGTTTGAGGTATGTCAAGTTAGGAAACAGGATGCCAGGACCAAGAGCCTTTCCCATTGTTGGAAACGCTCTTATAGCATTAGGGCAGTCTCCCGGGGGTAAGTAATTTGAAACATTAATCCAGTGTAATAATCGACAGCTTATTTGCTTAAATTTTATAGTCCATGAAAATATATATCGAATTATATATTGATGCTAGATTCAATATTGAAAGTGATCTGCTACTGGAAAAATTAAATAGTAATTAATTGTTCTACTAACGTAACAGATTCGCTGCAGCAGAAGAACTTCTATTGTCAATTAAAATGTATATAAAACACAAATTTAAATAAATGTTGTTCTGCGACCAAAGCGAATGTTATTCATGACAAACTCACTACTTTTTAAGACTATATTTCAGTTTTCTAAATATATCTTGAAATGATGAAACGGATTTATTTAGATTTACACCGATGAAAATAGAACTGGAAAGAAAAATATTATTTTTAGATAATAAATCGACAAAAAATATGTAAACCTAGCACAGCAACCAATAAAGAATAAGAATATATAAAAAAGATAATAACATACTTTAATTGATATTCTAGATATGATGCGAGTCGCCCGGGGTATTTATGACGATTTAAAGAGCGATGTGGTACGAATATGGTTAGGACCGAAACTCATCGTCGGTTTAATGTCTCCATCAGATATTGAGGTAAGCGAAAACAACCAAGGCTTCGCTCAGAACCCTGGTGTTTATTTATTAATAAATACTCTTTCAATAATTACAACATTCTGGTTATCTTAGTTCTAGTTCTAGTTCTAGTTCTTAAAGCACAATGCCAGGGGCTTCTACGACTAAAATTAACGTAATTTTGTTAAATAAACATAGTTCGGGCTACTCAGGATTTTCAAAATAAAAAAAAAAATTTTTTTTTTTCTAAACCGCTTATGACATTTTTAACAAATTTGTACACGTTTGAAATATATTAGTAGTTATAAAATAAAAAAAGTCAGCTTTCATAAATAACCAGTGGCGGAGGTATATGTACTATTATGTCTTTTTTATATCACAAACAAAATGTAACTTCATACACTTCAGTGCATTCCCTTTATTTTTTATCTCTATACAATTTATTTTTCGCATCCTTCACCATTATGCAAAGAATTCAAGTAAGTAACTAATTGTCTTAACAAGTGTATTTTTATTATATATGCTTATTATATGTAATTATGTAATTATATATTTAATCATGTATACGATATCGATATAGTAGTGGATATCTCAAGCGGTTTAGAATCTAAAAATTTTAAATTGACTTTTTTTAATTGTGAAAACTGTAGGTCGAAAACGGCGGCCTTATAGTATTTATATAATAAAATTACCTTAATTTTAATCATATAAATGTCTTTAAAATATTGTCTTCATTGTCTTTAAAAGAATATGTCATTTCTTCTGGTATAACTGAGTAGATAGTAACGTTGTAATTTCAATAAATATTTAATTGATCTATTTGCAGATTATCCTAGGCAGTCACGTTCATCTAGAGAAATCACGAGAATATGATCTCTTCCAACCATGGTTAGGAGAAGGTCTACTGATCAGTAAAGGTATGACCATAATCATGTGTATATTGAAAGGATGATCTGAACTGAAATTTTAATGGCTCTTTCAATCTGAATTACATTATTAAATTTTTAGGGGAAAAATGGCGAACGCACAGAAAAATGATAGCTCCCACGTTCCATTCATCAATATTAAAGTCATTTATGCCAGTTTTCAATAAAAATTCAAACAATTTACTGGAGAGCTTGAAAAAGGAAGAAGGGAAACTGTTCGATATTCATGATTATATGAGTGGAACTACTGTTGATACTCTATTAGGTAGGTTCGGTAGGTTAATGCAATTGTCTGCTTTACAGATAATTAATGAAAGTTGTTAATTTTTTCACAGTATAAAAATTGTAATATTTTATTAAAATAGGGATAAGTTTACACGCATCTGAATTTTAGATTTTTATTATTTTAGATAGTATTACACAGGCCTGAATCTCATTAAGTCTCAACCTGAGGAGACAACTAAGAATACATTTGCTGCAATTTTTTTTAGAAAAATACAAAAATGTGAAGCACAAAAATCCGATATATTAGTTCGGTTTTGAGTTAGACGAAATAAAATTTTTTACATTTCCCGAGTCTTCTGTGTCTTTGTTATAGACCGGATATAAAATACGCCCTCTAATGCGGCTTGCAGAATAATAATATTCGGCTCCTTCCGCACACAAGTCACATATTTTTAGGCTACTCCTTGTAATTAAAATGAGGGGTAGAAATGTTATTATTATTTGAAAGTGTCAAAAGATTTTTATTATTTCTAGAACGCAAAATCAAGTGGTCATAATAGTTCTTTTTTACCAACACTTTATCGAGGAATATGTTCGAATTATAAGGCTATATACTACTTTGAATACACAAGAAATACGTAACAACATTAATTAAATTGAAAGCATTTAAAGTAAAATTATTCGGAAGAAAAGATCTAAGAGTTGGACTAAAAAACTGTTAAAATACATAGGATGTTTGCTTTGACATTTGACATATTTTTCTGTGCTTTTATCAGTATACAGATATTTACGTAATTGTTACGCATTCTATTACAAAGCACTATTTTATAAACGGCTTGTGCCACCTCTGAATCGTTAAGCAAATACAAATTTTCCTTGTTTAATATGTACTTCTTTATTAACTGCATATGGTAACAATGACTTATGAATACTTGTTTCCGTTGTCGTATAGATACTTAACCTATTACAGGTTAAATAAAAATGTGTAATTCATTTTAAATACACTTTCCATGAAAATAATGTGGATATATTAAAAATTAAAATTAACTCGTGTAATTTAATACGCACATGAATTTAATTAATGTTGCTTTTAAGTATAGGCTCTATTTTTCCCTATTTTTTATTCATAAATTAGATATATCTCTTCATCTAGAGATTATTAATATTTGCTAAATAAATAAAAATACTTTAGATTCATAAAATATAGTTAACTACTTAGTTAATTAATATTTTAACAGCTATTTGCGAGGAAAGAGTAAATCTGAGCATAAATATTTAGTATAGTGTAGCACAATATACCTAATAGCCCATTTTGTCAACTTATCCTTGTTAAATTATTACATAAAACTGTCCTTGCAGAAACCGCTATGGGTGTCCAAAAAACTGACGAGGACAATACGGGTTTCGAATATGCTATGGCCGTCATGAAGTAAGTACTTTTAATTTATTATGTTGGTATAATGTAATGAATAATGTTGTTTAAATTGGCGAATTTGTAATTGTTACAAGCTTTTCTTATTTAATTTAACTCAGAAAAAATATGTTATACAAATACCGCTGTGTTTTCTTTTAGCTAATAACTACCTAGTCATTCTTTTTGATTTTGTAGGGCAATATTTTAATTAAAATTTTAGTAGCAGTACCAGTAAGTAAACCTGTACTGCTTTTAGTGTTTTCTACTATCTGTTGAAAGCAATTGTGTTTTGTTGATTTGTGTCTTGCAATAGGCTCATGTAAGTGATTATTTATGTGATTATTTATGTGAACTCAAGATTATCAACTTTTTTACGGTTGCGACTATTTTATATAATCTAATATCTGAATACCTGAACCCAGGGTTTAACTGTCCTAACTCTCCAAAAAAAGGGATTTTTTACAATTTTGGGAACTTAGCTATGAATATATTCCCAAAATTGTAAAATATGCCTTAGTTTGTAATACATTCTACGTTGAATCATTGTTTGAAAATGACTTGGTAAGTCGAAACTGCAGTCACAAATTTTGTAAAAAATATAGTGGTAAATTACATAGAAGCGTGTATCACTGTTCTACAAGATGTTAAATTACTACATAGTAATGGCTTCCTTAATCAACTTTTTCAGAAATTATTTTTATTAATACCTGTATTATCTGATTGGCTTTTGCTTAACATATTTTTTCTTTTTTTCTTAATTTGTTTTTTTCTTTAAGTTTTCATACTTACTTGTAGTCCTTACTGTAAACAATGCTTTAGAAGCAATAAAGTTATTATTATTATTATTACTTAATTAAAATAATTATTCTTTTAATAAAAGCTCTTTTTTAACACTATTGTATTAGTAATATACGGTTTTTCTGTTTTGACGATGAAATACAACACAGCAAATAACAAAGGTTTGCTTACTTATCAAAGTTCGTCTCTTCAATACCTAATAAAATTTAATTTAGAACAGGCTGTATGTTATCCCATCATTTAATTTTACTATGAATCTTTTCAGAATGTGCAATATCCTACACTTGAGACATTACAAATTTTGGTTACGACCTGACTTTATATTTAAATTTACGTCGATGTGGAGCGAGCAGAATTATTTATTGAATGTCATCCACAGCCTAACAAGACAGGTAGGTAGTGTTTTATGTTGCAATAATAATACGGAATTATACATATTACGACCTTCTAGTGTAACTGACTATTTAATGAAACAGTGTGGTCAGTATATGAAAAGCTGTCAAATGCAGAGTCACAAATTTAAATGCTTCGGGGCTACTTATTTCGTCGTGAAATAAAATGCTTCATATTTCAGCCTTGAAATAAAATGCAGTTTGCTGCAATAATGTTCCTCTTGAATCTGCGGCTGCATTTTAAATTTTTGCACTCTGACAAACAAAAGGTTTTTACACCTTATACTTAAACATACTGGTCTAAGTAACATACTTATTTATACATTTCTTTAGGTATTTAGCAAAAAAATATTAACAGCGACATATTTTTATAGTAATTGTAATTACCTATTAAAGGGTGTGTGAACCAAAAAAACAACTTTGTTTTAAATAAATAAGAAGAGAAAACTTAGAATTTTCATGATAACGACACCTCTCTATTCAAAATATTAACGGAGAAAACGCCTGGTCAAATTCAGATTTGCCGGTGTGACGTCACGCCGGCGAATCTGTAACAATAATAATTTTATCATTTCCTTAGTAACAAACACATTCCGTTTCTTGTATTTAAGCCGGTGTGACGTCACAGGTTAGACGCTCTCTACTTAAAATGGCTATATCTCCGTTATTATTTTGAATAGAGAAGTGCCGTTTTCATGAAAATTCTTAGCTTTTTCTTCTTATTTCTTTAAAACAAAGTTGTTTTTTTGGTTCACACCCCCTTTAAACATTTATCATAATTTTTTAATTTAACTGTTTAACTGACTTACTATCTGCATAATATGTAAACATCGGATAATGTGACAAAAATTTAAACACACGAAATGAAATAGACTTGCTTAGCACCGATGAACAAACTTTCACTAGCACTATATAAAATTATCTTTGCTTTGGCAATTTTTAGAACATTCAACTGAACATACTGAATATTTTATATCAATATTTATATATTCATTACTTAATTTCTATACACCGTATATTCAAGACAACGTCTGATCCAATAATTAAACATATTTTAGGTAATAAGGCGCAAAAAGGAAAACTACAATGCAAGAGAGTCAAGGGGGGAACCAAGTATGTATAGGAAAGCAGTGAGCACTTCTGTTTTTAATGAAAAAGATGGTAATATAAATGAATTGTCTTCCTTTAATTACATTAGGGACGATCTGGATGAAAACGAAGACAATGACATAGGTACTCTTGGTTAAAAAATTTATTATATATTATATATTTTAACTGAACTTAATTTTAGGTGAAAAGAAAAGGTTGGCTTTCTTAGATTACATGATTGAGGCTAGTAATACAAAAGGAAATTCTCTGACTGATGACGAAATTAAAGAGGAAGTAGACACAATTATGTTTGAGGTATTTTAATATAGCATAATAGAGATTTTTTTCTTTATTAGGTATTTTAATATTATATTTGATACTAGGAGTAGAAGGTGAATATTATTTGTTGATCCCAGAAGTTTACACAACCGAGGCGTTAGCCGAGGCTGTGTAAACTGGCCGAAACACATAAAGAGCTTTATACTCTGAGTGACATATAATCTTTTTTCTTCAAGCATCAAAATTAAAACTGTATTTCTTCAGTCATTTATGCTTGTATAAAAAGCGATCTGACTCTTTTTTTTATCCGTGTTATGGTTATACTTTTACTTTTTTGTACTAGTAAAAAATAAAAATATTTCTTTACTAGCAAAAACAATAGGCGTTTTCTATAATACGTACCATATAATATAATGTAAGTATTATTATACGATTGAAGAAAAATAAATTCATAATACGAGTAATACCAATGTATGATAATTAATATAATAAAAAATATATATTTTAATAAAAATTTGCGTCGTAGATACATCTTGGAACGTTCAATTTATTTTTTTCTCTTAAATCTTCTATATAACCATCACTTTTTCCAAATGGAGTAAATACAGGACCATACGTAAATAATTAGTAGTAATAATAATAAACACTGGCAATTTTTTTGGCAGGGCCACGATACAACGGCAGCCGCTTCAAGTTTTGTTCTGACGATTCTTGGAGTGCATCAGGATATCCAGAATAAGGTTTTCGAGGAACTTAAGGAGATCTTCCAGGGTGATCTTTACAGACCCATCACTTTCAACGACACGGTACAAATGAAATACTTGGAAAGAGTTATTTTAGAAACTTTGAGGATGTTTCCGCCAGTACCAATCATAGCTAGAGTGTTGAATGAGGATGTTAAATTAGGTAAACAAGAGTAACATACATCATATTAAATTTTAAAGCGTCTTTACTCGACTCCATATCTGCTTCATCATCTGAATGAAATTACTAATTTCATTAAAGTCAAGGGTAATAATAACTAGCCGAGTATTTTACTAGAAAGTGGGACTAGGATTTTTCATGTATCATGAAACACTATTTTTGTTTTCATAATATATTATAAGGAATATCTAAGAGATCACTTTGCGCCTGCAAACGATTAATGTGCATACACGAGACAATTGTTTTATATGATTATGACATTAGTAGTAGGTATATCTATACACATAATGCAATTTAGATAATAGAAATTCGATTATAATCTATATCTATATATCAATAATACTATAAAATTAAAAGCAGCCAGAAAATAATCTTGCTGATACTCAGTATAAGAAAACTTGTGTATTTACACCTAAACTATTACGTTACAGCTACTGAGGATTTCATTATACCGGCGGGAACCACGGTAGTTATTGGAACATTCGCCGTGCACAGGAACCCTAAGTATTACAAGAACCCCGAAAAATTCGATCCCGATAACTTCCTACCAGAAAATTGCCAAGACAGACCATACTATGCTTACATTCCTTTCAGTGCTGGTCCTAGAAGCTGTGTTGGTAAGATGTTGAGAAAAATATCTTCTCATTAAATTTTAATACTATTCGTTTCATCATTTTTAATATTCAAACTCATATACTGAAAATATAGTATATATTTTTTATATAGTATATATTTAGACACATATTCAGTGAAAATTAGATAATAGAAGTTTCAAAACATTATTTTTTATTGAAAAGTTCAATACAAAATATATGTAGCTATAAATCGTATTTTTCAATTCACGAAATAAATATTCACTTAATATTTTTATATTCCATTTGTTGATAAATAATGATGATGATATAAATCAATTACTATAAAAAATCAATTCAAGTTTATCGTAATGTTTTCTATGTTGGTTTAATACGTAAAACAAATAAACGAGAAAAACGCAAGTACCTCCATTAATGCTGAAATTCTTATTCCAGGAAGGAAATACGCTATGCTGAAACTGAAAGTAATCCTCGCAAGTGTACTTCGTAAATACAGAACCATTTCTTTGAAGAAACAAGAAGAATTCAAATTACAAGGAGATATCATTCTAAAGAGGGAGGATGGTTTCCATATCAAGGTAGAAGAAAGGCGATAAGAAAGTAGTGATTATTGTTAGTATTGTGATAGTAAACATTTTCAATAAGTTGTAATAAATGTACACAAAACTGGTTCATTGTTATTAATAAAGATTTAATGTTATTTATTTATTTATTTATTTATTTATTTATTTATTTATTTATTAAAATATCCAACGGGCACAAGACCCAGTTACAGGATAAATTTACACTGTAATTAGTTGAACAAACAGGATTATAATATACACATATAATATAAACAGCGGAACAAATATATAGACAATACTATAAACATTTGATAATATAATCAACAAAACCCAATAATATACTTATAAAAATATGAACAATGTATAAAACAAAATAATAAAATAAAAACAATACATAAATTTAAAAAGAAACAAAAAAACTATAGTATAAATAATATTAATTAAAATATGCTTTAATATCAGTAATCCTACAAGACAAGATATCAAGCTCAGGCTCAACTTTATAATAGTGATGTATCATTTGATAAACAGGAGAACTCTTATAAATATTTGTTCTATGACTCCTGATACAAAACAAACTGCTTTTTCTGGCACTAAAACTTGGGATATGAAAATCAAGTAACGCTAAAAGATATTCACAACTTATCACATTCCTAACTATCTTATAAAGGAAAATCGTAGGTAACATATTCCTTCTGCTAGCCAAACTGTTCATATTAAACCTTTCGGTAAAGATTTCGTTAGGCGTATCTCTCACTGGATAAAAATTATCCAGGACAAATGACGCACATTTATAAAAGCGTCGCTGTACGTTCTCTATTGCTGAAATATGTATAGCATATATTGGGCTCCACACTACAGATGCATACTCGAGCTTGGACCTGACAAAAGTGGTATATAATAATTTCATGGTGTCGATTGATTTAAAGTCTTTTATGTTAGTTATTAGTTATACTTCATACTTCCTCGAGGTCAACCATCAGACACTGACTGATTTCGCGCTTGTTATGCTCTCATTAGAGTGCCATAGTTAGTGGAATCGATTTGAAAGTGACACATTGACCGTGGAGTCGTTATTTGTAGGATTGTTTTCCTCAAGGCAATAGAGGTCACAGCTGTAATGGCGCCTGCAGATGAACAGGTAGCTATCTGCCTGTCAATTTGACAATGATTATTCTCAGACGGATAGTAGCAAAGGCCCAAAGAGGCACTACGGTGTGTTTCTCACGCCTACTAATAATTAGTTATGATTTTTGCTGATTTTATCTACCTCTATATCTTATAAAGGATATACAAAGCTCTTATTGCCGAAGATGGTAGAAGTATAGAGCAATAAATTAAAAAAGATTATGCCAAGTTAAATCTGACGTGAAAAATTCTGATAATAATAATTCTAATGAAAAAGCGATATATTAAGCTATATGCCTTTTCATTATTTTTGCAGACATCAAAGTAATTGGATTGGAGTTGGTGTAAAGTTGAACACACGACATAATAATGTGCTGATGGTATTAAGATTATTCAGGAGCCATTTTCATAAAATCGATTTATGAAAATGTTAAGCTGCTAGAAAGTAAAAATTGTGGTACTATAAGGTACAGAGAGTCACGCTAAATCCAAATATATTAAAATATATAACCTATTAAATTTAATTTTGAAAATTTTTTTTCAACTTCAGGTGAACCGAGTGAAATTTTTTGGGTGTATTTTAAAAATAATTTTAGGTTTTATTAGCCTATCCTTAATTTGGTTGCCATATCTTCTAAAACAAAAGAAATACCAAGCCGAGTCACATTCATATTCCAAAGGCTATAAAATGCGCACAACATGGAAATTTCGAAATTTTTATAAATGAATAATACCACTAACTGAATATTTTATTATGGATGACAATACCTATTTCGAATATACCCTTTAACTTTGAATATTTTTATTAATTTTGCAACAAACACAAAATCCTTGCACAATGTTTCAATATATAGTCCTATGTATTATGCATTCTTACATAATGTAAGATATTGTCAATTAATTATATTGACAAAACTAGTGGGCGTTTATTAGTGATCCTCTTAGAACTGACTGCTTCCAATAAATCTCGAGAAGGATTTTATTCGGAGTGAGTACAAAAAATAAATTAGTTTTCTACAAAACACTAGAGCAGTCGACGAGCGCCTGGGAAATGATTGAAGTGTTTAAATGGAGATTTTTTATTAAAATTGATAAATTAGGTATATTATAGCAATAATGATTTCAAAATTATATTTTTACGAGTACGTACAACTTTTTACGACAAGATATATTGCAACGAAATTTCTGTCCACCGTGTGGCCGTGTACCTATATCCTTCTCCAAAAATACTAGACAGCATTTCTTACTATTACACATAAAGAAAAAGTACAAACCACGTTAAGAAAAACTAAAAAAAAAATTACCAAGTCGGTAGAACTCTTGATAGGGTTGAACTGCTGCAATTCACGATTAAGAGTTTACGATATAAATACGAGAATACGTTCAAACATATATTTTTAGCTTATGGAATAATTAGTGCAAACGACAGTATTCAGTTTTAATGTTTGACTTTTTAAGTTCTTTGAATCAAATTTGATTTACTAGGTACCAAATATATTTTGACGGTTTTCCACTGTATTTATTCCAGAATAAATATATCATACAAACAAAAAGCAAAGAAGAAAAACTAGTATGAAATGATTTTCATAATATTTCTTAAAAATAAAAATATCTGATAGTCGTTTACATGATTTTTTTCTTCTGCTAGTAATAAGTCTAAGGGCCGGTCTTTCCATCTCTTTATAAAGTTGCTTTTAACTAAAAGAAACTTAAAGTTAACAAGTGAATTTATCTGGCAGTTAAAAAATTGCGTCTTTCCAACACAATTTAACTACTCTTTTGTAAAAAGACTGTTTAATGATATTGGCAATACTGATTAAATAAGAAAGTCTATATAATAAAGTGAGACAGATGAAATGCGTCAATCCGTCAATCATAATCAACAAAATATGTCAATTATGACAACATTACCTATATAAATATAACAAGCGTTAGGATAATCAGTGAATATAACATACTGTGGCTATAACCAACTAACTATAACTTTTTTTAAGTTCTAGTCGTTTCTGGGATCTCTAGTTTAAATTTAATATTCAGAAGTGTAAAAATGTCTTCCCAGGATGATACAGTAAAAAGACTTGGAACCAAATTGCTCAAGAATTTGAGGCCCTCACTAGTACAAATCGTATCAGTTCAATCCTCATTTCAAAATATGATTCAATAAAACATGTTATAAAATCTAAGAAATATGTAGATATCATTTCTTTTTTATTATTAACCTGTTAGTGTGATGCCGTAAATGTTGCTCGATTTCTTCTAGAATATTTAACACCGTTATTTTTGAAACAACAAATCTCCTCATAAATCTTCATCATCCCAAATGTTTAAATTGTCTATATGAGGCCTTACAGTATATATTTTTCGTTCGCGATTTGTAATATTTACCATGTTTATAATTTCATGATCTAATAATATTTCTTCTTCAAAATCAATAATGTTTCCATCATAAAAATATATTTTTTGACGTTTTATTAATCTAATTGTTTACTAACACTCAAATTTGTAAACTCTCTGAGGTTAGAAATCTCTTTATAACTACTTATAGGCCAGTTAAAGTGACCGATAAGTTAAAGAGCAGATAGAGAACTTTAAAGACAGGATTTAATCTAAAACACAGTGAAAAGACCCATTTTGTAGTTACAAGGAAGATAAATTTAAAATGATGTTTATAAGGAGATGGAAAGACCGGCCCTAAATATTATATTTATTTGGAAATTCGTTTATTTTCAACCTACCAATTATGATTTCATATTATGAGAACAAATGCACAGTAGAAACAATAGATCTATTTAAAATTAATTTCCTAATAGTATACATGGCGAGTACTTAATAACGTTTTGTTAAACATATTATTAGGGAACCTCAATCTGTAAATCATTTATAAGATTTAAGATATAATTGCTATTTAATAAATTGATGAACATATATACGTATATATAGGGCTATGCGGTACCATAATGATTTGTTTCGATTTCTAATAATATTTTACAAGATGTTTGAAGGTAAGGTTTAAATATCTCTCTAACAAATTTGTATCTGTGGATATATTTAAAGGAATTACTAGAAAATTACTTAATACAGATGATGGTGCCAAAATCAGCTTATGGTTTCCAAAGTTTCTTTTGAAGGTAGTATGCATGTGGCCAGGAAAAGATAATGTTGTAATACAAAGATTGGCCTTCTGGTTATTGATGTCATTTTGCTTATTTATTGAATATGGTTTATATTGTTTTATCGCCGAGAACTTCCAAGATTTTAATGAAAGTTTTGCTGCTATTTCTTCTTTCTCAACAACTTTGCAGGTAAATCTGCATTTGTCTCATTCCGTCAAATAAATAAAATATTATGTTTTCAGGTCATTGTAAAAATATCTGTACTTTATTACTACTTAAACTCAGCTAAAGGCATAATGGACATTATTTTGCATAAGTTTTGGCCCTCTAATTTAATAAGCAAAGAACTGGAAGAGTCTTTGAAAAGCGACTATCACGGACTACTCATTGGTATGATGTCTATATATGCTACTGGGCTGTCTTTTTCTATAAGTTTTCTTCTTACTCCACTTATTAAAAGAAAACGGGAAACACCTTATAGTATAGTTTATCCGTTTGACTACAACGATAGTCCCAAATTTGAATTGATGTACTTTGTGCAGTGTTTCATCAACTTTTATATTGTACTGCATACCGTATGTGCGGTAGATAGTTTGTTTATGGCCATATGCTATAACATTTCAGTCCAGTATCGACTGCTGCAAAAAGCTATTTTGAAATTAGGAACTGATGAAATGAAAAATTTGAATAGTAAGCTGATTTCACTAGATGATGAATTTTTCAGTAAAGAAGAAAATGTTACTGAAGAAAGACAGTTTTTAATTCGGTGCATCAATCATCATTGTTTATTATTGAGGTAGGTACGTCTCCACACCTGTTTCATAAAGAAGAGAAGAAACTATTTCATACAAGGTTTTGCCCATAACATTGAACGCTTATATTACGTTTATATTAACATATGAGTTTAACTGCTCCAATTACACCTGACTGATTGGTTATATTTGCGAGCTCCGTAGCCGAACGGTTAGAAGCATCAAGTTTTTAATCATTCTCCGCGGTTGACAACGCGACGATTCGAATCTAATTGCTCCTATATTAAAGCTGTGTGCATAAAAATGGTAACGTTCTTAATATGTAACTAGTACTGCAATATCACTGTCACTAAATGGTTAACAACCTACTGTTCACTTTAATTAATAAGGTTTTCCAGGTTTCTCTTATTCTCTTACTAAATAGGTAGTAGTTAAAGTTATAATATCGTAAGTCGTTCCGGCACCCGCGGCCCGCAAAATAATAATATGCCGCTCCCTCTCCCACACAAGTCTCTGACTTCCGGGCTCATCATCAAGATGAGAACGGGCGATATAGATATTATTATTATCATTATTATCTCTTTCAGAACCATACAAGAAGTAGAAAAAGTATTCAGCCTTATTGGATTTTTTCAGTTGGGTTTCAGTGTCGTTGCGATCTGTTTGTCTAGTTTTTTACTTACTCGGGTGAGTATATTTTTTATTCTCTTCATTTTTTGTACCACCAAAATAAATCGCTCACTGCAAAAATAAATTACCATACCTGTAACCGACTAGAAGTACAGAGCTCCAATTTTAACTTGATCCTTCAAGGCATTATTAGTAAAAGAATGCCTGAGACCTTTTATTAAATATCAAGGGCATACTGAAAAAGTAATTTGGTAATTTTCTTTCCCCTATGTAAGATTTTACATTTTTTTTTTCAAATTCTCCTGACACTTGAGACATTGATTTAGTAAAATGGGCACAAAGTAATAGATTATATATAAATGTTACGAGGTAATGGAATATAATAAAATGTATCTCGACAGAAATTTTGTGGTAGCAAGAAATGACGGGTGCTATTTAAGAATATAGTGCTGGTGTCACTAGCTTTTAGGATGGGGTTAAAAAATGAAGAACCGGATTGGAGATATATGTTTTTAAGAATAAAAATATGTGTGTACTTCCACTGTATGTTCGCGGGGCAATATTACATCAATTTAGATTTTTGAATAACTCGAAAGAAACTAGAGGTAATCCAGGACTATTTCGCGAACAAATCTAGTACTTATTCCCATATGCCATAATATGTCTGCAAGACTTGACTCTTCATTTGGGACTAGGCCCTAAAGAAATATAAAAATGAAAGATCGGCCATAGCATAATTTGAATAGATTAGACAAACACCGATCTTAGACAGATTGGAGAAGAACAGATAATTATTTTATTTATTTTTCAGGAAGATGTGGAATTTAGCCAATTAACGAAAGTCGGTATTTTCATGTTAGGACACATAGTTCAACTATTCTGCTATTGTTCTGTTGCCAATGAAATAGACGTTCAGGTACTGCTTAGGAAATGTATCCCATCAACCAATAAACTATATTGTGTTCTAGATGAATAATTTGTCGCAGTATGTTTTCTCAAGCTTCTGGTACCAAACAGATATTGTAAGACTGAAGACAGAAATCATATTTGTCATAAAAAAATCTCAAGAAGTGAGGAAACTTACAGCATTGAAGTTGTTCCCTCTTAATTATGAAACATTTATTCAAGTAATATTTTCATCTGTGTGGAATGATGTGTTCAAAGTGTCTGATTAAGTATTTTTTAGGTGTTGAGGATTTCATTTTCATTCCACACCTTGCTGTCTACTATTGCTGAAAAATAGGCATCACTGAAAAAGTTTTACGACATACTGCGACCTTACTTACGCCTTACATTAATAACACCCCTAACATCACTATATATTTTTTGTTTATTACTTTTATTACATTATTTTGTTGTTTTTAGTCTCATAAGTAATACTTGATTTTACAGAGAAAATTTTGAAGTGTAATGTTTACAATTTTTGGAAATATTTCAATTGTGAAGTTAGCTGCGAGTTTGCTCTCTATACATATCAAAAAGCAAATGAGGATCGCCTATTCAAAAAGTGATACAGATTGATACAAATTCTTGCACAGAGCAATTTTTCCCAAAATAATTGAATTTCGGAAAACGGGGTTTTGAGGAGTCATGATTAACGCTCTCATGTCAGAGACCGTCTTTTTTAAGTAAAAAAACCCTAAATTGTTATATTGAATTTCAGTAGTATAAAAAAAATCACAGCAGGCCCTGCGTGTTCTCCTTAAAAGCGGTAATAGAGTCAAGAGAAGCAGTTTTTAATGCCCTTTGAAACAAAAAAAAGTAATTCATTCAAAATCAATATTATCATAAAAACGTTAATCCGTATAATAGGCTACGCTTAAACGTAACAGTTTTTAAGAAAGTTGAACCCATTCTAAACCTGAACTTTGTCAACTTTTAAATTCAATTTAAAAACAACTAAAATGATCACTTTATCCGTTAACTGCAAACACGGCCTCGCATAAAATTGTCACAAATTTACCTTGGTATCTGATCTAAGAAATCCTTCTACAAACACGTTATAGATTAAATTCTGAACTGACAAGCAGAAAACTTATAAAAAACAAACAGTGGAACTCATTTAAGCTATCTAGCTCGAGATGCGTGGCTAGACTTCAGTCTTAATAATATAAAAGATCAATATACACTGTGTCCAAATAGAAAGCAGAAGTGCAAAATTTGTTATCAAATAAGATAAATTAATCTTTTTTAAAATGTTTCCCTTAATTAAAATCTTGAATGTTTCATTTAGGGATAATTAATTTGTCATTTCAGACAGTAACTTTTCAATAAATTAATTATAAATGTTATATAAGTAGTTAAAAGCGTAGTTTAAACAGACTGCTAATATTTCAATATTTCTAAGATACTTGGAGGAGACCAAAATTTGCTATTATATTCTTTCTTCCATAATTGGACAAATATATATTCGCTTGAGACATTTTAGACATATACACGTACATCATTAGGCAGTTTTTTTAAAAGAGAAACTATTCCAGGTTATTTCCAACTGCAATATGTTATAAGAGAAGAATATATAAGAGCAGAATAAGTTACAAATTGTATTTAACATACTCTTAAGTGTCTACAAACCTATATCATTTATAATAACCAAGATATCAATGCTGTTGTATTTAATTTGAGACACTGAATATTTCACACTTCTAATCCTTAATAGTATAATTTAGGCTACTTACAAACACAAGGACAGGATTAGTACTTTCTTTACACATGTCTCTTTTATATCTAACACTTATTTTTTTAAGGATGAACAAACATTTATAAATATATCATTTACATCTGATGAGTTGTTCAATCCATTTAGTTCAACATATCATGTTGAACTGGATGGAAATTATGTCAGCAATAGATTCCAAGTAACTATTTAGAAGATAAGAATGTGACATTTTAAATATTGTTGTTTTCACAGTCTAACCTGCCAAATAGTTAGGTATTGGAAACTTAACAAGAGGGCCTGGTCTCATTGTAATAATTCTGCAAGGGAGGGCCAGAATAACAATAATATCTACAGATAAGTACACCAAAACGCCTTGGGTAGTATAACTTATGAAATTACCAGATTTATCAATTATTATCACCTTCTATACATCGTGGGTGAAGCTCAAGGCTCACCCATGGGACCTCGAATCTGATAAGAATGAGATACAGAGTTTACCAAACGTTGTAGAATAAACTTATCCACTTGACCCCCAATATTATACCCCATATAAGTGCACATGCACATAAGATTTTGTTCATAGAATTATGATATTATATTATCTTTACCCTAACCTGGCATTGCTTAAAATTGTAATTTATACGATTACCATATTAATAAACTTTTCTTGAATGAAGCAATCTTTTATTGTACGATTTTGGTTATAAAGACTTTACTCTTATTGATATAACAGCACCCTCTAACTTTGTAATTACTTAACTACATAGCAGTGATAAATTTGTGTGAAATCTCAGGACTAAAATTAATTATTTTCGATAATGATTTACTCTCATTCGGCCCAAAGTTTACAATTCGTAGTGCGAGACACTAAAATATTTCTATTGGGATTTCAATGCTGATTATTAATAAGGAGTTATGTAGAAACTTTGAAGCAGTTAGCCTATGGTTGTATTTGAGGAATTATAATTCATTCTTAAATAGTTTGGTAACTGTTAGAAAATGCCACTCTGGTTTTTGGTAATTGGGCAATATAATTGGGTACAAAGGCACAGTTTCACTTATAGATTATGTGTGCAATATTTAACTAAAGAAATAATAAAATACGTTTTAGAATATTAGCCACGGTTTGGCTATTTTATCCAAGACTGACGATTTTTTATCCATAGGAAAGTTCATTGCCAATTCTGGAGTAACCGAGGATTCAAATTTAGAATGAATATCTCTTTGAATTTTATAAACGATCATCCAGAGGCAATTAAGTTTTATTAATTTCATAAGCTTATATTTGGACGATGTGAAGCTTTATATTCAGATTGTACTCCTTCATAATGTATTATCTGAGAAAGATTTTAATTATGTGTAGCAATTGCTTTTAGAGAATATGCTCCTCTCTAAACTACCAAATGCAATTGCATTCCCACTTCAGCAAAGCTAAGTATACTTTTCAGTGTATGATGTAGGTGTTTATTACAATTTTTTTTGTTATATACTCATACTATGAATCTTTAATAAATCTTTGAGTTTTCTAATATTCCAGTTGAGGAATGTACAATCGGAAAATCTAATATAAATATTTTGAAAATTATGTATCATTGCTTGTTTTATTCAACATCTCCTCTACATTCAACGTTTGTACAAGACAAGAATCAACTAAACTTTAGACAAGACAAATTCTCGTCTCGTCTGTACTTTATCTCGTCTCGACAAAATTTTATCTCGGTTTACCGTTTCGTCAATCCACCTTAAAATGAACCTAGCCTATATACATATACCTTATCTAAGTGTGAGGAGATTAGACAACATCTGTAAATGGGAGTTCGGATTTTAAATTACTTTTCGTTATTGGAAGCCTCATTGTTGGTAAAACACTATTCACAAAAAGAAAGGCAGCTCTGAATACCAGTACTAAAATTTATTTGAATGCAAAGTAGATTTCGGAGTCCTGTCTTCGAATCCCGCTGATTTTATGTTTTCCTAATGAGGAATTATATTACCTTTGCTCCAACAGAATGGAGAATAAAAGCGCGTGACGGAGAAAGTTTTAAAAGAAAAGCTCTATTACCAAATTTTCGTCTACATTCCACTGGATACTTCAGACGTAGAAATCTGTATTTTAGCCTCACTGAATTTTTCAATCTAAAGTTTACTTGCAAAGTAATATGCCATCAGGAGAAAAACTGTATTTTTAGAACGCAAAAATTAACTTTCATGTCTCATATATTTTCATCACCAATTTCATTGTAGCTTAGATTGATTTGATTGAAGCTTAGATTATAAAGTGGTATTTACTTTTTATAAAAAATTCACATAAAGTAACGGTTTGCCTTGTCTGTCTAGTCGTATACGTTGTAATTTTTGTGCTATATTTTATTCAAATTATGCTCTATCTCTCATTAAACTTATCAAATCTATTATATGCTAAGTAGGTATTTTATAACACGTATTTCAATAATCAATAATAGTTCTAGTTATATTTTCTTTCATTTCCTTCGTATCCTAAACGTAGAAATACTTAATGTACAAAAATATTATCCTACATTTTACATTCTATATAAACATTTTAAGAAAAACACCACCAAGTTAAATCTTGTCTACTGTGGACAGCTTTTCTGAGCTTGCTACTAAGCTGGAACCTAAAGTGACTGGTCTTGGAAGCCTCGGTTAGAATTAGAATATGTTCCCATACATTGCGGTTCCTGCAGTTTACGTTCAGATGTGCATTTGTTTCCCACAGCCACGTCTGGGAGCGGAGTTGCATGCTGCACTACTGCCATTAATCTCCCTGGAGTATCCCTATTACATATCACTGGTGAGGAAAAATCCTCTTAATTAAACAATGTCTTTCGGGTAAAGTTGCTTACCAATTATATACAGAAAAGTGTTGCAGAAAAGGCAAGAGAATAGAGAATCGGATTAGGGTAGTTAATTTCTTTCTTGCAGAGTATCCCTTTTTTTATATTCTAAAACAAATTTGAATAACAGTAACTTTTAAAATTTATATTTAATATTTTATGTTTCCAAATTATCGGCATTAAGTACCCTACATTAGTTCTTATACTACAATGAATTATATTTTTAATCCGATGTAGTTCTGTATTGTATCTTATTGTATATGTCCGGAAGGAATTTTGGTGAAAATTATATGATGAAACATTTTAACTGACCTAGTAACAAATATTTCGTCGAAATTTAATTATATAAAAAGGGTAACATTTCGTAATCAATATATGCTTTGTGTAAACTTTAGTGTAGTTGCTTCAAATGGGCTTATTTTAAAGTAAGAAGCAAAATATCCACTACACAGTAAAAAAAGACAAATGGTAAAATTACTAAATGATAATCGTAATTTGCTACAGTGTTATTTTTAACACGAACTGGGTAGTATAATAACTAAACCTTTAGAACTCATATTCAGGAACGATATACCCGCCAAGTTTGTAGAAGTACTCATAAATTGTAGTAAAATTTACAAAACCCTGTGTTAAAAATGAATCAATCCGCCATAAAAACGGAATAATTACACGGTGAATAATTAACTATTACACATACCTTGTAAAATCTACTGTGTTAAATTACTTTTATGTAATGTAATAATACACCGATATGTCTAACACGTCCAAGTGTGGACTATATACACACTGATGAGTGTGTATATTTTTATATTTTGATTTTCAAAAACAAGAAAAAGTTATTTGCAATAAATCAATTAATTATTGCCTATAACTGATTCTTAAATAACTGATAGGCTACTTTGAAAATGTGTTTACACATCTACTTAGAAGAGACTTATTTGCTATTAAGCTAATTTTACATTTTCTGGTCAACATTCAGTATTTAAAATAATCGAAAATCTTTTATTTCTAAGTGATACATGAAGCACTTTTACTAATTAAAGTAATTAAAAAAAAAACAAAGAGGAAGAATAGTTAAATGTGATTTTGGAATTCCTAAAGGATGTTCCATTTCACGTTTCGTATTAGCTAATGTACCTACTTACTGCACTTTACATTTTACATTTAAATGAAAAGCCCGCTCACCAATAAACCGATATGGATGTCGATTAAAGGGTTGCTTTCCGGAGCAAAGACAAGCGAGAAGGAGCATGGACGGGAGATATATTGGTAGACGAATTTATAAAAAATAACGCGTTAAAAATTACTGACTTATGACCACACTATACACTCTAGAAAAAGGCAGGACATCTAGAAAATACAAAGGATGGACCATTTGGCACCAAAAACCGATTAAATAACAAGTTAAAATAACAATCACTCTTTCATCCGCTTAAATATGCAAATATTCATTGGAAGGAGATGCCAAAAACAATTACTCGACGGCCAATGTGCCCCGACTGGCGTTGCATTACTCCAGCATCTCTATAGTAGCAAAGACCCAAAGAGGGCACTACGATGTGTTTCTCACCACTACTAACATGCAAATATTCGTTATTATTCAAATTTTTGTCCATTTAAACTTTTCATGGCAAAACATACATATTTTTTAAAGGTAAGTAACTGTACATTTTATATTTGTATTCTATCACAACTGGCAAAAGATCATTATTCATTTTCCATCTCCACTAACTGTAAGTTATATTATTGTTACGCAAACGGATTCCATGATAGAATTTAAACCGCAGCAGAGGTTCTTGTAGATGTAAAGCACTTTAATAAATAAGAATCGTAATGCGACTCCTGCAATTTCCATTTTCACTTGCTTAAAATTCCAGTAAAGCGTTATGACATAGTGAGAATTTTCAATTTCAAATTCAATAAGCATATAGATTATAAAAATTTTAATGCTTTCCAATATATTTATTATAGTTATTCAGGTTTCAGGAACATTTTCCACTCTCAAGTAAAAGCGTACAAACTGATGCGATGTATATGAATATGAATTTTATTCAACTTCCAGTACAGTTTCAAGTTAAGCTTAACTTTTGATAACGAAAACGGATAAATTTTCGAAACGTAAACGTTTTTAAGTGATGTGTTTAATATGATATATAAGTATTGTTAATTTGCTTTTTAGTGTGAGATTTCTTCTATAAGCAAACATATTTTTCAAAAAACCAACCTTTGACTAATCCATCGGCGCAGAGGTTGATTATTAACTTTTTTTGTTTTTTCAGTGGTGGTATAATACGCATAAATAAGAGTAATTATTAAACAATGTCACAAATAAATATTTTATACATGGCATTGGCGCCTTCGCCATAATATCGAATATAATTTATTTACATTACTTGTCTTATAGGATTAAACCCAATTTACATTTTAAGTACCTGCCTTATTAATTTTGTTTCAATATATTTTTTCTTATCACCACACTCTAAAGCATCCTATTTTTTATATCTTACGACAAAAATTTAATGATGTCATTTACAATTCAATTCTGCACATTATTCAAGTATTTTTGTCACCGAGATTCACATATTTACTTAATTATTGAAGGTTACAAAATTACTTCGAACATGTTAAACATGGATTTTATTGACAAACCAAATCCAACATTTACATTTGAAGCAAGCAAGAACCTACCTATTTATAGTGTAACACAACACATAATGTTATAATAATATACAAACAAAAAAGCAAACACAGAAGTTACGAAAAAAATATAGGGAATTATGAAAAAACAGATAAAAGTAACAGACATATATAATATAAAACGTCCCAATACGCTTGAATAGTAATATATAACAAAATATAAAATGAACAAACACGTATTAATAATTTGAAGATAAACTTACATTAAAAAAAATACAAATTAAAGATTAAAGATTATCTAAACCTTATGGTTAGCTGTATGATTCATCAAAAAAATGTGTTTACACAAATAAAATTTATTATTAATATACCGTAATAGACTACATTCCTACAGTAGCTAATAAACATACCAACACATTTTCAATCATGTTGAAATAAGACACATCTTTTTTATTACTATTTTTCGGTTCAGTGTATATTATATAAGAAATAGCACCAACTAGGGCACAATTGTATGAACCATGGAAGGAAATGGAATTAGGGGTAATTGAGAAGCTAGTAAGAGGAAAACAGAAAAGTAGGCCAATTGCTTACTTACTTACTTACTTCTAACATTGCTGAAGCTGAAACGGTAGCACAAATTGCCGTTTTGGGTTCTCCATTTACAAATTTATGTGTCCTCAGAGGGGCATTACATCAATTACTGATAGAGGAATATCGGTCGATGCATCGGCCATAAATATTAATCTGGAATGCAACTAGGTATCTGTATATATAGATTATCTTTTGATGAAATTTAATTTATAATGTGTTTCTGAGAAATATTACTGTGTTATGATAATAATATCTAATAATATCTCTATCCCTCGTTCTCCTGAGCCTTGTGTGGCAGAGTAAACGACACATTATTATTTCGCGGGACGCGAGTGCGCCCAGGAACGAATTACGAAGTTTAACAATCATTACACCATTACATTAGAATACCATTACAGTACGAGATTAAGGGAAACCTAGACAACCGTATTAATTAAAGTGAATAGTAGACCACGGGGCTCCTCTAATTTCTTAACAGATCAATATTAAGGCACAATATTAGATATTACCTTACTATTAAAGACAGACACTTCTGTTCAATTAAAATTGTGAGACACGTTCTATCCCAATCTGATTGTTCCTTGAAGAAATGATCAATGACTTCATAGCTCTATACTAATGAACCTGTTTTTGCAGATTCGTTGCATATAACAAGCTTCTCATTGCAAAATGAATGTTCATGTTTGAAGAGGCATAACTGACGGTATTTTCGCTGGAACCATAAAGACGCCCCAAGATGTCGTAGGTCAGGGAAGCAAAGCCTGTTCAGTCCACTCTGAATGAATGCGTCGCTCGCGACGTCAGGCGTCTCTTCGGTCTCTGCTTTCGGTTTCAGTACGTTCTCCGCTTCCATGCTTGCTACAAACTGTTGAGTGGTGCAAATTCGTAGGCGCGACTTGGGAAAACTTTTGAATGTTTTTTTTTGCGGTGTTAGGCTATATTTTTACGGACTGTCTTAAATGTTAATGTTGTATGTTAATTAAACTTCTATCATTGTTCTAATGCTGGGAAAGTAAAGTAAGGTAAGTAAGTCTTTATTTTTTTCTGGGGAAAGAGAAAGAATATTTTTCCAATTTAAATAACTCAAGAAAGTTTCGAGTGTTTTGAATCCTTGAGATTTATATTACCGATGCGATAATGAAGCGAAATTTTTGAAAAATAATTAAGAAAACCACTTTATAAAAATGTAGTGTCATACAACAGTTACCAGATTTAATATTTAAACTGTAATTTAGAATAAATTTGTATCTGTACAAAATTAAATATAAAAAAGAAAATGCCTAGAAAATAAGAAAAATCGGGGTACATATTATATATTATATATTTAAATTTATTTTAATATTGAATGAGATCCCCATGTATTCATGAAAGGAGATAACAAAAATGTTATTTGACTTAAGGAACTCCTGAAAATATTTTAATTAAGAAAAAATTTTAACTCTTGTTATTTTTAATAAGAAACTCGACGCGAAACAACATAAAAACATAGTATTCGGCAATATCCAGACGCTATTATATAATTTATTGCCACCAGAAATTGCTCCAAAACATGACGTGGTGCCTACTTAATCTCGAATTTTCAGAGTCTTACAAGCTCTTAGCATTGTTGAGATCCTGTGTTATCACTGATTTCGGAGGTGTAAATTGACGATGTCTCAAGAACGTACAGAGCAGGTGTTTTACTAACAACTTACATTTTAATAAACATTTACTTTTTAATTTTTCCGATATTTTATCATAGTTTAAGTTGTTTGCAAATTAAAACATTCGTCTCCAAAAGTACAATGCGAAGCGATGAACAGGAAACAAAGGTGCAGAGGTAAAGTTAAGTCCCTACAACCCTGCTTGAAACGTACATATTTCCTAGTTCTTGTTCCACTTCAGAACCGCTTAGCATGGCATAGATCTAGAACATATGAAATGCGGAGAGTAGATTAAATCACTGAAAACACATTTTCATGCTGCTTTGGACATGTATATTATGACAGCATGAGCAATGAATTCAAGGAGCTTTTGTGAACAGCTCTTCCCCAGTGGCAAGGATGAATACTTGCAGCAAGGGTACAAATGCAGACGTAATTGTCGATGTCTGTAGCTGCATTGTTGTTTCCTCTTCGAACTCGGTAGAATTTCTTTTGTCATGAGAAACAATGAATGTTTAATGTATTTCTTTGTTCTCTTAGCGCTATGCTAATGAGAATGTCTTTATGCTTTGCCATCTTATGTTATGTTGACAAATAAACTATAACAATTGCATTATACGAACTTTTCATATACTTTTTTATTCACAAACTATATAAATATACCAGAAGCAATCACATGGGATAGAATTTTTGTATATGTGTAACATATAAATATTATTAAAATAAACTCAACGAATCATGCTTTATGAGTGCATTTAAAAAATCAGAAACAACAAACAAACTCTCTTTAAAGTATTAGTTAAAGTTAGTATAACGTTACTAATTCGTTTGGTATGATAAATAAATACATTATTTTCTACCAGTTAACCTTATATAAAATATTACAGATACATTTGGCTAAAAGAATATATCTCACTGTACCAGTAGAAAAGTAGTTAACTACCTGCTACTGGAACAGAAACAAAAGCTTGATTTAAGGTGGCAGGAACTAGTGCAGAACTGGCACTAAGTGCATTTTCTCTTTCAAGCAAGACGTCTATATTTTCTAAACGAATAATAAAAGTATAAATAACATGGAGGTGAACTTCATACGGGATTTATAAGAGAAAATTGATATTTACTTTTAGCCTATGGTCTTCTTTAAAATGTTTTAACTAAAGATAAATGTTATTTCGCTTTAGTAATTTGAAATAACAGGACTGATGTCCATTAGATAAAGAAATATTTTGTGAAATAATAAGTCTTTACAAATAAAATTAAGAACTTAAAACATGTTTATTTTGTTCCTTCTGTTACTTGGCTTCCTGTTTCATCATCACACGCGTATGAATAATATTTATTTTTTAACGCAAGCATGCGACTAATCCAATTTGTAAAAAATTTAAACATCCATAGTTCTATTGACTCATCTTTACTATTTTCTATTACTATACCCTATAGTATACAATTTAAGTAAAATATTTTGTGTAGAAAATATGTAAAAGATACTATAGAGACTATAGACTATAATAATAATTATTATAGTAACTAACATTGTAGAAAAAATTAAAAGATAGACATTTTGTAATTATTGCAATTATTAATTAATAGTTATTTGCGTAACGCAGACATTATTTTACCAAGACATGTTAGTAAATGTGACAACATAGCTATAAATTATAAGATTTACTAGTCTCCGAACTTTTACAGTGATATTTATACCGTTCTAAAAGAAATTTACACGGCCCTAAGCTTTTTATACCAGCTTCTAAACTGCGACACACCGTTGGTTTCTGAATATAAATATCTCACAGGCTGAAAAATCCTAGTGTTAGCTGAGACGTGTATGTAAATTTTTTATCTTTTCTGTGGCTCTGAATTCTGAATTATTATATGGGGATACATACACTTTTTTTAATTTAAATTATCATATATTTACGATCCTTTAGACATTAGTAACATGTTCTTATCGAGTTCAGGAATATCCATTTAACTGGGTATCGTTTCTTAATAGATATACTAGAAATGGGCGAAAATCGCTATCGCGATTTTAATTCCCATTTCTAGCCCTACTGGGGGTCCAGACCTGCGGCCTGGGGTCACCCTTCGGGTGACAAATGCATCTAAAATAGTATTATTTTCAAGAAAATACTTATTAAAGAAATTTTGTATCTAGAATGATAATGTAATTATACTAAACGATTTTTCTTAATATTTTGATGAATAATTGTAAGGGTACTCTATTCTTGATGGTAAAACATCATAATTTTTTAAGTGCTGAACGTAGAATTTATTTTTCAGTAAACATTTTTATCAATTTTATCAATGGAACCAAAAATATATTGCTGTCATAATTGTTGCAGCAAATTAATATTGTAGATATTTACTTTTGTAAGCTAAAATGATGAATTTAATAGACTGCCAAAATGAACGAATTAACTCCAAACTTTACGTGCAGAAAGAATGTAAGCTACGGACAATGAAATAGAATAACTAAACACTAATACTAATAAATAATTGGAATTAAAAAGTAAAAAAGAAATTGCCTCCAGCGTGACTCGAACTCGAGAAATCAGCATTACGATGTTTGGAATGCTACGACTTTCCCCACTGTGCTATCGCGGCCACTTCTTAAATGTTGACCTTGAGACGTTTAAGTATGTAAACTGGACGTGTCAACCTGAAAAATTAATTTTTACCGATTTTCTAATTGGAAAAGCATTTCGCTTCAGTATTTTGGTAATCAGAAGTGTTTGGCAGTGAGTACTATTGATTCCGTTAACAATATTTCTCATAGGACAATAACTTATCTGAAGTTTAATTAATTTGATAGTTTTCGTGGGAGGTGCTTTTCTCGCTAGTGCAATCTCACATCGGCAGATAAAATGAGAAAGAAGTTGAGACGGATGCGACTCGACATTTTTTAAGACGAAATAGACATGGAAGAAGTCGACGTACGGTCTCGAAAAAAAATCTCAAAGGATTAGAGAATGGACGGAACTTTCGCGTGAAGCGATTCTCGAAGCCGTAAAATTAGTAAAAGGGTCTATGGAGTCCCGCGAAAAGTCGGGGTTTCGGTGGGCGTGACGGGACTATTAGGCGCGAGGACAAACGCCGGTGATAGCCATATCTCTCTCGCCGAACGGCGATCGACGAAAATTTTGCAGAGGTTTTTTGAAAAGGCGTTTAAATTGGGAAAACACGTAGGAAACGGGACGAAAATACCCCTACGCATTGGAGAAAGGCCGCGGGGATCGCTCGATCGATCGATAGTTTTAATATATATGGATATAGGGTGTCCCAAAAACATACCGACAAACTTTAAGAGGTGGTAGGGGACATAAGAACAAACATTTTTTGTTAAGTAAAGATATGTCCGCAAGTGAGCCTTTTGGACTGTAGAACAGTAAAAATATTTAAATCATATCCAAATAACTTGGACACCACTGTATTTCGTTCACATTTTTTGTTTCAACTATGCTTCTTGTTGGGAGAAAAACATTTCTTTATCACAAGAAACATTCCAAAGATGCCAATTTTAAGACCATAGTATTGTGACTTATTTAGTTGGCATCAGAACATTGACTTTGTTGATTTGTATTCCGCAAATTGAACGAAGCAACAATATAAAAACAGATACAGATTAAAGATTACAGCTGAAATTCTCTTGTAAATTATAAAATAAATAAGGCAATACCTTCTTGACAGTTTTCTTAAAAAGTTTAATACCATAGGTGTCAACACTTAGTTGTAATAATCTCCCGATGATGCCAACTCGGTTGCCGAAACGCGCGTCGAGTGCAGTATAGTATTTTGGTGTTATGTGGAAACCAACGGCAGTGTTATCTTCACACCAAAGGGTGCAACCTCTTACCATTGGTCTATTATTTTATTCTAATACATATAATTTTAGTTTATAATTATTATAGGAGGTCATTGATCAAATGTAAATTTTAGTCCTATTTGTCTGGAACAAGCAAATGTAGGTATTAATCCTCTGATATATCATTAATCCTTTTTTTTAAGCAAAAACTGTAGGAAGATGTGAAAGGTCGCAGATCAGAAAACAACCAGGGGCTGTTTTTATCATTGGTGGATTTCCAAATAATCCAAGCATCCCACACATAGTATATATCCCACAGCGAAACGTACAGGGTGTGTTTAATAGAGATAATTCACATGCCCGTATGTGCAATTTATAGAATGTGTCGATAATTAATAGGTATTTGTTACAATAAAATATTAATTACTACACTAGAACCAGGATTTGTTTTTAATCAAAATAATGGCTCTTTATATTACACGTAGAATAAATTATCAAATTTAATTGAATAGTATGGATAATATTAACGCTATAATTTTAAAATACACATGTACAGTTTTCTACCAGGTGTCCCAAGATCTATGCAACAGTCTGATATTTTTACAATTTTTAATGCGACCATTTGAAATTTGGAAGGTAATTTATAAACCATAACAGCAGTATTTTTGCTACAATGCGAAATGACATAGGTATATATCCATATAATAGGTAATAGGACTTCCAGTATAACGGTTAATCCAGTTAACTTTTGGAACAATTAACTAATAGTAATAGTTGAGCAATAGTTAATCTAATAATAAGGTTCTAATATTAATAGTAAGAGACTAAAATGACGCAAATCCTGAGATTAATTTTAAAAAGATTGTTGATTTAGAAACTATTCGTCCAGAAATTTTACTTTTCTAAAAGATACAATAACACAGCTTTTCAATAAGTATTTCTTTGCAGTGCAGTTTTAGGTAGCATTTAACTAAAAGAACAATCCAGGTACGTATTTAAATTTGTTTAATTAATTGGTGGCTAATTGCAAATTAGAGACATAATGAACGCCCGTGCTTTTACTATTTGTGAAAGCAATTACCTAATAGCACTCCTTCGCTCATCCTAACTTCTCTGTTTCGGAGATTTTCGTGACGACCTCCAAGCTCGTAGTTTCTCGACCTTCTCAGTGAATATTTGTGTTTTAATCGTGATTATAAAACAGAATTTTTTCCACGGAGATTTGTTTTAAGTGCGCTACAAATCCTTGTCCTTGACTTACTTCGTGTAAACGCTATTAGCGCCGTGTGGAAGTGAAATAATTGGAGAAGTATCTCCATGGGTGCGAGTATGTAAAGAGTAGTATGTAAATTTCTAGGATGCTACGTGTTTAAGTCACATTATACTTTTATATTCCATAAATTTACCAGATTATCTAAAAGGATTTTCCAGTTTATTTATTAACGAGTTTACCTTGGTAAGTGGTCTTCAGAAAAACGCGTAATTTAATTATATCCTGTAATGTCTTCATATGAAACCTGTTGTGAGGATAATGCAGGTTATGAAAAACCAAGTATTATCTAAAGTAACTGCAGACTACCCTAGATAAATTAAATAGCGCCTCTCTTTGTTTCTTTACACCTTGCTCGTAGGCATCCCACGCTAGCTTGGTAGTTCTAATTGCTAGCTAGGACTTTTTTAATAAATGTTTTAAAATGAAAGACATCTATAGAGCACCAGTATTCGCGCTATAAGCCTGAGCGAGCCGTAATACTTCACCAAACTTTTCATGGATAAATTTATTTCATATTTATTTAGTGGTGGTGTCATCATTTATTTTTCTAAAGCAATATAATTTGTCTTCAAGATAGTGGTTTTAATCATCATTGCAGTTGAAACACGTGCGACGTCTATTTTCAAAATCTTTATTAAAATTACAACCGCAGGTCTGTGCGGAACGAGGTTTCTCGATTTATACGCCGATATCACGCCACAATCCAGAGAGTGCAAACTTAAAGTTGCCCAACCAACTCACAGTTCAGCCATAATGCTCTTTGTTCATCTGAATTTATTAACGCTGCCGCCAACGCTTTTCTCCCTGGTTTGCCTGCAAAAATTGTTAAAGTGACAGTTGTCCCCATGGAAGAGTAAAATATTATCCAATAATTTGCGTATTGTACGGAGTTAAGAGTATAGGGCTTAGAATATAGAAAAGGCACAACGTGGGTGTATATGATATGGAAGTTCACGATAGTTTGGTTTGGTTTTTGCGCGTTTTTACTTCACCTTCGAATTTTTCACAAAGTAGTTAGACTACACACGGTTTTTTTTCAATATGATTTTAAAAGTTGGCTTCTTATAAAAGATCAAATATTTCCCAAATGAATATGACATATTCTATAGGTTTCGGTTTTCAATTTTGTTATCTTCAAAAACAATGATATCCAATGCTTAAATCCTAATAGAGTTGCTGATGATTTTTTTTATCTAATATACTCCTTATGTTCAATCCTTATGTCCTTAATGGCTGCTAGATAAATTTAAATTCGATTTTGCTCAAGCATCTGATTGATACGGGAGGAGCAAACCTATATTTATGAAATTCCATTATTCTTAAACACAAATGTTGAAAAATCAAGACACAGGAAGTAAAATTTACTTCACGTCCCCTATAGTTTACGTATGTGATTCAGCAGCGAATTCAGCATATAAGACACCTTAAATCCTGCATATTCCCAAGTTTCTAAACTTATTTAAACCGGTTTCGAAGTTTTATTTAGAAAAAATCAGTATCATAAGCCATCCGTGAGGGGTATTTATCAACCTATATTTATATGAAGACAAAATCTTATTTTTAGTTAGAAGACACACTGTCAAAATATTTCTCACTAGTTCCTGAACACCTTGTATAGACCTATATTGTTTGCAGACAGCTAAACTGCCTCCAATAATATTGCAATGTACTTAAATGCAATGCAATGTAAATAAATTCTATAAATATAAATGTCACTCAATATTCATTTTCATTTGTCAACACTGCACTATTATTATAGTCGAAGCTTTTCGTTATGCACGTGTATTACGTGACAATGTGACATTGGCAACGAAATGTGCCTATATCTGGCTGTAGATTAAATAGACCTAATAGTCCAGTAAAAGACAAAACACCACATCTACATTTATACTACATTATGTTTATTAATGATTATATACACACCGTAGTGCCCTCTTTGGGCCTTTGCTACTATCCGTTTGGCCATTATTATCAAATTGACAGACATATAGCGATCTGCTTTTCCGCAGGTGCCATTACAGCAGTGATCTCTATTCAAGGATTGGTAACTGTTTACAGGATTGCTCGATCGCTCAATTTTGTCATCCGCCTTTGTGACGTCATCGAAGATATATGTAAACGAATTGTCAAAATATACCTATTTTGTGTTTGTTATATTTCACATTTGCAAGAGAATTTTCGTATTTGAATGATTATTAATATTATTATTTATTAAAGTTTGTAATAACAGTATAAAGTGTACCTATTTCTACAAGTTCGAGATCTTTGGATCTTTGATGACGTCACAATTATGGATTACATTGTAGTATAGGGATCGAGCAATCCTGTAAACAGTTAACAATCCTTGATCTCTATTGTCTTTGAGGAAGACAATCCTACTTATCCATTTGAAGGATAATATTTTGTTTATTCTATTCTATAACTACCAAAAAATTGATAATGGCTATCTAAGTGTATTTAGTTTGTAGTAGACACTTGTAAAACTTAATTTTAAGAGATCATTTTAGAACATATTCTAAATATAAACATCCAGCTATTTCCTACATACTATCCCAGAAATAAATAGGTATGTATAATTCAGAGTAAATATATTTTAACCCTTGAAGGGTACTGGGGAAATTCGAAGCGTCTTTTTCCTTTGAATTCACAGGAACGACAGTTGCGGTTGCATTTCATATTCATAAGTAAGTAGATTCGTAATGGCTGGGCTCCTTACGGCTGTCGCATCTCGAGAATATAATTTTAAAAACGCAGCCCATGTATTCTACCTTGTGATGGAGTGGAAAATGTTACTCTACAAACAGCGACAGACACTAGAAAGTCTCCTTTATGGAATACTTTCGCGTCTGAAATAGTTATTTATGTAACAAAGTAGTGTAATACTTCGTGTCGCAAACCGAGGATTGGAATTATGGACTAAACTAGACTATAAATTATATACCTATATAGCGTGACTATTTTCATATGCTCCGTTGGACCCATCTTCTGGACTATTAAATAGAAACTAATAGTCAGGAATTTGGGATGTAATTCAATATTTTTGAATGGCATATAATTGAAGAGAATATAATTCTAAAAATGTATTGTCTTTGTTTACGAGTTACATGTCACTCAAAAACATTATAATTTAATCAAAATATCCAAACACCTAGAGATGCGCTATACGCCTAATTAAATTGGCGTATAGCTCTATAAAAGGACGATACAGTACAATAATCCTGCATTTCAAAAATATTTATTTATTGTTGCAAATTCGTTTTTATTGAAAAAAGTGTCCACAGCAGTGTTACCAGCAGAACGACCGCCTATTTTTCCACTTTGGATATGCAAATTGAGTGGCTCCCGCATATCGTAGATGCCTTAATAAATCGTGGTGAATCTCCTCTCAGTGCATTCCCAAGAGACTTATTGTTATCTATAAATTTACTTTTAAGCTTAACTAAGTTTAAATTACAGGTAATAAAGAGATGGGGAACATTCTCGTTAAAACATACTTCACGAGGTATGTTAAATTATTTGGATGCTGTTAATAATTCAAAAGTTTCAATCACGCGTACCTCTATACAAGTTTATTCACTCAGACGTTTAGGTAGTTTAGGTAGCGCTGATTTTATATTTTTTGTAAATTTGGTCCGAAATTAATTTTCTTGCTTTGTTACAAGTTAAAAATTGGCATGTACGAACATAAACATTTCCAATATTAATACATTTTTGTTCCTATTATTTTTATTTACATTTATTCAATGGAAACTAATAATTTTAGGCACTTTGGACACATCCACAAGCTGAATAATGTAGAATGAACTATTTTTGTATTATAAATTAGCTTTCTATAAAGGATGGCGTGGCAGCGCTGTCAATAAATATCAATAGGTGTCATATTGCAAATAATTTGAAAGTTATTTCAATTTTCTTCACATTTATTTTAATAAACGATAATTCTACTTACATGTTTTATGAGTCCATACTTTCTGTTTAAAAAACAAATACGTAGGAAAATTAAATATTTTCTAACATGACACCTTGCCATTTGAGATGATCATAAATATTTGATTCAAAAAATCATTTGTTTTACATTATTCTCGTTGAATTTTCTCCGGCCTCTTTAATAAAATTACTTCAGAAGTTAGCTGGAGATTTTAGACGCGCTCCTCATAAAAAATGTAATTCAATTAATCAAGAAAGCCATGGTACTAGCAAGTGCGGTGGCCACAGTTATATATTAGTTCTACTTAACTGTAAAAAAAATGTATTTCAACGCTCAAAGATTTAAATGAGTTTAGACTATTTCAAATAAAAGAAGACAATTATTACAGTATTATTATACAAATATTATATCATAAAAATCAATAATTTCTCCTATATTTTCCAGTTCTATATATTCAACTTTATTTGAATCTGTGACTAGTGAATCTTGAATCGTTCAGCAAGAAGAAAACTATTATCTGATATGTCATATTTAATTGTTACTTAATTGAAAAGAAAACTTAAATCAAGTAAATATATTTGAAAATGGAAAAATTAACAATAGCTAGTCAATATTATACAAAATATAGCAAAATATGTTGTAATATTTAGCCATGTTTTTTTTGAACAATTATATATTTATATATTTTTCAAAGAAATCAAGTCATTTCAGGCAATAGCAAATATTTTCTGCACCACATAACTAATTTGTCATTTTTATCAAACTATATAATATTCGCCCTTGGATGAAATATCCTTCTCATTCCACATTACTGCACATAACTTTGGACGCAGGCATTTTTCAAACCTGATTCAGACTAGAGCAGATTATATTCGGTGGTAGAAATGCAGCTGGGCCGTATATTACTCCCATTCTCTTCGGCGTATCATGAAACTCCGTCACAAAAACTGATAGGAAGTTCACATTTATTATAGTGACATGCTGTCACATACATCCAAACTCCCTCATTTAATAGATCACTAAGAAGCGTTTTTCTCCAAGAAATTTTCTAATGGGTAAATATATTATTGATTATTTGTTATATTTCTTTTCATAAAACATATCATCGGTTAGTTTTTTCTTAATTTAATTACTCACCGGGCGTATATATATTCTTTTACCCTAATGTGAAATTCAAACACTTGTATTGAATTATGTATAATAGTATAATCCACTAATTTTACCGAATAAGGGTAAAAAGCAAGACCAAGAAAATGATTTCACTATTCGTTTCGACGATCGAACTAACTAACGAATCCACTTGGTAAACCGACTAACTCAGGAAAAGGGACAACCAATCTCTTCTCTTCCCGGATTTCAAAGGTGATCTCGCTGCATGAATCAGAATTAATAAATGTATTGGTTCATGGCAGCGTTCTGAAAATAATCTTTTTTCTATGTGGACTTATTTTTTATTCCATGCATAAATGAATTTATTGAAATGGCATATTGATACAAAATTGGTAAAAATATTGAATCATGAATAAATATTTCAACATGACTTTGTGACCACTGGAAACTGTATGGGTATATCAAGATTAAAACATATAAGCTTGAGCCGAGGCTGTTTTAATGCCAATGGATATTTAATATTTTTTATTTCTATGATCTTCAACTTTCTTGCTTTAATATATCAACTAGCGTTTTTTTTTTAATCTTTCCCGTATATTTTATGATACAGAAGCTTATTAAGTTTTCTATTAAGATCAAAACACTGCATATTTTCAGTGTTTTGTACACTTAAATTTCGAAAATATTGTTAGTAGAATCTGCTGATGACTAAAACTATGTTAAATTATAGCCAGTGAAATAGGGTATCCGATACATTTATGTTAAAAGTAGATTCTTAAATTTTAATAGATATTTTACTGTATGTTTTGAAATAGACGTGTCTATATACGTTTTGTTCTTTTGCAGGGGCCATCGTCCATCGCTGATTAGTTTAAAATCATTTAACGAAATGAGAAAGATCCCATAAAACCCATACATACGCCGTGGTTAGTGAAATGGTGTAGTTAAGGTAAAGTAAGGAAGTTAGTTTTGAACCTAGCTGAAGCAGATAAATTACGATTGTAGTATGTAGGCATATTTCATCTAAATCTTGATGAAATAAGAGTTTACTTACGATCTTGAAATCACTGCCGGTAAGAAAACTGTCTTCTACAGCAAAAGTGTAAGTAATCCTGGAATGTAATAGTGAAACAGCTCTTGGAAATGTTTGTGAAACACCCCAATAAGCTCTTTTATAAATATTATTTACTTGCTAGGAAAAGCTAGGAAAAGAAGAATCAGAACTTTTTCTTAAATGCATGTTACATGGGTAAATGACAAATTTCTCATTCATATCATCATTTATTGTCTTAATATCTCCTCAGTCATACAAAATATATATCCAGCTAAATATGGAAGAGTTATTAATACATTTTATCCTTAACACTTCTTATCATCTTCAATTTATTTATTTTTTTTAATTTGGCATGAATTTGCAATAGAAGATAGATTTTACCAATGGAACATCAAGAATTTTCAATATTTGTTCATTTTAATTGCTGACGCTCTTCTTATCATCTTCAATTTATTTTTTGTTACTTTGGCATAAATTTGCAATAGAAGATACATTTTACTAATGGAACATCAATAATTTCCATTATCTGTTCATTTTAATTGCTGACGTTTATTTTGCGCTCGAAAGACTACTATTTTCTTTAGAACCATACTTTTGAAACTGTCCTAATTACAAACACGTAAATATTTCAATAGCAATTTGTTCCACCTGTAAATGCTTTGCCTAGTCCTCACTGAATTATTTGTAAATTGTAAAGAGACTGTTTTTGCACTAACACTAGTAAACATAATAATTACTCTTATCTATGAACATAAATACATTTGAGGAAAGTATAGAAAAGATTCACCTGGTAGTGAAGTTCTCTATACACTTGAATTTAATACACTGCCTTATAGGGTGTTTCTGCAGATAATTGTTTAGATTCGTTATTATGCAATGTTCAATATATACAATGTACTAATGTGCATGTTATGCAATGTACTAAAATTATATTGATACATTGCAAATACCAAAAGGTGCAAAAAATCTGAAATATATACAGCCATCTGTCACTGGATGAAACCTGATTTTATTTTAACTACAGACCTAACCTAAACACTATGAATTTGAACGAAACGGCCAATGTCTTTTTCTCGCTCAACGTCACCAACTCTTCCGTATGGCTTTCCGCCCTGGAAGCGAACAATATGTCCACAAAAACAACAGGAAGTTGGCCGCCCTGGTATGAGTCGGGACGGATTCAGATACCACTCTACGCCATCATTTTTCTACTGGCCGTCATTGGAAATACGCTGGTTATTCTTACTCTGGTAAGTAAACTATTGGTTTGATGAAGTAAGGTGTAGTGTGCACTTTATGTACATTATATTTCAACATAATATGCTTCTTGAAATATTAACACGAACCCCACGAATTTCCTACCTACAAACAACAAAAAAATCCAAAAAACCACCCCTAAAAACCTACCCTAAAATATACTGAATCCTAAATTTTTCCTCCCCCAACATCCATTACAATAAATTATAAAAAATCCAAAAATCCAAGACCCCTAACCCACCCCATCCTTGCACTGCTGTTATATTTTGCGCTAGATATCCGACATGGTTATTTTTATTTTATTATATCGAGGCAAGCACTTTCGGGTGAAAAGCCTCAGAACGACGGTCTTGGCTGGAAACCCATCCCCGGTGATCAAGGGTGAGGATTTTGTAGATTAAATAATTTCTAATAACGCTGCTGCCCTCTACAGAAAAATCCATACAATTTATAATTTCAATTTTTTTGTGTACGTATTTATATAGGCTTCCAGCCAACTTTGATTTCATTTCACGATGTGTTTGAAGGCAAATATGAGCATCGTATATTCTTGAGTAATATATTATTGATTGTTCTCCCGAAGTTTGTAGGGGAGCTATGTATCCAAAATAAATATATCCGAGAGACACCTGTTCCCCAATACATAATTTATATTCGTAAAAATATGCAGAAAGTATCTGGAATGTTCACTTGTTGTATGAAGAGTATGCGTGCAGCAAATCATCACTTATGTCTGGAAAATTGTTGGGGAAATTTATTACAACTATTCCTAGTGTTACGCTTGGAGAAGGCAACGAAGCGATAAACAATAAAGTTCGCTCGCTGAAGTTTAGCAACTTTGCAGCTTCAGGGAATCGCCCCGACGCCGATCCTAGTTCTAAGAATTCCTTATATTCAAAGAAACAATGCAGAAGTTATCAACTAGACTGAGTTGGTAGAATTGAAAGTTAACTATTTCTGAACTAGCATTTATAAAATGTTGAATATAGATCCAGTGCATTGCAATAGATTAAATTTTTTAATGCGAAAAAAATCGACTTCTTCGTCTTGTTCAAGATATACAGTCTTATTCAGAACTTATCCATAATAAAATTTGGGGATGTTCAACATACATGTACACCGTGTTCCACATAAAACGACCCACTATACTATCTGGAAATCTATCAAAGATGTGAAAAAAAGTTAAATACAAAAGTTTTTCAGATTTTCGAGTTCTTTTAAAATATAATACTTCCATGTATACAGGTTGTCCCAATTTTGCTGGGACGACATCAACTCTAAAAATTTAAATGGGACACCCTGTATTTTTGTCGATTTTTGGATTCTTTGTCAAAAATAAACTCGACTTACCTATTTAAACTATAGTTGAATTTTGCGTAGTTTTCGAGATATTTGACGTCATGTGTGCGTTTTTGAAAAATCAAGGTATTTTTCAACACGATATAAAAAAATTATCAAAAACTAAAATTAAGCGTTTGGGTGGTAATTTCCACTTACAAAGCGTCGATACAGATACAGAATACAAAATTTTTGTTAACACTTATACAGGGTGGACATACTACGAAATCAAACTTGCAACTTTATAATCTGAAAAAGGTCGATTTTTTTAAATGAAACACCCATTATATAATTACTCTATGTTAAAGACAATGAAAATACCTATCATTTCATATATATATGTCCTATACATAAATTCAATGGTTACAGAGAAAATCGCAATGATTTCTAGTATAATGATATTGTAATGCTGCATGCTCTCAAAAAACTAGGAGGCTATGGAATGAATAATATTGAAATTTGTTTTAATTTGACAGTTCTGCAATTTATTTGTGTTTATACGGATTAACATAAAGTCCGTCCCCCTCTCTTTAATTTTTGAACCGCTGGGTAGATTGTGATGAAATTTGGAACGATAATATATTATGACTAAATTCTGCATTTTTTGACACATCAATGACAGCTCTGAATGTCAAAGTGACACCTGGGCGCGCAATACGAATATTTTTTTAAATGGAAATGGGGGTGTAACACATACCTTGTTACAAAAGCTGTTCGAAATAATATTCCTGGACTTGTACACAATTTTGGGCACGCCTTATCCAATTTTGCCGCACTAAAGCCAATGTTCCTCCTGGTTGCTGATCTTGTAAACGCAAATTATTAAGTAAATTGGGGATTTTCAGCATTTTGCTACAACAACCACTCAGAAAACTTGCACACTGAGAGAGCGACACAGATAGACTGATGACTGATAGACAATAGAGATATTATCCCCACTTCAACTCTATTCGCTCGGTCTTGACCAGGTATTCCAGGTACAAAAACTTGTTTACTGTTTTTTGTAGGAATATGGTATATCAGATGTCGTTGAAGTGCAGTTGCCCATCTACGTAGTCCTTTATAATGGTATAACTTTAAACATTGTTTACGGGAAATCCTAAGACTTTTATTATAAATTTCTTTGGTGATATCGATTTCTTATTTAAGGATGCACATATCCTCAAAGTTTTAGATATAAGTTCTGAATAACCCTGTATGTGTAAAGTAAAATATATTAAAATTGCTCTATATTTGAAAATTTCTGTTAATTTAAATAAATAAATAAATAAATATAAATTAAAAAATCATTAAAATATTTTAATTAAAAAAGTGTTTAAATCCTCTATTTTTATGAATTCCGCGTACTGTTCAACAACTCAACTGTACCTATAAAGGGAATATTTCCTTTCTTACTGGTTTTTAATGTCACTCACTTTTAATGATGCGATGTTAATATTTTATGCTAAGCAAATTTCTACTCAAACAAAACTCACTGTATGTTCTTATTCTGAATATTACAAAACCTAATTTCATTTCGGTTCTCATCCAATTAGTCTACAATTAACTGCCTGCGGTGTCGTTAAAATATGTTCTATCGGTTTTTGCATGCAGGGCCGAGCTTTCAAACAGTCTCTTTTTACAAAAGCTATAGGAACGAAAATTAATGAGGGGGTCTGCAGAGGCAAACAGAGAATGCAGAATCCATAAGTGTGACAGCATAATTTAGATTTACAAACTAATGTTTCAAGTATAGTTTTAGGCTCATAACATTTAGGCTCAAGTATAGTTTTAGGCTTATTAGGCTTTGGACATACTTATTATTATCTTCTATCCCTAACACTGGGAAATACAGTTCTTACTACAAATTTTGTATTCTAAATCAACACTAAAACATGAGTGTGGCCATTTCCACAGCCCACTTCATAAGATTCGGTAAGAGCCACTTAAACCTCAACCGTTGACTATTAATATATCAGGCACTATATATGTAAAGTGATAGAACTTCGTTAATTATAATATTATTTTAGGTCTTTCCAAAAATAACCGAGTTACGTAACTTTATTCTATTACCTGCAAAGTGTGTTTAATTCTCAATGTAAGATTCGAGAACGATAACAATTAATTCTCCCCTTCCCATTCCAATTCCTCCATTATTGATCAGTTATATTTACGTAGCTATTAAAATTGAGTTTAAAGAAGTAATTGGGTGCGAAGTGTGATACATATTTTAATTTACGTCTTGGCGCTCTGGCTTTCTATAACTGGATAAATATCACAGCACGGTTTGGTCTTATTGGATGTATTATGTATTATTGTATAAAACTAAGTAATTTTGTTAGTAGTAGCCAATGGATAAACATTTAACACACCTAAATAAACAAGCTGCTCAGAACGAAAATCACTTGTAAATGGGGTATTTTCCTTCAATCGAAATGAAAGTGGAAACCTGCATGTATTTTTATAAAATATATATTTTTTTATATTTATTAGGATAAAAATTATTAAGATTGAATCGGTAGAAAATGTTTAATTCAATTTTGAAATTTTATTCTATATTCGTGACGTCACTAAGCGAAAACTAGGGAATATGTATCTATAAAGAGGCCACACTGATAATATGTGGCTAGTTTCAGTTTGTAACGACCACAAACGACAGTCGACATTTCGATAATTGATATTTGAAATTTCCTGTTTGTGTTTGGCTTGACAACTTGGCTTGTATTGTTATTTTCTGCTCCATGTTAAACATGGAGCAAGGTTTTGTAGTGGCTAAGTCCGACAATTTACCGGTTACAGATCCTTTTATGATAAAGATCCTATAGATCCTTTCAGAAATGAAAGGGATGAAAAATGTAAGGTTAGTATTTAACTTAACAGTATTACTGCAAAGTCGATTAAATATATTCAAAAATTACCTTTACAAATTACGATGTTTTTCTATTACTAATAAATACACTTGTAATCAGTCACAGGCAGAGACAACAATTCACAGGTAAAAATATAAACTAAAAACAATGTCTCATATTTACCATGACCATGATGTTTACCTTAACCAAACAATTCAAACATAAACAAAAGTAAAGTGGTCACGCAGTGACACCAACCACATAAATGAAAATATTCTAGAAATCACTAAAAAATGGCGCAAATTTTGAATTTTCGCTTAGTGACGTCACATAGATATCGCGCACAATGAAAAAATAATTTATGGACTTAAATGAACCCAATGTTAAAATTCCAGAAATACGTATCTCTTCTTTTTCCAACTCCTTTCCATTGCCGATGTAAAAAAAAATAGGAAAACACCCCATTGGCAATTTAGTTCTTATTAAAGAATCTACAAAAAAGTTAACAATAATAATAATAATAATAATAATAATAATAATAATAATGGAAAAATTATCTTTTAAGTGGATGAATGATTTCAGTGTACAAATGGTCACTGTTAAGTTTTAATTGACTCTGATATTAATGATTCGAAGAGGCAGACTTTCTGCATTTGGATTTAACGACACCGAGCGTAAGTAAATTGGGTAAAATGTGGTGCACAGTTAAAATCGGAGTCATTTCTTCTTGGTTGGAATTAGTTTTTCGTCTACGTCACCTGAATATACTAGCATGTATTATCTCTGCGAAATTTATAAATTAAAATAGTAATGTAGCATAAAAATGCATAACCTCACAAGCTTTACTTAAATATGCCCTGAAGCTATCTTCTTTAGTAGTAGTATCAATGTGATTCACTAATAATAGGACCCTTTTTATTTGTCTCATTTGTGAAAATTAAAAAAATTCTACTAAAGTGAGTATTTTTATAAATTTATCATTATTAGATAATGTAAAAGGCAAAAGAGGTTGAAAAATAAATTTTTTTAAATGTTTAAACTTAATATTTGAATTTGTCAATAATATTAGTTGCTGCCAGTAAAATGGGCACCTTAATTTTTCGATACAAACTATTCAGAAAAATTCGTATTTGTATTATAAGCGATTGATTAAATGTATCTCAAATTATTTCTAAAAATTATGTCCTACATATAATACCAAAAGCTTTTCATCAACATTTCTGCATCACCCTGTATAAGTATCTACAATGATTCATCCTTGCAACAAATGTCTATGTTTCAAAGCGGTCATGTTGATTTATTTACGTAATTATTAGAGAAGCAGTCATTTGTATTAAATTTAACTTGTCCGCAACTTAATGGAACCATAAATAGGCGATTTAAATCAGATTTATAGTTTCTGGTATCTATTAACATTTAATTGATTTTAGCAACTTTCTGTATTATCTGTTCCGAACATTTGTCATGGTAAAAGCGAACCTAATAAATTAACCACCAATATTAATCAGGGGATTAATTCAATTAAGCGTTAAAAGACGATTTAATAAACTGTAATGTTCTAAATGTACCCGGTCGCGATTTCACAAAGTTTTCTCCCTCTCTCGCTCTCTTTTAATATGTAAAACAAAGAAAGAAATAGTAAAAGTGATGCATATTGCCAATATTGCCGACTGAACCATAATTGCCTTGATAATAAATATGCAACACACGGTCATATTAGTGACGCTTTATATATACAATTTTTTATATATAAGGTAAATAAGTTCATATATGGTGAGACCATAGACATAAGAAGGGGGAGACAGAATTGTTTACATTTTATGCCGATCAGACATCATTTTCAACAAAAATCAATGATGTAAAATCTATGCGGATTGCCCTAGATCTACCGCCGGTGTTTGAAAACGAAGAGTATATTAATTATATTTATCTGAATTTTTATGTGTAATTAAGAAAAAATAATATACTAAATATTTATCTGTGTTTTTTAATGGAAATACATAATCTCTAATTTTTGAAATTATTTATAATTTCTTAATAACATAAAATTATTATCGTGTTAGGGAAATACTGTGACAATGCTGTGCGGCTGTTTTGCTATCAAATGACGCTCTTATGTCAAAAGATGACGTTACAATGTTGCTGTGCTGTGTTTGTGATCTTTTGGGATTTTTTATTTATTTGCAGTGTTTTTTTGGCAGTAGAGGTATTTAGAGCCTTTTATAATCAATCTACAATAGTTCAACAGTGCGTGGTTTGTAAAAAAGTCGACTATTCTAACCCCGCACTGGTATTTCGGCGGTAAGTAAGGTTATGGTTTTTTAGCGTAAGCTTAGCGTAAGCTAGTGTTGTTAACTAAATTTTAAGTAAATTATTGCAAAAAATATTTATCTGTTTTGTATAAAATTTTTGGAATTAAAGCATTTTAGACCAAAAAATGATGTAGTAGCGTTGTAATAAAATTATTGTCCAATTCCAGGCTGGATTTCCAGTATTTAAACAGAAAATAATTTTGTTGTAACTATTTGAAATGCAGAAAAATAAACCTATTAGATGTTTGTTATATTTTAATAAAGAATATTATTGTTGTAGCTTTCCAGTTAATCCTGAGAGCAGACAAATGTGGATTTTTTAGTGGTTGGAAAAGCTTCCTGATGGAGTTTGGGGTATAAATAATACTGTAAATGTAAATTTTAAACAAATCAATAAGATAATACAGAAATTCAAGCTATGAGAGATAAAGTAAAGAGAAAACTTGATCATTGATGATATTGATAATGAATGATTTGCATTCATAAGCTTTTCAGTCGAGAAATGAAGAAAAGGTTTGATAAGAAAAAGAAGTGTTACTTACAAAAAGTGATCTTGTCTTTGGGCTAGTGCTGTTACAGACGGCAAAGAGGTAACTGGAAAATTAAAATATGGCGGGCTCTACAAGGTAACTACAGCTACTGGGAAATAATAGTTAGGAAATTATTCCGTAAAAAGGTATTAAAGGTTACAAAAGGTGTATGGTTGTAAGTAGCAGCAGATAGTTTAAAAAAAAATAGATAAATAATTTAGACGTTAGTTCTGATAGTTACTTAAATAGCACAGATGAATTGATTGATTTGCTAGAGTGTTGAAACTATTATTTTATGTGAAAATTAACCCGTTTATTAATTAATTATTAAATTTTTCAGCTATTATTACAATTAATTGGACATGCCATAGAAAAACATTTTATCTAATTGTTTATTATAATAATTCAAAGCTGGATAATACCGATGTGTTCCTTTAAATATATAAGGATATGTATTAGGTAAAAGTTTATAAAAATAGATACGAGGGGAATTCATGAATACCGCCCATAAAAATAAATATTTTTTTTATAGTTGTATAAACATCCAACTATATTTTTGTGGAACGACTGAGGCAATAGTGTATAAATATTAGTGTTTATAAGCTTGTAAATTTAGAGCTGATAAATAATAATAATAAGGAAATTAAATAATAAATTATATTGATAATGAATGATTTACATTCATAAGGTTTGCAGTCGAGAAATGTGTGAATAGCGCTTGACTGCTATACAATAAACAAAAGGAAAACCTGCAGTAGAGAAATGCGTGTATAGCGCTCTACTATCCAGAATAGTTTCTCAAAAATCATTCATACCTATGTCTTTTAAAATGTTACAGGTATCATCCATTTAGGCATGGGCGAAATTTTCTTCGGTGCAATAGAAACACAGGAAGGCCGAATATTAGGACCAGCTGTGTCAAGACCAAGGACAATGAATGAAACACCATTATAAGTGTTTTGAATTGTTTATATAACATTCTGCTGAGATTTTAATAATGATTTTGTAGAGTATTAAGAATATATAGGTCCAAGCAGTAATACATGTCTTATTTGCTCCCACACAAATCTCAGTTCTAATATAAATAAACCTTTGAATTAAAACCTATTGTAATGATCCCTAAAAAAAACTGCACACCACTGGTAAAGATAACATCGGACGTGGACGCCTAGGTTACAGTATTGCCATTTTATAAACCCATCTCCTTCCAACTTATGTACAAGTGTGAAAGTGTGTATGATTGTAAACAAATGGTGTTTTTCTAATGGAATGTTCTGTCTCCCCTAGTATTATATGTCTATGGGTGAGACCATATATGAACTTAAAATATAAGCTGTTCCAAATGCTATCAAAATATAAGCTGTTTCCGGCTAAACCGGAAGTTAGAAAGTACTATTAATATATTTGGTATAAAATCTAATCTCAGTGGTTAAATTTTAAAAAATGCTTCTTGACACCTCCTCGAATGTTCCTTGGCCCATTTTTTTTTTATTTCACCCCGTTATCAAACTGCGCAAAAAATTTGTGGAAGTACTAAATGGTAATTCTTTATATCATTAGAGAAGAAATCAACTGTTTACCTTAAGTAGGTCACCCTGTATGCTCTCCCATATTCGCGAAACAATGGATTCACATATTTTTTCTTTCTCACTGTAAATCGAAAAACTTAGTCTTTGGTAAATACTCCCATCGGAGAAATTTCATTTCGTGGAGACTGACGACCTAAGTTTTATTACTATTCCAATAAAAATACCCATTTTATTATACGCCAAAAATTGGTAATAATATTCAGTGGAGTAAAACGTATAGGAGGAGATTTCTAACTGCATTTATGTATGTGGCCTTGCAATGGCCATGAATTTTTTAATTCCGTATAATAGTGTGAATAAAGCGATTCAAATTAAGTCCTTAAATCGAAAATTAAGATTAAGTCAGTTATCGTGTGCTATTATGTGAGTACGACGAAAATTAATATAAAATATTTTCATACACTGATTTTATTTAGTATTTGTATTTAAAAATTTTTTCACTGGATGTAATAGCTACTCAAAAATAACATCTGTACATCTATCAAGATACTTTATATTTCATATTTTTAAATAACAAATATATTATGAAAAATAAAAATAACAAAATCAGGTGCTTAAACATACTTCCAATACACTGCAATACCTACCTATGCAGCAAATTCAATAAACGATTTTATGGCGAAGGCGCCGAGTTTATAAGTTTAAGTTTACCAAAGATCATTAAAAAAAAATTGGTTGATTCAGACGGCCACAACGTTTACTTTTTGATACTATAATTCACTATGTTACAGGTAATAGTACCTACTACCTAGTAGATAACAATCAAAGTAATAATAGTAACAAAATTCGATTAATTTTACTAAAATAATTTCACGAGAAAATCAATTTATCTTAAGAGTCCATTCACTAGGTCGAAATAAGCCCTAAATCGGCGTTCGTCTCATGTCTAATTATAAGAAAACTATAAAAGATAGCGACTTTTAGTAAAAAAGTATTGAAAGATAAGACTTTAATCTAAGTCCCTATAGTAGTAATTTTTGGTATTTCTTTTTATTTTTAAAATTCCAGGCAAACAATCTTGTACTAAAATAGCGTGTTTTCAAAAATTATTTTCTCTAAAATACATGTATTAAACAAAAATTTGCTACTATAGGGATCTAGTTTATCTTTTGATCTTTCCGGTGATATATAATTTATAACATTAAAAAGAAATTTTGTTGCAATTATAAGACAAATCCGGTACCCTTGCAATGAGGGCTAACTTTAGTTCCATGTGCCTTTTTACTTCGGCTTTACGTGCACCTCCGAAATCTTAATAATTCGATAGTTGGAATATATAAGTCTCCACCCATCGGCCACCCATCCTCTCAATCCGACCCAACATTCATGCCTGTCAAATCTACAGGGAATGGACCCTTAAGTTATACTTTCACGCAACGAAAACTGCTCTAGGTACATAATTTTGTTCACAGCAAAATAAATTTTGTATTACTTTACTTCCAGAATATAAAATATGAACACATACAAGCAGTTTAAGTCTAATTTATAGCTTCTGTTAGGTATTGGTTTTTAACTGATTGACATTTTTTATTAAAATGGGGCCTGCTAGTGGTCTTTTCTACATAATGAGCCTTGTATGTCGACTTTACCCTATTGGAAAACTAAATGTACCAAATATGTATATAGTACTGATGAGATCGAAAGTCTACTTAGAGCCTAATAAGTATGTGATACAATTTTTTGGTGTGGAACAAGGATCTGGAAGGAATAGGGAATTCGACTGGATTTCAAAATATCAGAAGATACTGGAGATGGAAAAATATAATGGTAGGTTCTCGAGCTGGTTCTTCAAAAAAAACAACTGCAAAAACCACCAAAAATAGTGAGGTATATTCAAAAATACTAATGATAGATATTCGATTCTGAGCCTCAGGAATTATTTGAGACTAATTTGTACATTCATCATAACTTCTTTATTACCAGAGATATAGTGGTGGTTCAAAATTTCAGAAACTTAAATACAGTCATCAAATTATCAAAATGCATTGATAAACACCATTATAAATATTCATATATCTCTTGGTCTACTATGATTTTGAAATTGCAGCTGGCAATACATAATTTCAATATTATTGCAATTACTAGCAATTATTATTACAATAAAACAATAATTCAATTTTATTGCATTGTATTTTAATTACGTGTCTGTGTAACTTTCAGTAGATTTAATTGTTAAATTTGAGTTATGACAAACCATTAAAAATATATGTAGATATAAATTATAAATTCGGTCGCAATCTTCTAATACAAAATATACGCCTTAAATATAATTTAATATATGAGGTTACATAAGATAATTCCGTCAGTTAGATACAAGATATCCACCGAAGTGCTAAATATTTGAGAAATCGTCTTGAAATCGTATTCTAAGGTTAATATGGGTCATAATCATTACCACAAACGGGAGAGATTTATTTAAAGTATCTCTAAGGCGTCTGTAACATTGAAAACGTACTTTTTTACTACAAGTTCCTTATTTAACCGCTTGAGGCGTCCGGTGACATCAAACACATTTATATTGCTTAGGACTTGGACTGCAACACCCTGGAGCACATGACTGACCAACTTTTACCTAGTTTGTACTCCCTAGACCCATCAATACTGCGGCCGCAGCTCGCAGAGGATGTGTTGACCGGTTCGTTTTGTTGTTCGTCACTTCTTAAGAGAAGTGCTTCAGTCAACTTAAATCGTCAATGCGTTTCCTTAGCTGATAGTGTCATATTAGAATGTTCACTTAAAATAGTAGAGTTACTCCAGATATCATCAGGCAGTTCATAGTTGTGTCTCTGTTGATAAAATGTGAATTACACAAACTTAAGATATTTCTATTTCCTTAACTATTTATGCCTTTACTCCTAATTTTACCGTGCTTCAGTATATATAGTAATGATTTCCATCATTAAATGTTTGAATCGTCAGATAAATTTGTATATGTGCGGGTATATTTGTATACTTTTATATTTGTATAAGTTTGAATTGTGCAGGTTGATGTAGATAAAAAAAGTTCGATATACATTATTTTAAATGTAAATAATTGAATTGTGGCTTTGAAAATGCTTTATAAGTGAGATGTAAAAAACATCAGTATATGTTCAATGATACAATACATTTCAAACATACATAACAGATGCCGATGTAATGCAATGCCAGTCGGCATCTCCTTCAAATATACATAACAGAGATTTATCCGATGCAAACCACAAATTCCGATCTTGAGTACTGAAGCTACAATTTCATTTTCGATGAGAACGTTCTGCCTGTTGTACTTCCTTTTTTATTTATCCTAAAACAAGCAACTGCTGAGTTCATATGCAAAGGGAGAATTTGAAATAGGAATGAAATTTATAATTTTTAAAAAAGTAAGACCATGAAAAACTGAATAGAAACATTCACATACATTCCTAATAACTCTGGTTGTGAAAATCTCGCAAATAAAATCTCGTGAAACGTCGTAAAGTCGTCTTAATATACCTTCTATGTACATACCATATTAAAAGAGTCAAGATGTGAGTTCCCGCCTTAAATTTCTAAAGACCAACGCTTGTGTCTTATTCAAGTTGTATCACGAGTTATGAAAGAAGAAGAGACAGTTCTTCACTTATATTTGGAAGTTAATCGCAAGATTTGATGAGCTGTTCAATCAACTGAGGTTTACCCTTCTCAAGCAGAAAGGCAATATGAGAAATGCTATATCATTAACTTTCGATTTTGTTGAATGCCGTGATGCTTTACAGGGTTGCTAGTCTAAAACTAGCCACTATTAATATATTTTCAAAAATGAGAGAGAAAAAAAATATTTTACAAAACACTTGAGTGTGTTAACCTTTCAAACACGTGAAATATTAAAAAAAGTTTGGGTTTCTACCTTATATACGGTGAATAAAGTCAATTTTCATGGCAAAAATCCTAAAAATAACACTAATAATAATAATTAATTTTATCTACTTTTATTGACTCGCATTATTCTTTCTTTTCTTCATTTCCTTAATTTCCTTTTATCAAAATGATATCTACATAAAAAATATTTATGATTAATAGCTTGCCATTCACAGATCTTCATTTATTCAATGATTTATTATTGATGCCATTAAAACATTTTTTTGATGGCATAAAAAAATAGAATTGCTTAAAGTCGAAGGATTAAATACCACGAAAGGGTTATTATAGACGTTCATTTTTCATAGTAAGTAATCACAGCTTGAAAATATACACATAATAAATTTCAGGTTCTCTCTCGAAAAATACATTTTTATCCAGGCACGTCACTGAAGTTAAACTGATTATGATCCGATCAGGGTATGATTTATGTATTTATTTATTTTTGCAGGCTAAAGACGTTTATTTCAAGAGCTGACATGACTAGTAAATTCAACTTTTAAACTTTTCAAAGTGAAAACAAATGATAGGAAACTAAATATGCGTAAATATATATTTTTCTTTTATCGGTGATATTGAGTATTTGAAATGGATTCCATGTTGTATTTGTACAACTAATGTAATTACTTTGAAAATTAATGGTTATAGTTCACTTATAATTGTATCAAGTCATTCTATGCCATATTAAACAGTAAACTAATTTGTAAAGTAAAAGAAAACTCTCTGTTCAGTCTGAATATAGATAAAGGTAGACAGTGTACAAACACGCTACCAGAAAATGCTTTTAATGTAGCATTCGAGGTTTTCCCTTTCCGATTAGCCAAATTTAATTCTAGTTGAAGTTTACTCGGTTCTGACTCCACCACATTATCTTTTAAATCACAGAAACTCACCTTTTTTTACGGTTCATACGATGCACCGCATCATTTATTTGCATGCGATAAGAAATTGAGATGCGAGAGATAGATAAATTTAAAATCAGAATACAATTCAAACTTACCCTATTTAACGGATATTTTATAGATCACGAAATTTCAAAGGTGTATGTCGAATTTGGGACAGACAGAATGGGAAATATGTAATAAAAAAGGAAAGGCCAAATATCTTTCTGTAGTTTTATTTTATTTTGCAACAATCTCAGAATTGTAGCAACAATTGTAGTCAACTATGGTGCATTCTTAAGTACAAAAAAATGTATTTATTTTTAGGTGCAAAACCAGAGAATGCGAACCATCACCAATTTGTTCCTTCTCAACCTAGCTGTCTCAGATCTTCTCCTTGGCGTGCTGTGTATGCCTTTCACACTTATTGGTGCTCTTCTCAGAGACTTTGTATTTGGCGAGGTTATGTGCAAGCTGTTGCCATTTCTACAAGGTAAGTCACATTCATTGTAACATTGAAAACGTACTTTTTTACTACAAGTTCCTTATTTAACCGCTTGAGGCGTCCGGTGACATCAAACACATTTATATTGCTTAGGACTTGGACTGCAACACCCTGGAGCACATGACTGACCAACTTTTACCTAGTTTGTACTCCCTAGACCCATCAATACTGCGGCCGCAGCTCGCAGAGGATGTGTTGACCGGTTCGTTTTGTTGTTCGTCACTTCTTAAGAGAAGTGCTTCAGTCAACTTAAATCGTCAATGCGTTTCCTTAGCTGATAGTGTCATATTAGAATGTTCACTTAAAATAGTAGAGTTACTCCAGATATCATCAGGCAGTTCATAGTTGTGTCTCTGTTGATAAAATGTGAATTACACAAACTTAAGATATTTCTATTTCCTTAACTATTTATGCCTTTACTCCTAATTTTACCGTGCTTCAGTATATATAGTAATGATTTCCATCATTAAATGTTTGAATCGTCAGATAAATTTGTATATGTGCGGGTATATTTGTATACTTTTATATTTGTATAAGTTTGAATTGTGCAGGTTGATGTAGATAAAAAAAGTTCGATATACATTATTTTAAATGTAAATAATTGAATTGTGGCTTTGAAAATGCTTTATAAGTGAGATGTAAAAAACATCAGTATATGTTCAATGATACAATACATTTCAAACATACATAACAGATGCCGATGTAATGCAATGCCAGTCGGCATCTCCTTCAAATATACATAACAGAGATTTATCCGATGCAAACCACAAATTCCGATCTTGAGTACTGAAGCTACAATTTCATTTTCGATGAGAACGTTCTGCCTGTTGTACTTCCTTTTTTATTTATCCTAAAACAAGCAACTGCTGAGTTCATATGCAAAGGGAGAATTTGAAATAGGAATGAAATTTATAATTTTTAAAAAAGTAAGACCATGAAAAACTGAATAGAAACATTCACATACATTCCTAATAACTCTGGTTGTGAAAATCTCGCAAATAAAATCTCGTGAAACGTCGTAAAGTCGTCTTAATATACCTTCTATGTACATACCATATTAAAAGAGTCAAGATGTGAGTTCCCGCCTTAAATTTCTAAAGACCAACGCTTGTGTCTTATTCAAGTTGTATCACGAGTTATGAAAGAAGAAGAGACAGTTCTTCACTTATATTTGGAAGTTAATCGCAAGATTTGATGAGCTGTTCAATCAACTGAGGTTTACCCTTCTCAAGCAGAAAGGCAATATGAGAAATGCTATATCATTAACTTTCGATTTTGTTGAATGCCGTGATGCTTTACAGGGTTGCTAGTCTAAAACTAGCCACTATTAATATATTTTCAAAAATGAGAGAGAAAAAAAATATTTTACAAAACACTTGAGTGTGTTAACCTTTCAAACACGTGAAATATTAAAAAAAGTTTGGGTTTCTACCTTATATACGGTGAATAAAGTCAATTTTCATGGCAAAAATCCTAAAAATAACACTAATAATAATAATTAATTTTATCTACTTTTATTGACTCGCATTATTCTTTCTTTTCTTCATTTCCTTAATTTCCTTTTATCAAAATGATATCTACATAAAAAATATTTATGATTAATAGCTTGCCATTCACAGATCTTCATTTATTCAATGATTTATTATTGATGCCATTAAAACATTTTTTTGATGGCATAAAAAAATAGAATTGCTTAAAGTCGAAGGATTAAATACCACGAAAGGGTTATTATAGACGTTCATTTTTCATAGTAAGTAATCACAGCTTGAAAATATACACATAATAAATTTCAGGTTCTCTCTCGAAAAATACATTTTTATCCAGGCACGTCACTGAAGTTAAACTGATTATGATCCGATCAGGGTATGATTTATGTATTTATTTATTTTTGCAGGCTAAAGACGTTTATTTCAAGAGCTGACATGACTAGTAAATTCAACTTTTAAACTTTTCAAAGTGAAAACAAATGATAGGAAACTAAATATGCGTAAATATATATTTTTCTTTTATCGGTGATATTGAGTATTTGAAATGGATTCCATGTTGTATTTGTACAACTAATGTAATTACTTTGAAAATTAATGGTTATAGTTCACTTATAATTGTATCAAGTCATTCTATGCCATATTAAACAGTAAACTAATTTGTAAAGTAAAAGAAAACTCTCTGTTCAGTCTGAATATAGATAAAGGTAGACAGTGTACAAACACGCTACCAGAAAATGCTTTTAATGTAGCATTCGAGGTTTTCCCTTTCCGATTAGCCAAATTTAATTCTAGTTGAAGTTTACTCGGTTCTGACTCCACCACATTATCTTTTAAATCACAGAAACTCACCTTTTTTTACGGTTCATACGATGCACCGCATCATTTATTTGCATGCGATAAGAAATTGAGATGCGAGAGATAGATAAATTTAAAATCAGAATACAATTCAAACTTACCCTATTTAACGGATATTTTATAGATCACGAAATTTCAAAGGTGTATGTCGAATTTGGGACAGACAGAATGGGAAATATGTAATAAAAAAGGAAAGGCCAAATATCTTTCTGTAGTTTTATTTTATTTTGCAACAATCTCAGAATTGTAGCAACAATTGTAGTCAACTATGGTGCATTCTTAAGTACAAAAAAATGTATTTATTTTTAGGTGCAAAACCAGAGAATGCGAACCATCACCAATTTGTTCCTTCTCAACCTAGCTGTCTCAGATCTTCTCCTTGGCGTGCTGTGTATGCCTTTCACACTTATTGGTGCTCTTCTCAGAGACTTTGTATTTGGCGAGGTTATGTGCAAGCTGTTGCCATTTCTACAAGGTAAGTCACATTCATTGTAACATTGAAAACGTACTTTTTTACTACAAGTTCCTTATTTAACCGCTTGAGGCGTCCGGTGACATCAAACACATTTATATTGCTTAGGACTTGGACTGCAACACCCTGGAGCACATGACTGACCAACTTTTACCTAGTTTGTACTCCCTAGACCCATCAATACTGCGGCCGCAGCTCGCAGAGGATGTGTTGACCGGTTCGTTTTGTTGTTCGTCACTTCTTAAGAGAAGTGCTTCAGTCAACTTAAATCGTCAATGCGTTTCCTTAGCTGATAGTGTCATATTAGAATGTTCACTTAAAATAGTAGAGTTACTCCAGATATCATCAGGCAGTTCATAGTTGTGTCTCTGTTGATAAAATGTGAATTACACAAACTTAAGATATTTCTATTTCCTTAACTATTTATGCCTTTACTCCTAATTTTACCGTGCTTCAGTATATATAGTAATGATTTCCATCATTAAATGTTTGAATCGTCAGATAAATTTGTATATGTGCGGGTATATTTGTATACTTTTATATTTGTATAAGTTTGAATTGTGCAGGTTGATGTAGATAAAAAAAGTTCGATATACATTATTTTAAATGTAAATAATTGAATTGTGGCTTTGAAAATGCTTTATAAGTGAGATGTAAAAAACATCAGTATATGTTCAATGATACAATACATTTCAAACATACATAACAGATGCCGATGTAATGCAATGCCAGTCGGCATCTCCTTCAAATATACATAACAGAGATTTATCCGATGCAAACCACAAATTCCGATCTTGAGTACTGAAGCTACAATTTCATTTTCGATGAGAACGTTCTGCCTGTTGTACTTCCTTTTTTATTTATCCTAAAACAAGCAACTGCTGAGTTCATATGCAAAGGGAGAATTTGAAATAGGAATGAAATTTATAATTTTTAAAAAAGTAAGACCATGAAAAACTGAATAGAAACATTCACATACATTCCTAATAACTCTGGTTGTGAAAATCTCGCAAATAAAATCTCGTGAAACGTCGTAAAGTCGTCTTAATATACCTTCTATGTACATACCATATTAAAAGAGTCAAGATGTGAGTTCCCGCCTTAAATTTCTAAAGACCAACGCTTGTGTCTTATTCAAGTTGTATCACGAGTTATGAAAGAAGAAGAGACAGTTCTTCACTTATATTTGGAAGTTAATCGCAAGATTTGATGAGCTGTTCAATCAACTGAGGTTTACCCTTCTCAAGCAGAAAGGCAATATGAGAAATGCTATATCATTAACTTTCGATTTTGTTGAATGCCGTGATGCTTTACAGGGTTGCTAGTCTAAAACTAGCCACTATTAATATATTTTCAAAAATGAGAGAGAAAAAAAATATTTTACAAAACACTTGAGTGTGTTAACCTTTCAAACACGTGAAATATTAAAAAAAGTTTGGGTTTCTACCTTATATACGGTGAATAAAGTCAATTTTCATGGCAAAAATCCTAAAAATAACACTAATAATAATAATTAATTTTATCTACTTTTATTGACTCGCATTATTCTTTCTTTTCTTCATTTCCTTAATTTCCTTTTATCAAAATGATATCTACATAAAAAATATTTATGATTAATAGCTTGCCATTCACAGATCTTCATTTATTCAATGATTTATTATTGATGCCATTAAAACATTTTTTTGATGGCATAAAAAAATAGAATTGCTTAAAGTCGAAGGATTAAATACCACGAAAGGGTTATTATAGACGTTCATTTTTCATAGTAAGTAATCACAGCTTGAAAATATACACATAATAAATTTCAGGTTCTCTCTCGAAAAATACATTTTTATCCAGGCACGTCACTGAAGTTAAACTGATTATGATCCGATCAGGGTATGATTTATGTATTTATTTATTTTTGCAGGCTAAAGACGTTTATTTCAAGAGCTGACATGACTAGTAAATTCAACTTTTAAACTTTTCAAAGTGAAAACAAATGATAGGAAACTAAATATGCGTAAATATATATTTTTCTTTTATCGGTGATATTGAGTATTTGAAATGGATTCCATGTTGTATTTGTACAACTAATGTAATTACTTTGAAAATTAATGGTTATAGTTCACTTATAATTGTATCAAGTCATTCTATGCCATATTAAACAGTAAACTAATTTGTAAAGTAAAAGAAAACTCTCTGTTCAGTCTGAATATAGATAAAGGTAGACAGTGTACAAACACGCTACCAGAAAATGCTTTTAATGTAGCATTCGAGGTTTTCCCTTTCCGATTAGCCAAATTTAATTCTAGTTGAAGTTTACTCGGTTCTGACTCCACCACATTATCTTTTAAATCACAGAAACTCACCTTTTTTTACGGTTCATACGATGCACCGCATCATTTATTTGCATGCGATAAGAAATTGAGATGCGAGAGATAGATAAATTTAAAATCAGAATACAATTCAAACTTACCCTATTTAACGGATATTTTATAGATCACGAAATTTCAAAGGTGTATGTCGAATTTGGGACAGACAGAATGGGAAATATGTAATAAAAAAGGAAAGGCCAAATATCTTTCTGTAGTTTTATTTTATTTTGCAACAATCTCAGAATTGTAGCAACAATTGTAGTCAACTATGGTGCATTCTTAAGTACAAAAAAATGTATTTATTTTTAGGTGCAAAACCAGAGAATGCGAACCATCACCAATTTGTTCCTTCTCAACCTAGCTGTCTCAGATCTTCTCCTTGGCGTGCTGTGTATGCCTTTCACACTTATTGGTGCTCTTCTCAGAGACTTTGTATTTGGCGAGGTTATGTGCAAGCTGTTGCCATTTCTACAAGGTAAGTCACATTCCATTTTCAATTTGTTGTTTTTAACCTAAAGGTCCGTACTGATTTGAGCATTTGGCGCGCACGAATAGCTTGCATGCACGAACGATTTGTGAGCACACATTTTCTTTCGCGTAAATGTTTATTTTGGGACAATTTGGGTTTCAATGTTTGCACACAAATATCCGTTCCGTCAGTTGTGTGTGTGTAGTCAAGATCTCATCACAAATAAATATAGTTACTAGTGCAAGTCCAGCGTTTATTGTAATGCACACTATAATTAATAAAAAGAATGAAAAAAGAAAGAAACGATGGTACTAATTTATTAGCTGACATGAGGCTGGAAGAAAACAGTGGCCATTTCAATAATTTCATCCCGATGTCATCTAAGGATCTCCAGTTTTTGGTCAACGCTATTGGTCCGAAAGTCCGTAAGATAAATACCAAATTTAGAAAATGTGTTTCTGAACTATTAACTTTAACTCTACGTTTTTTAGCGACCGGAGATTCCTATTCGTATGCAATATTTGTTTAAAATCTCACTAGTACAGCGCACAGCCTATTTTATTAAGAACCTCGTCCAGCCTGAGCAAATTATACGCGTAAATCTCTTTGATGTTGTCACAGAGACCGACAAGCGACGGAGTATGTTCGTGCCTGTTAGAAGTTACGCGCAGGCATGCTCCTCCCATACGCATCTGAATTAATTTGCGCGCACAGCGGTCGTGCGCGCAAATTTGCTCAAGTCAGTACCGACCTTAAGACGCAATTATAAATGACTTAACTTTGGTATTATCTCTATTACTATGTTTATCATATAAAATGTTTGTTACTTTTTTCTGTAAAACCTTAAGTCGTCTGTAAACCCTTATTGTTGAAGTGAAAACATCACTTCCTCAATGAAGTTATGTTTTCGTTTACTCTTTACTGATATCTAGGTACGCTACAGAAACAACTGCTAGTAATATCACTAATAACAAAATTATTAACTACATTAGTAACGACAAGTGATATTATTCATCAAATATAAATTAAATCTGTCGATAATGGGAGGCAATACGACCGGAAATAGTGTTATTTCCCCAATTAGTTGATACCAGTGAAATGTAAGAAATACGAGAATGTGAATACAGAATTTTGCAATTTATATTTCAATAATAATATGTAACTTGAAACTCTGATCACACCAATTTATTTAATTACTATATTGCTCATTTAAACAAAATTGTAATTTATATTAATTAATTACCTCAATTTATTAAAGCATACCTACATTAGATAATAATATTAAATTTAATAAAGGCAGACTACAACTATTAATATTCCTATTCACCTTGTACCTTATAGCAAAGAAATTTAAATATTTTCTTCCTGCACAGTATCAGTAAACATATTGTAAAAAATATACTTGATAATACCTAAATAATATAAAAATCTCCGAAATTACCGATATAAAAATCAAATTATATCAGCAAGAAGGTTATATATCGTTTTTCGAAACTTTATTCTCCAAATCCAATCCGTGATTATTCTTGGTCATTGAATAACATGTCATGGTGACATATTAGATATATTATGTCCATAGTACGAACTTTATTACGTGCCTTGGTAGTTGATGAAGTTAAATCAAGGAGTAAACACAATTTTGGGGAGATAAGATGTTCGTGATCGTCAAGCATAAAATCTGACAGAATGCAAAATGTCCTCAAAAGATTAGTTCTTCCGGACCATTAGCTTTCCCTTATTCCATATCCAGACGGTACTTCCGGTTTCAACATCACCGGAGATAAGGGATAATCCGGTTCCTTCTCAAAACCTTACTATATAATTTTAGTTTCCCCAATAATGTAGATAACTGATAATACACAGGGTTGGTGAGAAGTAGCGCACGGGCCACCAAATAACTACTAGAGATATGGAACAGAATTTGGTATACATAGTGTACAAATAACGCCCGATCAAATAAAAGTATTGGCAATGTCGCCAAGTTTATTGTACTTATACTGATGATTATACTGAGTTGTAAAGATTTTGGTTACGAAGTAGTTAACTTAAAATATTATTAATTCTTTCAGGATCATGAAACTAGTACCTCAAAGGAACAGGACGATGACTATTGTTCTAATACAATAAACGGAGTTTAAACAAAGGGGTTTCATAATGAAGCGGATTATTTGTGGGCTTAGAGTCTCGAGCATTATCCATATAAATGTAATAGAATTTAAATTATATTTTAGTGCTGAAAATCGCTTATTTTACACACAGGGACACCACTCACTTTTTTATTTATATGAGGACCTGAGAATAGACTAGATCGAAGAACAAGTTGTCTCTTGTGTTTATCCTCCAAATCGTTTTATAGGTAGCGATACGAAAATATAACTGATAATATACAGGGTTGGTGGGAAGTAGCGCACGGGTCAAATAACTACTAGAGATATGGAAACAGAATTTGGTATACATAGTGTACAAATAACGCCCGATCCAATAAAAGTATTGGCATGGTCGCCAAGTTTATTGTACTTATACTGATGATTGTACTGAGTTGTAAAAATTTTGGTTACGAAGTAGTTAACTTAAAATATTATTAATTCTTTCAGGATCATGAAACTAGTACCTCAAAGCAACAGGACCATGACTATTGTTCTAATACAATAAACAGAGTTTAAACAAAGGGGTTTCATAATGAAGCGGATTATTTGTGGGCTTAGAGTCTCGAGCATTATCCATATAAATGTAATAGAATTTAAATTATATTTTGGTGCTGAAAATCGCTTATTTTACACACAGGGACACCACTCACTTTTTTATTTATATGAGGACCTGAGAATAGACTAGATCGAAGAACAAGTTGTCTCTTGTGTTTATCCTCCAAATCGTTTTATACGTAGCGATACGAAAATGTAACTGATAATATACAGGGATGGTGAGAAGTAGCGCACGGGTCAAATAACTACTAGAGATATGGAAACAGAATTTGGTATACATAGTGTACAAATAACGCCCGATCAAATAAAAGTATTGGCAATGTCGCCAAGTTTATTGTACTTATACTGATGATTATACTGAGTTGTAAAGATTTTGGTTACGAAGTAGTTAACTTAAAATATTATTAATTCTTTCAGGATCATGAAACTAGTACCTCAAAGGAACAGGACGATGACTATTGTTCTAATACAATAAACGGAGTTTAAACAAAGGGGTTTCATAATGAAGCGGATTATTTGTGAGCTTAGAGTCTCGAGCATTATCCATATAAATGTAATAGAATTTAAATTATATCTTGGTGCTGAAAATCGATTATTTTACACACAGGGACACCACTCACTTTTTTATTTATATGAGGACCTAAAAATAGACTAGATCGAAGAACAAGTTGTCTCTTGTGTTTATCCTCCAAATCGTTTTATACGTAGCGATACGAAAATATAACTGATAATATACAGGGTTGGTGAGAAGTAGCGCACGGGTCAAATAACTACTAGAGATATGGAAACAGGATTTGGTATACATAGTGTACAAATAACGCTCGATCCAATAAAAGTATTGGCAAGGTCGCCAAGTTTATTGTACTTATACTGATGATTATACTGAGTTGTAAAGATTTTGATTACGAAGTAGTTAACTTAAAATATTATTAATTCTTTCAGGATCATGAAACTAGTACCTCAAAGCAACAGGACCATGACTATTGTTCTAATACAATAAACAGAGTTTAAACAAAGGGGTTTCATAATGAAGCGGATTATTTGTGGGCTTAGAGTCTCGAGCATTATCCATATAAATGTAATAGAATTTAAATTATATTTTGGTGCTGAAAATCGCTTATTTTACACACAGGGACACCACTCACTTTTTTATTTATATCAGGACCTGAAAATAGACTAGATCGAAGAACAAGTTGTCTCTTTTGTTTATCCTCCAAAACTTTTTATACGTAGCGATACGAAAATACTTGATTTTTCAATTTCCCCAGAGGTGTACTGCTGCTGTACAGTTTATGACACGAAACCAGATGCATTTTACAGTTCGTTTTTATTTACGGCTCTAAAAAATTACATAGAACTATGGTAAAATATGTTTAGATTGGTCGATATTTGCATAAGCAATATTCAGAGACCCAGTAACTGCTCTACAAAATGGATAGTAAACAGAGCGCAGCTGTTTCTATTCGATATTCAACGAAGCCAATTTGTGTTATGGAATACCTATAACTTTACAACGAATACGCCAGAAAGATCTTTCATCGCGGGCGACTTTGAATAAAAAAACATATTTTATTTATAACCTTCTCTATTATTTGTGTTTATTTTCGCATTTCACTTATAATAATATTAAATTTAATTGAGGCGATAGCAATTATGTGATGTTTATGCAAAATCAAATAGATATTTCTGTTGTAATCTTATTTTCGTGAGGATCGATTTAAATGCCAATTAATACGCCAATTAAATGTTAAAAATTAATAGCAAGTAATTTATAACTGTAAATCTATAAATGAAATACGTTTTATAAATTTCCTTCGACAAATATCTGGTTTGTGTTAAAGCCATTATAAATTTAAAAATATAGATAATTTGCCATTTGTATTTCTATACAACATACTGTCATGCAGGTACAAAGGTTAAAAATATGAATTTGCTACAAAATGACAGACACAAATCGTTTGAAAGTTCTAATAAATGTAGAAATGAAAGTTCATATTCATTCATAGAATGAGCACATAGTGTTAAAAAAATGTAAATTGTGTATATTAAAATTGTATACAAGTATAATAGGTTTTACTTGTATACTATTTTTACTCATTAATTGCACTTGAACTATTGAGCAGTTGTATACTACATACGTGTTATTCAGAACTTATCCATAATAAAATTTGGGGATGTTCAACATACATGTATAAATGTAGTAGTGCAAAAAAAAAATTTTTGGCGGCTTCTGAAAACTATTTAAAAATTTTTCATTGCACACCGCTGGATACTGGTCCACTGTAATGGAGTGACCTTGGAACTGACAATGTAAACTGGCTAGCACGAAAAAAACTTCGGAAGTTCTGAGAGTATACCGACACCAGGCGCAAACAAGATTTGCAGCGTTTTTACTTTAAAATAAACTGAAAGATAGATAGATAGATGTGACCAAAGTGACGTGGCTTTAAAATGAATAAAATATTGTTACACTAATTTTGAAGAATTGCGCTACTTGATTTTTAGGTATTAGAAACATGAAATTTATAAAAAATTTGCACATACCTACCTTGCTACAAAAGCTGTTCGAAATAATATTCCTCGACTTGTACACATTTTGTGCACGCCCTTATCCAATTTTGCCGCACTAAACCGAATGTTCCTCCTGGTTGCTGACCTTGTAAACGCAAATTATTAAGTAAATTGTGGATTTTCAGCATTTTTCTGCAACAACCACTCACAAAACCTAACTCGTAGTTAATAATCCACTGGTAACAGTCCATTAACTCAGCATTACTGTACACATGAGCCATTTTGAAAATTTTACAGTTTAACACTCCTACGATAAATAAAACACCGGCACACAGAGAGCACACACATAGACTGATGAGTGAATAGACAATAGAGATATTATCCCCACTCCAAGTCTATTCGCCCAGGCGTTCTAGGTACAAAAAACATGTTTACTTTTTTTCACCACATTCTTAGGAATGTGGTATATCAGATTGTCGTTGAAGTACAGTTGCCCATCTACGTAGTCCTTTATAATGGTTTAACTTTAAACATTGTTTACGGGAAATCCTAAGACTTTTATTATAAATTTTTTTGGTGATATCGATTTCTTATTTAAGGATGCACATATCCTCAAAGTTTTAGAGATAAGTTCTGAATAACCCTGTATAATGAGCTCCGTAGCTGAGCGGTTAAAGACGTCATGTTTTTAACTCCGGTCAATTCTTTCTAATTGCTCCTATATTAAATATGTGTCCATAAAACCGTAGCGTAGCGTAGGTAGCGTTCTTAATATTCAACTGGTACTGCAACATCACTGTATAACTGGCTAACAACCTACTGTACACTTTAATAATATTATCCAGGTTTCCCTTATTCTTGTAATAAATGAATATAATATATATGATTTAAAGTTATAACATCGTAAGTCGTTCCTGTCCACACTGACTTCATTTAAAACAATGAAATAATACTCTAATACTACTCTGTAATACTCTGTACAAAATAACAGAGTAACGAAATATTATTCACTTTGCGCCAATTGATTATTAACTCTACTGACGTCTTAAAAAATCACTAACTTTTATTAGAGGTAAATAAGTTTGATAGATTAGTAAACCAAGTTTAGAATTAATCACTTTAGTAAAGGCGATTCTATCAATACTTGCACTATAATATATTAAACCTAAAGACGCAGCAATAAAACAACGAATACGAATTCTGAGAAATAATTAATGCAGTTTTGAAAATAATATTAAATTTCGCTTTAGACTATATTACTTCAAGACAGCATGATGTGTAAAAATTAAAATAAAATAGAATATTCTGAAATTGGAATCTGTATTTGTTTTCAATCTAGCTGACCACATTTAATTAATTAATTAGGGTAATTAGCCACATTAATTATAAACCAAATTATTCAAGAAAACTATATAGAAGTGAATATTTCCAAATTGCATGATCCTGCAAGGTGAAAAGTAATTTTTTATGTTTTATAATATTTACTCTTAATTTAGTTCGTCTTTATGCACACATTATGTCTTTATGTTTTTATTTACTTATGTTTTTTTTAAGTTTTATTTATTTAACATATTTTAACATAAAACTAATTTTAGAAAATGAATTGTAAGTCATTATTTATACTGAGTGAATATGTTGATTACAAAGTTACCATGTCGCCGAAAATTAATGTCACTTCAGTTTTTATTGCTTATTCCCCTCGAGTCCTGATAGAAATCAAACCACGTTTTAAAAGTAATCATGAAAGCTGATACCAAACCAATCGTAATTTTTAACAATGGTTTTCCACGCAAAAAATTAATCACGACTCGAAATTTCTCTGCGGTGTAGCGGACAAGACATTGATTGATTTAAAACATCCAAAAACTAGCTACAATGAGCTGTTAGAAACAAAACTTTAAGAAATACTTTTTGTCATCAGTTTTATTACATAGTGCCCCGACTGATTACTTTTTCATTAAAAAATGAACGAAAATGAATTATTATCTACAAAGATTTTAATATAAATATAAGTACAAAAATTATCACCACAGTTCCACAGTTACATGAATTATACTGTGTCCAAAATGATGGAAAAAAATCATATTTTCTTCTAGTTGAGATTAAAAAAACACTGAAATAGTTCAGTTAGTATATGGAAAATGCGATTTTTCTGCAATATTTCCTATTTTTTGAGCCATGTTTGACAGAGCTATAACACTCCCGATATTTTTTTATACAGGGTGTCACACTATTGGGTCACCACTATAGTCAGTCACTATATCAATCAATCAACATAACCATTTTTCTAATAATTTATTTTGCTCTATTACTATAACTAATGTTACACTTTTATCACTCCCCAGAATAGTATCTGGGTTTGTGTAACATATATAATATTACCCACAAAATAGAGAATCGTCCTTCGCTGGTGTTTTGTTGGATCTTAATGGAGTTGTGTTGTTGTCCGAGAGAATGCTTGCTGTAATTTTTCTCCGAGTTGAATTAACTTTACTTGTACTACTTACGACTCAAAAGTATCGTTGTCTATTTATTAACATTTTTTATTTAAAGAGCACAAGGACAGCTCCAAAAAAGCTCATTTTACACAGATTCAATGCCCAGGAATTCATTATTCATGCAGGAGGTGTACTATTCAAAAGGGCTACGCACTTTCATTTCTCGTAATTGATTATTTATATCGTCTGGCTGAGCTGCCCAGTCGATTTGCATAAGAAAGTGATTTATGTAGGCGGGTTGTTAGTCTTTGATTGGCGACTGTGGGTGTATTTTTTTACAGAGTGCTTCTGTAGGTTCGTGAGCGCAAAATCTCGCTCCAGCTGTTTCAAGCATTAGCATAGAACAAACGGTAACGCGAAGAGGTACCTAATTGTATTATCAGCAACTGCGCAATTAAGAGAATAACACTATTTATAAGAAACTAAGCAATCAAATCAATTTTAGTGAAACTATACGCGATTCTTGCTAAGCAATACGCTACCTACTGGCGGCACGCACAACTAACGCATGTATTATTGGTTCAGTTTTGCGTATGTATGTCTATTGTGAATTTTGAAATATCCGTTGTTATATTAGTTAATTGCTTTGATTAGATATGAATCGTTATTGTTGTGAGCGTCATTGTTCCCCTTGTACAAAGAAAAACCCCGAGATCAGTTTCATACTTTTCCAAAAGCGGGAAAATCTGGAGCTATCGCGGAAACTATAAGTTGAGCATTACAGAGTTACAGGAGACAAGTATGGATAAAGAAGCTAAAGAATGCAGAGTAGAGAGTGTGCTCTTTACCTTTCTCTAAGGATTACTATTTCCATAAAGGTATATATGCCGTATGCCCAATAAAGAATTTGACATATTTTGAGGTTAAGTTTCATTTTCAGATTGAACGCTCGAAAAATATTGAAATCTATTTTAATTTTATATCACTACATTACCCCTTTCAAAATAGTTTTACAAGCTTTTTACCTGGTTTAAAGTTCTCGACAACAAATATTTGATGAATAAAATTTCAAACGTCAGTGTCAGTGAACGTAAGTTAGTATAGGTTACTGCCATTTTGGCGCTTCGATCTTAAAATGAATCGCGTATACTGTCATAAAAAGATCGTAATAAAATGTGTGAAAGATATCTGACTGAGGTACTTTCATTTTTTTAATTTTCGATGAAAGGTGTCGATATTTAATTGCTCACGTTTGTCACTATTTACAATTATATTTCTTGACGTTGACACTGCGCAAACTCAGTATATTTTTGCAGATTTGGATAGACCTAAGCTAACATAAACACTTTCTTTTGTATGTTTGTATAGGATGTTATTTTTCTTTTGTTTGGTCAACAGCCAATTAAAAAGTAGCCCGACAATTGTCCCCTGTGTTGAACCAGGACACTGTAGAAATATCAAGTGATGAAATATGATAAACCGAATTTTTATATTAGTAGTGGTAAGAAACACACCGTAGTGCCCTCTTTGGGTCTGTGCTACTATCTGTCTGACAATTATTGTCAAATTGACAGACAGATAACGACCTGCTTTTGCGCATAAGCCATTACAGCAGTGACCTTTATTGTCTTTAAGGAAGACAATCCTACTTATTTATTTGAAGGAGATGCCCAAAACAACTACTCCACGGCCAATATACCCCGACTGGCGTTGCATTACATCGGCATCTCCATAGAGATGCTGATTATTATATATTTATTATAAAAAAGAATTTTTATAATAAAATTACTAAATTTATTACAACATGTAATTAAATTTTATACTATAACATTGGAATGGTAGAATATTTGGTTCAAACATTTTTTCTCTGGATATACTTGAACATAAAACAACTAGATGATTAATGATTTCTATATTGCCTTATGGTTGTTACCTGAACCGGCAAAGCCCCAAACCACAAGCAGAAAAAACACAATGGGTTGATATTACTTCTTAAGGATTTTTTTGGCACACAATATCAGTCATAACTTGGCTGTCACTTGTTGCCTAGAAATAAATTGCGTCTTTGTGTATAGAAGCGGTTACTCTAGTAATATATCAGGTATAAGTGGTGTGTGAGTACAGAATCTAATAATAACATTTTCCTGAGAATATCAGAGTATATTCCTACGCTCATATATACCCATCACGTTCGTGGGTGTATATAGACTATATGAAAACTCATTCGCTTCTTCATACCTTCGATATAAATATACACTGACCGCCACGGAAAAAGACCCAAGCAAAACTTTATTTGGTTAGTTAGTTAGACATCGTCGTGGCCCGTCGATTTCTGATTGCTAGGGGTTAGGGGGACGAAGATATCAAGTTGGCGTGACTGTTAAAAATGAAATGAAGAACCCCAAGAACAGAAATCGACAGGTCTCGGTGAATTATAATTTTTTTTCGGTTTTAAAATTATAGTATGGGGGTCAAGTTTTCGTTGAAAGTACATGTATATAAAATATTAATCAGAAATGTAGGTACGTCATCAGGTAGGTGTTCTAACTAAAGGTAAGGTTCTTTCTCTCACTTTTTAGAACATAAAACAACGGTTTTTTTATGCCCCATTCAAAGCAATTAATATGTAAACCGGCAAGACAATAATTTTGATACTTAATGGAATTGGTGTCCCGCCCTAACTTTCAACGATGTACTAATGAAAGCAGAGTGAGAAAAATGAACCGTTCGTAAATCGTGGAAAAAGTGAAGAGCAAAAAGGCACAAGAAGCTCGTAATTTTAATCAGTAACATAAATAAAGAATATGAATTTAAGAAGACGAATGGTACTCCAGTTTAATTAAGAGCTAGAATTGTTCCACCTAACCGACAACCAAGCGTTAATTAACTAAAGCATTTTATATCAAACTGATTTGAATTATGTTCCCTGAATTTCCAGTAAATGAATTTATGCATTTATATTTCAAAATTTAATTATTTTGTGTTATATGAAGAATTTGCATGAGATTGAAATATTAGTTGTATCTACTGTGTAACGAGAAACACTGAAAAAACAAAAGCAGCCAGTAACCTTTTAGAGAGGTGAAAAATATAAATTATTGTAAAACGGAAATGTACATTTAGAATATTTCGCAACTGGTCAAAAGGCAAGTTTTATCCATTCTGATTTATTAATGTGTGTGGTAGTAAATATTATGTATACCACCACAGCTCTAACTAAAACTAAATCCATTGCTAACAAAGTTCCGTGCAATGAAGTTAAACCTTACCATTGTTAATTAATATGTTTGTAGTAATGTCACGGAGAGCTTTTAAAATTTACTGTGCTTGAGACGTGAAATGCAAAAGTTGAACATAACCCTTACTCATCGAAATGCACAAAATAGAAGGTGCTTAATTCAGTGTTCTTTAGTATCTTGCATCTTGAAATTTAGGACCACCCGTCTGGTAAGTTTTAATATAATTATTGTTAGAAGTTTAATTTTCACTAATATAATTAAATTGATGAAGAAGTCAAAGTTATTTAAGGCAAAATTATACGTCACGTCCATAGTAAGAAAAATATAATTTGAATCACCAAGACAAGCTCACAATTCTAAGTTTTCCCTTATTAAAAAAAACGTGCATCCTTTTATAATATTAGTGTAATCAAGTTATGACTTCCACCTGATAATTCTAATATTTTTTCGAGATTTTCAAATGGTTCCAAGGCATGTGTATAATTAGATATTCTGGATATCCTCAGGGGCAATATTATGGCCTTAATTTTATTAAAAATGTTCTGTAAGGGTACTTTTCCGAGTTGTCATTTACCATCTGACATATGAAAAACTAGTGATAGGTTGCGATATCCATAGCAACCCGTTGGATGGCGTTGAGTTGCCAATTCCTGGTGGTAATATACAGGGTTAGTCAGAAGTAGCGCACGGGTCAAATAACTCGGAAACTACTAAAGATAAGGAAACAGAATTTGCTATACATAGTGTACAAATAATGCCCCATCCAATAAAAGTATAGGCAATGTTCCCAAGTTTACCGGTTTTTCCCAAAAAATTCCAATTATTTTTTTTTAAATTGAACACCCTGTACATTTTTAAATATTTGAAAAGAACTCTTTTTACGAATACGGTCATATAAGGTTTTATGGGTCTCTCTCTAATAGTAAGAGAGGTATGCTCAAAAAAGTTTGCCATACGACGGAGTTATAATAATAATAATAATAATAATAATAATAATAATAATATCTCTACCCCTCATTCTAATCACAAGGATTAGCCCGAAAGTCTAAGACTTGTGTGGGAGAGGGGGCAGCATAATATTATTTCGCGGGCCGCATTTGCGCCTCTATGAATTTATAGTTCTCTATGAATTTCTAGAAACATTAATTGGATGCGAACAAAGCTTTATTCTAGAGATTGAACTAAATGTGCTGAATTTCGTGGTCTGTCCAATGTAACAGTAATAATGGATAAAACAAACAGGACCATCTTCAGAATTTCATTAAAGAATAAATTGGGTACATTTATTTACTTCCTTAATTATTGCTGATGTAATTACAGGTATTTTCGAGATCGTGCTCTTCTCTTAGTCTAAATGATTCTAATTGAGTCCAATTAATTTGAAACCAACAGTATCCAGTGGGTACACTGTTCAAAGGTAATTGAAATTCTTCTTCCTTGTTTACTCAACAGAACGTTGGAAAGTCTCAAATTTTTGTTTACAAAAGTCAGGTATCCAAAAATTTGGATACATAAATACGGAAGAGAGTTGTTAAATTCCTGCTAAACTAATCAGAATTAAGAAATATTAATTAAAGGGTGTGTTTGTTCAAACCATGTTATGATATCAAGTATCCTTCTATATAACTTTAGCTGTAACTTTAATGGGTTTGAAATTTGTAGGACCTTATGTACGAAAACAATTCAAGCTTTATTAGTATGGTAATTGTAACTTCCATAGTTCTAAAACTATACAGGGTGAGTCAGTTTTTTGTAGACAAACTTTAAGGGAAGATAGAACGCCTTATTTTAAGTTAAGTTTGTCATATAAACATATGTCGGGAATCGCTTCCTTTTTGAGATACAGGGTGTCAAAATTTTGTTTTTTTTTTAAGTATTTTCCACACAGCTCCTATAGTTTTTAAGATAATTTATTAAAATTTTTACCATAGATTACCTATGATGGTCCACAAGTTTTGACATATGTAAACGATTTGAGAACGTACAGGATGATATTTTTTCGGGGGTCAGGCCCCTTTTTACCGCCCAGAACTTTTTTGTGGTGCGCCACTGACTGCTTATTTGCCAAAATTTAGACTCCACGTTCAATTTAGAAAAATTTTCGTCATTTGCCTTTTTATCGTAGCTGTAACAGTTGTCGAGTAATTTGAAGAAATCTTTGAAAGGATATGTTATTAAAATATATATTTTTAATGAAATTTTCACTAAAAACAATAATTATTGTCAAGCGAAAGTTCATTAATCTAAATTGTCAAAAGTTACATACTTACAGTGCAACTTTTGCCACTAATTATTTATTTTTTGTAGCATTATTAGTTCTTAATTATTTTATTTAAGTCTCTGAAATGCTACAAAAAAATAAATAATTAGTGGCAAAAGTTGTATTGTAAATTAGTAACCTTTGACAATTTAGATTAATGAACTTTCGTTTGACAATAATTGTTTTTAGTGAAAATTTTGATAAAAATATTTTTTTTAATAACATATTCTTTCAGAGATTTCTTCAAATTACTCGACAACTGTTACAGCTACGATAAAAATGCAGGAGACAAAAAAGTTTCTAAATTGAACATGAAATCCAAATTTTGACAAATCAGCAGTCAGTGGCGCACCATAAAAAATTCTGGACGATAAAAGTGGACTTGACCTGCGAAAAAATATCACCCTGTACGTTTTGAAATCGTTTACATAAGTCAAAATTTGTGGACCATCATAGGTAATCTACCGTAAAAATTTGAATAAATTATGTTAAAAACTATAGGAGCTGTGTAGAAAATACTTAAAAAAAACCAAAACTTTGACACCCTGTATCTCAAAAAGGAAGCGATTCCCGACATATGTTTATATGACAAGCTTAACTTAAAATAAGGTGTTCTATCTTCCCTTAAAGTTTGTCTACAAAAAACTGACTCACCCTGTATATCTGTATGTAGATCTGTGTGTATAGCTTACCTAGGTTATTTCATTAAATCCGAGTTCAAACCAATCGAACAAGATTACGAACCAGATGAACGAGTTATAAAAAACCTTTAATATATGTAAAACAAGTCCAAAAATAACAGAAAATCGAGCGGTTTTTCAAAATATGAATTTATGCGGGACTTTATGAACTCACTGTATAATTATAAAAGTATTTATGTAACCTCTAAAACTATCTTTAAATTCGCAGATTATGTATCGATTACACCCCTCAAACTTTATGTCAGAGCGTTGGAATTTGTTATTCCGATAGCAAAATTATAACACTAGAGGCCACCTTACGTTAATGCTAAATTTATTCCGAGTCACCTGCTGAGCTTTTAAACTTGAAACTCACATTTGCGATGAGGAAAATGAGGCGGAAAGTATATTATATAAGATTCCCTTCTGAATGTGTCATCATCTGAAATTCCTTTGCAAGATTTCCGATTTTTTTGAGAACCTCGCTGAGCCTTTCCATGCAATATTCTCTAAATCAGGCGCAGCGCGACTCCCAATTCCCATAATATCCATAGCAAAGCAGAATTGCTAGTGCAGCTTGAGCTAATACATCAATACGATTCATAGATATAAAGAGATCCGTTGATTTAATGATTGAAAATCATTTTACCTGTCTGGAGTTGCCACTCATCATAAAATTAAGATGAACTTATTGCCCAACTAAGGACCGTACTGGGCCTGGGTTCTAGTAAATAGATACTTTTCAATGCTAGATGTTTCTCCAAAAACATCAAATTTAAAATAAGCAGAGGTTACATCTGGAGACCAATGGTTTTATGTGTTTTATTATTTCCACGTTATTTGGTTCTGCAATATTGACAAGATTACTAATTTAATTATTATAGAGGTCTTGAAAGGGGTTCGAACCTTTGGTGTGAAGATATGTTGGAACCTTTGGTGAACGAACACTGACGTATTTTCTCAGATAACACCAAATCACTCGACGCGCGTCTCACCAACCAAGTTGGGATCCTCTGGAGATGGTTAAGACTGAGTTTTAATCATCTCCAGATAATGCCAACTTGGTTGACGAAACGCGCGTCGAGTATAGTATAGTGTCTTGGTGTTATGTGGAAAACTACGTCAGTGTTATTATAGAGGTATAAGACAAACGAGTGTAACGAGAGACATGTAAGTGAAAGGTTTGTGTTTTGATAAATTGAGCGAATATGTTTCTACATTATTATTTGTACGTCAGGAAAGGTAAACTGAAAGGCGTCCTAAATAATAAATGTGTGCAAAGATAGGTCGAGTCAGCTTACGTTTAATAGAGCCCGATAAAGGAGATAGGTCAGGTATTTTGATTGAAAATAATGGCTTACTAATTGAATGGAATGTTGCCTCACACGTCAGTTAGGAAAATCGTTCTGAGAAAACAGATAACCCATTTTATGAGGGCACTATACGAGCTGGATTTAGAATTTCTGCAATAAAGATGATGATGGAAGGACAAAAAGGATTAGGTAATCTTTAGCGTTAAGCGTTCACAAAATAGTAATAGTTTTTTAACGACCGCCATTAAAAGTGAACCTTTTAGAGTTTGTTTGCTATGTTGAAAATTGCATATTGTACAATAATCTAAATATAAAATTACCAACGAAGCTGCTCTACTTCCTTCTCTACTAACAAAATAAGATTTGTTGTATAAAAGTATTCTAAATAATACTCTGGGAATTCACAAACTTTACACAGGCTAAATATTTAATTAAAGTTCCTACGAAATCGCTTAAATTAGTAACTGAATTACTACTTTTTACATAATTTTTCCGTAGATTCCAATGTGTGTTGAAAAAAACAATGGACCATCGCGATTCGATTAAAATATTTTCACAATTTGTTGTCTTTTCTTAAAACATGGCATGCCTTTAAACCAATTAGGGTTTTTGGGAAATGCAAAATAAGGCGTCCCTAATAAATTAAAAATTCATATCTCGGAAACAAATTAAATGGAAAATATGGTTGTTTTCTTCTAACTTGTTGATATCTCTTTAGCTCTCTGTACTGACTTTTCTAATTATGTTTTTGTTTACGTCAAGTTTTAAAGAGTCTAAGCAGTCTAAATTCGTAATTCCGTGACAAATAGATTTTCAGTTCATACAAATACTTTAGGGCATATTATTATTTTGTCTAGAGGTTAAAGTAATTTGTGGTTAGATGCTGATACAGTGTTTAACTTTTCATGGAGTAACAGATTGCATAGTGTTATAGAGTTTCATAGAGTAATAGTTTTTGTATAAGATTATGGAACTTGACTTGGTAAATCGTTATGCACGTACTAAGGATCATGCAGATTTTTTATCCAAATTCATCAGCATTCATACTCATTAACTTCATCTGCAAATAAACTACAGTACCTTCTTGAACATTTGCTATAAATGTTTAGCAATTATATTGGTTCAATAATTTATCGCGCTTTATTTGATAAAATATTGAAATATTTAATGGACTTGCTTAGTCAATCAGTGTACAAATATTTGAATAAATTAGGTATTAATTTTCGGGAGTTATCGCTCGTTTTTATAGAGATGGGTGTATTTTACCAGTTCCTGTTAGGATTAAGATTACAGAGGCTTCTATATTTCTATCGATAAAATATAACAAAAGTGTAAAAGCAATAATAATACATATTCATACATTATTTAGTGATTATTTTTATAAAACAATAACCCAACTTCAACAAGATTTTTTTTCTTCATCCCTTGATGAAGAAAAAACAAGAAGCAAGTAAGTATTTATAGAATATAAAAAGTGAAGTTTCGTTGTTGCAGAGCCATTCAAGTTTCTTGTCAATTTTTATTCCAATCCTTATAGCTACACTCAATCTTTCCACAGAAGAAATTGAAGCTGTGACGCGGTCTGAAAATTTTAGATCATTTTCTAACTTGCTGTGCAGCTCATCAAATGAAGACATAGACATTCGAAAATACATACTGAATTTGCGTGAGTCTTCTCGCAAATCCGAATAAAGGGTGACAAAAGAACATTTTAGTGGCCTTTCCAGACATAAGGGATGTGCCTAAATATTTCTGGAATTTTGTTTTTTTCTTCTTTCTATTAACCATCTCACGCACAAAGCGACAACAACGCGTTGCTGTGTGCTTCTTAAATACATGTTGACGACTGATAATACTCGTTAATGTGAAAACGATTCGTCCGACTGATCATCGATTACGACCGACCATCAGCACTGATCATCGATCCTTTGTGAAAGAAGCCTACTACAATTGATTTTATTTTGCTCGTTTTATAAAAAACCGATACTTTCCTGAAACATTGCCCTGAAGTAAAAAATCGAACTATCAGCAAGAAAACAGTGAAAGTAATCATAATAACTTGAAAGTTATTAGAAGCTCGAAAGTAACTTTTAATGCACTTCCTTAGTACGTAGATGAAATAAATGTGTGCAGCTTCTTGCTTGTATTGCGTGTATTTTAACGTGTCTAACAAGATACTAACTTACCCTGTTACAAACACCAGTTACATGCAGTGATTGTCTACCACGTCTTCTTGAAAAAATGGTTCAGCGTACAACCAGAATTTTCATTACTGCGGCTAGAGACAAGGGAGCAAATCTGAACTGGGAATACTGTAAGGAAAATAAAACTCTGGCGCATTTGTATTCGCGACTGGCAAACAATCTCTTGCAAAATTAGGTGGATAAATCGGAGTCTGCAAGCGACATACTTTCCCAGACTTCAAAGGAATTGTTCAGTTTGAAATAGGCCAATAATTTTATAGGATATTCCTGAATTGTGTTTTACTATCATTGATTGAGAAGGTTATCGGAAACGAATTAGGAATAAGACATTCAGCCATGTGGTGTGGTGTAAACACTGGCAGAATACGTACATATAGAATACGTACTTCGATACATTTTAGTAATATATATTCATACAGTGAGTCCATACAGCCCCGCATAAATTCATTATTTTGAAAATGGTAAAGTTTTTGAAAAATCGCTCGAACCCGTCGATTTTGTTTTCTTTTTACATTTGTTTTACATGTGGTAACTAGATTTTTACCGCACGAGATTCAAAATTGAAAAACGAACCGTAGGCGACTTTTGCAGTCAATCCAGTACGGTGAAAATCCAGTTACCACAAGTATTTTTATGTACAACCGTGCATTTTTTGCATTTTTTTATTTATTTTTTTACATTACCGCACAGCGTGTATTTTCTCTTGACAATTTTGTGGTGGAGCTGACAGATTCTGCAAAAGTTTTCGTAAATATGTTATAGAAGTATATATATGTTAAAACCAAATTGAATACCGCAGATGCCAGTTACAGAAACTGAATGAATTGACCTAAAACTCTGTAATTTGAGGGCGGTGTAGTAATAGACTAATCTCACCCTTCATCGGCTTTATACCTTGATACCTGATAATGAAAAGTCGTGCCGTCAAAAGCGGATGCTTCTTGATATTTCGATTCAAACACCTCAATACCGCCAAATTAGATTTTCAACCATATTGAAGTTAATCACCTGTGTAGCTTTACTTTTCTACTAGTTTAATTACTATTAGCTTCAACATGATACATTTAGTATGGGTTGATATGTATACAATGATTATACAGGGTTATTCAGAACTTATCTCTAAAACTTTGAGGATATGTGCATCCTTAAATAAGAAATCGATATCACCAAAAAAATGTATAATAAAAGTCTTAGGATTGCCCGTAAACAATGTTTAAAGTTATACCATTATAAAGGACTACGTAGATGGGCAACTGTACTTCAACGACAATCTGATATACCACATTCCTAAGAATGTGGTAAAAAAAGTAAACACGTTTTTTGTACCTAGAACGCCCGGGCGAATAGACTTGGAGTGGGGATAAAATCTCTATTGTCTATTCAGTCATCAGTCTATGTGTGTACTCTCTGTGTGCCGGTGTTTTATTTATCGTATGAGTGTTAAACTGTAAAATTTTCAAAATGGCTCATATGTACAGTGATGCTGAGATAATGGACTGTTACCAGTGGATTATCAACTACGAGTTAGGTTTTGTGAGTGATTGTTGCAGCAAAATGCTGAAAATCCCCAATTTCGAACAGCTTTTGTAACAAGGTATGTGCAAATTTTTTATAAATTTCATGTTTCTAATACCTAGTAATTAAGTAGCGCAATTCTTCAAAATTAGTGTAACAAAATTTTATTCATTTTAAAGACACGTCACTTTGGTCACATCTATCCATCTTTAAGTTTATTTTAAAGTAAAAACGCTGCAAATCTTTTTTGCGCCGGGTGTCGGTATACTCTCAGAACTTCCGAAGTTTTTTTCGTGCTAGCCAGTTTGCATTGTCAGTCCCAAGGTCACTCCATTACAGTGGACCAGTATCCAGAGGCGTGCAATAAAAAATTTTTAAATAGTTTTCAGAAGCCGCCAAAAAAATTTTTTTCTGCACTACCACATTTCTAAATGTATGTTGAACATCCCCAAATTTTATTATGGACAAGTTCTGAACAACACTGTATATTTAACATCCAGTTCTTTTCATAAGGAATAGGAAATACAGAAGTTAATTTAAGAATTTACAGTTAATGCATGTAGAGGAGAGAACGTGACCTGGGCTTAGCTAGCGCAAAATAATCGGTCATATATATTTCTGGCTAGTCTGCAATTTGCGGTGTGTTGCTGATAATCGGGTATTCCCGAGGATTAACATTACTAAAGTGAGTCGTTCTTAATCTATCTATATGTATGCTCTAGAACTAATATGGACGAGGAAGATAACACTACAGCGCTTGTATATTGGCTGCTAAGTAGTAAAAAACTTAAATAATAGTAATACCTAAGGCAGTGAACTCAATATTCCCAGATTTATTCCTGCAAAAAATATGGAATTCACGAAATGACAGTTTTCAGCCAGGGCGGAGGCCCGCACGCATACCTGTTAGGGGAGGTGTGTCCCTATTAATCTAATCCCTTTGGAAATTAAACTCAACTGACAAGTTCTGACGTGGCTTGGGTTTAGGGAACGTTGATGTTCAGCAGGAAAATTATGGATTTTTGTATCTGGTTACGACGAACAACTAAAATTATTGCTCTCAATTTATATAAGAAATATCAAAATTAGTCGGTATACAGGGTGTACCACGTGGACCTTTAATTAGCCGTTTCTACGCGTACTCAAATTGTGAAAATTTGTTTACAGGGGTTTCTGGCAATTTTCTATTGATTAAACATTAAAATAACCAGCCAATATTTTTAATCAATAGAAAATTGAGAGGAATAAACATCAATTAACGAAAATTGACATTTGTAGGTTAACTTAAGAAGTAGAAGACGCTTTTGCTCTTACAAAAATATTTAATTCATAAAGAAGTGGGTTAATACTTTACTAGGTTTAAAACAAATTTTATTTTATTTAAAATGAACCATGCAAAATATGCTCTAGATGAAACATCTGCATCAAGCTTACAATATTATTCAAGGAGATAAACTTTACGTAAAAATAAATGTGAAATAAGATTTGTTATACATTCAACTCAACCCACACATAGTTTTATGGTAGCGAGACGAAAGTAAGGAATGGTAAAACGGGGCAAAGAGTTAAAATAGATGGGAAAAGATCTTGGGTGGGGGCGGAATATTATGAGAGTGATACTATAAATGATAAATATGTAACAACTACATGTCCTACAAAGTTCTATTGTGTAAAGCTGCTCACACACGACATATCTCATTCTAAACTCATCTACAACGGAAATCCTACGAGAAGTATTAGGCTATACTGGGCTATGAGTGTATATTCATCGCTGATACAATGTTTAGTCGGTTTCTAATTTGATACATATCATTTTTCCCTTCAATTTTTTTTAAGACACTGTTACCATTTTCTTGTTGAATCCGAAAGTCAATACAAGTTTTACAATTCTTCGTGGTCTTGACGATTATATATTCCCTTCTCCAAGGAACTTGTCATAGTTCAAATTTTTACTAAAGGTGTGTTATTGAAAATTATTGAGACCAAGTCAATCATATTTCCATTTTAACTATTGGTGCTATCACATAACATTTTAAACCCCCATCCTCTACTTCATTCCTCATACTACTGTTTATTCTTCTAATTTAAGATATAATACTAGTTATATTTAAATATAAGCGATTGTAAATCAATTACTGATATATTGCACAGCCATCAGCTCCTTCGAAGTAATTAATGAGTGCAGTTAGCTTCACAGACAGAATTTCAAAAGATTAATGGAATGCGAAATTTATTACCGTTTTGAATTATTGCCATATTTAGGTTAGCAAAGCAAGGCTATGAAAATGATTTAGTCCCATCAATAGATATTCTCCAACCGCCACGCTGACAGCATATTGGGATTTCAGTGCTGCCCATCCAAAATGAAGTATATCAAAGTGTATGCCCATATTTTCCGAAGATATGAAACAATTATTTATCACATCAATCTAGAGAATTTTTGTATAAATGTGCATACCTATCTGCCATTTATGTCGTGTCATTAGGTTATCAAACATTTTTAATACATTATATAGAGGCCAATTAATAAGATGGTTTATTTTCATTAACCTCTTTACTCTAAATTGGTCATCTCTTCCTCGCTAAACTTTCAGGAATAAATCATTCTGAAATTGAATTTAATTACATTAGTATTCGACTCGGTAATTTTTTCTATAAAATTCATAAAAGCCTAAAAGGATAAGCAGTCTCACTTTATCAATATTAATCTCCTCTAGAGACTTGATCCTGATAACGATACAACCATCACCCAAGTCCCTTAATAATTATATGGGACAAGGAAATGTCGTAAATTCTGCATTATCGGTTACGCGGAACAGGAAACTCTAATATAAAATATCCCTGACACATCCAGAAGTTTTAAGTAATAAATTTTTCGTGTGTCGTGCAATTTTCCATTACCTTTGTTGTGCCGAAACTTTTTTGGTTTTCATTACAATTTATAATCGCACTGGATTCAATTCGTATCCCAGAAATTTTTGCTGATGAAAAGTTATTCATTAGGTATTCATTATACAGTGTTATTCAGAACTTATCCATAATAAAATTTGGGGATGTTCAACATACACGTAGAAATGTGGTAGTGCAAAAAAAAATTTTTTGGCGGGGTCTGAAAACTATTTAAAAATGTTTCATTGCACGCAGCTGGATACTGATCCACTGTAATGGAGTGACCTTGGGACTGACAATGCAAACTGGCTAGCACGAAAAAAACTTCGGAAGTTCTGAGAGTATACCGACACCCGGCGCAAAAAAGATTTGCAGCGTTTTTACTTTAAAATAATCTTAAAGATAGATAGATGTGACCAAAGTGACGTGTCTTTAAAATGAATAAAATTTTGTTACACTAATTTTGAAGAATTGCGCTACTTGATTACTAGGTATTAGAAACATGAAATTTATAAAAAATTTGCAAATACCTTGTTACAAAAGCTGTTCGAAATTTTGTCCCTAAAGCTATCCAATTTTGCCGCACTAAAGCGAATGTTCCTCCTGGTTGCTGATCTTGTAAACGCAAATTATTAAGTAAATTGGGGATTTTCAGCATTTTGCTGCCACAACCACTCACAAAACCTAACTCGTAAGTGATAATCCACTGGTAACAGTCCATTAACTCAGCATTACTATACACATGAGCCATTTTGAAAATTTTACAGTTTAACACTCCTAAGATAAATAAAACACCCGCACTGCGAGAGCGACACACATAGACTGACGACTCATAGACAATAGAGATATTATCCCCACTCCAACTTTATTCGGTCGGTTTTAACCAGGCGTTCCAGAAAAAAACGTGTTTATTTTTTTTATCACATTCTTAGGAATGTGGTAGAAAAGTATCAGATGTGTTGAAGTACTGTTGCCCAGCTACGTAGTCCTTTATAATGGTATAACTTTAAACATTGTTTACGGGAAATCCTAAGCCTTTTATTATAAATTTTTTTGGTGATATCGATTTCTTATTTAAGTATGCACATATCCTCAAAGTTTTAGAGATAAGTTCTGAATAACCCTGGAGATTAACATTTAAACACTCCCTACTTCGGGCATAATACCAATCATCTCCCTGAAGTACAATAGATGTACGTACAATGTTAAGAAGTTCGGAACGTTAATTGCTATTAAACACCTCAGACCTAAGTCTTTGTTCGCTGACTTCCAACACCACTTCAAATCAGTATATCGTCTTAAGTGATTAATAACCCCCAGACTCGGGGATTCTTTGTTGAAAATTTTCTTGCCTCCTTTCAATCTTAGACCCCCAAATAGTTCTATCATTTTCTTGATTGCAAAAAGACATTGTTTGTTGTTTTTCACAATGAGAAAAAATGTTACAAAAATAATTACAATGTATTTGGTGTTACCATGATATATATTTCACTAATCTCATTGAATATTTAATTTTGCTAAAATAAATTTTGGTCTTAAGTTTTAAATAATATCTGAAATGAAACAGCTGGTAATTCGAATCTTTCTAGAACCCTGAAATTTTCTCAGGTTTAAGGTCTAGGATAGTATAAATTAGGAGGCAAAGAGGTCTAATCGAGGTCTACTAGCTAGTGACCTTTACCGTTGCTTTATTTTAGGAAATATGTGCTACAAAAACTATTTAATAGTATGCAATATTACCAAGTATCTTATTTTGGCATTTTACCGGCTCCTCCGCCATATTTTTAAAAATAGATGTAATTTTTTTATTATTATTATATATATTTCTTCTTAAGGCCTTATCTAGCTTCAATAGTCTTCTTATTATATAGATATTATTTCGAATCTCGATTAACGGCAACGAGACAGGTGATTATCTTGACTCGTCTCATAGCAAATCACTCATGTCGTCCATTACTTTTCCTTGTTCTAATTTACGATTTCTTCAGCGACGTACTTACTATACCGCAACTACCAACTACCGAAATGGGGCTGGGAAGAGCCCAAACTTAAATGAGTGATAATCTACAACAAAATAGCCAAAAATTCCAAAACGAAAAAGAAACAGTTGAAATTGAAACCATCATATTAACAAGCAGATTAGCTATATATAGACATACCTAAATTCTACGGATGTGTTCCTTTATGTTTTATCCTTTAAGTTAAGTTACACAATTTTTGTCGTTATTTCATTGTTAGATATACGAGTAGAAGTGCATATTTTCATTTAACTTGTGCAAACTGAGCAAACAAAAAAAATGAGCAAACTGTTTTTTTGTCGGATCTAGAACAACCCGTAGATATCGGGTGCATTTTGTACATAACTATAAAGTTTATGCGTTCGAATCCCCATTCCGCAATTTTCCATTAAATTGTCTACTCTTATATTAAGGCCTGTTCGCAGAGGTGGGTTGGCAACCATCCTGATTTGACTACCTCCTAAACTAATGAGGTTTTCTGGATTTCGTTCCAGTACTGAATGGTGGTTTAGTCTGAACTAAACTTGCGGTGGTGATATATCTTAAATATATCCTTTCTTTGTAGAGAATTTATTTATTTGCAACTTTTTCTTTTTAGCAAATAACTACAAATAGTAAGGACGTCATTAAGATCATCCTCCATCTGCAAACGCCTTATTTAAATAAGGACTAAAACAAATCAAGCCGAAACAGCTATTCTCCTGGCTATATGCCGCGCCGACCGCTAAATGACTGAGCAAGATTTGCCGTATTTTGGTCTAAACACAGTTAGAATAAAAAATACAAGGATTCGGATTGCAACGAAAACTACGAGGAAATACTAAGACCACACATCGCAGGATGCCACTAATTGCAGACCGGTTTCGACCATTTTATGATCTCATCAGTGCAATATAAGTTGGCATACCTACGAATGCGAAGACCTGAGTATTTGGCACAATAGGTAAGCCTTGCGTACGCAAGTATTAATGTCCTAATGACGCCACCTCTGGGTAGTTTTCGCAACACAATCCAAATCAATCGTAAGGGATGGGGTAAATCCAATACAATAACAGGTTGTAGAAACTAGTTCTACTACTTGTCAGATGGCATGCATATAGCAAATAACTGCGAATAGTAAGGACGTTTCTAAGGATTCGTAAGGATTTTTCTTTTTGGTTGACGTGATTACTTATTACATAAAATCCTACGTATTTGGAAGCCTCAAACTTGAAGAGATATATTAAGTTTTATACAAAGAGAAGTCTATAAATGTACTACTTCAACGAGTTATAGTAATGCGAAGGAGGGGTATACGTAATTTTAGAAATTGAGTGTACTTCGCGAATTACCTACGTTTTATAGCTGTATCTTTTGCGGTTTCAAGCAAACACTAATCAATCACTTGAAGTGCGGTGTGTTGAAAACCAAACGTGTGTCTACAATTCCCAGATGAATTGCCTTTTAAATTTTTAAAACGAAAGAGTTATTTTTTTATTTTTATATATAAGACCATGTCCCAGCGGAGTGAAATAATCCTCTACACTTCATTATCTTGATTTTGAAACGTAGATAAACAATGATGCGAGGTTGGTTGTAAGGATTTATATGTGTTTAAAATCCTAGATTAATATAGACAGTGCATTTATACAATCATATGTATAATGAAATAAATGTATGAAGGATAATTTGTTTTATAGGAAATTAGTTTTACTTTTAAATGGGTGGAAAAAAAATAAGGTCTATAAGAAACAATAAGTATTCTATTATTACTGCGGAACAATTTAAGATGAAAATAAGATATACTCGTAAATGTGCACAAGCCGTAATAATTTATAATCATAAAAATTTTAAGACTTATTAAGGAATTCAAATATTGCCATTAGCTAAAACGATGTAAACATAAAAATGTTAAATCACTGAGACTCTGTAAATTAAAGAGAATAAATTATTATTAGTATTTAGCACAATGCCTCTGAAAACAGCAAAATATTAAGTATGTTGTTATTTATTCATGTCAACTTGACATGTAATTATAAAAAATTGTTTTATTAAATACTATTTAAGAGGTTCTTGCGATGTTTATCCAAAATAATAATAAATAATATTATTGAAATTTTTCACCACTTTATTACTAAAAAAAATAACTAAACCGCTAAACGTACAATTCAATATGACCTATAAGTACTTAGCTTTATAGCTCATAAGTGGTTTTCCTGTAGATTTCAGCACTACCAACCAAAATATTCTGCTACCAGTTATATACAGTTTGAATGTGTTTCTGTTTGTAAAATATGAATTGCTCTTTTTTAATATACCCATAATATTTTAATGTAAGAAATCGTTAAATAGATTACTGATTTGTTGTTGGTTAAAAAATCATACCGTATATTTTATAAGAAACAAATAACTACAGTTTTGGCCTTCCTGTACACTATTACTGATAGAATATTTGAATCAGCGTTATTGAAATCAACAGAAAATATTCCACACTCCCTCCAAAGGGGACAAAATATTTTAAAATAGAAGAGCAGCACCAACTAGTGTTCCCGTGGAATATAAATTTATTTTGAAAACCGAAGAATATATGATAACAAACAAATTTTAATATTAGATATATCAAACCACCAATGGTTATTGGAATCTACAGCAGGAAACACCAATTTCAAATATTTCTTTTTTACACCAAGGATCAAAAGTATTTTTGTAGCCTTAAGGTCTCGAATAAAACCAATTTCTTTTCCATGATATTTAAAATCGCCATGGAAGCCAAAATGTCGTAAACATATTCTAATCATAGATTTGTTATTATGTCAAATTATTATCTATACACCTACTATATTTTTTCTCTCGAACAGGAGTAAAATAATATTTACGTACGGCCTCAAAACGTATACTAACGAGCGTTTATAAAATTGGGGTTTCAGGCACTCATGGAAACATGGAAGTGATAAAACAGCAATTAGAAATTTCCTTGGTTTCTGTTCGTATATCATAACACACTTATGCCGAAATTGGAACCCCCAGTAAACTTCCATGTTACATAAATCACTATTACAAAGCCAAGATGATAAATTAGTTAGTGGTTTTTGTGAAATCCCTGTATTTAGTTAAATATTTTATGCAATATTATGCTAAATCTCATAAATATTAGGTAATAATTCAGTATCCTTCAGATACTGAACATTAAATTTCAGAAACGCAGAACACGCGAAATTATACCAATATTAATAGCAAATCGATGCTAACACAGTGCATATCTATTTATCGGAAAACTATTTTATCAATTTATGAAGCTTGTAAAGGCCCACAATCATCCGCAATCGCAGCTGTTGGAAACCATTTTATTTGGAGTGTCTGGAAGTGGGGTGATTGAAATATCAAATGATCTCATCTTCACGCAGTTATGGATCATGTCACCTAATCAATGTAATTTAAACTTATTTGAAAACTTCTAAATCGGTATAATTAGTTTGAAAGCCATTAGTTCTCCAAGAAGTGTTCAGCCAAGAAGTCTTCTCAATTATTTTCTTTTTGAAAGGCTCTTCTTAGAACAAATGTAATAATTATTATAAGTTTACATCACCTAGGTAAAAAGTGTTTTTTTTTAATCACTTAGTAGATATTAATTCCCTTCTGTGTGCAGAGAAATAAAAAATTTTCAAATGTTTAGAGTTAAAACTTTAGAGTAAAGAGTTAATAAATTTATAGTTATATTTTACATCTTTAGTTAGTGTAAAGTTTTTATTTATGTGTTTATGTACTACAGAGTATAAAACAGCTTTATTTGCTATAGTATAATATATACTAAAACTATGTTCTATGAATATTAGGAGAAATTACTGACTTTCGACAAAAAAACCTTAAGGTTGATTTGGGGAATCTGCTGCCAATAGTACCAACTTCATTTCTTTATTAGCTTTAAATTTTAAAAAGCATAAATATTAATCCCAAGATAAAATGTCTCAAAATAGATTAATGATTATTCTAATTGTTTTGAAAAAACATTTATCTCATTTAGATGTTCAAAGAAATATATAGAAAACACTCGATATACTAGTATTTCGGCTTATTAGGCTTTTTTTCAATAGAGTAATGTCTATTACTGTCTAATAGACATTACTCTATTGACTATTACTCTGAAAATAGACTAATGTCAGTTAGAGACATTACTCTATTGAAAAAGGCCTAATAAGCCGAAATACTAGTATATAGAGTGTTTTCTATATATTTCTTGGAACATCTAAATGAGATCAATGTTTTTTTCAAAACAATTATTTTCACGATGTTTCATAAAAAACCATCCGCTTCGAGTATCCACTTTATTTTAATGATTATTCTGTCTTCCTGATTCATATTTCTTTTATATTCAATCTCTCAAAATCACATTAAGTAGGAGTAAAGAAAACGCGAGATCGTTATTTATTAATCCTTGTTATACTGAATTTCAGGGGTCCTATTTACGTAAACATAAATCAGTGTTTTTAATGGCCTCGCATGAGAAACATAAATATTTACATATAAGTAGAACCAGTCAATAGATTGTATAGTATCATTTTTTAAATTTCGACTGCAAAAAAAACCTGAAGGTAGACTTGTCACTGAAATATTGTAAGAGTATGTAGTTAGTATATTAGAAAAACCCGCGGCAGGAATTTTTTGTAGGTACTCTATATGTGGATAGAGAAGTTAAACTCAACTATTGGCACAATGACTTAAATGCCTCAATATATTTTTATCCTGGAGAATTAATCGACCTGTCCTTCTTTCCAGCTGAAGTCGGTCTAGAATTGTAATTTAACTGTAATTTATTATCTGAACTCTCTCAGTGAGAAAGTTTTATGAAAGCATTCTGATTAGTGGAGCGCCGTAATTTTATTCCCAGGAGAAACAATAAGCCAGACGAGAATATAATTCTAAATGATTTTTGGAGTAAATAGTCAAAGAAGTTTTTTTGTATAGACTTAAGTTTCATATTTAATAGCAGTTGAAACAAGGTAGGTACTCTGTAGTGGCTATAAATATTGCTATAAGCTGAATTATTTTACATATATATGTTCTCATTCTATACGTTTCATATCAAGACAAACTACCTAAATTAGATAAAGAAAACTGCCACTGTTTTACTGGAACTACCAACTTTAATATTTTTGTCATCTGGGGACCAAATGTCAGCTTGTCACTACTAGGAACAAGCTTGAAAGTCTTCCTTCCCCACATCTCTCACTTTTTAAAAATAACACGTATTTTTTGAATTTTGTTTATGATATGAATATATTATACTTTTGCCTATAACAACACCGACTTTATAAACGACATCGTTTTTGCAACTACTAGGATTATATCTTTAAATTCAGTCACTGTTTTCTTTATAGTTTTTCTATAATACTTTTTAAATTTGTATTAATATTTTTCTGAAAATACAGTAGGTAATCAATTCAACTGATGTTCAAATCATATTAATATCTCCAAAATAAAATAGCCTCTAATCAAACAAAGATTCAGGGGATGAACTTCCTCGTATTTGAATGTTTAAATATTTACCTATCAAAATAAGTTGTCATTTACTTTGAACCAACCTAAATCTCCTTTATATTTAGAGATAGCCGGAGGTATCTATCGAAATGCACCTTCGACATGTTTGAACTGCTAGAAATATTTACAATTTTATTTAGAAGATGCCTTCCTACTTCCGTAAATATTAATTTAAGAACTACTTAAAAAAGTAAATATTTAATTTAAAAACGTCTTTCAATTTATGTTAATCTTTAATACTGAATACTCGTATATGTAAATATTACTAATTATTAAAAATAGAAACAACAAGAAAGATAAACCTATATATGTATGGTTTTATTAAGTATTTATTTTTATTTCATTTGAATAATTAAATATTGTTTAAATAAAGTTTTCTATTATAACCATCAATATGTTTGTTATTAGTATTACAATAATAATATCTCTACCCCTCATTCTAATCACAACGATTAGCCCGAAGGTGTGAGACTTGTGTGGGAGAGGGGCGACGTATTATTATTTCGCATCTTAGGAACGACTTACGTTGGTAGGGCCTAACCACCATTCAGTACTGGAATGGGGAAACCTGGAAAACCTCATTAGGGGACAGTCAAACATCAATTGATTTTAATATATCACATTAACACCAAGATGACATTCTTCCCGTCCTAGGCCATCGCTAGGATGGTTGTCAACCCATGCCTGCGAACAAGCCTTGCTCTACGAGTAGTTAATTTAATTAAAAATTGTTTGGTGGCATGGGGATTCGCACCAACAACCTCTGGGTTGAGCGATCGAGACACTACACCCTGCGCGTATTATATACATATATCGTTATATACATGTTGCATGGACTAATATATAATTTTGTCGTGAAATTAGTCAAGCCATTGCATCTCTGAATTTAGTACAAGTATTCAGGAAACACCCCTGTGTACTAAGTATCTCTGAGAACGCCAGTAATTAATGGTCCAACCAACTGTAACTTTCTATATCATATTTGAATAATAACTTATCCTTAATTAATCCAAATTTATTCCCGTGCCGTTCTCTTAATAACGTTAAATCGGCCTCCAGTCAGGCCTTTGATGTGCCGCAAACCAGACCTGTTACAAAGATTTTTTATTAAATCAGTTCCAATTTGATTTTCTCTGCCCTATAATTCTCTATTTAGAATGATTAAAACAACTAACGAAATGGAATATTTTAAAGTGAGGGCAATTTATGAATAATTATTATTAATACATAAATATAATGTATTCCTTTTGATTCTGGAAGCTACTGAACTATAGGTCTAAAATAAAAAAGATGAGGGATATAAAATCAAATAAATATATCACAGAAGCCTACCTCGTTAATGTTTCTGCGTGTACTTGTCAACAAACTTCTCTAAAATTGTTGTTATCAAAGGCAACAGCTATTGATTTTGGCTTAATTGCTATAATTTGTGAAATTATATGTGTTTATAATTATGTGTGTGTTTTTGGTTTGGGATTTGAAGGCACTCATGGAAACAAAAACTCAGTTATGATGTAACGACAAAGTCTTCATTATTTCAAACATTACTCCGTTACATTACTCCGGCATCTCCATGGAAGTGTAACGCAAAGCCAGCCGGGGCACATTGTCCGTGGAGTAGTTGTTTTCGGCGTCTCCTTCAAATAAAAAAATAGGATTGTCTTCCTCAAAGACAATAGAGGTCACTGCTGTAATGGCACCTGCGGAAAAGCAGGTCGTTATCTTTCTGTCTTTCAATTTGACAAACATTGTCAGACGGATAGAAGCAAAGACCCAAAGAGGGCACTACGATGTGCTTCTCACTACAGTCACTAAATAAATATACAGTACCGCAACCTATAAGGCCCATGCATTAAAAAGAGAAAACCGATTTCACCCATAAATGGCGGCTCTTTATGTCATTCAGCCATCAGTTACTGTCAAAAATAGTTGTTCTGTTTATGTATATTTTGTATTTTGGAGATTTATTTATAAAATGCCTGGCTATTGTTGTGTGAAAGGTTGCAAGAACACTTATAATAAAGGTACAAAGTTATTTAGTGTTCCTACTGGTAACCGAAATAGTGAAAAAAGACAATTATGGTGCAATTTAATTGGTAGGGATGTGATTGGAGACAGAATTTGTGAGGTACATATTCAATTTGAAGTAATTGAACGTTTAATAGTGTAAATTTTATATTATTTTGTAGGATCATTTTCATTACATCAATTTGAATCATCCAGGAAGGATGGTATTAAAAAGTTAAAACCAAATGCGTTTCCGGATATTCTAAAAATGAGTGAAGAGAGTCATTCCAACGGCAAAAAAAGAAAGGCAGAAGAAGTTAATGAAATTATCCCTTCTTGTTCGAACGGTGCTGAAAATGCAGATTATGATGTCGGTTCAGCATGCGATCTATCATCCCAAAATAAGTTGGATGGCGACTTGACCACTGGTGAAAATAATTGTTAAATAAGTATCAACATTTAAATTGAAATTTAATTTACTACCTATACTTAAGGCACCGTTGAGGAGTTTTCTATGGAGACTGCGAATGAATTATTTTATAGTGATAGTGAATCATTTGATAATATTAACAGTCTTGTACATAAATTAATTATTTACCTAGGTTAATAATGAACTACTTCTCATTACACAAATGAGGTGTTCTCATAATAAGGTTTTCTCATGTTAGTAAAAAAAAATTTTTTACTTGCAAGCTGATTTGTGCAAATTTGGAATGGAATTAAAACCTTTCTCCCTTACCTTCATACTGTTATACAACTTATAAATCTTTTGCTACTAAATTAGATTTCCTAATGTTTGTATTGTATTCAATGTACTTATAAGTGGCTACATTTCCATTATTTTACATTTACCTGATATACTTACCTATTTTCTTTGTATATATCTGTTTTACAAATAAAATTATAAGTATGTACATCTATATCTTTTGATTTGTCAATGCACCGTTTAAGAAAAAGTACAGAATCGCTACAGAATACAGAACCTATATTTTATGCTGTTGGTGAGTATTGAATAAATAATTTAAACTAAAAAATCTTTTTTTTTATTACTTATTAAGTAATACAAATTGCTTCTATAAAGATAAAAACATTAAATTTGGATTACCTAATATCAGTTCTTTCATTAACTATATTTTTACAAAATATTGAAACAGTTTCGTCTAAACATATATCTGTATAAAAGAATTAAAATCTTTTACATTATGGCTTTTTCACTTGACCACAATCACTGCTTCATTATGAGCTGAAATATTCGTATAAGCTTCTCTTCCTCCATCGTAAATATATAGGTTGAATGTGTAAGATTAAGTATAAAGGTATCTACCATACCTTTATTCTTTATTCACAATATATGTAAATAAATGTATTCAATTATAATATAATAAACTAAGTATATAAGAGAAAAACAAAATAAATACACATGCAAATAAATGCGCCAGGTTATGTTTTCATTCTGTTTTATCTCTAACATCGGAAGTGTGAAGTCCTATTAAAATATAAATTTAAATTTCCCGCATTATTTTCACCCATAAATGGCTGGACGTTGCGGTACTGTATTTATCTAGTGACTGTACTTCTCACCACTATTAACTGACTACTAAGGGTTAATGTAAGTACTACTTTCACTTCTGATTAACGAGTTAATGAGCTGTGAGACTGTGATCGTTTTAGCCGTACATGAGTACATGCATTTACTCAAACTCTAAATATTGGTTAATTTTAACCCGCGGTTATTATGTTAACTGGGTGTGAAAGTACCGGCCCTATGAATTCCTGAAAATAGTACCTACATATTTCCACTACTTTTCTAGTTCCACCAGTATAAAGGTAAGATGACTACTGAGTATAAAAATTAGACAAAATCAAATCAGTCTTAAAGAGGGTAGCTGTTGTTTACATTTTGTCTGCGTAAGTATTCCGCGTTTAAGGATTAATATTCAGTTAGAATCTGCCTGTGAATATCAATTAAGCTTAACTAAAATCAAACCCTCACAATATCGTTAAAGCACTATGCATGCAGAATAGTATGTCAAGTTATAGAAAGTTAGTGTTTCCAGTTAAGGAAAATTATTTAGAAATAAAGAAGGCAAGACACCTATAAACAAGAATTCAAATATCAATAATGTAGCAACTATGAGCAAAGACTGATATAAATACCAATATACCTATCTATATACAGTGTGAATCTAAATATAAGTAAAACATTTCAGAATTTGGTGTTTTCGCTAAAATTAAGAAGAGTTTTCTTTAAACTCATGTCCTAAATCCCCCCTTCCAAGTTCTACCACCCCAAAGGGCAGGGTTGAAATTGACTCTTTATTTTGTCAGAAAATTTGAGAAGGAATATAAAAGTGGAATGTTTTTGCCTCTTTCCTGAAAAAAAGGACAAACACTTTATGACATCAGAAGTAGTAATAGTGTTAGTGTTATTAATGTAGGTAGAAAATAAAATTTACTTTTTGACATTTTAATAAAATGGCAGTCCTTAGGACTACCCGCTATAAGAATATCAAATCGGTATATGGTATAATCGGAACACGGTATAATTTATATTTGTCTTAGAATTTTACAAATGCCTGTTGTTGTCTGAACAATTTTTTTTATTTTCCTAGATTTACGTCGAACTTCAAACTCTTAGGTCAACGGTTAGAGAATATACTAGAAAATCATCTCATTCCATAAACATAAAAACCCTGAATATCTTACAATAGTAAGCAAAATTATATTCGTGACAAATGAGAGGTAGTTTCCTAAGTTCTTCTTTGTACAAAAATACTCGACGAACTTTTATAGTTGAAGTACTTAACCTCCGGACATCACTATTGCTGTTAATAATATATACTCGTTTATCTTACTGAATAGTTTTGTTTCTATTTCCTCGGTTGAGTAACTATACAACTGAACAGTAAGACTATAACGAAAACTACAACAAAAAAATAAAATTAATATCAGACGTGAGTATCTCTCTGAACTTTCATGTAAAACAAACAATTAATTATTAATAAAGTAAGTAATTAACAGGATGTTAATTACGTGAACATATTGAGAAGAAATGTTATTATTATAAATGTATATATTATTTGTATACTATATTATGTGTATACTAGTACTTGCTTATCCATACCTACCCAAACCCAAAAAATCTTGGTAGGCACTACTGCCACTTGTGTTTACGATTTACAAAAGAATAGGAATGCAACTTCGCGCGATTCTACGCCGTTCTTTATTATTCCATAAATCATCCCCTTTTCCCGAATGAATATTGATACATAAATTTCTTCCTTTTATGCTCATTGCAACGTTACAAATATGCGAGAAAAACTCAACTGTTCAATAAATAACGGATTTTATTGAATGGCACCTCGTTGCTTATAAAGAGTAATCATAATTCAGACTGTTCAGTTATGAGTGCAAAAACGAAAACTTGGTGTAAATTCTCTCTGCGGCTAACAGCATTTGGAGTGTCTGATGGAATAAATCTTCAGCTCTTTGCAATATTTCCCTGATTTCTAGGGTAATCCAACCACAGTTCAGGAATATACATACATATAGATAGTAAGTAAATATGATAATGAGATAGCGAACCAAAGCAGTACATTCTCAAATCTTTTAAACGTATACAAATATATTTATCATCCTATATAGGTATTGAGTTATTGAAAACTAAAATTTGTCAATAGCATTGTTAAAAGGTAGAATTGTCCATACATTTTTTTATCCGGGCCATTTTTTATTTTTTAACTGAAAATCATACTGGAACATAATTATTTGAAGGAGATGCTGAAAACAACTACTCCACGGGCAATATGCCCCAACTGGCGTTGCATTACATCAACATGGAGATGTTGATGTAATGCATCGCCAGTCGGGGCATATTGCCCGTGGAGTAGTTGTTTTCAGCATCTCCTTCAAATAATTAAGTAGAATTGTCTTCCTCAAATACAATAGAGGTCGCTGTAATGGCATCTGCATAAAAGCAGATCGTTATCTGTCTGTCAATTAGACAATAATGGTCAGACAGGTAGTAGCAAAGACCCAAAGAGGGCACTACGGTGTATTTCACTGTATCTCGCCACTACAAACATTGTCATACTGGAACATGTTCTAGAAAAATACAGATTTTCTTAAGTTCCACTTAGTTTGCTTGTGTTGTATAGTTTACGAAACAGCGAAACTCAGTAATAAAGAAAATAGTATAACTAAAAAATGGGAAAGTTATCCCTTGCTTTCTAATTAAAAGTATCCTCAAGAGAAATATGTAGGTCGTCTGCTCTCATGTATTTATTACGCATTTTCCAGTACAGGAAATAACATATTCATTTTATTAAAGTTTCCTCGGGGTTCTTTTGTTCATCAAGCTATTTAATTATTTATACAACCAGTATAGTTTACTTAGGTTATAATATAACTAACATGTTACAATGCAATGTGAACAAATATGTTTTAGTTAACCCTTCTTAAATAATATTGTAGTGGCTTTAGAATTTAGTTCACGCTATTAATATTTAAGTAAATTTGAGTGTGAAATTTACGTGACACGAGGAGCATTCAATGGAGTAGAACACAAAAGAAATGTCGAGGGAAATGTAATTAAAGCAAACTGTGCCATTCTTCGGTTATTTCATAATAAATTTTAAAAGCATTTGAAAATGTAACACGTACCAATATCTTTTTAGGCCATTAAAAAATGCATTTTTTTCAGAAAAATATTTATTTCTCAAAATCTTTTGATGACAACCCATATAAACCTATCTCAAAATGTTCAAGAAATTTGTTGTAATATTTGACAAGTGAAATATGTAACTTGTTTCATTTAAACAAATATATATATTTGGTTTTGAACTTCTTTTGGAACACCTTGTTTCATAGTATAGGTATATAACTTCACGCTCTTCCCATCATGATGCCTAGTTTTATAATATTCCGTTACCCGATCGCTGACAAACCCTATAATTTGTTGTCTTATCACATGGTTTTTAAGAACTGATACAATTTATAAAGATTACTTGGAACTAAAATACTTGGAACTAAAACTGTATCACGAGTGAAAAATATATGCCCAATTTAATTTTCGTTAAAGTTTTCTGCGTGGCAAAAAAATATATGAGTGTCTGAAGTTTCCCCTCAAAATAATTAATTTCAGATAATAGGTTCTAAAATCTAATCGCTTCCTTAATTGGTTTTACAGTGTTTTACAAGCAAACACTTGGCTCATCGTGCTAAGTTTGAAGCCTAAACTAATTAATTGCATAAGGTAGCAAGAAGTGTTGGGGTTTTATTTTATATGTGCAGTTTCCAACGAAGATAGACAGAACCTAATAAAGTTTGATGCGTTAAAGATCTTGGATGGAATAGCAGCAAGATAAATTTGGAATTTAAATTTCTACGGGGTGGTTTTGTGCTAATGTCTATAATTTTGGATATGATTATAGAATAAAACTCATTTTGATAGGGGTGATGGATAAACGGTGTATGAAAGATCTGATATAGGCGTTTCGTCCTCCTTGGTTTTGAGGTGCAAACTAAGTTAGGCTGATTCGATAGATTTCTGCGAAACTTACCGTATCAACGAAGTAAGTGTTGAAAATGTTGTCCACCAACATCCATGCTGTGATACAAATTATCTTCAAATCGTTGTCGTACATTCTGCAGCACTTCCGGTGTCACTTCGCGAAATTCGTTCACGATTCGTTCAAAAAACTTTACTTTTTACGTATCCCCACAAAAAGAAATCCAGAGAAGTTAGATCGAGAGATATAAGAGAAAACTTATATTCTAATTTTCGTTTATTAGACTGTTTAATTATTAAAATGTTTTTTTTTACAAAGTAATTAGTAATTTAACCAACAGGATGATAAATATTATACAAGATGGAACATTTTGGAACTAAACCATTTATATAACACTTCTATAATTGATTCGATTTTATATTACATTAAAATTGTCTAACGTAATTATTATAATAAATTTGACAGCAAGTTAGTTCCAGTAGTTAACATTTTTTATTTCATTATTAACATCGAAAACTTATTAATGTTACCTAAATCGCAATATGATACGGTAAATAAATTTAACAAATGGGAAAGTTGCATGACTTTTATTATGTAATTATTCATAGATAATCTGCATGTAAGTTTATGAAGTCACTGAACTATTTAGAACAATTTATGAACATTCGTTTTATATAAAAAGCGCAACACATTCATGCAACGTTTATTTGAAATAAATTACGAATATTCAACCAACTTTTTACAACCCTGGCAACTCATTTTAAATATTTAAACAATAAAGGATAAACAATAATAATAATATAATATAATACGACAGGAATATTTAGCTCATGAAAAAAGTACTATTTATTGGACGTTTCTTGCCAAATTTTCTTCTTGATCAAAGTAGCAACATTTCACATAACCGTTTCCAAGTTCAATGTATATAAATATTATTTCTGATTTCCCCATTTTGTTTCTACTCCAGTTAAACGTATAAAATGATGTTACGTGTTGTAACAAAGTTTTCAGGTATTAAAAGACACCTTTAATATATTGTGTTATTAGTAATCAATAAATATGTGGGCAGTGTGAACAGTAAAGTGTGGAAAGAAAGAAAGAAAGACGAAAAAATACTACTGTTATTCATAGACCTCATACACTCGCCTAGGAACGTCGTGCATTGTGTTTTTTTAGCAAATTGTAGGTGTATGGGCTCAAGACAAAGGTTACACGATATCTTTCGGCTACTCCTCATCAGTCTTGGAATAACTAGTTTTGGCATACGTAGCATACCCTGTATTGTTAATTTCAACGTGAAAGCAAGCTGTCAACACGAAACACCTAATAAATTACAGTTGAGAAATGAATAATGTACAACTGTGGTAATTATTAACGCTTATCTGGTTGTTAGAAAAATTCATGCAGCTTATTTCAGGCGCCTTTGTTATAAAATGCTCACTACGTTAGGAATTTGCACGTACTACAGTAAGTTTTAGAGGTTATTGAGCCCAACAAGGCAAACTAATATTTTCAGAATTCGCATGACTCCCTGTCAGTTACAGTCCCCATGCAAAATGGTTAAATTTAAGATGTACCTACATAAAAATGTAAACATCTACTTCAATTTCGACATTTCTAAAGGCTTAAATTTTAAAGAATATTATAATTAATACCTATATCAATGAATGGATTTAATAAAGTAATTTACAAATAAGGTTACTTCCATAGGTAATACGTATACCTATACCACACAATCAAAGGTCCTAAATGTTTTGAGAAATCGAAATAGATATCAAGGATCGAAGAAAGAAATAACACGTTTATTTCTTCATTTCAAAACATCCAATTCAAGTAGTATCTGATATTTCAATGCCTTCGAATGTATTACGACCCGATATACGTTATTTTAGATTTGAAATTAAAAATATCTGTATTAGTGAAATGCTCCTGCTCGTCTGGGGTAAATATAATGATAGAAAATGATTAATTATATCTAAATACCTATATTTTCGTTAAAATGCAATGTCCTGGTAAATTTGTCTATCAAGATTCACAGTTCATCAATATTCCTCGAGAAACCAAAATCCTATACTAGACGATAAGTGGTTCAATCAATCAGTAGAGACCAATCTATCACGGTTATGTAGGTCATCCTTAGAAATAACTGTTACAGAGCTAATAGAGAACTCCAACTGCATCTGCCAACTAAATACACATTATAACTATTAGTAATTGAACGTTATTTTTCTAAAATTCTAGTGTTATTTCTGTGAAATAATATATTTTCTAGGTTTTTAGCTCTTTTAATAAGCATTCAAGCCGACGTAAACAGTCATGGGAGGGTATAAGTTAATAGGGGACTTAACTTTTAAATCACCCAAAGACATCACACAAAAATAGATCACGTGGCATTGAGTTGACTAATTTAAGCTGAAAAAAATGATGGGGCTGTAAATGCAGTCAACAGTGAATATTGAAATTTTTAACAGGTTTTGTAAATCTAAATCCAATTACTCTCCAATATAATTCCTGTATTAATATATTATGGTCAAGTCCATAACAGGTTTTAGAGAGGTCCCTATAAATGATATTGGTTTGCAGAGGCCCCGTTAATAGCTTCCAAAATATAGTGACAGTATATCTGCGCAGTAAACTAGATTATAGATATTAAAAGCTATAGTGATTTGATGTTTAATGTGTGGAAAAATGTGTTGATATCTGAAAGGTTTTAGCTGGATTGTTGATTATAGTTATTGGTGGTTAATTTGACTCGATTATTTCTCCTTTTTGTAGACGAATACGATTTTCCCTTTCTCGATTAAAGCTTCAATGGATTTAAAATATTTATTGTGAACTTTCACCGAAGTGAATCCGTTTGACAAACTGATTTGCCGCTATAATTCGTATTCTCTAAAACTTTTGATATTTAAATTAGATTCAGCCCTATAAAGCACTTTAAAAGCTTTATAAAAAACTTCCAACCAATTTTCACCGTATAAAGTTTCAATAACATTTTGGTCATTACCAATACCGAAAACTGTTATGGCAAAGTGAGTGTAATGTATATTATAGCTATTAATATTTTCTGCAGATTTTAAATATTTTATTACTTACTATGACTGAAATAATTGATTTATCATTGATTTATATATATACCAATAATTTTTTTTTAATTTTTTGTTATTTAGAACTCATTCTGTTTTAGTCATATATTTAGTACCTCGCACTTTTAATTTTATATTTGCAAGATACAAATAAAACAAACCTGTGAAATAACAAATTCAATTAAGTGTCATTTATTGAATGATCATTAGGAAAAGTAATTATAAGGATATAAGGTTGTTATAAAAAGGTTTTATAAAAATAATAGTATGAGAGAGTGTTTATAAGAGTGTGATAATAGAAGCATTAGAGTTTAAAACAGTAATATATTTTGAAAAAAGGTAAATTATGCCTAACTTTGAAAGTTCCTAGCTCTTACCTACTCTTTGAAATCACAACTTAAAAAAAGTTTCTAGAGTAAAAAATATTTCATTAATATTGCATAGGTAACGTTCAAGGAAAATTAACGTGTAAATTAATATAGACCATAAATTGTTTGCAAACACCAACAGAAAGGTAAAATTTCATTAGGTAAAGCAATAAATCCTTATATATCTGTAACTTTGCTCTCAGTTCGTCCTTTTTGTCTGTTCAAAATTGCAGAGTCATCAGACGTGAAAATTGATCAGACAGGGTTGAAGTCCAATCCTCTGTTTCGGAACTTCAGTTTTTTAAGACATGTAACACTTTTAGATTGTCTTTTCTTGCATTTTTCTTTAGTAATATAGTTTTTGCGTGTACGTTAGTATATATATATATATGAGAATTATTACTATAGTTTTTATAATTCAGGTATATCTGCACAATGGGGTCATTTAGTGACAAATTGTCTTTCAATTTTCATTTTACATACGTACTTGTTAACCACAGTGAGCATTTTTTCGTCTATAACTCATTGGATAAATGGTATTATTGTAAAACTCATAAGAAGAAAGCGCGGGGCCGTTGAATACATTATTTTTAACAGCAGTAATACAGGGTGATTCTTAACCTATACATATAAACTTGGGAAATTATAGCTGAGGACAAATAATTACTAATAATGAACAAAAATGTAGTAAAACATCTTTAGTTTCGGAAATACCAATTTATTTTAAGTAAAAATAAAAAAACATGAATTTCACAAAATGCCCGGTAAGCCAGTATTATGTCCATAAGTTCTTCGCTTGAGAGATTTTGCGCCATAATTTTATTCTAATCGCGTGAAAATAAACTCTAATACAACCACAACTGATAACAAAGTAGATACTGCTAGAAATACCAAACGTATCGTCCTGACTTGTTTACTTCTTAGTTTTTATAAACCAAAAATTTTACCTGATAAAATTATATATATATATATATATATAAAATTATAAACATATCATTCAAATTATTTCCGAAACTAAAAATGTTTTACATTTTTTTTTCATTATTAGTCATTATTTGTCCTCTGCTATAATTTCCCAAGTTTATGCGTATAAGTTAAGAATCACCTTGTCTAAGGAATCTATCTTTTAAACCAAACCAAACTTTTGTAAAATATAAAAATAACAACTTTTTCACGCGCATTCCTTCATTTTATTTTATCACAAAATACTGTTTCAGCTTCCTCCGTAGCTGTGGGCGTGTGGACTCTTGTGGCAATATCCGTCGAACGATACTATGCTATATGTCATCCCTTAAGGTCTCTTCGCTGGCAAACTCTCAGCCATGCTTACAGGCTCATTGTAGCTATCTGGATCGGAAGTCTGGTGTGTATGACGCCAATAGCTGTCTTGAGTCAACTTCAGCCAACTAAACAAGGTAATAGAAAGGTATTCTAAGTAAAGTGTGTCCTATTTCTAAACGAGGTTTCAATACGAGGTTTTAATCGATCGAATATTATGGGAGTAGTTCAACTTGCACAGGCAAGGGTTTATTTAAAATGATGAAGGTGCTCTGTCTCTCAAAAGACACATGATTTCCAACAATGATTAAGTGGTTTCTGATTTATTTGAATTACTCTAAGATAAAGGGTTCAAAAGAATATAAACGAGACATCAACTTGAATATTTGAGTACTTCGTACCTTTTTATCAAGTTAAAAGATTGCATCAATATCTTTTTTTCCTTCAGTAACAGCAAAAGGGTAACAAACACAGCAGTTAGTATTGTCTACAACAATTGCTTTGTGGTATTATTTAAGTACTATATATTCTGTCATGTTGCAATAATTCCGAAAATATAAAAATATCACAAAGTAAATGTCTGCTATTAAATTCTTATACTGAAAAAACAAATATTTTTAGACAAAAATGGCACTTCTCCTTAACGAAGTTTAGTAATTAAAAATTTAAAAAAAATATTCTAGAAGTTATAATCCACTTTAAGAATGTTCCTTGGAAGGAACAAGGATATATATATAAGGAAGGAATAAGGATGTATATATTATGTGGGCTAATTAATGTTTTTTCCAGTAAATTGAGGAAAGGAATCTGCTGCGAAATTATGAATGTGCTTAGATATTTAAATTTGTAAATACTCTATTTACAGATTAATTAAATATGAGTAATAATGAATAGCGAGAACCCATAAAACGTCACGGAATGTAGATTGCGGGAAAACTAATTAAAGACTGTAAGGAAAAAGGATTTAAACTCTATATTTTCATGAAAAAATGAATGAGTAATAGAGTCATCTTTCACTTCTTAACCCAAGGTTTCAGCTGATTTCTTCTCTTTAAACAAAAACACCATCACAGTCCCTTTCATTAAATTTAAATTAGAAGTCAGAGTAACAGCCACCTCACACAAAAATAATATTTTATAACGTTTATCTAACCCTACATATTATTATAAATTTTGCAACGTAGAAGTCAGTAAATACGAATAATGATTTTTTTTTGTGTTCTTGAGAAATTTTACTATTAAATAATATCTGTAAGTTATTTTTTGTTATGCAGCTGCATGTTTCATTCTATTTTCTTTTAACTTGATTTCCTCAGCGGTTTTTTAGTTTGATATAAAATTCTATAATATTACAAAAAATATAATTTCAAATTATGTCTGAATAAACAAATTACATTTAGTTACTTTTGAATTTTTAAAACCTCACACTTTTGGAAAGCTCTTGGTATAATGTTTGCGTTGAAAAGCACTTTAAATCTTGTAATAAACCCTATCCCTAGCAAACTTTTCAGGTTGACCTCGCGAAGAAAACCACTTTATATGCACATTTGAGCTCGGAAAACTTGTATGCTGAATTGTATATGACGAAAATATTCCTATTTTCTGGCTACCGCAATAGCAGACTATTAACGGTAAAATACCGATTTAAACATAAAGTTATGCCCGATAGTCCAAATGAATCTTTATACACATTCTGTCCAATTCTTTGACAAGAGTTATGGTATTAAGGTTGTGTTCCGATATTAAACTTGGTTAACCAAAATCCCGGTTAAGCGTTCCATTAAATAAAAATTCCTGAAAATTGTTTAATTTTGGAACTGTGGTCACCTAAAAAAGGTTAACCAAACGTCAAAATATTGACCGTGCTCTGGGAGCGGTGCATTGGTCAACCGAAGAGTTAGCAGGTTAGGTTTTAGCGTTGAGAGAAGAAAAATCAATTCTCTCAACGATTTTAATTATATTTTGTTTAGATGGTGAAGGCAGATGGGGTGGTGTTCTTGCGTTAAGAGTTATAATAAATATTTATAAATTCTACTTTTCTGTATTGTATTTTGTAGTCCACTTGACCAAGTCGACTGAAAGCTACACTTATATCTACTTATAAACTACTTATATCTTACTATAATATACCAAATTATCTGCTGTTTCATTTATTTTTTGACTGAAGACTAGAGTAATAGTTAAGCACGGAATATGAAGGTATTTAAGGTTGAATGAATCCCAATAAAAACAATTCATCATCCATGTTGATTAACCAGCCAGTTCCTTAATTACACATTTTTCAGGTTTACCAATATTTCGGTTAACCGAAATCCTGGTTGGTCGCGGATAATATCGGAACACAACCTAAATGTCCGCTCGCTATATCTAAATGTTTTATTGTTTGTATTAGTTTGTGTAAAATTTTATTGGGTTACATGAAGAAAAATATATTAAGTTATTCGTATACTAACATTAGGTACCCCTATTATACAGGGTGGTTCAGATTGGTTGGTTTTCAAGGGTTACTGCGAATTTGTCATAGATAGAGCAAATCTGATTTATGAATTGATTTAACTGTTGATAATTATAATAACTTTATTGATAATATTTGACGTACGTTCCACTGTTACATTGTTTTTTCACAGGCAATCATAAATGTAGAGAAAACTGGTCATCTCTAGATTACGAAAGGGCCTACAATATATTTTTGGATTTCGTCCTGCTAGTCATACCACTTCTAGTGCTGGCCGTGACGTACTCATTGATCACAAGGACCCTTTGCAAAGGAATGAAGACAGAGAAGTCCCTTCGAGACAATAGTGGTAGGTAAACAGGGTAATGGTAATAATGTAACATATTTTCACCTAGATTAGGGTAAAATCGCTAAATGTAAATTGTATACAAAGGGTTATAAAATACAAATACAAAGAGACGAGCTCCACAAAATAAAATTCTACAGATTTATTGTCTGTCATATTTCTCTATCGACGTGACATGAATATTCCAATATGGTATTCTTATTATTTATGGCTATGATGGCTGGATATCATTTATGGCTATTGATTGACTTAATTTTTTATACCCATTATGGTTGGGAAAATGAGAAGCATGTTTGTGCCTGAAGACGCCAGAAGCAGAGATACGTATCGTACATTAGGCTAAGGAGGATTGCAACAATATCAGTTTTTTCAGTAAAAAATATTTTTTTTGATTAAAATTTAATACAAAAGGTATGTGACCAAAAATAATTATTTTTAATGTAATATAGGATGCTTGTTTAATATTTCATTATTTAAAAGATGTAGATAACACTATTAAAAAGAAAAATGTATTAAAAACAAAAATAATTTAAAAAAATAATAAAAAACTTAAAAATCTGGAAACAATCGCGGATATGTCCAGTGTTTAAAAAAGGTTGCAAACATGACATTGAGAATTACCGCCCGATTGCAATATTATGTAATTTCTCAAAAGTACTTGAATCCTTGATACATAATTATGTTTCCTTCCACACTAAAGCTATGGTCGTATCTGAGCAGCACGGATTTATGCAAGGGAGGTCCACGGTATCGAACCTTCTGACGATTACACAGGATATAGCTGAAGCTTTAGATCGGAGAAGTCAGGTGGATGTTATCTACACTGACTTTTCCAAAGCATTCGATAGGTTAGACCATGGTATTCTACTGAATAAATTAGAGACATTCGGAATTAGTGTTGCCCTACTGAATTTATTTAATTCATATTTATCTTATCGGTCCCAATTCGTGAAATACCGTGGTTTTAAATCTGCAGATTTTTCTCAATCATCGGGTGTTCCACAAGGATCGATACTTGGACCACTATTTTTTGTGCTTTTCGTAAACGATATTGTAAATGACCTCAATGTACACTACTTAATCTATGCTGATGACATTAAACTTTACTGGTGCATAAAATCTGAAGATGACTGTATCAGGCTCCAATATAATCTTGATATACTTAATACGTGGTGTGTTGATAATAGTTTACCGCTAAACCCCTCTAAGTGCAGTGCCATGTCCTTTTCGCGTAAAGTTAATCCTACAATATTTGATTACTCTATACATTGTATTAGCTTAGAGAGACCAGAATTTGTTAAAGATTTAGGTGTAATCTTCGATCAGCGACTAACTTTCGGTAAACACGTTCAGGAATGTTTGTCTGGTGCCTACAAAAATTTGGGTTTTATATTGCGAAACAGCAAGGACTTTAAGGAATTACATACACTGCGTACATTGTTTATAACTTTTGTTAGGCCCAAGTTAGAATACGCATCCTTAGTTTGGAGTCCCTGTTATTTTGTGCACATAACAGCTCTTGAGAGAGTACAACGGCGGTTTTTTAAATCTGCAACCTACATCCTGGAGGGTACCTATCCAACTAGGGGAACTCCGCAGGAGTTGTTCCTAAATAGATTCCAGATGAGTAGCTTGGTAAAGAGACGACAAATGTTTTCAACCATTTTCTTATACAAGATTATCAATAACCGAATAAACTGTCCCAATATTTTATCTCGTATTCCCCTTCATGCTCCAAGAATAAATGCAAGGACAAATAATAATGTTTTCGTGGTTTCCACAGCGCGTACCAACATATTAAGCTCTTCTCCTCTGCATCAAATGATTGCCAATTACAGCGATCTAGAGAACAGGCTGGATATATTCAACTGTAAAATATCTGATATAAAAAATATGTTCTGATAACTCTCTAAACTTAAGGTTTTATTATTTCAGTGTTCTTATCTTTTTTCTTTTATTATCTGTTTTGTATAGCTGAGTGTTTCTCTTACCCCAACCTTAATCTTATTAGTTTGTCAATGTTATTGAGTATTTTAACTGTTATTTTTGTGATTGTACTACTATTACTATTGTACTAGTTCTGAAATGTTATTTTTTTTTAAATTGTATGGAGCTGATATTTATCCTGTTACTGGGTTCTTCCCGTTGGATGAATTTAAAATAAAATAAAATAAAATAAAATAAAAAATAAAAATAAAAATAATAAAGTTATTCTTTTGCGTACCTAGGAGAATAGGTAACTAGGAAGATTAAACACTTTATTGAACCATAATATTTGATAATTTCATTAATAATTTATGTCTTAGTTAACTTTTTCGCTTAATTCCCATATAAAGAAAGATATAATAAGAAGCATGCACTTTACCTAGTCAAAAATACCTATTCCTAGTCCAATAGCAACGAAATTTGTGCCATCTATTTTGAGATTTAGTCATTTTAGAATTGGCAATTTTATAATACAATTTATTAGGTTTTTTTCATAAACAAATCTCTTTCCACCGATAAAATTTTAGGAAAGTGCTTCGAATTGAAACATTTAATTGTATCTATAATTTTTATTTTATAGTATCCTACAAACGGTCTTATGGAAACTGTAAATATACACGGATTTTAAAATAAAATATTAGTAGCAATCAGCGCATGTAATAAACCGTATGGCGTAGGATTACAAAACAAAGTATAGGGAGCTTTATTTAATCTGTCTGGGGCAAGAACTACTCTCTATTTATTTTAGTATTTATTTTTAAAAAGTAGGTACATATGTTGTACTCATCAAATGCCCGATGAAAAAAAATGTGATACGCATTAAATATATTGCACGATCCGCTAAAAATATCTACCGATGGGAGAATTGGCGGGACTTAGTTCATTAAAAAAAAATATATAATAAAAGGTATATCAGAAATACCTATACGGGTGCTTCAAATTCGATGCAATACATGGGGATCTCGGAAACGGTAAGAGATACGAACTTGGCTAAATGGAGGCAAACTTGCGTATTCAGGGGGCAACATAATGGTGAAAAGAGATCAAGGCTAACTTGATTAGTTTTCGAAATATTTTGAAAAAACCGAAAATTTCGATTTTCGTTTTTGTTTTTTTGCGGGCCTATTTGATGAGGTATTCAAAAATAAAGAGCACTTTTCTATAGCAACTACTTGCCCTTTATCGAATGGTGTTAGTGAATTTTCCGCAAAACGTTTCGTTTCCCGGAAATCAACATCAACTTAATTTTTTTAAATACGGAACTGGAATTTTTTTCAATTTTTTGGAAGCATTTTTGTCACTTGATAGAATGCCACCAGAAAAGAAACCAGATTTAAACGTTTTGTCTAAGAAAAATCCATCATTAATAATTTCCCGTGGTCCTCTTAGATTTAGTTTTATCTAGGCAAACGTTTCTATGACAAACACATTTCAATCAATTTCAGCAATCTATAATTTTTTAATTTTATTTAAATTTCCTCATAATTCAGGAATTGTGCGCAACTACTTAAATGAAACATTTCCAAACAGATGGATTGGAAATCATGGTGCTATAGAATGGCCAGCAAGAGCTCCTGATTTATCCCCAATAGATTATTTCTTTTGGGGACGAACTAAAAATGTTTGATATAAGAATCAATATAATCACATTGAGGATTTGAGAAATGCCACTATTCGTGTTCTGAATGCAATACCTGCAAGGGAAATCGAAAGATCTATTCAAAACTTAAAAAGACGAATACGTCTCTGCATGAATAATGACGGAGGATTATTTCAATATCTGCTTTAAGGCTTTTATAGTTTTAACATATTTTGTTGTTTTATTCATTGTTTATTCTTCTTTACTTTTACCTTGTTTACATATACTTTACTTTATGTCTTATAAAGTATAGTAGTTCTTCATAAAATTGTTTCAATTTTTGCGAAGAATCTGAGCTTGAATATTAAAAAAGTTTAGACCTGGGGTGCCGTCAATAGAAAATATGATCCTGTCTACAACCTCTAACTTGCTTGCTAATTTCCTATGAAATTTACACTGAATTTTGAAAGGCTCTTAGATTCCATTATACGTAGGTACATCACTTTAATAACATCACAGCTAGAGTCCTAATAATAGCCACCCAGGTACCTCTCTCGTTTTTTGTGGACCGTCTAGAGTTAGCATTACGTTATAAGAGATATTCCGCAAAGGTTAGATACAGCATGGCACTCTTTGAATGGCTTTCAGATTTGCAAACAGATTTATTGCACCATTATGCTCACAGCAGAATTGTACCATTAGACTAACCAGAACTGTTAAAGAATTCCGATTCTCTACCTTTACTAATGACTAAAATACCAATGATACCCTACGTCCTCTGGAACACACTATATTTTCTCTCACTATAGATATATTCCAAGTGTTTGTTCCAGCTACGTGAACTGCTAATAAAGAATGAAGATATGGAGAGAAAATTAAAATGTATCATCATTTTGGGAATATTACTTACTTAAATTGATATATTTTATATTAATACTAGATATGTATGTACCAGTTATTATTCGGCTTTCTTTTCCAGTTCATACCGCGTTTAGCGTCTACGTCAACCTCCAAGGCCGAAGCTCTACACGTCTGGGTTACAAGAACTCCTCACGGCAGTACTCCAGCAGGCGCCAGCTGCAGCAAAATTGGTCACAGGACTCCAACAGCCCAATCACCGAACCTCGAAGGCTGACCTTACGTAGAACAAATGCAGAAAGAAGTCTGCTGAACAAAAAGCGCGTTATCAAAATGCTCTTCGCCGTGGTGCTGGAGTTTTTCATTTGTTGGACTCCCTTGTATATTATCAATACAATAGCCCTGTTCGATTCTTCAATAATCTATAATAACATTGGGTACACAGGAATAAGCTTTTTCCAACTTCTAGCGTTCACATCTAGTTGTTGCAACCCGATCACCTACTGTTTCATGAACTGTGGATTTAGGAAGTCCTTTTTAAACTTGTTCAAGTGTTTTAAAGACCTCAAAGATTCTAGAAACTTTGGACTGACCGGTAGTGAAATTAAAGGGTCCCACAGGCCAACGCGGAATAGTAGAAGCGGCAGTGAATTTTGACCAAGGCCGAGTTTTATAAATACAGTTGAAGAGGAGGAAGAAAGTCATTAGTGGCGCGCAGTGCAAATATTCGCATTGACCTGTGGGATTCCTTAAAACTGAAAAGAAGGTGATAAGCACTTTGTCCGATGAATCTTAGTTTTTTCTATCAATGTATATTTTATATATATACAACTGTTCAATTTGAAAATGTTTGTTGATAATTTTAACTTTACCTCAACGTTTGTTAAATGTGATGTTTATCATGTAAAAATGACTTTCGTAAATAAATAATAAGAAACAATCAACAACTTATTTATGTAAATACGTACTTAATTATAATTTTTTCTACAGAGTCCGTACTCTACCGGGTGTCAACGGATTTATTAGACAAGCCATAACTTCTAGAGTATTGGATGTATCAAAATGAGATTTGGTATAGGTAAATGGTAGAGGAAGAGGAAAGTTTTTGCATATTTTTCACGTTTAGGTTACATCCGGTTTCACCGGAAATGGCTTCAATATTGAATTTTTAAATGGAACACCCTGTATATTTTTACATATTTGAATTTCTGAGACAATTTTGGACTAGAAAATGACATTAAAACTTTTAAAGTATAATACTCGTATACGAATTTATTAAAAACTTCACTGAGGTAAATGTATATTTTATGAGCTTATTTTTAATCCAATCACAATGAATTTAGTATCGTTGGATTCGCAAAAAAAATCCCTTTTTGAAAAGTGCTTGTCTAAAAAGTGTTGCCATTTGAAAAAAAATAGTTAGATATAAAAAAGTAATTTTGCCAACTTGTCTCATTCCTATCTACCATACTAATCACTAAAACTTTGCGATTACATTTTTCTGACATCATCTAAGGCCTTCAGATTAGTTTGCGCTCAATCATGTCCACCTAGATGCAATATTAAAAATGGCTCTAAAAAAATCAAGTAGGCGAAAAAACTTTTTAAAATGTCATTTTCTAGTCCAAAATTGTCTCAGAAATTCAAATATGTAAAAATATACAGGGTGTTCCATTTAAAAATTCAAAATTGAAGCCAGTTCCGGTGAAACCGGAAGTAACCTAAACGTGAAAAATATGCAAAAACTTTCCTCTTCCTCTACCATTTACCTATACCAAATCCCATTTTGATACATCCAATACTCTAGAAGTTATGGCTTGTCTAATAGATCCGTTGACACCCGGTATAAGTGCTCCTATGGTGTCTCTACCATTGCGGGTAATATTGAAACAAGTTTTAAGAAATATACTATGATATTACAAACGATAGTCGATAATCGATATTTACAAACTGTTTCATAATATCAAGAGTTACAAAAACTCTTCATTTTCATGCTTGCCATTTTCTACGAGTTTCCCATTTTCAATGACATTGTTTTGGACATTTGTTGTTTTTGAAGGGTAGATCCTTTCATTTCTCCAAAGACAAAGATGGCTTCTCATAGCAGGAGTCAGAGGTGGAATATAAGATCGTGGTATTAAGAAGGTAGATAAGTTGAAAAGGTCTACGAAGACTTTATATCGATCACTGAAAGATAAAAGGTATATAATATGCAAAACATCTGCTAACCCTAGAATTGGCATAAAAAATTTTATATCACAGGATAATTTCTTAGGGTTATTTCTGTTTGTTAAAGTTATTTCTGTCACTTGCTGCTTCATAAAATTTCAAAATATTACAGAGTAGAATTACAGGTAAAAAAACATGTTTTATTATCCCCAGGATATTGAAATGATAATTCAGAAGGAAAGGGGGAATACATGAATATCCTGAGGGGAGATATTCACCTGTTCCGTGCACTATACATGAGATGTGAATGAAAGGAACGGAATAATAATGGTTCTCTTCAATCCCCGAAGTTAATCTGGTTGAAGTGTACCATTTATAACATACACCAGATGTGTCGAGTTAAAGTTACAAACTTCATTAATGGGTCATTTAATTCCCAATCCCAGAGTTGTTTCAAGTACTTCAATCTTCAATTTTACATAAATATTGCTCACTTATCCTCAACGAGGAGACATTTCCGAATATTTTATTTGAAATATTAACAAATTAACCAGTTTTTGTAATCACAGCATGTGGTAATAAGTAGTTATTATATAAAGTTATTAGTTTTCCCTAAATGATTCAAATTGCATAGAATTTGGATTCAAAATGCACAACACATGATAAAATCCAGTAGATGCAAAATAAAAGCAAATATTACCTTAAGGTTGACCTTAAATACTGATATCCTGAAGATCCCCCTGTGCCCAACTGTGATGATCCAATCATTCTTTGTACCATGAGGACGTGGTTATCTAAAAAATATTGTATTTTGAAATATTGTTTTTGATTTTAATTAAAATATTAGTCATTAGTATTATAAAAATGACATCAATATCGTTTTAAGTATTTAGTTGTTAAACATTATTAACAAGAAATGGTTAGAGTAAGTAATTAGAGAAACTAGACTAATTACTCAAGAGACTAATTACTCAAGATACTAATTACTCAAACGTATGGAATGAATCTAATTCAGGAGTATAATTCATAAGCTAATTCACAGAATAGTAATAATGTACTGTATTAAATCTATCCACTTACATCTCCATTTTGTTATAAGAGAATCGATGTCCATTAGCAAGGTAAGAATTTGATGTGGTTGACTAAATCTAGGTTCATCTCTATAAAAGGTGATCATGATGGCACCCTGTAACGCTTTGTGAGAAAATCTACGTTCTCCTCTTGCTATCAGTGCTTTGTGGATTTCTGGGTTGAATATTGACCCGTACACTTCCCTACGCTTCTCAAGGTCGTTGAGGCGGTACTGCCTCAATGCATCTGTTTTTTCTTCCTGTAATATTGAATCGGTAAATTATTTAGGTAGTAAGTAAAATTAGTTATTTTCCTGATTGTCACACAAACAAATTGTCCTAGAATTTGGAACATATAGGTCTAAGAGCACTAAATGTAATAATAATATATCTATCTTGTGTGAGACTTGTGTGGAAGAAGGGATCGACATAATATTATTCCGCGGGCAGTGAATGCGTCATAGGCAAAAGAAACAGATGCTGGTATCACTAGCATCATAACTTTGATCGCAAGAATTGATCATATTATTATTATCAACACTGCTTACTAAGGCTAAAACTCTTTGTTCTTCTAACAAGACCTCTACTGCTGCCTGGTACTTTCCCCAAAAATTAAACCCTTCTAGCTCTAATCCTGGAGTTCTTTCTAACCATCTTTGGACCAAATCGGTGAGAGAAGGCTCCATTTCTGAACTCTCGATTTGTCTGACAGCTTCCTGGAAAATAGTTGGATTACTAATATTATTTATAAAAAATATGTAAAACACGTAAGTATTCGGTAAATTTAAAACATATTAGGTTTACTTAGTGCCTAGCAGATTTGCCAAACATTTACTTTCCTTCACTAAATAAATGAATCAGGTTAATAACTGAAATCTAGAGATCAAGTAGGTAAGCGATGAGACAGGCAGTGAAAAACTACTAGAACTATTAGAATTGGATGTTAGCAACTCTTTTCTAATTTGAAAAAGTATTCTTCGCTATGCCAACCTTGAAAAGGGTTGGAACCTATAATGAAAACATAACACTGACGTAGTAGATGCTCCCCGCAAAAAATCCGACGTAAATTTTCCGAATTCGGTCTAACACAGTCAACATCGAAATAGAAATATTCAGATTACATGAAAGCTGGCGAAATACGGAGAGCTCTCATCGTGTGTCACTAACTACTACAGGCTAGTTTAGATTTTTTTTTATCAAGTGAATACAATAGACCAAGGTGAACATATCTATTGTTCAAACCATAATTTATGTAAGATGTTTGCAGATGGTGGCGTATTTTAAAAAGTTTTTATTACTTCTAATTTTTTATTATAGATTTACCATCTCTATAGTGGATTTCAATGCTCTTAGAGCTGTTTACCTTTATCGGTAGGTAATGACAGGCATACATTGCTTTGTAAAACGCTCCAATTCCTATGAGTGCTTGGTTTCTATTGTCCATAGACACTATCACTTATTTACTTCCTAAATCATACAATACTGAAAATATCTGCAACATCCTAATGTCATGAGTTCCTAGTATTTGCTCTTAGTTTTCTTTGAATTCAAATATTCAGTGTAGTTATAAAAAGCTCTTACTTATTTAAGGGTTACGATATAAAATTCTCATCTGTATTACTGACTAACTTTCTGTAGTAAGTCCAAGTATTACATTCTATAATTCAATGAAAGAAAATTAGTGGGTTCATACCTCGTTGTTTCCAAAGACCTTTGTATAGTTCTTGTTGTATTTCACTCTGTTTTCTTGTCGAACCCCTAGTTTATTCTCAAGAAGCCTGAACTGAAGACTCTGAAATCCCGAAGCTGGTCGGAGATAATTTCTGAACTCCATAAAGTCCAGAGGTGTCATGGTTTCTAAGATCATGACTTGATCTACTAGAACCTAAAACATACAGCTTAAATATGCTTTTAAATGTTTAATTCAAACCAATAATGTTGGTCGAACCCCCACTTTGTTATGAGATGGGGATCTTTTATACTTGACCATCATTGTATAGATAGAAAAACCTCCAATTTAACTTCCAATTCGAGGAATGAATGTTCTTCTACATATACCTTGACTAATTTTATATAACTTCTATAACTAACTTATTTAATAATTTCAGTTAGCTTCAAAATAGTTACTGACCCTAATTACAGTTTGTAGTCAACGTTTAATACTTTTTTTATATATAACGGATTTACATCATGCAAGTGATATAACATGCATAAGCCTGTCTAAGACCCGTAGGCTATTACTTTACCTTTAAAATAAGGACTACCCTGTTAAGCCTTTTTAATATTTCCAGTGTCTGGGACTCCTCCAATACTTCACTGAAAACGTTCCTGATTGAATCCAGCTCATAGATAATCTGTTTGAACCACAGTTCGTACGCTGAAAAAGATAATGTTAGAGTTAACTACATCGGTTTATAATTACTATAAGTTTAAATAAAACTCATTTTTGATATTTTTTATTCACTATGTGACTTTTAGCAACGATTATTTTATTTAAAATACATTAAAGATTGTTGTAGGTATTTAGGTTGTTTGTTAATTAACACTATTTAAACAAAAAATTTAAAAAGATGCCCACAAAAATGCGTCATTTTGGAAATAAGAGGCTTATTTTTAGTATACCGTATATTTGTTTAAAACCTATGTTCTTGTCAGAAGCCCGATATTAATTTTTAAGCCAAAATCCCGGTCTGTTAGTTTATAAATTCATATTTTGTATTGTATATAACACAATTATTGCAATAAGGAAGCAGTAGAAAACTTTCCTTTGATTACACGTTCTCATCAATCTCATCACTTATATACATATATTGTACATATATTATATTTGTAAATAAAATGTAATGTAGCAAATGTTTCACGTGGATACCTCCTTTATGTTAACTTGAAATATCGCAAGATTCAGATAACTGTTACGAAATAAATTATAAGTACGTTTAATAAATTAACAATAATTACAACTAATCGCTGTTATTATTTGCCTTAAGGTCACTGATTGTGGCTGTTTTGACACTTTGCGAAATTGCAAATTATTTTCAATTTCTCATCTGATGTTATTGAATATTAAGAAATGAGTGGATGACTCTTATTTATTATGATTAGCACCATGATTAATGAAATGTTATTTGTGGATTGAAAACCGTGGATAATTTTCGACAAATATTCACTGAAAACACAATACAAGCTGAAGCAAGAAATACACTGAATTACGTGTTTTCCACACAACTTTCATTCCATATACAATCATGGTATGCCTACTTACCTTGATGTGTAACAATAAATAAATGCTCATCGTGGACTAGCTGGTTATTCTGCTGACTGAGCAACCGTTGGGCACCCAGTACCTTATCCAGCATTAAGTACTCGCCGTAAAGCATGCCCGCTTCCTCGCCAAGTTGTTCACCATCTTGCACGGAATCGCTATAGCAAAAAGAACATACTTAATGGTACATCAAATGTAGAACTAATATCAGCTACATTATCTAGTATATAAGTAATCATAAACATACAGGGTGTTAGTTAAACATGCGGCAAAAATTCAAGAGGTTATTCCTTGGACTATTCTAAGGATATTTTATCCTTTGATGATTTTTGAAAAAGCGCTTTGTTGCGAAGATATAGGGCAAAAAAAATTTTCCTACAAATAACAATTTATTACAAAAAATTACATGTAACATTTCTGAATCTACAAGAATTGTTCAAAATGGCTACCTCCAGCTCGTATGCAACCATCCAATCTTCTCCTCATAGACTCCCGAACTCTTTTAAAAACACCAGGGTCGTTTCTTATTGAGTTACACCCAGCAATTATCCGATCTCTTAAATCGTTCACATCTTCCACTGGCCTAGTATAAACTAATGACTTTAGATGGCCCCATAGGAAATAATCCAGGAGGTTTAAGTTGGGGGATCGAGCAGGCCATACGTGAGGTGCACCTCGACCAATCCAGCGATCTCCGTATGTTGCTGTTAAAAACTCTCGAGCAACTACGCTAAAATGAGGTGGTGCACCATCATGCATAAACCACATTGCCTGTCTTGTAGCCAATTGTATATCCTCCAAAAACTGAGGTATCGTTTGTTCCAAAAAATTGCGGTATACTTCGGCGGTAAGTCTTCCTGGTAGAAATACCGGTCCAATTAACCAGTCACCCACAATTCCAACCCAAACGTTCAAGAAGAACTGATGTTGAAACCGATCTTCACAAATCTCATGTGGATTTTCGTCAGTCCACACATGGTTATTGTGGAAATTCCTTATTGCATTTCGCGAGAAACTGGCTTCATCGGTAAAAAGAATCAGCGTAAGTAGTTGAGGGATTTCAACCAATGTGTGTAAAAGCCATTGACAAAATGCAATACGTGGAGCAAAATCCGCAGGAAGAAGTGCCTGAACGCGTTGAATGTAGTATGGGTACAACAAATTATCTCTCAGAATTTTCCAAACAGTCCAGTTACTTAAATTCAAAGTATTTGCAATTCTTCGCGTAGAAGTACCTGGATCTTCTCCTATCATGTCCAGCACATTCTCTTCTACGTCTATCGTCCTTACAGTCCTTGGCCTTCCTGATCCTCCACTTCGCTTCAATGTTCCCGTTTCTCGAAGACGTTGATGAATACTTTGAAAGATTTTTCTATTGGGAGCAATGTGATTAGGAAATCGTTGGATGTACAGTCGCCTAGCTTCTAATGCATTATCATCAGCAAATCCATAAATAAAATGCATGTCAAGCATCTCGGCTTTCGTATAGCGAGCCATGATAGAGGACTTCACTAACAACCGTTTACACGTCAACTAGCCAAATGTCAATCTATCTTAACAAATGCGATACATACAAACTACAAAAACACAACATACAAAAACATACAAAATAATCACTCCGAGGTATCAAGGGATGTTGGTAAGAAAAAACCACTCCTTTTTTCTTTTTCTTACTTGAGACCTCCAGTGTAGTACGCCATACTTTTATTTCACCTACTTTAATAATGTGAAAAATGCCAAAATTGGATATGTTGAAAATTTTTTTCGCCCTATATCTTCGCAACAAAGTGCTTTTTCAAAAATCATCAAATGATAAAATATCCTTAGAATAGTCCAAGGAATAACCTCTTGAATTTTTGCCGTATGTTTAATTAACACCCTGTATAATTAATCTATGGGTCTATGGATGACATTCAGAAAAGACGTGGTATCCTCTACAGACCTCTACGGGCAGCTACTATTTCTATTAAACAAGAAGAATTTTGGTAAAAATACGAAAATATTTCGTCGTATAATCGTCACTGAGAAAACTTGTCCCAGCCAAAAATGTTTTCTTTTTAGCGCATTATTACAATACAACATAGCAAATACTTATATCCAGTTTTGGCAATAAAACAAGATTTAAACTAAGTCATAAGTATTTCCTAATGAAATTAGTTTGAATTGGTTCCTTATATAATAACATTGAAGTTTCGTGATCTTCACTTAATATTCCCCAAGTTACATTTTAAAACTTTTCAGCTGCATAGTAGCAAGGAGTCGCGTACGATAACGATAAAGAAAGACTGGCTAAGTTTCATAACATAAACCGGAACGATGGCACAAGAGAATAGAAACTTTAGCAGTGGATTCTTTTATTTGATACGGCTTCAATCGTTGAACTGAATGCCTTCCGGTTACTTTGAGAACAATCTATTTAGTACTGAAATTTGTTTAAAATTTTTAACAGCACATACTAGTGATTATGATCAATTGATATGATAAACAAGTCGAGTTTAAAAAGTAGATCGTTATGTTTGTTTAATGTATGTAGCAAAATAAATATTTTGCACGTTTCTTTATTTTTGATAACCCAGTTGTAACTGGTTCACATACTAATGACTCCCCCTGTATATATATAACGCAGAAAATATTTAGGTTTCATAAAATATTGTTGCATTTTGGCTGATTAGAAATAATACATGTTTTTTTGTTTATTTTAGTAATTAAAAATAAACTCAAAGAACTATTTATTAAATAAATTCAAAATTATGATGCAATATAATATTTCTTACCAAATTTTACTATTTCCGTATTGCTGATGGTGACTAAATACTTATCACTTGTTTGCAATAAATTCTGGTATTAATTATAAATCTGGTTTATTCTGGATTTCAATTTAACAGATGCTAAAATCAAAACTAACAGCTTGATAAAACTAAATAAAATTCGATATCTACAATTAAATATAAACAAATTAAATGTTTATCGTGCGATAATTCGTATGTCAATATTTCAAAATAAAACAGATGTAACTTTGATGACATATATTGATCTTAAAGAGACAGAAAAGGTCTAAAACATGTTCTGTTTTATCAAATGATCTTCTGGAATATGTCTTGTGCAAATCAAGAAAACGAATTAATAAAAATATGGAGTTGATAGTGATTTTAACAGATTCAGTTTCATGGATATTTACATGAACCTCGTGCTTAGATGAATTATAAATTACCAACACATAATTTCATTTTTACTTCATACACATTAAAATGACAAAAAATATTGACTTGTGTCACATACAAAAATAACAACTTGTGTCTCATATAAATAATGTTATTTGCTACAAAATATCTTAACCTATTGAAAACAAATTTTGAGATAACGAAAAATGGCATAATATTTTGTCTAACGCACTTCCAGTTTACCATATTTCTGAAAATACAACTAATAATATAATAAGTAATTTTGAAGACAGAATGCGTAATTTGAAAATGTCAAGTATCTATTGGTTGAAACACGTTTTAATCTGTTTTCTATCACTTTTATTAGCATTTTCAAGGTATTTCGACAATGGAAGTACTATTCCTGAAATATTTCTTAATATTTGATGTCCGTTTCCACTATTTCAAAGATTGTATTAATCGGTCCTGTCCTAAAAAATTCCTTAGTAGCAAACCTCTCGATTCTACAATCTGCTACACTCTGATTGGCATACCTACTCTATTTGATTATATTTCGTTAGAAACCCACCCATTAAGAGCTAAATCTCTTGGTTGCAAATCGAGGAAGAGCGCGAAAATCTCAAAAAAGGATGCAACTATTGTTAACTCTATAGTTAGTTAACTGATATAGTTAACTGCTAGATTAACGAGTAGTAGCGAACCGACTCAATACAAATTTTTCAAAGGTAGGTAAATGATAGAAGCAAATGCCGATAGGCAACCTTGATAGTAATACTCTGAAATCTATACCAGGTCACGTTAAACTTATTCATTCATAAATAATTGAAAATATTATCTATACAACTACTAGGTGTTAATACAAATAAATTCTATAATATAGCGCAAACTGACTGGTTTATGACTTTTATATTAATACTGGCGCGGCGATAATATTTCATGACAAATTATATTTACCTATTAATCCACTGAAATATTGGTAGATACATTATTTTATGTCGTTGTATAAAATATGGTACATGGCAATTACCTATTTTGTATAATAAATGATACATTGAGTGTCAGGCTAGTCTGATTTTTCTCCGTAAGCAACAACAACTGTAATTTGGCCATTAGGTTTTCACTGTCCTCTTAAAAAAATCAATACTTTTCTCTATTCAAAAAAATCATATAGTTACTATATACAGAGGGTCCCAGTTTTATGCTGAAAGAATTCGGGATCATGTAGAACCAGTAAAAATAATGGGCCTTTGCTATATAAACTTATTTCCAAATCTGTACCGTTTCTGAAATAAAGCGTATTGAAGTTGAAAAAAAAATGGTTGTGAATTATATGAATGTAATAAAATGCTAAAAAATTTTATATAGTTTGTAACTATCGTACAGATTCAAAAAAAGTTCAGATATGTATCAGTCATTCAAGATATCAATCGTGATATCTTGAAAACATACAGATATTTGCAGTCTCTGCCACCTCTAACTCTTCAGGAAATGCTAAAATTAGCTTATTTAGTAGTATATATTTTCTATGATTTATAACTAGCGTTGAAGCTCAATAATGATTCCAAATATCTTCAAATTAAAAGTTAAAGTATTTATATATGTATAAAAAGAATCGTATATAAAAAAACATTGTAACTTATTATTACTACGAGATAATTCTTATTTTTTTAAATAAAACTTTAAGAACGGGCGAATGAAAATACAAAAAGAATATGAAATAAACTAGAAAATTTGTTCCAACTTTGAAAATCTCGGGGTTTTGTGTAAAAGAATTTCGATTAATTATCTGAATACCTACTAGATATTCCATTCCTCACCAGGCCTTCTTCTAATCTGTTAAAGAACTGAATTATTATATTATGTAACTGATTGAAACTCTAAAATTATTTTTGCTATACACATGGTATTTGGTAACCCTTGACAAAAAATAGTACTCTAAGACCTCTATCTCTCTAACCAGATATCATGATTCCAAAATTTACTCAAGATGTAGATTTGATTAGTTTTCAAAAAATGCTAGTAATTATAAATATTGAAAACATACATGAACAAAAAAAATTCTACTTACGCTGACCTCACAGGACAACTCATATTTTATTATGTCTTGCTTATTTTACTTTAAAATACCAACTGAAGTTAAAATGAAGCCCGTTCCTTTTTCTTTATGCTCTCTCTCTCTAGGATCGTTGACTTAATCAACTTGACGTAATATGTTACAGAATATTGGTCTCTATATCACTCGAAAGATCAAATAACTGTGTGGTTTGATATAGTAATTATGCCATTTCTTACGTGAAAGATCGTGTTTATTGTAAATTATTTATTTAATTTTGTGATATGGATAATAATTTCGTATTATCTCATTTTTTGTAATGTGATTTCATCAAGTAATGTCCGAACAACAAATATATCAATATTTTACCATACATTTTTTTACAACATTTTCTAAATTTATTTCATTCAGTAGATAATATGTGAACAGACTATTAATTAGTATAAATAACTTCGGTTATTGATCATTATGTATCAATAGGGGAGGGTGGGGCAAGTGAGCCATAGGGGCAAGTGCGTCTTTTGGAATAATTCGTAAAACCGACAACACAGCCGAAAACAATCAGTGCAGTTTACATCCGTATCAACAGGTGCATCATGTCCGTAAAAAACTCACTGAGAAATATTAAAACTAAGGTAAATATAAATATTTTTTGTTTTTGGCATATAGTGATGTAATATTTACGGTGAATTGCGTAACGATTTTTCACAATTTAAACGCAATATCTAGATATTCCATTATGAACACAACATAACCTTATATTTTAGTAATACCGCGTGAAACTTAGATTGCTGCCAAATGTATCTGTTCTACTTGAATTTATTTTTTAAAATTTTGAGGTCACGTTGGGGCAAATGAGTCATAGTTACGACTCACTTGCCCCACAGTAGTATAAATTATAATCATAATTAAAAATAATTGATTTGTTTTTAGCTCACACATATATCGAGCGAACCTAAGGAACTATAACTTTTTATAGAACACCAGAACGAAATCCAGAACCGTCGATCCAAAATAACCACCAGTTCACCTTACAAAGACCAACTCGAAGAAAAATTAAAAGAGAAAGTAAAAACAGTTAAAGTTAAATTAGTCAAGAAGAATTTTGAGAAAGCAGGGTCAAGTTCGTGTGTTGAAAAAGTCAAAAAAGAGGAAGCTTAGGAAACTTAAAGGAAAGGAGGAAAAGTGCATCAGCAATGGCAGCAACAGTGTCAGATTAAGAGAAAGCCACAATGTGCGTTTACTGTCACAATATATATGGAGACACTTGTCACGAAGAATGGATTATGTGCATAAAATGTAGTGCCGGGATGCACGAGGAGTGTTCAGATAACGAACCAGGTGCCAATAATTATGTTTGTGACAACTGCCGTTAATAGTTTGTGTAAGGACTCACTTGCCCCCCTATAGGTGATTCACTTACCCCATACCTTGGGGCAAGTGAGTCATTTGACAATTTTTTTAAAAAGTCTTAAGTTTCATAAAGAGTTAATGTTCTGTACGTTTATTAGGGTTAAGTTGTTTCTTAAAGAATTAAAGTTTCTTTTTATCCAATATGCGTTGTTTAATTTCTAAAAGTAAAAAAGTTATAGATCGTCAAACCTTAAGGTGTCTCACTTGCCCCACCCTCCCCTACATTATAATTGGCAAATTATCTTAATAGACAAATTAAATATATCTGGATTAAAAATTAATACACACCCCACAAAAATTATCGCAACACTAAAAATTTGCTATTATTTTGATATTCGTTTTCTCTGGAACTAATTGTCCGATTTAATTGATTTTTTTTGTATTGTAGGTTGATTCGTTAGCAATGTGACTGGTTTAGTTACATTCTCGAAAAAAATAATTTTGAATACATACAGGGTGAAACAAGTGTAACATGATTTGTCACAGAAGTTTAGAACACCCTGTGGAGTTAATCAGTTATGGCAACATAGTAAAACTTAATAAGAGTTAAAGCGACTTCTTTTCTTAACATAATCGTCTTGGTTTCACATCGATATCTCAATAATTAAAGGAGATATTTCAAAATAAAGGGTTCAGTGTCATTTTAGTAAAAAAAATCGATTACAAGTGAATCACTAAACAAATTTAATAAAACAGTATACCCTTACAGCAATAAAACACGTCATAAAATTAAAATAACAATTTTCAGTATCGGGTATTTCCTCCCCTAGCCTCAATTACCGCTTGAATACGCTGTGGTAGACTTTCAAACAGACTGTGTATGTAATCTTCCCCTATATCATTCCAAATCTCTTGAAGCTTGTTCTGGAGCTCATTTAATGTTCGGCAGGGGATTTGACCCTTCTTGATTTTCCATGACATGTAGTTCCATACATGCTCAATTGGATTTAGGTCTGGACTGCGAGCAGGCCAGTCCATTGTAGCAACATGACTGTTTTCAAGATATTCTCTTACTATACGTGCAACGTGAGGACGTGCGTTATCTTGCATTAAGGTAAAATTATTACCCAACAAGCGTCCATATGGAATCACATGAGGAACTAAAATATCCGTTATGTAACGTTGGGCAGTCATGCTGCCATTGTTGACAGGCACCAGTGCCGTACGCCCATTAACAGAAATTCCTCCCCACACCATTACCGAACCACCTCCAAAATTTTCGATCTGTCGAAAATTGCACTGCATATGCCGTTCACCTGGCCTTCTGTATACTGGCATACGTCTATCTGACGAATATAAACAAAATCTTGATTCGTCAGTAAACAGTATACTAGACCATTCTTCTAGGCCCCAGTTACTGTGTTCCCTAGCAAATTGGAGACGGGCAACTCGATGTTCCCTGGTCAGACGTGGTCCCTTGGCTGGAACCATAGGACGTAAATTAACTTCTCTAAGACGGTTTCTAACAGTTTGTAAAGAAATGTTTGCATGTCTGGCTCCCAAAATTTCTCGTTGAAGCATACGAGCAGTACAATGTCGAGTTCTTAATGCCGAAAGTCTTAGAAATCTATCATCTGCAGCTGTAGTTACCTTTTTACGCCCTTGTCCTTGCCTTCTGGAATGTTGTCCTGTTTCTCTATAACGCCTGATTAATCTGGAAATGGTACTTGGTTGAACACCTATTACATTTGCCACATATCTTTGACTTCGTCCGTCTTCAACGAGTGCAATTGCTCTTACTGACTCTTCATTTGACAAATGTCTGTTTAAACGAAGTTCAGCATTCATTTTTTTTAAATTTAGCACGCAAATTAAAAGAGTTTTAACAAAACTGTAACAATCGTATTTCTGTAGAAATAATGATTGTAGGAATGACATTTCAAATTTTGTTTTCAGAGCCTGCTAAGTTTTCGAAAAATCTGTAAATGTTTGTTAAGGTTTATTTGATTTTTTTTACTGAAATGACACTGAACCCTTTATTTTGAAATATCTCCTTTAATTATTGAGATATCGATGTGAAACCAAGACGATTATGTTAAGAAAAGAAGTCGCTTTAACTCCTATTAAGTTTTACTATGTTGCCATAACTGATTAACTCCACAGGGTGTTCTAAACTTCTGTGACAAATCATGTTACACTTGTTTCACCCTGTATGTATTCAAAATTATTTTTTTTCGAGAATGTAACTAAACCAGTCACATTGCTAACGAATCAACCTACAATACAAAAAAAAATCAATTAAATCGGACAATTAGTTCCAGAGAAAACGAATATCAAAATAATAGCAAATTTTTAGTGTTGCGATAATTTTTGTGGGGTGTGTATTTAAACATTTTGGAAATAATCCTAATACAAGGTTATAAATGTCACACCCCCTCTCTTAATAATTTAAATTAAGATTTTAGAAAAAAAATGTTTTACACACACACTACTCTGAAATTGTCCGGTAAACCAAGCGATTTTTTTATGGAAAGAATGGAACACTGTATATTACCTGATACATCTTTCCATAGGCGCTAGAAGTTACGTTAGACAAACGACCTGCTTCGTCAGAAGTTCATGTGGTCCCAGATTAATTAGGGCGCAGTCTAATACCCATTTGCACCACCTCTCCTTAGGAAATTTAAGTTTAGCTTAATTTATGTGTCAGATTATACTGCGAGGAGTGTTTAGTTATAATATCGTACTCGCGTAATAGAGTAGAGTCTCAGTTGATTTCCCAATTTCTCTGATGGTTGATCTGATGGTTGAATTTTTTTACCTCGAAACCCCCCCCATCGCCAACTATTAGCTACGGCCCTGATCGTAGTTACGGCGATCGCATAATAGATGACGCTTGGTCAAATTCAATCATTATTTTATAAGTATAAGTTTTATTATTGCAATTATTTCATTCTCATATCCACTCAAAAATGTTTAAAACACGAATAAAAATCATGTTTTGATTATCAACAATGTAAAATTTTATTCTAGATGAGAATCCAAGAATATAATCCTACCTAGTTTTATAATAATAAAATATTTGATTTCCTAATAGTAAACAGTACATGTGGTATATGTGGTTTAAATTTATCGTGGGCATTATTTTAATTTGAAGTACACACTACCATTTATATTACACAAGATTCAGCCCAAAGAGGCACAAGTTTAGTTGGTTAGTAAAGGCATTTGTAAATAGTATACTGAACACCAATTTTTTTGCCTTCTAAATCAAATTTTTGTACTTGATGGCTCGAAGTTTCCAGCAGAAATATGCTTGAAGTGAATTTGGAATAATTACTAGAAAATTACCTCATATTCTTCAGGCACAAATTTACATATTTAAAATTAAATTCTTAGTTACCTACAAACTATCAATAACTAACAGTGCGCTTCAAGTCTCCTATCCCTACCAACTACTGAACTAATTGATAATGGATTTTATTACAGATTATAGATTTTGGGCTAAATGCCAGACAAATTTATTTTAAATTTCTAACAGACCTAAAATGTTTTACTACCCAAAGGTTGCTTAAAGTTACTACTTCCATTGGAATACCTGCCTACTTGTCTCATTGTAGTATTTTAGCAATGCATTATAAACGGAATTGGGATATATTTTTATATATTAAAGTAACTTTAGCATTGGCAATCAATACATTTATGGTAGTCTTTTACAAGTTGTTATTTAGACAGGCTAGAGGCTAGAAATTGAAAATAAATAAAACAGTACAAATAATAAAAACGTGTAAATTTTATTATATATTATATATTATATCATAAACCAACAAATACAGATGTAATGTTTTACAATTTAAATTACAGCCAGTCATCAATATTTACTCACTCCCTTACTTCTTATAAAACAGCAACAAGCATTCCCTTAAAGGTAAATATATTTAGATTTAAAAATACCCAGTTGCGCCGTTTAAAACACACAGAATATAACTATAGATTTCACAGAAGGAAACTGGCTCCTTTCCTGTAAGTACAGAAATAAATACTCTTATTCTAATATCACCGAGTCATTCCAAAATGCGACTTCAAAAATCTTCCTATATACTGCAACGCCAAGAATGTTTTATTGGGGGAGAGTCTTTGTCTTAACAGATAGTAGCTTCCTCCTCTGAACACAATCAGAATGACTACTAGAGCTGCAATATCCAGCCAATAAATCGTGTTCTCCATTCCCATCTCCTTCACAAAAAAGTTTAGATCCGTGTAAATGCAGAAGTCTTCCGTTTCGGGACAATCCAGCGTCTTTCTGCCTTTCAGCATTGAGTGTATGAGACCTTCTAGTGAGTAGCGGAGGTAGCTGAAATACATCGCAATTTTGATCAAGGTGGGTATGGTATCGTAACCAGATCCAAACCCGTAGACTGCGAGGAGCATGAAAGGAACAGTAATCACAGGACCAACAAACATGGCATTCTGGAAAAAATAAAGATGCCCTTTTTAAAAACACAGTATTTCGAATATTTTTAACAAATATATTACAAAACAAAAATTTTTGTGCACATTACAATAAATAATTGTTATACTTACATAACACCAAAACACTATACTGCACCCGATGCGCGTTTCGCCAACTAAGTTGGCATCATCTGGAGATGATTACAACTGGTCACTTTTAATGCAGTAGTGTTTTGGTGTTATGTCGAAAACTAGATAACTAGATAACAGTAACTCTTCACACAGTAACAGTGTGAGATACATACTGTTATTGTGTTATCTTCACACCAAAGGTTCCAATCCCTTTCAAGATTTGAATTTACTAATAAAATATTTCTAAAAAACTAAATAGATAGGCCTAATCTTTATCAAACAACATTAAATCAATTAACTATTACATCTTAGAAATATGTTTTATAATTATAGCAAGTATTGTAATATTTCGTTACTTTGTATTTTTGTATATTAATATGGAATTTGTAAATGTACTTACGACTATAGTCAACTGTGATGCGATAAGCAGTCCCAAACTCTCTGAAATTACCCCAGTTAGCATGCAAACCAGATAGAACATGAGCAATCTGTCCATCTCCATAGGTTGATCTGACAGTGTGTACACTAAAAGCACATAAATCGTTCCCAGTAGAATCTGGACAGGAAAAGTGGAAAGAGTTAGGGCAGCAAAATACGCACTCAGTCTATACCACTTATTGAAATGTTCCCTCTTCAGCAACTGAACTTCTCTAGGAACTGCAAACACATTAAATATATTGAAAAAGATGTATTAGTAAACCCAACTTTCGTATAAAAATCATATTATATTAGTGTACCAAGTATAGTATAAAAAAATATACGTGGTGTTATTTAAGTACGTGGTCAAACTTCAAGGGGTAATTCTTTGAGTGACTCTAAGACAAAAAGTTTATATAAACATAAAGTAAAGACCAGAATTAAGCAAAGTGGAATGACCGGAAAAAGAGTAGATCTGTGTTGTCACATTTATTTCTAAAGTATTTTTATTTAAAACAGGAAACGTATTAATTACCTTATTTACCCATTTTTTTACTTGTCTTTAACGTCCCTTATCCCTATTGTACTTTATTAAAGCAAATACAATGTTTAATTTGTTTTTTACTTAATAATATCAAGGAATTTTCGAATATGTGGCAACTGCGAAAGTTGCGAAAGTCGTAAAGTTGACGACAAGCTGTTGATCCTTATATAACATACATATTCTTGCATTTACGCTTTCTTTTCTCTGAGCTTCAACGACGTTGATTGGTCGAATCAGGAACCAACAAGCGACTGCGCTGGAGATAGTAGGGAAACAGTGGCGTGATGTTGGGTTATTTCGCGCGCGTTTCTTAACGGTAAAAATTTGTGGTAAAATTATCAGTGTATTTATTCTTTGCGTCAGTGTTTATACTTATTTGTGTTAGTTCAAAAAGTGGAAGTGCCATATACTAGAAGTATTCTATAGAATAGTATACGAGTATATATTAACTGAAATGTGCCCAATGGTAAAACAGAATGCGCACGCCCATGCATCACCGCATTTTACCAGATCAGCGAAGTCATTCCACTTTGCTTAATACTGGTCTTTACTATAGGTCCGGAAATGCTTCGTTTTCAAGATACAGGGTGTGAAACTTCTTTTCGTAAAATCTTTATAACCCTTAAGCCGATTTTGTTGAAATTTGGGAGTGATATTTATGGTAGAAAGGGTCTAATTTTGCCTTAGATTAAAATTATTAAGTCCATTGGCGTCCCGGGGGGCACCTTCATCAATATTTTTGACAAACAAAATGTGCGCCACTGACTTTTTTTATAACTTTTCTTCGTATAGGGTGGATCTGCTACTATATAGAAGATAGAAGTCTAAGTTCATATGGCCTCTGTGAAATAACTGACGTACAAGCCACTAAAAAGTGAACAAACATTGTGGACATGTTGTATGTGTAAACATAAACAATTTTTTCAACACTAATTAGCCAACATTTAAATATAATATAAGTAGCTTTGTTATACCGATAAAAATAACAATGTTGTTAACCTTGACTGGTTTATTAATATAAATATATCGTTTCCAAATTATTTTTTAACTGAGGAAGAATATATGGGTCAACTAGTCAAACTATTTTAAGTAACAATTATTGAATGCTGTCCACATCCATAAATTTCCATAATAATAATATTACAATTATTATATTATTATTTCAATAAATACAATAAATTATTGCAATAAATGCATTAAATAAAATTTATAACTAGAAAACTGTACAAATTTTATGATCTACATATTTTGCATTAATCCCATTAAGTTTACTTACATTGTGATAAAATTGGCATCATCGGAATATACATGAAGAAAATGAGGCAAGTGAAGTAAAATCCGAAGTTAAATATTGTTTTGGAACCATCCTGACCCATTCCGATGTACACATTGCCTATAAGAACTCCTACTGCTAAGTATAGGATCACCCTGAGTAGTAAGTAACTCTGAAACAATGAAATAAGAGGTTTTGTCAATTTTTTTTTTTTTTTTTTTTTTTTTTTTTTTTTTTTTTTTTTTTTAATAAATGTCTTTATTTAATCGGGGCTCAGCCTATGGCTGCTTTGGCCCAACCTGAAACATTACAGCTCAGAAAAAACAAGATTATATAAATAATAACATAATACAGTAAATAATAGTAATATAATAATTTTGATAACTTCAAGTTAATAGAATATATAGAATAGAATAGAATAGAATATATTACAATTTTACATATTACAAAACAAAACAAAACAAAAGATTACAAAACAAGATTACAAAATTAACTTGATCCACTGTAAGCAAAGCTTGTGTTGTGGATCAATAAAGTTAAAAAAAACAAAATAAGATATGTATACACATATATAGAATATGTCGCTAACAACAAGTAAAGCAAAAACAACACTAAAAATAAGAAGGCTCTTGATGAAAAATAAAAATAGGAAGGCTTCCGATGAGACAAGGAACAGCAGTCAGTGAACGACTAAGTAAGAAATTGATATATCATTCATAAGTAATTTTAAATTTATCATAATTATTAATATCAAATATAATAAATAATAATAATAATTATTATATAATTATCTATTATATTAATAATAATTATATATAATTATATAATTATTATATATTATATAAGATAATAAATATTATCTTTCACTGAAGCAAGGGTTATAAACATTGGCTTAAAATAATTAAACACGCTGTATGCATTAAAAGGTGTGAAACAGTATATTGTATCACTCTTAAAAGTCCTAAACACCTCCTCTTTTATAACAAACTCATTTAAGCTCATTTTCCGTCGATGGAAATTTTGCCGCCTCTAAAATTTTGCCGGTCCAAGCATAAGCTTTACGCATATTAGAAAAATACAACTATGTGTATTGTAAAATTCGAAATTATTAGGTACAGTAACATTGCCTTACCTTATCTCTCCACATCTGTAGCCACATCCTCATAATCAAAACGGAAAATTGCCGTGTCCACCCAGATTCATGATCGAAACTTTGTTCAGACCAATCTGGATCTTCTTTGATTAAACATATGCTGTTATTTAATGAAATTTCCTCCATACTAATTCCCCGCCTGCATCTATTACTACAACTTGTTCGGCCATTGTCTGTAGCTGTAACCATGCGTTCATGGTAGTCTCCATACTCCATGCAACACACTTCAATAACTGAAAGTAACAAGTTTATCATAAAATTGGAAACACGTTGATTAGGGAAAAAATAATACCGCTTTGAAAATGTGGCAGGCTTCGGATGGATATCCAAATCATAAAGTTTAAAACCTCGCGACACGTTTATGGTGTGTTTGAAGAATTCACTCTATCTAAATGTGCCAAATAATTTGTATTAAATCAGACATTCTCATCTATGAATGAACATGATAGTATGAAGCAGTCGTTTAATTTACCACTTGTCAGAGAGATGCATGACTCCTATTACCTAGGTAGCTGATTTCTAGTGCTATCAGACATTGTGTATTTTTGCAGTACCATTATTAGATATTTCGCGATGCGAAATCTGACAAAAGTTACTACCCGTTTACATTTCAGTGACTATTTCATCATATAGTATCATCCCATAAATCATAATAATTATATATTACATCATATAATTATGATATAATCATCACAATACTAATACAAACTAATATACAAATGTACAACCAAATTTCCTTTTCCTCACAAAAACATAAATGATATAAATTCTTATTTGAACCAAGAACTTCACAACTTACTGAAGTCGGCGGGGTTATAATGTTTGGGGCACTCTATTCCTAAGTTGGACAAAAAGGGCACTACTTCAGGGCCATAGCCTTGGTATACACACTGCCCCTCAGCAACTATATAGACTTCATCAAAGACAGAAAATAACTTAGCACTAGGTGTGTGTATAGAACATATCACAGTCCTTCCTCCTTCGGCAATTTGTTTTAACAGGGATATACATTGTGAACAAGACAGATCATCCAATCCTCTGAAAACAAAAGAATATTTATGTATTATTTTAAATAAATTTCTAACAAAGTTTATGTTTGATACATATTTCAGTAGTTGGTATGAATAGAGTAAAATTAAAGTAAATTTAACTATTTTTAAGGCGTATTTTTTTTATCATACCACGTATACAGGGTGATTGATTGAAACTGTTCTTTAAAAATATTGGGAGTTCCAGTCACAATATTTTTTCTGAAAATTTCAAAATAAATACAGTGAAAATAATAAATACAAGAAAAAGTCATTGTTTAAATGTCTTTTAAACAATCGAATGAGAACGATTATAAAAAAGTGTCGCAAGTAGCTACCTAGTAAAATAAATAAATATAACACTAACAAATAACATTGGTTTTGACGTACGTACATCTGCTATAATTCTGAATATTCTCATTAGGTATTCTGAATATTGTGCAAGGTTCGGAAACACCTTTTGGGGTTTGTTCACCTTTGCACTCCTCTGTACACCTTTTGTTCACACCTAATAATAGGCTTGTTTAAAAAAGATTAGGGATAGGGGTAGATATACATTTAACCTATTAGATAGATAGATAGATAGATAGAGGGATAAATAAGTAGGTAGATAGAGTTTATTCATTATTTAAAAGTCTCAACTTTACACAGTGCAAAATTTATTAGATTAAACTCATGTTAAGCGCAAATTTCAGAGTTTATTTCACTGTATAAACACGCCTCGTGTATTATTAAAATGTTAGCCATATACATAATTCCACACGGTAATTTTTTCATTATAATTTGTGGCTTATTGTTATCGCTTAAATGTGTTAGATGCGCGTACAATTTTAAACAGTTTTATCATGGGTAATTAGTATTCAAGGTCTGCAGCATTTTTTTTATTTTCTAATTAGTTTCTTAAGGAGAATTCGCTGTTTTACGCTAAATCAAACTCATTTACACGTATACCTGAATACCTAAATAAAGAAAACTAGCTTAAGGTAATATACCGGGGTTCGGTTAGTGTGTTTATCAATAACCGAGTTACTCGTAATGTTTCACTGATATTTCTAATTCTACTGAGATTGCACATTTCTATCTGCGCTAGTCATGTAGGACTCTATATACGAAAAAATTAAGTATAGGTACGAAATATTTTTAGCAGTCCTGACAAACAAAACCAAACTATTTCATGAAAACGATTTATAAACAGTTCGTAAATTTTAATTTATCATTCTACAGTGCTTTCACAGTGAAAATAAAATATTCGACATAATCTTTATGCAAAAAAACCCCGGACAGGCAGATTTGCAAGATTTAATTAGTGGATTTTTAGTCCTACGGCAAGTCAGTGCCCCGTCCTTTTTTCCGGAAGTGAAACCAATTTGGTTATTCTAAACGTAACAACGTGTATTTTTAACGGATTGCGATTCACGATAAAAAAACGTGTCTAGTTGCCCCTGTGAAAACGTTTTTATTATGAATAGTTTTTTAAACATTGACAAAAATCTTGACAAATGAGAAACTCATCGTAAAACACTGTACGTAAACTGAAGTATGAAAGAAGTGAAGGAATTCATAGTTAATGACTACAAAAAGTTGAGTACATCGATAATTAACTAGGTTTTCATTCATAGACATTCTTTTTGGAACTATGTATTAATTTTAACGTACTAAATGAAAGGTTGAAGTTCTGTTAGCTATTAACTTTGTTTGTCTCATTAAAATTGGAAAAAGCAAAAACAATTTGAAAATATTTATTTTCTTTTTCAGTCTGCTCATACAGGGTGTCCACCTAGTGCGCGGAAGTCCAATATCTGGGTTAATAAAAGAGATAACTTAATTTTTTTTTCTACAGGGTTGTCTAATATCCCGAGCTGCACAAAATGAAAATATATTTACATATTCAGGGTGTTCAGTTTTTCCTGGACAGGTACCAACTTCATTTTTTTAAATGGAAACCTATATTTTTTATGGCATTATCGAATTCTACGTAAAAAATTAGTGGGACTTTGTGCATAACACTGCTATTGAAATATTGATAGTTTTCGAGATATTTGACTTTTAATTTTTTTTTCTTATGTTTCGTCACTTCTAATAGTTGACATAATTATGGTTGTATGACAGCTAGAAATTATTTTTTTTCAGAAACTGTAGAGTGAAGATGGCTCTTTCGAAAAACGTATCAAAAGTTGACCTGCGATATACAGGGGGCAACAGAAATCGTGCCAAACCTGATGGTTTAAAATTAAAAAAATCTCGACTTTTTCAAATGGAACACCCTGTGTTTTATGATTTCATTAGATGCCTTTCTGTAGACTCTACAATTTTATAATAGCTTTCCCTATACCTAAGTTGCGTAGTTTTTGCAAAAAAAACACTTTTATGAAAAATACCCGATTTGCGCACTCCTTTGACGGAAAAAATATTGTAAGGCTATTTATTTTTATAAAATGTATTAGTTTACACTTCTTAAAATAAAAATAACTGAAAAATTTAGTCTTTATGGAAAGTTACCATTTATTTGTAAATAAAAGTAAAAAATCATAAAAGCTCTACATGTAATTAAGAATTAGCAAAACTGGCGTATGCTTTAGAAGAAGTTCATGGGAATTATCAACAGCAGAAACCACAACATTAAACTAAATATTATCGTTGTTACTCCCATGTCTCCTGGTAGTTTTCTCATAATTCCCATTTGCTGTTCTTTCAAATCTTTCTTTCACATTTTCAAAACAGTCAGCACGTGGGAATCTCTATAAATACGTGCTGCTAGCAAATAATTCCCATGAACTTCTTCTAAAGCATACGCCAGTTTTGCTAATTCTTAATTACATGTAGAGCTTTTATGATTTTTTACTTTTATTTACAAATAAATGGTAACTTTCCATAAAGACTTGTTTATTAAACTGAAATTATCTAAATTTTTCAGTTATTTTTATTTTAAGAAGTGTAAACTAATACATTTTATAAAAATAAATAGCCTTACAATATTTTTTCCGTCAAAGGAGTGCGCAAATCGGGTATTTTTCATAAAAGTGGGTTTTTTGCAAAAACTACGCAACTTAGGTATAGGGAAAGCTATTATAAAATTGTAGAGTCTACAGAAAGGCATCTAATGAAATCATAAAACACAGGGTGTTCCATTTGAAAAAGTCGAGATTTTTTTAATTTTAAACCATCAGGTTTGGCACGATTTCTGTTGCCCCCTGTATATCGCAGGTCAACTTTTGATACGTTTTTCGAAAGAGCCATCGTCACTCTACAGTTTCTGAAAAAAAATAATTTCTAGCTGTCATACAACCATAATTATGTCAACTATTAGAAGTGACGAAACATAAGAAAAAAAAATTAAAAGTCAAATATCTCGAAAACTATCAATATTTCAATAGCAGTGTTATGCACAAAGTCCCACTAATTTTTTACGTAGAATTCGATAATGCCATAAAAAATATAGGTTTCCATTTAAAAAAATTAAGTTGGTACCTGTCCAGGAAAAACTGAACACCCTGAATATGTAAATATATTTTCATTTTGTGCAGCTCGGGATATTAGACAACCCTGTAGAAAAAAAATTAAGTTATCTCTTTTATTAACCCAGATATTGGACTTACGCGCACTAGGTGGACACCCTGTAGATAAAGTTATATTTTGTTTCTATATTTATCTCTGGCAAATACAAGGTTATCATAAAGTAAGGGATATATTTCAGCTTATTATGTATTTAAACAAATTCAGTTAATAACAGGATGTGAAAGAAATTCGATTGCTTAAACAATGGGATTCTTATGTCCAACAGTGGTTAACGCAAATGCTCGATATGTCGTCCATTTTGCCGCTGTACAAACACCAACCGTTCCTCCAAATTGTACACAGCATTATTCAGCATTTCTGATTGAATTGCAGCAATTTGCTCCCTAATAGAGTCTTTTAATTCTTCCAGGGTTGTTGGTCGTGTTCTAAACACCAAATTTTTTAAATAACCCCAGAGCCAGTAATCTGCTGGGTTAAGATCAGGCGATCTTGAAAGTCATGAATTTATAAAATGTCTGCTTATAACGCGATTTTGAAAACATCAGTTAAAAATTCTTTAACTGGCCGGTAAATATGAAAGGGTGCTACATACTGCATAAAAATCATGTTCTCAATTCCTTCGTGCTCGTTTGTATCCGTGGAAGGGCATAATCTCGTACCATATGCAACTATCGTTCACCAGTAACAGTTACAGATACGCTTCTCCATTATGTATCTCCTCAAAAAAGTATGGTCCAATGATAAAGTTAGATGTGAAACCGCACCAAACGGTGATTTTCTTGTCATGAAGACCTTCCTGAACGATTTCATGTGGATGATCTGTTGACCATATGCAACAGTTTTGAGTATTGACTCCACCATTTAGAGAGAATTGGACCTCATCTGTCAATAAAATATGGGTTAACCATTCGGGTTCAATTTCCAGCTGAGCCAATATTTGTAAAGGAAAATCATACCTGATAGGACAATCTGCATCATTTAATTCAAACAGCATTTTAAGTTTGTAGGGATACATTTTTAGGATATTGCTTAAAATTTTCCAGACCGTCGTGTATAGCATTTGAAATCGTTTTGATATCGAATTCATATTATTGATTGCTAACGGATTAGTGTTGGCTATGTTTTGATTTTCCCGAAGAACTTCTGCAACTTGGACATCACTAATCCTTGATCTCGGAAGGTCACTTACAGATCCTGATCTTTCCAATTTGATAATTAAATTACGGTACCTACGCTTTCATTTCACAGGGCGCTTCTTTCAAACCCATCTTCGTATGAAATCTTCGTAATCCAGCAGTGTAATTTCTGCCGCATTTGTACTAAACCAATTCTTGTTTGTAGATCCATGTTATCCAAGTTTAAATCGTTTCAATTTACGTTTACGTGAGTTTTATTTTGAGAACAATTCTCTAAATCTTAGAAACTTAAGACATGTTCAAGTTTTCAATTGCCCCCCTGCCCCCCCTTGGTGACGCCCATGGGGAAGTAATAAAATATGGCCTTTATTTTCAATTGATAGAATCTTACGTCATATTACCGGAAATAAAATTTCAATTTCGTATCTCAATTACTTTCAAAGATACGTCCACTGTCAATTCGTCGTTACACGCCCTGTATATTATATATAATTATAACTACACTACCGATAAAAAATATGAGTCAGTCAATGATTACCTATTCTACGTTCAACTTATTATACTTACTTAACCAAATTAACCGATAAAGACAGTAAACATATTATAAATGAAAAAGAATGATGCAACTTTTATAAATGACCATAGATGCTCAACACATTACACATTTTATTATATTTGTATTTACTTACATAATATTCCTGTTTTATTATTCTGTCTGTGCATGGATTTAACAATACCGCCAATATATTAGAAAGTACATTGCACATTTTTGTAACGAGCAATTTTGAAATATCTACAGTAGCTAGTAAATGTTTTGAATTTTGTAGTGGCTGAGTGATCACCCACTATTATTTAAGATTATTATACCTACTTGCAGGCACTCTCGGTGATATATTTATTAATATCATCTTAGGAAATAAAGATGTCATTTTTCTACAAAATTAATGAATTAATAAAGTAATACGCATCATTTATAATTGATATTGAATAGTAGGAATATAATTTTATTCACCTAAAACAACAGATTTTAAGGATTCCCAATTTTTGTCATCATAAAATACAGTGATATCATCAGCACATGTAACTATTTCAACAAAAATTTTGGAATGCAAGAAATCATTAAGGTAAATACCAAAGGCGACGGGCCCGAAAACTGTGCATTGGGGTACACCATAAGTACTACATTCATTTAAAGTCAGTGATGCAATTACAATTTATTTTTATAAATTGCATTCTATTATAAAAATTACTTTTATCCAGCTGAAGACAAGTACCTTTAATCGCTATCACAAGTTCTAGAGGTTGTATGAGTGTATTATGTCGGACGATGTAAAACACCTTTGACAAATCAATAAAGATGCAATGGCCTGTTTTCTTTATCTAACGCAGACTATATTTCCGTTATAGCATTTTGAATATATGCATTATCTGCAACTTGTATGCACTTGCAAAGATTTAAATGCATCGTTTCGTATATAGGATGCATCCTATACATTGCAAGATACCAATGATTCAAGAGTAAAGCACCCTAATTTTCCGAAATGTACAAACGTGTTATTTAGAACACACCGAAAAAAATCAAAACAACGAGTGGAAGTGGATATATAGTGGATAGTGGATAGCGGATAGTACATAAGTGGAAGTGGATATATATAAGGATATATATAAATTCTTGAACAAATTCTATATTTATACATCCAAAATACATTACCTTGACTTGAATACAAAACATTTATTTAACATTTTTTATACACTCTTACGTAAATGCAAACGTGCGAACGATTAAATGTCAATGCCATAAAAAAATATCATAAGAGGTTCGTTTGGTTGGTACCAAATTTCCGCTACTTCAATATTTGATGCGAGGCAAATATACGGTCGAGTGACGATATGATAGAAGATCGACAGGTAGAAGATACAACCGACAACATGAGATCAATAAAAACATCAAAGTAGAAATATTGTTTGATAAATAAAATGTTGTTTCGGAAATAAAATTCAATAACACTGGATAATGAACACTAGATAATGCACTTGTATCTTTTAATTTTGTTATATTGCATCATCACTTATCTATAAAAATATAGATATTTGTAGTTGGTCGATGACTGAGATTCGCAAAAATTTACCTACGTCACCTGGAGATTTTAATAAAATTTGCACGTGAGAGGAATCGATATTTTTAACCTCTGAATTTTCAAAATCCTTCCAATCCTTTTCAAAAAATTAAATTTCCAACACTTTTCAACTTTTTCCAACTAAAACTGATATTATTTCTGATACTTTGAAAACTTTTTAAATACTAATTGTATTATATGTTATAAATACAAGAAACCTAGCATTTTAAAGTATAAAAATATTAAAAATCATGGACAAACGTTCAAGAATAATACTTTATAAAAATAGATAGAAAAATTATAGACTTAATTTACACCAAGAGAAAGAAATATACATTATTCTACATATATTATTGTTTTACTATCATTTATATGCAGTCAATTAATCGGGTTATCTTATAAATCGGAAAAATATTGATGTTGAAAAGTTAATATCAGACTGTCTGTTTAAAAAATATATAAGAAAAAAAGTAAACTACTACATTTTTGTTGTTATCTATAACAGCGAAAAAACAGTAGCAAAGCATTGAGATGAAATCGCAATGATTATTGCTATCACATCCCAATATTGTTTTAGAGTTTAGAATGGAAGTACTTCCTCATTTTTTTAAATTCGCATATAATTTTGGGGAGGTATTCTAATATCACATGCAAAAATATATATTTGCATAATGAGGTATTTCCATTCTTACCAAATGTATATGCGAATTCAAAAAAATTTGTACATTCTAAATTAGGGAACAGTGTTGGGATGTGATGGAAATAATTATTTATTATTTATTGCTTTCGAGTATTTTTAATTTATTTTATAGAAATAGGTTTTTACTATTCATTATTCATAAATTTAGAGGTCGGATTTAAACGTTTCATGACGTTAGGCAAGGTCCAAGTGCATAAAATCGCATAAAACTTTTATTTGTTTACTCATCTGAGAACACCTCACGGTTCATAATATGACATGAAATTACAAATAACTAATAGAGATGAATTAAATAATTATAGTATTGAAAATCTCACTAGAAGTATTGGTAAATATATCATTAGTATAAATTATTAATCAAACATTTTGTGATCAGTAAAATAAAAACAAGTAGATATATCAGAACAGAAAGTGCAGAAAGTACTAAAGTTTACCCCAAAAAAGTATTTGTATAAAATGTAATGAATACATGAATGATGATGATTTAATGTATCGATTGATTAATAATTTAAACTAAAATATTATCAATGTGTTTTCAGAAGAAGTTTCTATTGACTTTACACAGAACAAAATCACCATATATCAAAATAAATTACTTATCTGTCATCAATTAATTGTTTCTTGTTACTGAATACTGCTGTCACTTTATTTATAGCCATCTTTACAAGAAATTTAAAGATTTTTGGTATTGTAATTAAGAGTCTTTATAAGAAAAAAACAATAAGAGATAGATATAGGGAAGTATGATACAGATTGGCAGAGAATAAAATTCTACATCATAATATGCTATAATATATAGGGTGTCTTATTTAAAAAATCTACTTTTCTTGGCTTGAAGCTAATGAAACTTGATACTAAATTTTCAGCACTCTGTAAACAGTTAAACAAATGTTAAGGTACAACTACAAAACTTAGACATTCAATAATTTCCCAAATGAATATAATTCTTAAATATTACTTTTTTAGAGACATAATAAATTTTAAGTTAAGTAATGAATTTTACAAATATTTTTAAAAAATATGATTTTTTCAACAACGGCTGAGAATTCATATATAGGTACTTTTTATGAAAGTCCTCCTCAAATAACGCGTAGAATCCATTATTTTATTTGAGGAGAGCATACTCAAAAACCCCAGTGTCCAAATTTTCACTCTTTAAATCTAAGTAGTCTTTGACATATTCTAATGAGTGGTCACCGTGAAACACCCTGTATAAATAGATGCACATGTTTAAATGCTACTAAACTATTAACTAAAAGAAGTTTTAATGTAAACATCAGATAATAGGATGTGCAAATTTGTAGACCAATCGAAACCTCTTTATAAAAACTTAATTACCTACCAGGAAAATTTTAAAACTAATTTCTTGTTTATATATTATGCAAAGAATCCGGATCCCAAAAAAGTTTATTTCATTATATTCCACTTCAACAAATTAATAGCTACCTATCCTTGAGGAAAACTGTTAGATGAATCTATAGTTAATTTTATATAAGATACATATTAAATTATATATGTGAGTTTTTAGTGCGTACTATTATTTAAATATGTCCATTATATATTGAGATGAAAATATATATATTTAGAAAAAGTGTTTCAATCCTTTGTTTCATTATATTTAACCGTATTGGCGAGGCTATCAGATGGTGAAATATTTAGAACAGCGAAAATATTTTTAAATTTTTGGAAAAGATCTAGATTTGAACACTACATCTAGAACTTTTGACACTATATAAATAATTCACATTTAGTTATTTAGTTGTCATATGATTTTACATCATGTTGATCAAACTTTACTGCTGCTGTGAGAATCGGTAAAAACAATGCCTACCACTTGTTATTATACACCCCAATATTACCTTCCAACCATTAGCTTACTGTAACACACAAATATTTAGTTTAAACAGTACTAACGATTACAGTACAAAGTAAGAGTAAAGTACAATACAGTACAGTAACAGTACAAAGAGCACAATCGTTACTGAATAAAGGAACCAATGGTCCGCCACCGGTAAGTCCTCACTATCTCTTTCACCCTCTTAAAATACTAATCATACAATATAAGCTTCGAGACTAGCTTCTTTCGTTTAATATTCCCTCCTGAATGTTTCTTTGTCGATATAAGGAAATAATCCAAATCTTAAACTACTGTGCGCTAAGTGGAATACCTAGTCGTATTAATATTTATATTAACACAATAGTAGGTAATAAATCCTAGCTTAAGTGTGCTGTGACAGCCACCTGTCCTTGCTGGTATCGGTGGAAGTATACGCGAGGACATTGGTAGCATTGATTATCATCTGTAGCGCCAACATAATAAATATTTCAATAATTTGGTTCACGACCAGCGCATTCGCCATTTTAGCGAAAATATAACTGACAAACTAAAAATTTATTTCGGTTAGGGTTCTAAATAATAGGTAGTTAGTAAAACTATGTTTGAATTTTGCATTTTCATAGCATAAGGTGGACCCAATACCTATCTTCAAAAATTAAATGGGAAAGCATATATTTTCATGGTATCTACATAAATTTATTGAATATTTACACAAAACTATATTTGAAAACATTATTTACACAATAAGTATGTTAATTAAATAGTATCCATTTAATTAGGCACTCAAAGTTATCAACAAATTACCCAATTAATTTATTTTGGTTTATAAAAATATGTTTTTACCTTATGTTAAATATTGTATTACCTTACAATAAGATCAGTGGCGGCTATTCAGGTGAAGTAGGTGAAGTGCCTCTTCACCAAAAATATTCAATGCTATTTTTTAAACTCAGTATGAATAGCGAAGATATTACCAAAATACATTTTATTTATTACTAACGTAATATAATAATAATAATAAGTAAATATATCTAATAGTAATATATTTATCATACGCTACACACACGTAAACGTTACAAAATATAAAAAGAATAGGTACGTAGCCGTTTGTGGTGAAGAGGCGTCGAGTCAAAACCGCTAAACCTGCATCAGTACACTGCGTTGCCATGGAAACGCTTTTACAGCTGACGTCATTATAAGGGACGAGCTAAGACGAGCTCCCACTCCTTACGGTGCAAGTGAAGAGTTCGGCCATCACGTGGGAGTGTGCTTCGCGCTCGCATCATCTTTTCCTAACTTGTCTTGTCAGTATGTTGTGAAGTAGATGTAATTTTGATTTCGCAAACGCCGTTAGCCATTTTTTTTTTGCATTACTGCATTGTGCATGTTAAAGATCGTACATTTTTATTATTGTATTAGTTTACGTACTTTTTTATTAGTTTACGTATATATAAAAACTAGGTGAGTGCTTAAAAATATTAGCTAGCTCTTCACGCATTTTTGAACCCGCGAGCCGCCACTGAATAAGATGCAAGTATAAAATGTTCCTTCTTATTTTATATATTCTTTTTACCTTAGGCTGTTTCTGGAAATATTCGTATCTCTATTCTAGAAGTTTTATATAGTTTAATAACACTGTTTATACTTACAGATTATATATAGGTATACAGTTCTTATACAGTTTTTAAAAGACACTGTAGGTTTCTGCGAGGCTTCGTGTGTTAGTTATAAAAAGTATTTTTGAAGTTTCATTCTATAGTTTCTATTTTAAAAAAATATATAAGTACTTAGAATTCAATGAACTCCATTTTTGTTCACTTTAAAGATAATCTTGGGTATTTCTCCAGTTTTGGCTTATTTATATTATTTATTACAAGTAATGGTTAATTAGTTTTGTTAGGTGTATTCTTGTGTTGATTTTTAATTGTCCTGTATTTATATTATATTTTATAAACTACTTACGTTGTTGGTTCATCCAGAAAAAGTACAGGTGGATTGTTTATTAATTCCAAAGCTATCGATAAGCGCTTCCTTTCGCCTCCCGATAACCTATTCGTCGAGGTTTTAATTGATCCTGATAATCTCAAGAGGTCCAAAATTTCCCTTATCTGAAAATAATAGCCTGTATGTTTATTCAGATAGAATTTTGTATTATAATAAGTAAAATGCACTCATATGTGCAATGAATATGACATTTTAAATATAGATCAAGTTAGGTTATACAAAGGGAAGTATATAACATATAACTACGAATAGTAAGAATCTACTTAATAGATGATAGAGCTCATCTATGGCTTCGTCACGGAGTTCAACTTGATTTTTTTCAGAGTAAATTGGAGATGGCGCTGAAATCGAAAGAAATTTTTCGTTGACAGGAACTTTGCAAAAAGGTTTATCCGATACTTTGTTCAATTCTAAACAATTTTTGTTAAATGACTATTTTTCAAAAACTTAATAGCTTCAAAGATATCGGGCTCTTCATTTGGTGAGGCCCAAAGTCAAGCGTATTTTAATGTATCAAATTATGACCGTATACAATGAAACACTAATTATCCAAGTCAATTTAATAGCTCTTTTTAAGAAATAGTGAAATAATATGTATTTCTGTAACAGTTTTTTAAATACCTAATTCATTTTGTATAATAAGTAATTCATAATTATTTGTACATTTGTCCTAAAATAAATGCTGAATTTATAACGAAACTTCATCACAGTAGGTTTTGATTAGAAGGAAACAAAATTAAGTACATATTATTTCACTATTGTAAGTAATAATTTTCGAGAAAATTGAGATTGTTTGTTTTGGCTGCTATCTATTTTTCACCCCCAAGGACCCATTTCAAGTCAATGATTTTTATACTGAGTAGTCTATTTGAGATGCTTATTACGTGTACCAAAGGAGAATTTGGGACGCTCAATACTTTTCGAGAAAATTGAGATTATATGTATTGGGTACTATCTGTTTTTCACCCCGTGGGACCCATTTCAAGTAATTCATTTTTATACTGAGAAGTCTATGTGAGATGGGGATTACGTGTACCAAAGGAGAAGTTGAATAATTATTGTTTCATTGTATAAGGTAATAATTCGAGACTCTAAAATATGCTTGAGTTTGGGCCTCACCAAATGAAGAGCCCGATGTTTTTGAAAAATAGTAATTTGACAAAAACTGTTTAGAATTGAACAAAGTATCGGATAAATCTTGTTGCAAAGTTCCTGCCAACGAAAAATTTCTTTTGACTTCAGCGCCATCTCCAATTTGCTATGAAAAAAATCAAGTTGAACTCCGTGACAAAGCCATAGATGAGCTCTATCAACAGTTTTCTTCAAAATAAAAATATATCTTTCCGTTGCCGAGATAAGAGGCTGAGGACTGTTATGTGGAACACCCTCTACATATAAATATGCAAAGCTTTTGTTCAACTTTCAATAAGCATTAGAACAAAGTAAAATACAAATATGATATTGCAATCTAAAGTAATTCTAGCAATACTTTTTTATGATGATTTACATTTATGATTTTACTATTTGATTTTTTTATTTAATGTAGGTTAGTGGAAGAGCCTTGTCTACCCTGTATCGTACCAGGTGATTAATACACCTAGTTTATTAAAGGTCATGGCCGTATTTTCTAAATGATTGTATGACTTTGCAAATTCCGCACTGATGAGACTATTATAATTATAGATACCTATGGTACATTACATATGAAACAACGAGGCGTATTAATCACCTGCAAGCCATAGATGAGCTCTATCAACAGTTTTCTTCAAAATAAAAATATATCTTTCCGTTGCCGAGAGAAGAAGCTGAGGACTTTTATGTGGAACACCCCCTACATATAAATATGCAAAGCTTTTGTTCAACTTTCAATAAGCATTAGAACAAAGTAAAATACAAATATGATATTGCAATCTAAAGTAATTCTAGCAATACTTTTTTATGATGATTTACATTTATGATTTTACTATTTGATTTTTTTATTTAATGTAGGTTAGTGGAAGAGCCTTGTCTACCCTGTATCGTACTAGGTGATTAATACACCTAGTTTATTAAAGGTCATGGCCGTGTTTTCTAAATGATTGTATGACTTTGCAAATTCCCCACTGATGAGACTATTATAATTATAGATACCTATGGTACATTACATATGAAACAACGAGGCGGTATTAATCACCTGCTACAATGAATAATGGACAAAGCACGTACTAATTACTCATATAAAGTAAATTTACAGAAAATATAGCAGAATATATTAATTATATTCAGAAAAAGATGTAGGGCCTTCAAGAAGATGACTTTTAGCAAGAGTTACGAAACACAGTATTCAAAAAACAATTTACATGACCATCGTTTAGTATATAGTTCTCAATGTAAAAAGTAAATCGTTAAAAAGTGTGCATATATGTAATTATGTTCATTGTTAACACGTTATGAAGTACTATTTATTTTTCATTATATTTCCTACTTCCTCATAATAATAAAAAAGCTACAAAGCGTAATCGATTAAAAGAGCATTAAGCTAATGCATCAATGTAAAATCAATAAAAAAATTAACTGCTGTAATCTTCGATAAACTTCGGACTTTATTTCTACTCATTAAAGACCTTCAGAAATCATTGATCTTGTGTTATAAACATGTGAACGGCAAGGAAATCCACTAAAAAATTTAAATGGGTATATATTAACTACAGTATATAGAGAGGTCAGATATTCAACTTGGTCAAGGACGAATAACTTGTCATGAATTCGGCGAATTTCTAGTATACGGTATATACGTAGGTAGGTATGTATTTTTCATAGTGCGGAAAAATAAAAAATAACAAAAATAGTTATTTGTTTAACTAGTACAAAAAATACACGTTTTCGGGACGAGGGAAAGGGTTGCCGGACGACGCGTAGCGTAGTCCGGCAATTTTACGAGTCTCGAAAACGTATCTTTTGTACGAGTTTAACATAATATTTTTTTTTCAACCGCTTCTAATTAGCACCTCCAGTACTTCAATATATTATGTGACACGCAATGTCAATGTCAAATTACTTTTCAGTACTGTACAACTGTACAATAATCTCTTTTTTGTACAGTTGCTATGGCGATCTCAAACAGTCCCGAAATGGCCCTCTTTTTATACAAAATATTTTAATGTTATAGTGTCTTATTTTTATGGTTGGAAAAAAAATGCATTTTGTATTGCATTCTTTATCTTCACTTTTATAATACTGGGTGTCCCATCGAAAAGTATCACAATTCGTCTCCTTATATCTCAAAAACTAAAAGAGATATCGGGATGCGGGTTGGACAGAACGACTTAGGATTTTGTAAGTTTTTTTTGGCACTGTTGCCAAATCTCCAAATATATTAGTAAATTTTTTATGGAATTCGCTCCTCTTTGGAGTAAAATTACTTGCTTATATTAAATGGAACACCCTGTGTATTTTGCCATAGTCAGAAAGCCTAATCATTCTACTTTTCAAAAAGGTATGCATTGTTTACATTATCTTGAGAATTGGAGCCACAAAATTAAGTTTGTTAGAAGTACTCTTATTTGGGTTATTACGAATGAAAAAAATACCTCCTTTGTAAAGTTATTTTTAAGTTTTTGTACACTTATTTTAAATAAAATACCCTATATACTCGTATTTTAAAATTTTAAAATCTCTGATCAAACTTGATGTGGAACTTGACTGCATTTGCTTTTTAAATGAAAACAGATAGGGAGAAAAGAATAATTCTTTAATAATCGGTAGGAACGAGTTTTGTTAACAATAACAACAATGCACAATGACAGTAATAAAAATAACAGATAAAATAATCAAAATAACTGTATAAATAAAAAGTACTTGAATAAGTTAGAAAACAATTTGTTTTAACTGACCACCATTTACTTCAATATACAATTTGTGCATCCTTAGTAGTAAATGATCAAAAGTGTGTGATCCTTCTAATGTGAACATTTTTATATCTATACTTCAAATATTTGACACAACTGACAATACAGTTTATTATTGTCCTTTTGTTTTTCATGGCTACTGTGAAAACGAAGACTAGCTTCACAAACTGTTCAAGTAAGAGGTGCTCCCATTCAACCGAATTTTGTGGCTACAATTCTCAAGATAATGTAAACAATGTATACCTTTTTGAAAAGTAAAGTAATTAGGCTTCCTGATTATGGCAAAATATACAGGGTGTTCCACTTAATATAAGCAAGTAATTTTACTTCAAAGAGGAGTGTATTCAATAAAAAATTTACCAATATATTTGGAGATTTGGCAACAGTGCCAAAAAAAAACTTACAAAAATCTTAAGTCGTTCTGTCCAAACCGCATCCCGATATCTCTTTTAGTTTTCGAGATATAAGGCGGCGAAATGTGATACTTTTCGATGGGACACCCCGTATATATGTATAGCATGTATAATATGTATTTTGCATGCTCAATGACATCTTGCCGCATTTGGTAAGTGGCAAAATCTTATATTATTAACTGAAAACATAATTTGCTCAAATAACTGACATAGGGAACATCGAATTCTAAAGGTATTTTAGTACGGGAACACTAAAACTGAAAGCCGTAAAAAATGTAAATAGAATAACTTTAAAATCATGCCATATTTTAATTTAATTAAAATAGGTAAAAAGGTGAGAAAACAAAAAAATAAATTATTTAAACAAGAATTCATGTGTTCATTATTATTTCAGTATTTAAAACTACATATTCGGTATTCACTAAATAAAAATATAAAAACTTAATAATCATCTACTGCAATTGTTTGTATAAGTAATAGTATTTAGTTATTACATTTATTGGGCTCTTTTATTTTTTTTTATATTTGAATATTTTGCTATTTTCTGCACACCATAAGCTTTAATATTTTTAATACTCATACTTGACCAATGTTTTCTTAAACTTGAAAATCAAGGGCAAACAAATAAAAGGCTACATTTATAGAAATGTTGCTGTACAAACTCGTGTAAATTGACTTATTTTTTAAAAACATTCTACGGTTCAGTGAGATATTCTTCACTTAATGATAGGACGTAAATAAATAAACTTACGGTTTTAATTACCATTAAGGTCAACAATGTAAATTTTAAATAACAATGGCAATTGTTCTATTCTTATACACATCTACAAAAAATTGCTATTTGAAGTTATTGAAGAATAATATTATCAACGCATTAAAAAGATAATTCGACAATAACTTTGTATATCTATAATTATCGCAACCTTGAATTTTATTCCACATTACAAAAAGTTAACTTTAACAGTTTCCAGATAAATACTAACAGTTTTATTTTCTGTTGTTGGAAATATTACTCGCTTACTTTTGCAAATATCTATAGTGTTAGTTATTATATTTTTGGAAAATGTGTACCTATAAACATTACAAATGGATTTAGTACAAAAACCAGTATATGCAACTACGATGCATTCTCTATTTTGTTTATAATAGATATATAAAAAGCCGTCAACTATATTTAAAACAAAACATCCTTTATTAACTACATTAGCGTTGCAGTAACAATTGCAACGACTTAACCCGTATTAGTAATATGTTAGTAAAGGCAACCAATAATTAGTTTATTGTCATTGGTAGTGGTAAGAAACACCGTAATGCCTTTCTTTCGGTCTGTGCTACTATCCGTCTGGCAATTATTGTCTAATTGACAGACAGATAGCGATCTGCTTTTGTAATCCAATGCCAATCGGGGCATATAGTTCGTGGAGTAGTTGTTTTCGAGAGTAGTCCGCGTAATATCGTAAATAACTTATTCCAACGTTTACCCATCCAGGTACACTGCAACTCTTGGACCCTCGCACGACGTTCCAGCTCTTCTAATAATGCCTTTAAAGCGATATAATTGCCAATTGATCATTTTAGTATATTATCTAAAGAACATCTAGCCATTAAATAAGTAAAATAAACTATTTAAAGCTTTGTATACACTCATTCATATAGATATAACAAATTAAGTAAAATTATTTGATGTCACGAGCTACAGACACAAAAATATGATCACCTTTTCTGTGTGTAATGGATCTAGACGCCTCATCATTAGTCATTATGACGGTGATGTTTTATTAAGTAGTTGTAGTAATATCATCTAATGATAACACTTATTTAAAACATAACGGAACTTTTATCTTGTTCCATTATACATAACCTTTTGATAGAAAAAAAATTATAATTCAATGTCATCGAGTTCTTTAACTTCACCAAAAGTTCCCACCAAGACCCTCGACAATCGTTTTAGATGGTGATAGGCTTGGTTTTCCACACAGAAAACTAGTAATAGTATCTAGAGATAAGTTTACACATGCAAGCTTTAAATTTAGTACAAGAAACTGCTTCCAGTCTTACGAAAGGAATGAAAACAAAAATACATCATAGCAATTTTTTGATAATAACAGAGGCAACATACCGAGTTAATTTTTTCTATCAGTGGCATGTTTCTGTTCAATTTCAAGTTGGCCGCCACCATCATAGCTTCTTCTACAGTCAACATGGGCTGAATAAGGTCGTCCTGCATGATGTACCTGGACATTTTTCGGAACTGTTTCAGATTCCTTGGTTCGCCATTTATCAGGATGGAACCAGTCGCTCCTCGACATCTAAAAATAAAAATAATAATGTTACTCAAAGTTCCAGGGAGGAAAAATATTGTATAGAAAGGGTTCATTAGGGAATGGGCCAAACTTCAACACGAGACCCATCACAATATCTCCTAAGTCCATTTTTACAGAAAACTGTACTTTATCGGCGATAACGGTATTTAATAAACAAAAAGAAGTTACCTTATAATGTTGAAAAATGTTTAAAATGTAAGTAAGGTGAAGATCCTTGACCTCAACAATAATTTATAATTGCAAAAATAAGTTTTATTTTGCTAGGAAACATTAAGATTGTCAGAATATTTTATTCACCTGCTTCATCAAAAGGATTTGTCTGTTTGTCAAATAAAAATTAATTATACACTGGTCATTGTCACTAGTCACTATAGTCAGTAGAGTATTCAAGTTGTCAATACTCTCTGACATCAAATACACCTCAAAATGCTAATTTCTAATTACGAGGGCATCACATAATATGTATCAGTTTGATAGACTGTTCTTTGAATAAGATAAATTAAAAACTATTGATTTTAATTTTCAGTTGCTAGAGAAATCTTCTACATACATCGCGTAAGAAATAAAAATGTAATTATTACATAGTAGTAAATAAAAAAGTTGAAATTATGTAATTTAAAACCCTACACATCTGTGTGTACTAAGTACTACTTCTAATAATAATTGTACTATCATACGAAAAATTACTGTAAATTCCAAAAACGCAAAGACATACAGACATACAAAAGAGTTACAGGAATTTACAGGCGCACCAAAATTACCTTGTTGTCACCCGGTATCCAAGAAATGATTAATTATTCTCAATTCGTCACATGGATATCCCAAGCGATGAGAAAATCTTATATAACCAGGTGTAGCAACAGGAATTACATTTTAGCTGTTCTAAAATCTTTACTTATGATGGTCAAGGTCAAATTAAATATTATTTCCAGACCACAAAGAGTAGAAATAATCTCTTTGCCATAGTGGTGTTATCTACATTCTTGGTAGTGAAATGAGATTGATTTGCATGATGACAAGCAGATAAGTTAAAACAATAGCTAGATGAATACCAATTGATTTTTGTATGTAAGTTATTTATGTTTTTGTGACCTACTTAAATTCATTTATTATCTGTATATGCTGTACCTGCCTATACTACTAACTTGGTGCTATAAAGAGCAACAGTATATCTTAAGAGCAAAATTAAATTTCATATGGAGATATTTGATAAAATTTTCAACTTTCTGATGCTAGAGAAATTATGGATATCTAAATTCGATATAGAAGTATTATAAGCAGTATCTACTACGTTATGCATTGCAAACTTTATATAATATATATAATTAATGTACAGGAAATAACATATAGGAAAAGAGGATATGCGGAAACTGTTAATTGAGATAATTTACAATAAATTTAGATAAAGGCTAAACAAAATAAGACTTTAGATTAAAAATAAGACTTTCGATTAATCCCTGAAGAACCGGTAATAAATTCTGTACCCTAGAGCCAAAGTGCATTAAGTCCATTTTTCTAAAAATCGTATTGTTCGCATTTCCCGCCTAAAATTTGATATTCTTTGTTATTGTAAAGTATATTATGACCTAACTTAACTGTTAGGACATAATATACTTTACAATAACAAAGAATTTCATACTTTACAATAACGAAGAATATCAAATTTTAAGCGGGAAATGCGAACAATACGATTTTTAGAAAAATGAACTTAATACACTTTGGCTCTAGGGTACAGAATTATATAGATAGGTACCTATATAATTCTGATTATATAGGTACTGATTATCATTTTGTGAAATATATATTTGAAAATGTTTTAATAGAACCGAGAATACCATGTAAGATCTTACATGAAAGTTTATTTTACTATTAAAGTTTATTATAACTTCTCACATATTAGTTTAAAATAACTTGACTTACTTATAACCGGCTAGGATATTAAGTAAGGTACTCTTTCCCGCTCCAGATGGTCCCAAGATGGCGGTGAGTTGCCCTGATTTGAATTCGCCACTTACGCTTCTCAAAATTATCTTGGACCCTGGAAAAGATATATATTATTAGTAAATGATCACTGTATTTTTGTACAGTAACTGGACCAGTTCTTTTATACCCCTGTTTTGTTGGTGTGAAAAGTTAAATGCATAATGGAAATAATTATGTAACAAATTTAATCCTACGGAAACGTAGACATATTATGCAATCAATATAGTAATTAAAAGGAGTGTAGTAGGTACTCTCAGACATGTTTGATGGGAATACAAACAGGTTACGTGTATAGAACAGAAAATTAATCATTTTCTTTAAACGATTTAAAATTTTTGTCTTGCATAATAACTTGTTCTTCGCTCCTTTTCATAATGTATCCGTTTGATACAAACACAAATGTAAAGAGGTCGATAACTAAGAAGGTATCTTTAACCACTTCACTGATAGTATCTTTTTAAGTGGTCTTGGCCAGTTTCACCAATCGTTTCCGTAAGGAGAAATTAATTTCAACACCATTTAAATCCTTTCTCTATTGTAGTACGTCTATTAGGTATTAGTTTGTCGATCAATTTATCTTTATTTTCTGTATCATAGAATTATTTTATATCTGCAATTAATGCTCCCAAGAGCATCATCTATTTATTGAAGGTAGTGACAAATACGAGTAGTCTCAGAAAACTGACTGTTACTGTTTTACATATTGTACAACAAAACTTGCTGCCACACAAGCACCTAGGTGACAAAAAACTCAAACACTAAACAAAACCAAAACGGCGAAAACGGCTGTAGAAACCTAAACCGTATAGTTTTATAGTATAGTTATAGTGTTATAGTATAATTACTATCTTTTCTTAAGGGTCCGTTCACTGTAGACTTGACAGACATGAATTATAGGGGTCGGGTTGAGAGGTTAGGTAGCCGATGGGTGAAGACTTTCATATTTCCACTACCAAATTATTTAGATTTCGGAGGTGCACGTAAATTTTAAGTAAAAAGGCACATGGAAATAAAGTTAGCCCTTATTGCAAGGGTGCCGGATTTGTATTATAATTGCAACAAAATTTCTTTTTAATGTTATAAATTATATATCACCGGAAAGATCAAAAGATAAACTAGATCCCTATAGTTGCAAATTTTTATTTAATTCATATATTTTAGAGAAAATAATTTTTGAAAATACGATATTTTAGTACAAGATTGTTTGCCTGGAATTTTAAAAATAAAAAGAATTACAAAAAATTACTACTATAGGGATTTAGATTAAAGTCTTATCTTTCAATACTTTTTTCCTAAAAGTCGCTATCTTCTATAGTTTTTTTATAATTAGATACGAGACGAACGCCGATTTTGGGCTTATTTCGGACTAATTTCGGACAGAATTTTACTATAGCCATTAATAAACAATAGTTCCCCTTTATTCTTCTGCATGCATTTCAATAAATAGCTACGTCTTTCGCTAAAAGACATGAATGAACAAGTTCGACATAAATTTTTTTAACTGTCTATAGATACATAGAATAATATCGGTACAGTAGTGTCGAGTTCTCATTATTTTTACAGTATAGGTCAATGTGGATGACCCTCTACTTGAAAAATAACAATAAGAGTATATTTTAAGCTTTGCACATCTGACATTGATAATAAATTTCCATAAAATGTTATCGTACCAGTCACGTTAGAACACACACCGCGTACAGTAAATAAAGAATGTTTTAGATAATCAAAGGATGACCTTTTCGTAAACATGTCACTTGAAGAAATACCTTGGCATATTATTTTTTATTTCAAAATATAGTACGTATATAAACATTTTGAAAACTTCTGTTGAAGTTACGTTATTCTATTGAAAGACAAAGTGCCAAATCAAATACCTATCAGTGTATTAAATTATTTTAATATGTTCGCAAAAACAATTAATCACGTCTCTGATTTATTAAATTGTATAGGTATGTAATTTATTTGTCCTTTATATTTATGAGGCGCGTCAAGTCCATATAAAGTTTACACAAATGTGCATCTACTTTGGTAAATGGAAGTTTTCACTGCATATTTTACTCGCCGAAAATAACTTCCTTAATTCTGATATTGATCCTAGAGCGAAAATAACTAAAAATTGGTGGGTATCGTTCCATGAATTGAGTAAGCTACCCGAGTACCTTGGGTTGTATCCAAGGGATATTGTAATATAATATAATAATAGTTTATTGAAATAGGCATTATTGTCAAAGGCTTGCGTGTTTGATGGAGACTTCTAAAAGATATGTTAATGAAACACTTACTGAATGGGTACAAAATGGTTTGGGAAGAACTGGAGGAAGAACAGAGGTTTCTTAAAAGATCCTACAAGACATACTGACTATTAAACTACATTCGACTACACAAACTACTACATTACTGACTACAAATTACAGGATTCTAAACTAATCGATAGAAATCCCGAACGTACATTGCAGACACATTGTTGATAGGAATAGAGGAAGAGCCTACTGTCTCGAAACGTAGGAAGTTTCATTTTCTGGAGCAATTTGCGACTCTAAGAAGACTAAAGTACTATGTTTTTGATACCAGGATGCTTAGATAGAGGCTATCGTGTCCCTCAAATGAACTGATGACATCCTGACACTTATTAGAAGATCAGGTAGGCTAAGTAGATAGCAGGATGGTAGGAATAGAAAAAAAAGATGGCTAGTGGCCTACTTGTCAGGCTTCAGGTCACTCAATATTTAATACTACTTTTACTACTACTATCGATATATTAGAAGAATAGGTCATTCTAAGAAAATTAATTTGATATCTTAACACCATTTACTTCCTCACTAATAGTTTTTAAGGTTATTTATGTGGAAATATATCTTACAAAGTAAGGTGTTATATTAATTAAAACAAATTATACCCTTCTTTTAGTTACTATTATTAAGCAGTGTGTCTATTTCTCGCAAGTATATGCAGGCCTATCTTTTAATACCATGTTTCACTACATAAACATACGGTAACACGCAATACGATAATTAAAAATATTATTGTAAAGCTATTTTCCAAGTACCCATATACTTTATGGATAATAGACTATCTAGAATATGTAGTTATAATAGATGTATGTATATAAGTAATATTAGTGGTCATTAAAATCTCGTTTTTTTTTTAATTTTTAACCTATCATGTTGCACGTGCCGGTGACATATTATAGAAATATGTAGTTATTGTAGAATAAACACAACAATTGATGCGCTAACTAGTTGTCAATTTACAGTACACATGCATCACGAATTTAGTTAATTTAGGTAATTTAATTACTTAGGGCCGGTTTCACAATGTATTTTAACCAATAGTTTACTGACCATAAGTTTAGAATGTGAATTTCTTTAACATTTTATCTATAACTTTGCACATTCTAAACTTATAGTTAGTTAACTATCAGTTAAGTAATGGTAACCAGCGATTGTGAAACCGGGCCTTAATAATCTTAATATTAATTAAGGTTTATTTAATATTATATATTCGTTTTATATACCGTTTTAAACTAAATAGTACTATATTATGCAGTCATGCGAGAAACTTTTTGTTTGAACTAATTTGAAAAATTTATACCTAGAAAGATCTAAATCTGTAAGAATTTTTTTGAAGAACTGAAACTTTAATAAAGAAATGATTGTTGCTGAATATATTTGTATTTTATTAAACAGCTTGTATGTTTTTAAATCTTAGTAGCTAGGAGATTTGATGACTTTATCACACTAGGAACATTATATATTTAAGAATATCCACAAAAAACTGAAAGATATGGGCAGTATACTTGCCATAGTGCATGATTAAGATCCGTGTTATCTCCTATTTTCTATATTTATAAAAATGTTGTGTTGACACACTTCTTTTGCATGTTCAAATGAATTCTACGAAAGCTATGGAGTGTAGCAACCAATCAATAACCTAATCACGGATCATCGTGACCTATCTGAATAATAATATAGATGGCTGTTCTTTAAATTAGTGGTTCTTTTCACATTCAACTGTTTCATGAAAAACTACCAACATTCATTAATTAGACTACAACATCTTTGAAATGATGAATGATTGTTCGTTCAAGAAATAATTGAGGTACTTAAATTTAACAACCGGATTAAGGTAATTTGAACAAAGGCGTATCTCTTTTACTCTTACAGATAGATCTATAGAACCCAAGGATTTTTACAAGGATTTTAAGTACGAAATCCTTGTGTAGAACACACAATCAGTGATCTCGCGTAAGAACATTATATCCAAATCTAAACAGTGTACAAGGAAATGTGCCTGCTTTGATGTTTCAGTTACTTATTAAGTATTTATTTTATTTATTTATTTATTGTATTGGGTATTAAGGTGTTGATACCTATATAATCCTAAAACAAAGGTGAAAAATATCATCCACAGTTAGACAATAACTAAAAGGCAAACTATAACCTAGTTCCTACCCTAGCCTAGCCTAAAAAACCTAGCCTAGGATTTTTAGATCCTAGCCAGAATTTGTGCATTAGAGTCAGGAAATAGAACACAAAAGCACGTATTGTCACATAGAAGCTTTCCACGCATCATAACTGTTCCTGAAACTCTTCACTGAGCTGGAGTTGACAACCGCGGCAGGTAACGCGTTCCATGACAGAAAATCCTGTTGGAAAGAAAATTTTGCCGTCCTCTGCAATGAAACATCTCCTTGGTCAGTTTCCAGGAATCTCCACATAGTTCTTCATTCTGATTTAACGTAAAGATATTCCCGAGTTCCACCCCAAAATTATTGTTAAGATCACGATATGTAATGATAAGATCTACTCGTAAGGGTCTTTCACTAAACGATGTCATGTTAAGTTCTGAAAATCGTTACTGATAATCGTCTTGTGGGTCCATACATTGAACGAGTGACCTGACGTTGCACAGATTCTAGAAATGTTTTTATAGTAAATTCTAGTTAGTCTATATCATTAATCTTTATACAGAGAGTTCCAGAATGATTGTCCGGTACGGGAACGCAGCCTATCCTGAATATAATCAAAATTTATTTCCATTTGCAAAAATTACTTTCCTTTTAACTGTCAATTTGAAAATTTTCATATTTGACAGCATTTGACGTTTGACTCAATGGCGTTTATCATTTTTCGTGTTTAAATTGTTTTACTGAAGTATCATTTGCGTTTAAAAGAGTATTTTTCAATACTATATACAATTTCAGAGAGCCCTAAATCAGGTTGGTAATTTTGTATTTCTTAATATTGAAATTAATATTGAAATGAATATAAGAACCATAAATTAATGTTATTTAACGCTCCACAATTCACGGTTTGAATAGGTTATACTGGTGATACATAGGAATAGAATAATACAAAATAATAACTATATTATTTTTAATAAATCGTCTTTATTTTATTTGTAACATAACCTATATTTACTGACGTACCATGGCATGGAGCAAATTAAATTAAACCAGTAAATTCCCTTGCCTGCGCTCATGATTCTAGTGCAGATACTAAAAATAGAAAGGCGGCACATAAAAAATCATTATGAAGCGGCACGGACAATCATGCTGGAACTCTCTGTAGTTAGTCTAGTATATTAAACGAAAATGCAAGTCTTGTATTTCTGGTTCCGTATTTCTTTCATAGAAAGATTTTGGTCCGGTTACTATGGTCTAGCTTTCATTTTATAATTCTGAAAAACTTTATTTTCCGTTTCTTAGAAATACCCAGAATGGAACCCGGCTGCTCGAATTACTACTTGTAAGCCAAAGTGCTTACAATATACTACAATATCCTTTAAAAAAAGGAAAAAGCATAAAACAATCTAATACTACCATTTGACGAAAATTATCTATGGCGGGTGATAAGAGCATTAAGACACGTCACGTCTTCCTTTTAATAGGTACCTATTTCACACGGTTAATTTCCATTTTAAAATAGATGTCCTAATAAATACATGTATATAATGAGTCATCGGTTAGTGAATAAATAGTATGTCGTTTTTTCCATATTGATAATAGGGGAAAGTGTTATCATTTGACTCACTTTAATCGTTTGTCCTATAATACACAAGTGTTTATCAACATAATATTTCTTATGCACTTTATCTGGTAGGTCAATGATATGTATAACTGAGTAACCAGACCATTTCATTGACTTAAAACTATTTATATGTATATGAAACTATTTATATTACATTCACCCAGACGTTTAATTTTGCCTACTTAGAGTAGGCACGCGGTTCTTTATAAAGAATTTTTGTCGAAAAAATACAACACGACTTGAGACTTGCAGTTTGCATGATCGGTGCCTGTAATGGTCTGTAAGGATTAAATTTGTTTTTAATTCCTCGTTACATCTATACAGGATAAGAGCCTGTCGATAAAGTCAAAGTGGTTAAAATCCATAGGCTAACTGTGACTAAATTCTCGGTTCGTACAGAAATTCGCATGTTAGCTACTTTTTGACATACCCTGTATAGGTGTAACTGGCAATTGAAAAGAAAGTTTATCCTTTCACATCATTACAGGCACAGAACATAAAACTGCCAAATCTCATTCAATTTATCCTGTCCTGTAATTCTAAAGTCGTGTTGTATTTTTTCGAAAAAATTCGTACTTATCTTTATAAAAACGGCGTTAGACCAAAACTGGCCAAAACGTCTCAGGGTATGAGCATAAGGATAAAATGTAAGTAATATAAGAAAATCTGCACAGGCTGTGAAAGAACTGGGAGCTTGTCAAATTTTTCTAAAAATGTAAAGGGGTTGAATAACGCCCTGTATAATATAGGATACAAATTACTTCGTAATTAATAGCCCCTGTATAAATTGCCAAGGAATTTTCCGTCAAAACCATTCCAATTTTATTCCAATAGGTTAATTCTAACCAAAGATATACGGTGTGAAAATGTGACCAAAATTTCAGGTGTTCTTTGAATTTTGCACAGCAGTTTAGTTTTATTTTATCCTTGACACTTTATTTTTAAGTTATGCATGTTCAGATCTGTACTGAACATGAAAAATATAATAAGCCTGACTGACATTTCCAAGGCCCCAAAATTTGCATCTTAATGAGGACGGAATATTATATAATACATGTTTTATACATACCTAAACACTATTGCACAATACAACCCGATTAAATTAAATTTTTGGATCTGGTACACCCATTACTATTATATAATTACAAACTTCAGCGATATAAATCTATAATAAGTAATAAGATTCCGCATATTGGTTGTTTTCTAAAAACTTATTTTGGAAAATATATTTAGAAGGTAACGGTGATTTATGTCCCGGAATTTGTAAATCTTACGCCTATAATTATCTAGAATTGTTTGGTTTGTTTTTAAATTAAGTAAATAATATTATTAGTTAATGGTTTATCAAAATAATGGTGACAAATATTGATGAACCGGATGTCGTGAAGGTCCTCAATGATGATACATTTTTCTAACACATAAAACATAAACAATATACTTCTGAAATCTTCCCTATGTGCCTAAAACAATGCTATTAAAGTTATCTTAATGTTTACCTATTATCTATTTTTCGAAGCGCTCACTATGTACAAGTATATAAAATTAATAAACACATGATGCCATGAATACAAATGAAAGCTATAGTTTAGATAGAATGCAGGATGTCGTTAAAAAAATATGTATTTAGAACAAACTTTTAGAGCAGATAAGTAGGTACTTAAAATAAGATAGAAGTGTTTGATAATGATTTTATTATACAGGGTGAGGCAGAAGTAGGTGCAAAAAATGTAACTAAAGATTCTTCTCGAGAAGACGAAGTTTTTATTCAAATAAATTTTTGTTCTAATGCCTTCTATCTATTATAAAAATGCGAAATAGCTTTCAAGATAGCCTTTGTAAACAATTTACTATTAACAAAGAAAGGCGAACTAAGGCCAGTTCCCACTAGTAATTTTCATTGATTCATTGAAAATTATTACTCCAACTGAGCTTTATGCTTTAGAATGTTAATTTACTTATGGTAAAAACGTACGGAAGTAAATCTAAACGGCTTGTTTTAGAGGGCACAGTGGAAGGTGCCGACTAGTCTCAGTACTATGTTTGATTACGCTTTCCTCCATGAAGAATGAATGTTTGTACGTTGAATTTAAACCTGAATTTAACCTTATTTAATAGAACTGCTCTCAAGGTTTTAACTAGAACACAGTGTCATCTTTTTAATTAATAAATTATTATAAAGTAAACATCTAGCTGGTTTACCATGAAATTGTACAACAAAGTTTAATTGTAAGGGGATTACACTTTCCGCATTTAAATGAGGAGAATTTTAATTGAAAAAAGATAATTACTTAAGCCTATATTACCTGAATACTAACAGGATAGTTATATAAGTTTCTCAAGGTAGTAGTTGAGGACACGGCAACTATTTGACGTCCAACGTCTATGAGCACATTTTTTGCTGCCCGAGAGACAACTGAAGAAAATGAGAAAGACTATTGTGTAATTAGGTGATAATACATTTTCAGTAGATGCTTAAGTAGGTAGTTGGTCTCTGAGCGCGAGAATATACTCGTCTGGCTCCGCATCGCTAACACATAACATTTCACCGAATAATAAATAATAATCACCTCATTTCACCGGTAATAGCTGCCACTGATCCAAGGCCGTTAAGTTACATGAGCATTAATTATTTTTGCTTTTCCTCAATTCGGTGCATATTTAGGACATCGTGCAATATGCGCTATTACAACATTGTGCCCACATTTCTATTTAACGTATTCGCCTAATATAAGAGAGAAACCAAAACAAAATATTTGAAACATAGTTGAAAGTAGCGAGGTGTTGGCAAATTCTTGTCCGTGTTCTGTATAGGAATCATTAGTAAAAACTTCGTTTGTATACGAATACGAAATTATTTTACGACAACAAAGCAATCTGGTTCGTTATAGTGTGTGTAAAAACTCGGTTACTGAATATTTTTAATTCGTTACGTTACGTTCTACGTATTCAAATGTTCTGTAACCGAGATTTTACACATGCAATTAATTATCAGAAAAACTGCACTAAAGAATTTGGATATAAACTGTGAACTCTATTAAAAAATTACTAACTAACCGAGCGGATACATGGTGGTGTTCCATTTAATAAGTTGATACTCGTCAACGTTATCAAGAAGTGATAACGAATATAATTTGTAAATACTAAGTCACCATAATGTTACCTTACATAAAGCTAAAGGACCAGTTGGCTACATCCCGGGCTACACACCACTCCTGACCTACCCCAAATCATCACCCAGGACGAGAGTGAAACTTGCCACCCTCGCCCGAGACAGACCATCCCCGGTAGGTTAGACATGCAGTCGAAGAAAGAAGACAAGACAGAAGAGCGCTACAAGATCCTACCCAGCCTGCAGGGTAGAGCCAGCACAGGAGGAGATCCCACGAATCGCCCACACCTATCACTTTTGTAATCGGGGTTGGTGAAGGATGGGATCCACCTCTACGAGGCAGCTCAGGCCTACAGCGATGGAGAGGATAAAGAGCGATAATCCCGCTCGGTCCCAAATCATCCCAGGTCATGACCACGGTCAATGGATATTGGCTAGTCACCATAATCAGTTTAATCAAATTACCTACCGAATGTTCGCGATTTAGTTTCGCAGTTTATATTTATTTGTAAACAAATTTAATAGGTATAGAACCTGCATATTAGAATTTTGAAAAATTTATAATATTGACTGAAAAATGTATAAAAGACGAATGTCAATGAAATCCAGATTTTAATTAGGGTAAATTTAGCCGACAATACTCCTGATATCCGAACAAAGTTTGATACCTCGCAGCCACTTGATAGTCGCCTCCATATAATTCAAGAATAAACAAAATTTGTCGTCTGTCGTCTTTCTTCAAAAATATATCAAAAAATCTTATAGTACCTATATTGCTTAGAAATTAACTACGATCTCAATGCAAAGGGTAGGATAAAGTGAGGATAACGCTCCTGGGTAAACCATTTCTGGAACCTTGCGGGCTAAGAGAAATTTCAGCGAGTAGACTTTTGGACTTTATGCAAAGACAAAGTTGCTCGTTGAGTAGAAGATCGGCGGGATGCACAATAAGCCTTTGGGACTCGTTATAGAAGAACCCACCCGCAGGAGAAAGAAGAAGGGTAGATTTATACTCCTTTCGGAAGTCATAAATTGTATTCACTTAAATCTAATATTAAAAACTTGAAATCGTACTTTATTAAATAGTTTTTTCTATTTTTTGAGTTATTTCTTTAGTTCTCATCTTTTGTTTGGCAAAAGCACTGCGTTTGAAGTGTTTATTGAGTAGTAACTTTGTCATTTTATAAAAAAAAATGGTTAAATTAACTGAACGAGAACGAATTGAAATTCTTTGCATGATCGGATTTGGAGACAGGATGCGCACCCAAAGAGAAGTAGTTGAATTGTTCAATGAAACTCATCCTGATCGACATCCCATTAGCCAAAGCATGGTAAGCAATATTGAGTCTAAATACCGTAACTTTGGACATGTTCGTGATCTTCCTAAATCTGGTCGACCGTCAAAATCAATAGATGATGAGGTTAATGTTTTGTTGGCAATTCAAGAAAATCATCACTCAACACTTAACCAATTGGCTTCTGATTTCAATATGGCAGCGTCCACAGTTCACAAAATTATCAAAAAAGCAAAGTATCATCCTTATAAGGTATGCCTTATTCATGAGCTATCTGAAGACTTTGATCGGCGAAATCAATTCTGCGAGCAAATGCAAGAGCTATGCAATAATGATAATAATTTCGTAAAAAACGTAATTTTTTCTGACGAGGCTACGTTTGTTTTGAACGGCCATGTCAATAGGCAAAACTGCCGTTATTGGGCTACCGAGAATCCCCGATGGATGATGGAGTATCACACTCAAAGTCCTCAGAAAGTAAATGTGTGGTGAGGCATAGTCGACGGAAGAATTCTGGGTCCCTATTTCTTTGACGTCAACCTAACTGGTGCAAGATATTTGGATTTTCTTCGAGACGACCTCATTCCTGCACTAATAACTTTATATCCAGATATAGAGGGACGTGATCTTCCAAGAAATGACATGTTCTTTCAACAAGATGGTGCACCTCCCCATTATGCAGCACCTGTCCGTGTTTATTTAGATGAGCTGTTCCCGAATCGTTGGATAGGGAGAAGGGGGCCGATTGAGTGGCCAGCCAGATCGTCTGATTTGACACCCCTAGATTATTTCTTGTGGGGATACTTAAAAAGCAAAGTATACGTTACTAGACCGGTTAATTTAGAAGATTTAAAAGCAAGAATTCGTCACGAGGTACATCGTATACCTCCTGAAGATATAGATAATGTCCAAAAAGAATTTATTAATCGTCTTGGCTGCTGTCAGGTGCACAATTTGAACATTTAATTTAGTTGGTTTTTTACATAATCATTATCATTGTCAGTATTGTGAAAATTAAATTTTAAGATCTTCAAACATTATTTTCTTGAGATTTTTGTTATGTAACACCATAATTTTTCATGATGCGTATGTAGAATGATACGCTCTTTCAAATAGCGTGGTCAAAATTGGGGGTTGCTATTTAAAAAAATTGTCGATGACGTCATATCTCGAATAACGATGACGTCACAAATATGGGTCGTATGTCAAAAAGTGCCTTTTTAAAAAACAAAATCGACGTGTCAGGGGATTTTTTCGAAAACTTCTCAATTTCTAAAATAATGAATTTATTCGTTACTTTTCGATAGCACTGTATAGTGCTACTTGGTTTCAAAGGTTCTGTTTCTGATTTCACTACTTCTATAAAAGCTATTCTATAAAACATTTTTTTTTTCAGTTGTTCTATTAAAATGACTTATTATTATTTGTTAATGCTTTATATTCAAACAAACAATCATTTAATTTGAAAAAATTGTATTCAGTATTACCAGAGATTATGATTAAATATTAATCTCTGCTATTACTTTGAAAAAAGTTATTGAGAAAATAGGGCAAAAATAATATTGATTAATTATTACGCTACGATACAAAGCGTAATTACTTCAACATGATTAGTTTCAGTATAAAAAGGATAATTAGCTTATCATCAATGATATCCACTAGGCCAATAATCAGTATCTACTATACTATCTACTAATATTACACTGTTTTACAGAATATGAGATCGAATCTGTTTCCAATTATTTGTTTACAATTATGTCTGGTACTAATATACTATCTGTGTCAGTAACTGTTCCACATCTCTCTCACACTTAAAAATCCAGTTTATTATGTTCCATTCTCACATGGTTACATAAAATTATATCTCTTTACGGACTAAACGAGAAGTCAGGTAACCAGCTTATTGGGTCAGTATTATTTTATCGTCATCATATCATACCAAATATAGTTTTTCTTCTAACCATCAGTTTTAATTATACCATAGTTCTAGAATAAATTCAAATATTTAATACACTTTACCCAGTTCGCGGTTGGATTGTGAAACATCTTTTTAATAATACTTGTAAAACATTTTTGCTTTTTAATGCTCCAATTTTATTAAGAGATTCACTTAAGAGATGTTTCGGCTCAGTACTTTTCTTCAGTACGACATTGTATCAGGAAAGCCCTATTAAGTTCGGATTTCTTCCCTTTATACTTCATGATTTATAGTTTGAGATGATGCAAATTTAAACAAATTTAAATTTGAACGTTTAACAGTCAAAAGTAGAAAATAATACTTATAAGTAGATGCAAAAAATCACGCTGTGTCCAAATATGTTAAAATAAAATAGGGTGTTCCATGTAGCTTTCAAAAGTTAGGGTCACTTCTGGTGAAATGGGAAGTAGTTGAGTCACTTTCATATTGCCCTTTACTACACACTCCCCAAATTTAGTTGATATATCATGCAAAATAAAAGAGGTACAGGGGCGAGCCCTTTCCTGTTCAACCCGGTATTAATGGACCGTAATATACCACAGAAGTAATCTAAATGTTGAAACTAGGAGTTTAGAAAAAGTGTAGAACAATATTTAAAAGAATACATTAAAGTTCTAATTAGACGTGCGAAAGAAGAAAGTTTAAAAAATATGTATATGTATCTATCAAAAGAGAAATTTACCTACTTAAGATTCATGATTCATGATGTCAAAATACAAATAAATAAAAAAAAAACAATAAAATCGATTTCCATGAATATTGTATCCATTATACAAAATACATCTCTATATGAATCGCCGATCACCTCTCCAATAGGGTGAAAGCAAAATACAAATTATAGAGAATGTTAATATTTAAATTGCTAATAATTATTAAACCCAAATGTCGATTGGTTCGCCTCCAGCGAGAGTAGGTACAGTATTTTAATGTTTAGTGATGAAATCACTAGATTTGTGTATGTTACATTGAATATTCCAACAATAATTGGGGGGAGGAAGTGGGTACTTCTACATTATTAATTTGGGCAAGTTGTTGTACATTTCCTTTACCTTTGTTAACTGTTGCAGCCAAAGGTTACAGTTACCTTCTCGATTGAACTTAAATTTTAAAATTTATAGAAACCAATAGAAGAGGTCAGATGCGAGTTGTGTCTTTCTTTCATATCATAAATATAGGTTATAACAATCATTAATCAAGATGTGGAGATGATGATGGAAAGGATTCTCTCACTTTCTCTCGCATATTTACAATTCGAATACTTTCTTTTTATGGATAGTCGGTAAGGTCAGATAGTAAGTGAGCATAGACAGAATATATTGGGAATCTGCGTTCACTATTTATATCAGCTTCGTTAGACTCTTTGAAATGATTGTCTTAGAAGTGAATTTTCCCCTGATTATCAAAGCAGGCCTACATTATTCACATTTTTTAAAGTAGTAATGAAAAATTTGTGTCAAATTACAGGCCCATTAGTAAAAAATTTTCTGTAAGTTTTTCAGTGTCCAGTTTCAGTTTTTGACAAATAGATCCATAGAATCCAGTTTACTTAATTATTCAAACTATATACTAACTGCCATGGATAATCAAACACAGGTGGATTCCATATCCGTGGACATCGATTTCAGTAAAGCGTTCGATAAGCTAAATCATAACATCCTTATAGCTAAGATCGGTGTACACGGGGATCTTCTTCGCTGGACTTCGTCTTCGTTTATTTAATAAATAGATCCCACATAGTATCTATAAATGGTTTCAAGTGTGCTATTTTTGTAACCACGTCTGGCGTTCCCCAGGGTTACCATTTAACGATATAAGTTTTTGTTTTCAACACGAAATTTTTACTTTATGCCGTTGACATAAAAATATTTTCTAAAATAAATACTATAGCTGATTATTTATTATTTCAAAACGACCCAAAACGGTACTCCCCATTCTAGCTTGCCCGCGGAAGTAGAGTTTGCCATCCACATCTGACCTATATCTATGGGAGAAGACCTCATATAAGTTTACATATATTGGAGTTACCAAGTTAATGAAAAATTGTTAAATCCTCATCTCGCAGAACAGAACTCGCTACCTCTGGATCAAAAGTCCAAGATTATTTTAATAATTGAAACAGAGAAAGTCAAGATTTACGAATTACAAGAAATAGAAAAAATGCAGGTTTGATGGAAATCTACTCATGTGCATGTAGATCTCTAAACTATTTTATTTTATCTTATCGTCAAATATACTTAAATTTTGATTGTTTTGGTCATTGCGATTATAAACAACAACATATTTAGATAAACAAATTTGTAATTCAATTTTTAATTCACCCAGAAAACCTCTGCGAATAATTTCTAGCGACAGCAGCCAAATTATTTTTTAGAGGAAACCCTTCATTCATTTGTTTATGAAAAAAATATTTTGTTTTATTTTTATAGGTATATAAAGTTAAAAGAGGTACCTATGGTATACCTATTAAATATCAAAAAGACAACTTTAAGTACAGTTTCATAGCTGCTGCATAGTTTATTATAATACATATGTCAGAAAACCCCAAAGGAAAATACATTTCTTTCACTTTTTTTGTGTTCTTGCAATATGAAACAACAATTCAGATAACAAGAAATTTATCACTTCTAGTCTAGTCATAATAAGTAATTAAGTTTTTCAACTTTTGATATATATTATACTTAAAAACCATATCCTATGACTTCTCTATCTGCAAATGTCAAAGATAATAAGGGCTGTTGGAGAAACCCTATTTATTTGTACTAGATTAGATTAGTTTTTGTGAACGCCAAATGATGGATAACTTACAGATGGTTCTGTCTAATTTAGTGCAATCTTTGTATACTTTAAAATTCTCAACACTGCCCAGATCAGACCACCCTGAGAGCCCCGCCGTGCCCCGCGGCAAGAAAGGAAAAAGGGACAGTTGCATAAGAACGTTATAGCAGCCAGTTTGTATGTTCAAGTCTTCGCTGCAATATAAATATAATTATTATTACTTGGTTGAACCCTATGTTGGGTTGGGAAGTGTAAATTAGACGGACTTCTGTGGTAACTACCTACAGTTAGTATCTCATTTGGCGGGTTTATTTTACCCCTGTAAAATATTACCTATAAGTTAAAGTGAAATACCCAATTATTGTCATTTGCAACAATAAAGGGAATTTGCAATTAAACGGAGAGTTTTTCACCTATTCAACATTCAAAAAATTAAATACAGTCCACAAACAACTCTTTGCTTTCGAAGCTGTGTAGTTGGAATTTACGACTCCAACCTACAAGGGATAAGAGAAATTACGCAAAAACATCTAAGTAGTCGAATAATTATAAGGAGAATCCCTCTGAATACGACACGAGGCAAAATGTGCTGTATTTTGTTAATATAAGTACTTACTTGTACTGACACACTAGGTATATTGTAGGTATTTTAGCATAAGTATAAGTATATGAAACTTTTCTTTTCAAATTTTCTTTTATTTGCTTTTCAAATGAAACAAAGTTCATTATTCATTTTAAAAGAATATGTATGTATAGCTATTAAGAATTTAAATTAGTATATTTTTAGTTCATTTAGTTCATATGCTAATGCATTTGTTTTGTTCAGGTTAATAACATCGCCTGCTTGAATAACTATGAATACAGATTCGCTAACCTTTTCTGCCCTGTGGAACAGTGTACGTCAAATCTTGAAATTCAATATCGACGGGCGGCCTCTTTGGCAAGTACACCAAGCTGTTCTTGCTTATATTTTTCGAGCTAACCATATTGGCACTTTCACTGCATGCGCATCGATTCACAGTCAGAGAAACGCGGATTCAGTGCCGAGAAAAACAAAGCATTGATTATGTCACCGCGATACTTGCGCTGCAGGCAGGTAAACAAACGCGAACGCTAGCCCTCTGCGTACTCCTATGTACTGAATAAAATGACAGAACGAACTTCTAAATTGAATTTTAGCCTGTACGCTTTACTACAGCACATAGTTGGGAGAATCACCCAGCCCCTCCACAGGCCGAAAGCAATTTTTAAACGCCACATGCTCGGTATCCAGCTAGCCAGAACCGTGATGTTGCTAGAGACTGGGTCAATATAACACAACACACGATAGGGAGGCCGTAAGGAAGTGCTGGCAATGTTGTTGACCCGATGCCTTTAGACACTTATCCGGGACAATCGATCTTTGCGGGAATTCAGCTAAAAGGTGTACCCTGGGACAATACATAGAATTCCACTAAGGTTCCGTATTTGGGCCACTTGTTTAAACGTTTTACAAATAGTTGACATCAGTATTACATTTATATGCCAAAAGAAGTAGACTTTGGTAAAGCCACTAAGAAAAATATACTAACAGTAGATATATAGATAAGCGTTTTATTCCTGTAGATAAATATTTACATCTATATATAGGATCCGTCAAAACAAAAATATAAGTATAGGTCAAACATACACAAAATTATTTACAAACAATTAAATACATTTAGAATAAAATTCGTCCATATTATAAAAACATCCCTCCACCAGAAATGCCCTCAAAGACCCAATAAAAGCCTTTCTACCCTTACAAAGTCTAATATTTAATGGCAATCTATTGTATACAGGGTTATTCAGAACTTATCTCTAAACCTTTGAGGATATGTGCCTCCTTAAATAAGAAATTGATATCACCAAAAAAATTTATAATAAAAGCCTTAGGATTTCCCGTAAACAATGTTTAAAGTTATACCATTATAAAGGACTACTTAGATGGGCAACTGTACTTCAACGACATCTGATATATCACATTCCTTCAAAAAACAGTAAACATCAATTTTTGTACCAGGAACGCCTGGTTAAGACCGAGCGAATAGAGTTGGAGTGGGGATAATATCTCTATTATCTATGCAGTCATCAGTCTATCTGTGTCGCTGTCTCAGTGTGGGTGTTTTATTTATCGTAGGAGTGTTAAACTGTAAAATTTTCAAAATGGCTCATGTGTACAGTAATGCTGAGTTAGTGGACATGATTCTTATTTATGGTGAAGTTGGAGTGGACGAGATGGTGGCCCGGGACGACCACAACGTATTTTAGCAGCTGAAGAACAAGTGTTGAATCTGGTCCGTGAAAATCCGCGAATAAGTACAAGTCAGATCGCTAGGAAACTGCCTGAGGCACTGTTACCAGCGGATTATCAATTACTAGTTAGGTTTTGTGAGTGGTTGTTGCAGCAAAATGCTGAAAATCCCCAATTTACTGCTGATGGATAAAATTTCGAACAGCTTTTGTAACAAGGTAGGTACATTACACTACATTAGGTAGTCTTCTTGCTATGTTTAGCCTTCTATATGGAACATATAAATTATTTCTGTTAGTAGAGTACTGATGGCGATCACCCTGTTTACCAAACGTATCATAAATGGGCGCATTCAGGGAACCGCAGCGCTTCAGCGTTTTATTCAAATAGCTGCAGCGCTGTATTAAAGCGCTGCAGCGCTTTATTAAAGCGGTAAGGCATATATTTTTCCCGCTGGATCGCTGAATAGTTCCATCAAGCGATAAAATTAATTTAGGTTAGGTTTACGTCTATGGGTTTACGCACAAAATATCTATGGATAATATTAATTATTATCAATTACATTACAAAATATGAATTACTGAAAATTATGTCACTTTAAGCTTGCGTTTAAAATGTCGATTCAGCGAACGTGAAGCGGTAAAGCGCTGAAGCGCTGGAGTGCTATCTTTCCCTGAATGCGCCCAATGTCACAGATAAATGCACAAATTTCTAACAAAAATATTCTGGTAAGTGACAGTATTCTTAATTTTCGAAAAATATTCCTACATGACGTCTGATTGGTCGCCCAACCATGCAACGAACAATTCGTTTCTGGGACAAAAACACATCAGACGTCATTGCGGATAATCCCCTAAAGCATATACCGTACTTTAATCGAGCAAATACCTGTGCATAATAAGCACCCATTATCTGGTTCAGTGTAAGGACCTGTTTCAGATTTCCAGATTAGGTAAATATGTTTAATTTTTTTAAGTTTCTCTTGAACTGTAAGACATTGAACTTATTGTTTTTTATCTAATTGTTATTCATCTATCTATTGGTATTGTATCTAATTCTTTACCTACTACTCTCATGTTGAAAATGTAAACAGAATGATTGATGATTCTATTAATTCCGGATAAATTTGCAAAATTAACGAACGAGCTTATTTTTGTAAATTGAAATTGAAATATTATTTGCCCAAGCTGCCACAATAACAATATATGTATTTGACATTATTCTTGTATGCGAACAAGAGAATACAAAGCGTAAAAATATACCAGCGATAAAATTATTAATTCTGTAAGTTAATTAACAGATGTACATATGTTGAGATATTACATAAATATGTTCTTGATGTTTGAAGTTGAGACGAGCAACACCCAGCCTGGAACTTTACCCCCCCCCCCCGAACCACCACTCTTATAGCAGGGTAGGAACCATTTAGGTCCTTATCTGTCATTTCATGGACAAGGGATCTCCAGCTTATGCAAGGGATGGTACTGTGCGTTTCACGAGGTTGTATCCCAGATTGGAATGTTAGTATAAATTCCAACGTATGGAGCGTCGTCATGTTATTAGTTAAATTCAATGCATTGGCACATCTCGGTTACGGACCGCTACAAATTGAGGTGGTGTGATTTAAGCGCGTGTGCCAGTCTCCCACAGGATTTGCCAGCGAATCCTGACAATCCGAACATTCCAATCCGGGATACAACTTCGTGAAACGCACAGTACCTACGTCTTTCTAAAAAAACCTCGCCAAAGTTTGCATAGCTTCTGTGAATACACAGACGTATAGGTCACTAGAAGATCCGAGCAGACACCGTTGGTCTTCCCAGACTGGTCGCCCATCCTAATACTAACCGCGGTCTACGTTGCTTAGTGTCTATATCAATAATATAAACGCTAAGTCGCTACCAAGACTTGCTCCGATCTGAACTTTTATAAAAACATAAATAATACTGCGCACAATCATATTTGAGATTGACATGTGCTTCAAATAGTACGAGATAATCAGTGCTGGATTCTTATGTGAATTTCAGTACCAAGATTCCCAATATCACTATTTTGAAATTCTAAAAAATCATAGGTAGCCCACATTCTTTGTTGAAAGGAGAGTTTTCGAAGACATTGAAATATTTATGCCGCTTAGAATTTGTTAGTCCATTCATGGGCAAAAAAGTTCATTGATTATAATGTAATAATTGTCATCTTTACTGGTAGGTGTACGCATAGCATAAAACAAAAAATGTGTAAATCATTTTTGAATAACGATGAATGTTGCTATAAAGCCTTTTCACTTATATCAATTAGCAGAATAATTATAATTCCTGCCTGGCATTTAGCTACCCATTAACATTAATTTTCGCAGTTGTTAACTTTGAATTTCACAAATGATAATTATTAACAATTGTTTAATCGGAATTACGCTTTCGCGATTATACTTTTTATAATCCTTCAAAATCTCTCCTAGTGTACAATCTGAATATGCTTTATAAGTCGTAATAAGAAGCCATATTAGTTTGAGGTTATTCAAGTGTTACATCCTTATTAAGTATATTGTTTATTTGTGGAAAGAATACAAAAGAAACTACCAAATATGTATTGACGATACGTTAAGTAAATTTATACCTAATTGCTAAATAAGTAAAAATATATGCTTCCGATAAAAGCAATTTTAATCTTCTATCATAAACGATTTTTAACTGAGTGACATGAAAAGTTTTTCTTCGAAACACTTCAGGATCCCGAAATTGCACCTTAATAACTTTCAAGCTGACAATGAAATGGCCTATATCTAAGTCCTGCCCAGACGGCAGATGGCTCTATACACAAGAAAGACCAAGTATATGCCATTACGCCATTACCAAACTAAATTGACAGTTAAAAGATCAGTGTTAATAATAATTAAACAACTACCTATATTTTTCAGTAGGAGCTGTTCATACATTGCCTCTGATAGACAATGATTTTCAAAAATCAGGACCAACTAGTAGGTAATATTACCTACCAGGCATTATATAATGCCTGGTAGCTTTGAGCAACCAATTTGTTTAACTTGGTCATTCAACGCTGGTAGTAAACTATCGATCACCATTCTAGTTAATAATCTTAACGTATTCGTACATGAGTAACATAGGTAAAGGTCATTCACGTTAAGTTTAAAGTGACGTCATATTCAGTAATTAATTAATTGTTGTCAATATTCGATAAACAAATGACCAATAAATTAGCGTAGCATTTGCCATTTACAAAGAATTTTATATTTGGCAACCCTTCTCTGCGTTGTCAAGTTGTTATTTATTTGTTTTGCCTCTCTATTGTGTTTGATTCTGGTTAAATTTTGCTCGTGTATTTTCTATTTACGTTTTCTAGTTATTCACTTTATTTACACTAAAAGCAGTTCTTCTCAGAACTAAAACCGTTGTGATTCTGTGACATTTTTCAAACTCCTGCCCGCAAAAAAGTTCACCTGTCAACGGTGTATTTTTTGACAAGGTGACGTCACTTTAAACTTAACGTGAATGACCTTTACCTACGAATAAATCTTGACGGATGACCTCTACAAATTAAGCACTATTATCCTTGTCCAAAATTATTGTAATTTGAATTGCTAATTCTACATCTTTACCACCTACATAATAGCATGATAACTGCACATTGGTTCATCACACAATCCACTCAATGCAACAGATACACAGACAATATTATGGTACCTACTTCCATAAGTTCACTTTGATCACAGTAGCTTGTGTTTTGTGTTAGTAACATTTTTAACTTTTGTGTTAGTAAAATAAAATGGAATAGTTTAATGTTAAGTATTAGTTGTTGTATTACCCGCAGCACTCAGGCCTTTCAACCCATTGTGCCTGCCGCTGTCGAGAGCTATTGGAAGAGACCCGTGCTATGCGCATAGACCAACACCAGTTCTATAGTTGAACCTCCCTAATATTCTGGGGCAGGAGAAATGCTGCACCCAGATGTTTGTGTCTCTTGACCATGAGGCAGGCACAGCGACAGAGGATGTGAATGCGGAGTCCTCGTCATCGTGCCCACAAAACCTGTACCTTCTAGTGTCACTAAGACCAATAGTATTAAGGTGCTTTTGCTTGTTGAGATGTCCGTGACCTGTTAACAGTCCTGTGGTCCTGTGATAATCCTTATGCTATTACGACTTAGCGCAAGTATTGATCGAGTAGCGTTCGACCAAGGCCCTTCAATGAAGAGCCTGGCTTGACGCAGCCCAGTCCCGTTCGACCATTCTTCCTCTGATCTTTTCCTGATCCAGTTTTCAATAGACCTTGTTAGGTACATAACTAGGCGGAAGCCCGAGTTCGGGCCCTATAAACTGTATACTTGAGCCTCTTTTAGCCAGTGCATCGGCCTCCTCATCTCCAGTATGCTATGATCACCCGGAAGGTCAATTTTACTTGATTGTTCTGTCCCGATTGGGCCAAACCATTAATATACTCTAGGACTGCCCTGGAGGTGATCCTATAGGAGATCAGGGCATGTAAAACCGCCTGACTGTCGGTGCATATCTCCATATGCTTTCATGGCAACGTGCCCACTAAGATATAATCTCAAACTAATCAGTGCAGCTGATTAGTTTAAGAATATATACTCCCTGTTCCTACAGAAATCACAAACCAGTCAGCAAATTGTTTTCAGCGAATCACAATCCTTCTGACTTTCACAAACTAGTAAAACCCAATCAAATCATTCCAAGCCAGTCAACAAATTGTTCTTATCCAATCGCAATGCTTCTGACTAGTTGGGGATTGCTGGAACAGGCCTTATAAGTTGGCAAATTTTTATAAATCGCTACCTTTACCTTTACCGCCACCTCAGCCTCTATAAATTCAATGTTTATAACAACCTCGGCCCAGTAATCTCTCACATCTTAAATGGCAATATATATTTGGCAAAACTCAAATGAAAGCAATTTAACTTAGTGGTGAAAGTCAAATAAAATAGTGAAAACTGTTTATAAATCATTTAGTTTCTACTTTATTGTAGCTACATCAAAATTACTATTATTTTGTTAATTATTGTGATACGATCTTGACCACAAATTTGAAAAAAATTGAATTATTAGGAAAATTTGCTGAGACAAGTTATTAAATATTGGTTGACAGAATAATACTTTTCGGGAGGCAAGGTTTGATGACTGATTTAATGATCTTAATAAATAAGAAGTGAACATTAATACAAAGAACTGTAGATATATTTTCATAAGAGATTCTAATACTTAGTATTAAACAGCTGCAAACTGCGAGTAAATTTTTCAGTAAATAAGCAAATGAAACATTAAAAAAGTGCTATAAAAAAGTGTGTTAATGTTTATATAGAAATAATTACATATGAAACAAAATATAGAAATTACAAAACTTAATTATTAACTCAGTATTTCTCTAAATCAGCCGGAAACACCACACCAATGTCTTGTCTCAACTTATCCATCAACTGAGCCAGCTGGATGGTTTCTTGATGGGTTATTTGCTCACTCTCAATTTTACCCTCGTTTATACATTTCCTGGTCTCTTCTGCTTCGTATGCCAAACCCGGGCAATTGTGATAATTAAAGCTACCATGGTTTTCCATTAAAGGGAACTTCTGGACCTTTCCATTTACCTCTAAAGTAGTAGGACACCACATTTCGTCAATCTTTATAGTGCCTTTGGTACCGTAGATGATACCTTTAACAAAATATTAAGATTAGTTAAAATTATTTAATTTAACTGCATTTTGAACTACAATTTACGCATTATTTTATATTATCTATGTCTATGAATATATCTATAACGTACGATAAAAAGGTATTTTCGTCTTAGTCGGCTCTAAACTAAAAGTAGAGGCTCTAGTGTCATTCTTTAAATTTATCATAGACTCTTTTTAATGCGTCAAATTGTTTTATGACAACTTTTAAACAGTACAGCAGATCTTCGTTTTTTAATTCAGAGCATTTGTAAAAATCAACTAACTATACCTACCTACCTACCTATACTACTATACCGACTATAACTGATTTACTAAATATTTAGTAGATACTGTTTTAGATCTTGCGTTTCATCGATTAACAACATTCAAATAGATAATTTTCTAGGCATGGCTAAAAAGTTACTAAAAAATCAAAAACATAACTGTCCACTGTGTACCTATATATAGTCCGCATCATATAGGAGTGCTAGTGGGGATTAATGGACTAAAATTTTTTTTTTTTTTCATAGTCGTAAGCAGACCAATATTTGATACTGCTATTCTACTATATAGGGAGGAAGCAGACTCATAGTAGAAACTAGTATGATTTTTTTGCCTTTTGACTGGCACTCTCTTCAGAGTTTATGTAGACCTGTTATAAAAATCTCGTTATCCCTTTATATGAGTCAGACTATATAAATAATTGATCATATAGAAATTATAAATATAAAATAAAGGGTCGCTGTACTAAGGTGAGTACCTACCTTGAGAAGATAGCTTCGCTAAACTAGATACAGAGACTACGGCTGTTTTATTTCCTGGATACGTAAGAATTGCAGCGGCAGAACTATCAACACCATCTTCGTTCAAGTGCCCACTTGCCACTACCTTAGTTGGCGTGAGACCGCGAAAAACATATTGCTGGAACTGGAGTACGTAAATTCCCAGGTCTAGTATTACACCTCCCCCCAAATCCTTCAATTTTATGCGATCGGTTTGCGAAATCGGAGCACCAAAATCTACGGATACTTGGACCACCTGAAAATATTTTTTTAACTATGAAGATATTTTGAAAAGTGTTGATTGAACACAGTGGCACACCCAGGAGGGACAAGGAGCCATGGCCCCCTCCAAGATAGAACACTGATAGAACTAATTGCCAAGAACGATTTTGAAATATCTCCAACAATAAATAGGTACTTACATACATACGATACAAACCTTATCCTATATAGGGTTATTCAGAACTTATATCTAAAACTTTGAGGATACGTGCATCCTTAAATAAGAAATCGATATCACCAAAATAATAATAATAATGAAAGTCTTAGGATTTCCCGTAAACAATGTTTAAAGTTATACCATTATAAAGGACTACGTAGATGGGCAACTGTAGTTCAACATCTGATATACCTATCACATTCCTAAGAATGTGGTAAAAAAATTAAACACGTTTTTGTACCTCGAACGACGACCGAGCGAATAGAACTGGAGCGGGGATAATATCTCTATTGTCTATTCAGTCATCAGTCTATCTGTGTCCTCTCTTAGTGCCAGTGTTTTATTTACCGCAGGAGTGTGAAACTGTAAAATTTTCAAAATGGCTCATGTGTACAGTAATGCTGAGTTAATGGACTGTTGCCAGTGGATTATTAATTACGAGTTAGGTTTTGTGAGTGGTTGTTGCAGCAAAATGCTGAAAATCCCCAATTTACTTCATAATTTGCGTTTACAAGATCAGCAACTAGGAGGAACATTCGGTTTAGTGCGGCAAAATTGTATAAGGGCGTGCCCAAAAGTGAGTATTGTCAAGGAATATTATTTCGAACAGCTTTTTTAACAAGGTATGTGCAAATTTTTTATAAATTTCATGTTTCTAATACCTAGTAATCAAGTAGCGCAATTCTTCAAAATTAGTGTAACAAAATTTTATTAATTTTAAAGACACGTCACTTTGGTCACATGTATCTATCTTTAAGTTTATTTATTTAAGTAAAAACGCTGCAAATCTTTTTTGCGCCGGGTGTCGGTATACTCTCAGAACTTCCGAAGTTTTTTCGTGCTAGCCAGTTTGCATTGTCAGTCCCAAGGTCACTTCATTACAGTGGAACAGTATCCAGCGGCGTGCAATGAAAAATTTTTAAATAGTTTTCAGAAGCAGCCAAAAATTATTTTTTTTGCACTACACATTTCTACATGTACGTTGAACATCCCAAATTTTATTATGGATAAGTTCTGAACAACACTGTATAAGTAATAAAAAAGTTTTTAAATTTTATAAATCAGAACACCAAGCCCATGTTATAGATACTTAAATAAAAAAAAATAATAAAATAAAAAAAAAAGAAGAAGAAGGAAAAATCATAGATGCGGTGCTGCTTTAATTATTTAAACAATATGCAGAAAAGTATTTAAAAAAATATAATTACAACTTACTTCGCCGATATCTCCAGCCTCAATGATCCTCCTCAGTTCTTTATAAACCGGAAAACACCTTGACCAAACCGCTTCCATAATGAAAAGCTTCTTGGCTCTAGCGATTTCGATCAACTTCCTGGTTTGTTTCTCATTCATTGTAAATGGCTTCTCGCATAAAACGTGCTTTCCGTGTTCTAACATCATCTTGGAAACTTCGTAGTGCTGGGGATTCAATACTCCCACGTAGACGACATCCACATTTTCGTCCTCTGCAAGTTTTTGATAGCCCTCGTATGCTCTGGGAATTCCAAGAGTTTTTGCGAATTTTTCAGAGTTTTCTAGCGAACGCGCCGCTACCGCCACAGTCTGATGACAATCCGAGGGAAGTCCCTTTAGAGCGACGACAAAGTCATTGGAAATTTTGCCAGCACCAGCTATTCCCCATTTTAAGACCATTTTGTATTCTTTCTGGATGGAATAACTTCTACAGATGACTAAGCATTTTGCATTCTAATCTATTTATACCTATATATTTATCTTATCGTGTTTTTGTTTGAAAAAATTTAAATCTGTTGGCAAGTAGGTATACCAATATTTATCATTGAGATAAGCATAATATGTAATTATTATTCAATTAATGCCTAATTAAATTAAGTTAAACAGTAGAATATATTGTGTATTATTGTGAAAGAATTTCCCTTGGTTAATGACAAATAACTTTATAGTCCGGGATTGTGCGTCCTCCTCTATCACACCGAATAGTACAACAGGCAATAGTACAATGCTTCTCTATCGCGCGTCTTCGGTTACTCCAATTTTGGAATTTCAAAGCCTGACAACCGTCATTCATGAACGGTTTTCCGCAAGCAACCTTATATCACTGTGTTCCCAATAAAAATATCTTTATTTTAATATTTATTTCAGTGAGAAAACAGATGAGCACAATTTTATTACATTTAGATGGAATTTATATGCAAATAGGTATTTCGAAAATGTTTAAAATATTTCCAGAGTTATATGGATTGTTGGATTGAGAAAGAAAATATATTTTATTTTTCGAAAAAAATACATGGTGTTGTCCATGTAAAAAATATAATACGACCGCTGACCTTCCTGTTCTAAATACCCTGTACAATTAATGACATATTTAAAAAATAGATGACAAATATATTACTGTAACTTTTTCCCACTGTAAAATATTACTGAAATTATAAGTTTAAATAATAACAGAGATAGAGTAGTCTCCCACCAATCACCCTGTATGTTGTATTTAAGAAATATACATTTAGTGGATCAATTTAAATTGATTACAGCGTAGCAAAATTTTTGATTGTCATGCCTAGAGATAGGTTCCTATAGCCGTTTTTGTGATACTTGTAATATTCTTATTAAATTGATATAATCGACCTTCACCTATTACAGAAGAATAACATACCTAGATTAGATAAATTGACATAATTTTAAACACCTGCTAGCTATAGCGTTAAGGTGAAAAAATAACTAATAAAAATTACAAAAATGTGTACGTACTTGTGATACTTGTGTGCCTACGTACTTGAGCGTAAGGGATACTTGTTCCAGTTTGTCAGATATTAAAGCTTATCCACTAGTTATATTAGGTACCTACACAGAAATAATAGGTAGGTATATAGTCTTTGGGTACCTACTATTATTAAATCACAGATTAGGAAAAAATCATTCATTTAGTGACAGGTGGACCTAGTACTCCTAATATGCAATGTATAAAGTACCTATTTAGACTGATTTAGATGCTCAACAGGAATCGAAATTTGTAGGTACCTTACCTAGCTGAATTTCTCCTAAAATATTTTAGACTTCCGAACCAACTTTGGAATTACACTTACTAGCCAGGGCCCACTTGTGGCCTACTTGCCAGGTCTTGGCCGCCCCATACACCACTACTACAACTAGCCCACTACTTTCGTATTTTCAAAATTTTTCTTCAAAAATATAGACTTGGGAGACACCTTGTCTAGCTTCAAATTCTTTTTGAAATTGTTTGTTCCTCTGATCAAATCGGATTTTTGTCCTTTACAGGATGTATATAAGTTGGTGATAGATAATAGAAGAATCATCGAATAAATAATTATCATAGGTATTAGAAATAACCTTATTTTAGAAGTTTATCGACAACTACAATATAGCCCCTCATTCTAAGGGTTAGCTAGAGAGTTACAAACTCCTGTCCTGTGAAAGAAGGAACGTTATATTTTTGTTCTGTAGGCCGCATTAGAGCCCAAGAACGATATCAGTTGGTGAACCTTAACCACTACCTACTGTATTACCTACTTATTGCAGGATTAAAGAATCTGGGAACCTCCTAGAAGTCTGGAAGGGAAAAACGTTCAGTATTATCATAGAGTAGCAGGTTTGTCTATGGTATTATTTATTTATTCACTTTATCAATCGAGTTGAATTAATTTGAGTTGAGTCCACATTTTCATGCATCTGTCAGTTATATTCCGTACCTAACAAGGCAGTAAACGCAAACGAAACGTATATATCTCTGATATAGACATAGGTACCTACCCACTTTATTTTCCTCTGAAGAATTTTACCCTTATTTACTACAAAAATTGATAAAACCATATACAACGATAAAACGTATATTGTATAAAATATCTATTTCTGAAAAGTGTATCTAATGTCAAAAAATTCAAGAATCTATGTTTTTAATTCATAAGCAGTTGAAAACTTATGATATGTCTCATTCAATAAAAGATATTACACATTCCATTTTTCCCCTTGTTATTTCAAAACTGAGGTTATTCACCTTATTGTGGCTCCTCCCTCTGATTCTGCAAAGTTCATTAACCTTAACCTAAAACAGCGAAAGGACATGAACTACATTTACATTTTTCTTCTTCTCTTTTGTTTGAGAAAACAAAGGGTTCGTAATTAACTTTCTTCTTCTTCTTTGACGCAATTATTTTTTAAAATAAAGTTGATGATAGTTTTAATTTTTAGGTTAAGTTATTATTATCTTTTCTAAGGTAATATATTAAGCTAAACTGCAACCTAATATAATAATTATAATAATAAAGTGATGAAATAATTTCTGCAACACATTTTTGAATAATTAAAGTGTTTTATTCAGTAAAATTTTCAAAAAATACAGCACCAAAAGATTTGTTTAATTATTGTATGAAATATGTACTACAATATTAAATATACATTTTTTATGTAAATTAAAAGTAAAAAATATACAAACATACTTGCTAGTTGCATCTTATAATTTTAGTATGATATTGTCTTATCAAAGTTCAGCAAAACAGTATAGTTGATACTCTATAAATACACATGTACAACATAATTATACTATATAATAATATAATATATACAATCAAATGTCAAAATTTCTTTTCTTATAAAAATAACAGTTTAAAGAAATAAATTAGTACCTTCGTTATTGGAGATCAGATAATCTGAGGAATATAATTCTCATTTGAATGCCATCTTAAAAAAAATACGAATGAAACTTCCTCATAAAAAATATTACGTTATTGTCATCCCTATGTAACACTTTTAACAGTAGTAGACACTGTGTAAGCTTATTGCATTCATTATTAGCAGAAAATGAATATTTTGTATACATATAATGCATATTTCTTCTAAATTATGTTGTTTGTGAGAAAATAAAAAATTTACTTATATAATCAACTTTTGCCATATAAGTTTTTGTCTTTCATTAATATACTTAACAAATTAATTGCAACTTAATCTAAATGTTGATATCGGCATGAAACAATAAAAATAAAAAAACAAGAACAAATTATAAAAATTAGGTAACTTTTGGCAGTGCATAAGAATACTTGTGTAAAAAATGTTTTATAATAATACGTCTATAATTCTTATCACAAACTGAGTATTTTCAAGTGCCACAGGTTTACACAACCCCAAAGTGAACTACTTTTATTTTGGATTGCCCTTCTTCTGTTTCCTCATTTTCCTCTTTTCTCACTGGGGTGAAATCCTTCAAATAATCTTCATTAGGATGGCAAAGTGGCAGGCTATCGGCCAGTTCCTTTTGTGGATTAGTAAAGTGCGGTGGTGGGGGCAGCCTCTGTGGTCGTTTTATCTCCGGTACAATAAACGCAGTGACCGTGTCAGAAAACTTTACTTTCGTCTGGTGTTTTTTGCCACTCGCATTTGTGGAACTACTATCAGACGAAGAAGATAAAGCACTAGATGTGTTATTGTAACCGTGATTCAAATTAGATGAAAGAACTACTGACCCAACATGACTATTAATTTGGACATTATTAGACAAATTTGGTACTGGTAGTGGAGGAGGAAGTACTTTATTGATGGATGTAAAAGATTTTTTTATATTATTTACTGACAAATTTGATGAACTAAATGCTGAATAAAGAGTGGAATTTTGAGAGGTTTTCGGAGTATTGAAGTTTATGTTAGACATACTACCTGATAGAAATGTACTATGCGGCATCCCAGAGTTGTAAAAATTATTGAATGGTAAAAATTTAGGCTGCGAATAAGTAAAAAGATTGGGGTTATGAAATGATGAATTGAGAGTAGTAGAACTTTGTAAATAGGGTACGCCTACAGAACTACTAGGTAAGTTTGGAAGTGGCGGGGTAAATGGTAAGGGCGGAGCTGTAACATTTGAATTACTCAACAGATTAAGCTTTGTAAAGTTACTAGGCACTTGTGGTGCCTTAACGTAAGTAGCTCTAGGAGTAAAACTCAATCTAGAGTGTTCCAACACCTGAGAGGCAGTTGTGATATTTTCCTTTTCTATCACTGGTCTGGGGGTTGTTACTTCAGCCTGGCTGAAAGTACTGGTCAAATCCGAGTTTAAAGGAAGAGGTGGGATGAGTTCACTCTTAAAACTTGTTGGTTTTAATTGTTCTTTCTGATTATTGGAAAAGTTGTATTCTTCGCTAGAGCTGCTTTCCGAGTCACTGCATTGCGAACATGAAGAACGGGAACAGTTTGACACTACAAAAAAATTTTGATTATGTCCAAATTAAGTTAACCCTTTTTTTACCTAAGATGTTTTAAATCATCACTTATACAAAATACAATAAATTAACATTATCCTGAAACGATCCATTTGGTGTTGTTACAAATCTCTCAGCTGCATGAAATGTTTTTGATTTGTGAATAAATTTAGTGTTGTCCTTCTTAAAATCACATTTTTTTACTTGAAAAAAGGTTTTTACACCTAGAAGATTTCAACTAAGATATCAAGCGAGTCTTGCACAGGATTCATTGTTAAAATCAATTACTAACATTGGCGATGAGGTAATGTTTTAAAATTTTCAATTTTGCAATATTTATAGTATAATAAATAGGTCTTTTTAGTTTCAAACATATAATTTTGAAAAACTATCAGAGAATCACATAATTCAAGAGCTAGCTTATAAAAATATAAAACTAGAAATTACACTACAATCAAATATTTTTTAAGTATATAAATATATTCTGTAGCCAAAATTATAGAGAATGACTCACTACAGTACAGTCATGATGAGCTAAATTGAATTTGTACATGGAGAACCACTACAGGTATAATTTTGAAAATTTGCATGGGGAGCTAATAGAAAAAAAGAGTTCTTTCCAAATATGTAAAACAGTACTGGGAGTTCCAATTAAAATATTAAAGTTTATATAGACGTAGCTTCATTGAATCGCCCTGTAAAAAATTTAATATATGTAAAGTCAGAGCCAGAATTAAGCAAAGTGCAATAACCGGAAAAAGAGTAGATCTATGTTGTCACATTTATTTCTAAAGTATTCTTATTTAAAACAGGAAACGTATTAATTACCTTATTTACCCATTTTTTTACTTGTCTTTAACGTCCCTTATCCCTATTGTACTTTATTAAAGCAAACACAATGTTTAATTTGTGTTTTATTTAATAATATCAACGAATTTCCGAATACGTGGCAACTGCGAAAGTCGTAAAGTAAACGACAAGCTGTTCATCCTTATTTAACATACATATTCTTGTATTTACGCTTTCTTTTCTCTGAGCTTCAACGACGTTGATTGGTCGAATCAGGAACCAATAAGCGACTGCACTCGAGGTAGTAGGAAAACAGGGCGTGATGTTGGGTTAATTTGCGCGCGTTTCTTAACGGTAAAAATTTGTGGTAAAATTATCAGTGTATTTATTCTTTGTGTCGGTGTTTATACTTATTTGTGTTAGTTAAAAAAGTAGAAGTACATATACTAGAAGTATTCTATAAAATAGTATACGAGTATATATTAACTGAAATGTGCCAATGGTAAAACAGGATACGCACGCCCATGCATCACCGCATTTTACCAGATCGGCGAAGTCATTCCACTTTGCTTAATTCTGGTTTTTACTGTAAAACAAGTATAAAAAGAAAAGAAAATTGACGGGTCCGAGCGATTTTTCAAAAACTTTACCATTAAAGGGATATTTCTTACAACTGATATAAGCAACATTAAATGCACCACTTCAGAATTACGTGTTTGTCAAGTTAGTTTGTCAACTCAGTCAACATAAATGATCAATGTTGTTAAAAAAATACTACAGTTATTAACCTGTAAATAAGAGACTAACTTAATTTCACAATGTACATATACAATCTTACTGAAAACTATGTATTTACCTTCACTTGAACATCTACTCAACAAGGTAGACGCTTGCGCTCTTGCAGCCGTCGCCATTTCTGTTTCTCCAATTTTTACTGCAATATAATGAAGATCCATGAATAGATCATGATGACTAACATCTACCGCTAGTAAAAATGCAGTTTCAAACATATTTGCCCTAACCAATTGGTGGAAAAACCTTCTGGTCAACGAGAGTACCTGCAATGACAAAAAATGAAATTAAAATTGTACTAAGGTGATGAAAATGTACCTGGCCTCCAAACCGATGCCTAAGCTGGGGTTTTATTGGAACAGGACTGTTATGGAAACTACCTAAAGCATTTTGTATATGCTGGGCAATATCCTCGGACAAAGATTGCCTCATTAAGTATGATACCACTCTTTGCAGTGAACAGAAACTTTCCTCGTTAAACTCCCAACTTAAAAGCAACTTAATTGCCTTATCCACCTTCCCCAAGTTTAAATATTTCTGTATGAGAGCTTTAAACGTTAACGATCCTTCAATATGTGTTATAACTGCTAGCGGCCCTTGTTCTAAGGAAAGGAATATGTCTCTAGGTCCCCAGCTGACAGAAGCTAAACTAAACTGCATGTTGAAGTAACAGGAAAGGTCTATGATAGCTACCGGAGTGCAATCTTCCCCCAAGACCTGGCTCTTGATACAGTTTAAGGCTGTATCGTAATACTGCATCTGGCCTCGATCATTGGTTACAGCTACTACAGCACCTTGAGAGTGCCATACGGCAAAAGTGGCAATGAAAGCTGCTTTGACCGTTATAGTTGAACCCCTGTTCCGGTCCAGTAATGCTAGAGAGCCGTCTATGCAGGAGATCAGGAGTCTGTCTTCAGAATTGTTCAAAGCAGAGCAAACTATGTGACTCTGCAAAGGTACAGATGTCACAGATATTCTTTTTAGGTGATTTCCAATTAATTCAAAATTGCTCACTTCTGCAGAAACTGCACCTAAAAAAAATTTAGTAAACACAGGGTGTTTTAAATATATTTGTGTTTCTAGAAGTGAAAGCAAAGTCAAACATACTGAGACAGAATTTCACAAACTAGGCAATTGTCCATACTTGATACATTAGTATGGTGCTCGGTATCATAACACGGATTGGTTTTATTACCTCTCTGTGTCACTTTTTGTTCCACTACAATCAGGGTACGGCTGCAAGTTTTGCTAACAATAACTTGGAGTGGTTCGCCATCTGTTTTCTTATATGCTAACAATTCTGGACCTCTAGCTCCTATCCAATAGAGGTGTAAATTTGCTCTCTGATAATCTTTCGCCAAGGGACTCCAGGGCTGAGGGTGTTCAGCTCCGGCTTTGCCCCATACAGCTAACCAATCCCCGTGATAATGAAGTTTCCTTCTTGGCCCACCTTCCAATACCCACCCTTCCTTCCATTGGCCTCCAAAACCAAAAACGTGACCATCATTGCAAATGCATATAACTTGGTTATCTATTATTATGCCTAAAAAGTTATAATAAATGCTAACATCTTAAATATACGAAAATCTTTTCAATTCAATTTTTCAACTTGCCAGCGAATACAAACCCAGATTTGTATTCGCTTGGATACACTGACGTTCTGCCTCGCAAATACAAACAATTGCTCGTCAGAAAATATATCAGTTTTGATTCTAATAACGCACTATACTATTAAAATTGATAAACTAGTCTTGTAACATGCCAAAAACGCTTTATTAATACTTACCATCACAAATTATATTAGCCTGTAGTTTTGCAGATAACTGTTTATCAAATGTAATACTGTTAATATCACACGTCTTATTGTTTATCACAATATTCACTAATAATCCTGTGGATAGAAGAAGTTTTAACTTATTTTCATCCCTTGTAAAAAAAACTATCCTGTTATGAATCAAATATTCTTCCAGTTCTTTTAGTCTATCCCTTAATTTTTGTGGTCTCTTATTAACAGGGCTCCAAATCACCCCACGCTGTTCACAATATTGTTTTTTACTTTGTGCAACAGGAGTATCAGTGTTATCCTTTTTACTATAGTATCTAGAAAAATATTAAATAAGTACACTGAACATGGATGTTAAAAAAACTCACTTAAAAGAACCATAATCAATGTATTTTATAATAACATCTTCTTGGATTGTCCAAAAATGTAGCTCACTTAATAGTGTTACCATTTCATATGCTTGAAGTCAGATATATTTGTTCAACTACATTAGGAACTACATATTAATTTCAGCATTAGTGTTGAATAATTCTCCTAGATCATATTTTCATAAATCGTGTAAGTGGGTAGGTATACTACCTTTTATCTAACCTTATGTCTCAGGAATAGACAAAGGTGGTCCCAGGTCACCATTACATAATAAGGTCCTCTGTGATAAGGTTTAAGGCAAAATTTTATCACAAAATCAGATGATGCATATTAACATCCCAAATATAAAAAATTTAAAACATCTGTAGACATTCTAATTTAGCAAACAAAACCACAACAATAATCTGTGACCACAACATTGTGAAAAATGGTGAGGTGAACACCAGAATACAGAATATTTTTATATGAAGCAACAAGTCGGTAAATAAATACCACAGACTAGTTTCTAAGTCTATGGTATGCTCTAGGAGTTTGTGAACATAATGGACAAAGGCAAAAAAAACAAGAAGAAGATTTATTCTGCTCTTATGCTCTTATGTTCCGTGATCTGTCCAAAATGTCAAATCCTTGTATTTTTTATTTTATGAGTCAAATGTCAAATAATCGTTAAATATAAAATGATTGATGCCAAGTTGGTGAATATTCATTTTCTATTTATTGGAAAAATTTAAAAACTATATAACTATATAACTAAAGTTAAAATGAGTACATACTATAAATTTTTTGTTTTATGTGCATTAGTATCTGCAACATATACTTTGCCAGATGAAGGAAGGTGGGATTACAATCTGACTGCGGTAATAAATTAGTTTTAGGAGAAAATAAATAATTTTTTTTAAATATTATTTGTTTTAGGGCTATGTAAATATATATTTATCAAAAAGCTTATACAAAGGCGCACAGGTTTTTATACGAAGTAAGTTTACAAAATATAATTAAGTACGTTTGACTAAATGATTACCTACTATTCAATAAATTCTCTACCTATACTAAAAACAGCTAATATTTAGCACTCATTGGAGTATACCATGTGTATGGAAAATTGGCAAATGACATATTAAACATTTGGTACTTGTTTCTATTTTAGTAAACTGTGATACAAAGATTCCAAATTCGAAAGTCCGCATAAATCTGGCAATATTGCAGTCAAATTGTTGGGATATTACAGATGCTCTGGAGGAGATTAAACAAGTATGTATATAAAAATACTTGGTAGTTGTTACTGAATAGGAAGTTATACATTTTGTACGTTAAATTACATCATCATCAGCACCTTGTTGCAGATAATGTCTAACTTATTTGTGGTGCATTTTGATGATCCATAGTTTCTTTTGGGATTACACCACCTGTAAAATAATTGCTGCAGATGTCACAAAACAAAGTATAAAATAAGTTACACAAAGATCAGTTTTAAAGTTATTAGTTTAAACATATCGTGGACTATAACAGATTCTTATATACTTGCAGTTCCATTGAATTTGCTCCACCCTATATACGAACTATTCTACGGTGTAATTTCAACATGTTGTATTAACTCTAAGAATATTTCTAATTTTATACTATTTACACTTTTTTTTAAATGTTTTTTCTGTTTATAGTTCAAAAGGGTTTTATATCTAAATAGTTTCATATCATGATTTGTTTAGTAAAAATTTGATATTGAATATCTTTTATAGGAAATATCTTCTCCGAAACCAGTCTTCACGAACTCCTCGAAGGTCTACCTCGATACTGAAATATATAACTGCAATGACCACTTCTTCTTCAGAGAAGCAGAGCTGGGCCTGGAAAAAAATTTACATAACACGGCACAACCGGTCCATATTATAACCCATGATGGTGTGTATGTTTTAGCCCTAAAAGTGAACACAAACACTTCTGAATTTAGCGTTGGTGTCCATATTGAGATGAAAAATGATTACGGATATTTATCTGCTGTGGATTGGCCATTATTACCCTTCTATGGATTTATGTGTATATACTATGTGATACTGGGACTAATATGGTTGATTTTGTCATTCCTTCAGTGGAGAGATTTGTTAAGAGTTCAGTTCTGGATAGGAGGAGTAATTCTTCTAGGCATGCTCGAGAAAGCAACATTTTATGCTGAATATCAGAGTATCAACAATACTGGTACTCGAGTACAAGGAGCTATGCTTTTCGCAGAATGGGTATCCTGTGCCAAGCGAACCCTTGCACGCATGCTTGTTGTAATAGTGAGTTTAGGCTTCGGAATAGTAAAACCAAGACTTGGAGCTACTTTACACAGGGTAGTAGGTGTTGGATTGTTGTACTTCTTTTTAGCAGCATCTGAAGGTTATCTAAGGATAACCAAAGCTAAAAATGATCCCAGCAAAGACTTGTTGGTGGCCTCTGTACCTTTAGCAGTGCTCGATTCTGCAATATGCTGGTGGATTTTCTCTGCCTTGGTTAACACAACAAGGACTTTACGATTGCGTCGCAATGAAACTAAATTAAACCTATATAGACACTTTACAAACACATTGATATTTTCAGTAGTAGCATCAGTATTTTTTATGTTATATTGCATAAAAGTACATCACTTTGTAAATTGTTTAACTGTCTGGAAGGATATTTGGCTGGAGGAGGCCTACTGGCATATCCTCTTCTCATGTTTGTTATTGGTCATTATGATCTTGTGGAGACCTACTAATAATAATCAGAGGTATGCATTTGTTCCTTTGTTAGACACAGGAGATGATGCGGATGAAGAAGAACAATTGGTAAATGATGCTTATGGAGTGAAAGTTAGAGTACATCATCCCAAGCAATCTATTTCACCAAGAGTGTCTGTTGATGATGACCTTAAGTGGTTAGAGGAAAATGTAAAGAGTGATCCTGCTCTTCCAATTTTAGATTCAGACGAGGAATTAGTTAGCACTCGTTTTGAGGTCTCTAAAATGCAGTAAATTTTCCATTTTTAATTTTTAGCCATATTTTCTAAAGTGTTACTGTTTATATTTTACGCCGTTAGAGTATTTATTTATTTAATAGGACATTTGTTTAGTTTTTTTTTATTTTTAAGATGTTTAATATAATTAAATTATGTTGCTGTGAATTGATTCGACTTTTTTTATTTAGTTTCTTAAAAATGTTGTTTATACTTTGTATATTAATGGGTGCAATAGAATTAATCTCACTTTATTCTGTAATAAAAGCAGTACCTACTCCAAGAGTAGTAAACATAACTTCTTAAAAAACTTACTATAAAAACTGATAGCCACAAATTTAAATTTTTAATCTAAGCTTTGTAACATAATAGAATTTATAGTTTAAATATTGGCAAAATATCCTACTAATAAAGTTACTCAACATGTTTTAGAACCATATTTACTAGTAGTTTTAATAAAGTTTGATTATGGCGCATCATTTATACTATATCCCTGGGATATAGATCCAAACTGAGAGATGGGGGTTACTGTTGATATCTAAACAAGGATTGAACTTTATTATTTAAAAACGAAATATATAAAAGGGAATCAAAATGAATTCTTGATAATAATTAATTAATTTGACAGTGATGCTATCTATACTTAGTGCCGTATTATTTTTGAGAAATCGTTAGTAATGTATATCTATCTTTGAAGGAAGTTCCTTTATTCATAATTCTATAGCAATACCTTTATTTACAAAATAAAAATTGTTATATCTATATGTTATAAGAATAAGTAAATTAGCATTTTTAATTTATCTGGAGGTTTGGTCAACTCCAAATTACAGCAGTAGTCCATGGTCTGTGTTTTCAATATATTTTTAATTTGAATTGTAATTTCGACGTTGTTTAAACATTTTAATATCTTTACATTGTTATTACTTTTATTTTTTTATTTGTATAATTCCTGGGGTTTACATTATCTTTACAGCAGAATTTACCTTATCTTTAAACATATTTCACATTAATTGCATTTCTAAAAAGTCTAATCAGATGTTGGGTTTTATATTTAGATCTTGCTATGAGTTTAAAAATCCCAAAGCTATTACGGCATTGTATATGGCCTATGTACACAGTATATTAAATTTTGGATCTCTTATCTGGAACCCCATGTATAACGTCTATATTAACAAGTTGGGAAGCATACAGAAGAGACTCATAGATTATGTTAACAAGAGATGCTTTGCTCTAGTCAACCAAAGATGTGTGACCCGGACCCCATTGAATTTATTACCACTTGAGTATATCGCAGGAAAATTACTGTTAAATTTCTTTTTAAAATAGTAAACCAATAGGTTGACTTGTGACATTGTGTATTGTTTAAAATTTGCTATCCCATCTTACTTTACCCGACAAACGCTTCTATTTTTCAGTGAACAGTCAGTCACAAATTACTACCTACTCCCCACTCAATCGTGCTACCAAAACGTATAATAATTTGTCACAGATTATCTGTATAGACATATTTTCTGACAGTTATCTGAAGTTTAATAATTTATTAAAACGATATTTTTACAATATTAATGGAATCTGGCACATTGAAGCGCTCATTTTTATATCATGGGTCATGGTTGTAACATGTTATTTTTGTATATGTAGTAGTACCTACTTAGATTAATTGAATTTATTTCTTTTTTTAAAAATATTTACATAAATAATATTTATTTAGAATTTTTAGAAAGTTCACCCATAAATGTAAATGTCAATTTATGTATTTGGTGAATACTTCTCTTGGGTTCGTCCCGTTTGTATCCCTTTTTCTCGAAATAAAATAAATTTGAATTCCAGCCCATCAAATTTGTCTTGTAAAAGGCAATCTATTACTGTTCCGTCGTAACGTAAATCAGGAAAATGTTTAAGAAATTTAGTAAATATCCTGTGCGACCTGACAATTTATAATACTAATATAGCCTGGCAAGTGGGCCAGTAACAGGCATTGTTTGCCTTTCCTTACTGTTCTACCTACGCTCCATTCCTTGACCCTTCTTGACCTGAGCTTCTATTGAATGTCGAGATTTCAGTCTATGTGACCACCAGTTCAAAACTTGTATTCTAACATACCATCCTTACTGATAACCTAGCAGATATTCTGGTGTATCACCCATTGATTTATTACAAAACCAATTTTTTTTTTCGACAAGATTCACACAACATAAGTGCCTACATTAAATATCCTCCTCAATGAAAAATTATAAAATATAATGAACAGTGTGAAAAGAAAGAAGAAAATGTATGACTGATTATTATATTTATTGCTATTTATTTACAAAAAAAATATCACAAATACATATTTGTCAATTAAAGTAAATTTATAACTTCATATTTTATGTAAAAATTATATAAATAACACTATTTTTCACATTTGCTTTACGATATTATGGGGTTTGTTGTTGCAACAACCTGATTACATACCACAAACTTGTAAAATTTCTTAATAAAAGAGAAATTATTGACTACAAAGTTTATGTAGACCTAAACTTTACTCTGCATTAGATGTGCAGCCTTGTAACGAGTATATAATGTACAAACTTTTGTTTGCATACACAACTTTGGTTTTTCTTTTTGAAAAGGTTTATTAAACTTTGAAAACAATCAAGAAAATATACAATGTATGTTCACATTATCTTTAAACTTATTTATATTTCAAATATATAAGTAGTGCGAATAATAATGTTTACAGCACTAGGCTACCCAATCCTAGGTCCTTTTCACATTATTTATACATTCAGTTCAATTTTACATGACATACTTATATCAATAAGTTATATATCAGTCACTATAGAAAGAGTTTCATAGCTACCTACCGCTGTACAGCGTATATACCGCTGTAGCAGCAGCAGGTATATACGCCATATAACTTACAAAAACTATTTCAAATTATTTTTTATCTCCATGCATAATTCTGTCAAACATTTTGAATACTTAGCTCTAGAATGCTTAGTTATAATTTAAAATCTTTTATTAAAAAAAAAGAAACACTATGTTGTCTTCAAATATGTTAAAATTCTTTGGAAACATTTAAGAAATTTTCACTCATGTAATTTAATTACTAAAAGCAACAACCGACGTATATATTTTTTTAAATTGTTTATACTACAATAAATAATCATATTTGGAGATTACGTATATTATACTTTACCTCTTATAATTTTTCAACTAATCACACAAAATTTGCAATACTGATATTCATTTGGTCACAGATTCTTTATAACACTCCAAAATATGGCTCACTTATTGGTCTGCTGAATGAACAACTTATTCTTCTGCCTCGTTATCTTCGCTTGAGGGGTAGGTATAACAGACTGCAACTGTCTCGGCACAATTTCATGCCTAGCAATGCTGGTGATCCTCGTTATCAAGCTGCTGCTCTTACCAAGTTGTTTACTTGCAGTACCAACTGCTCGTGGCAGTACCTTATTGCCTAGGACTCGTGAAATGACCTGATCGCCGTCACCATTACCATCATCTGCTAAATGCCGCAACACCAGGTGAATTTTGTCTTCATGTTGTTGTTGCAAAGAAATTATTCTCCTCTCGCCCTCTAGGCGGACTTGTTGCAAAGTATGGCCTAAGTTCTGCATTCGACACAAAAGGCTTTCATTCTGATTTTCATATTCTACCACTTGCATCTCTAATTTCTTGCTGCTGCTACGCAAATCCACTACCTAAAATACAATGCGTGTTAATAATATAAAATAATATATCGACCGGTTCTACAGAATATACCATAAAGCCATATACAAAGTGAATGAGAGAATTGGGAACATTTTCAAAACATGCACTAAATTTATTATGTTCTTAAATTTTGGAAACAAGATGGTCGACTGTATATTGTCGCTGTATCGCTGTAACCATAATATGAACAATCAATGGGTACAGTGGCGGTTTTACCATAAGAACTGCGGAGCTGCAAAACACAAAATTTTATGTATTTAAGCTTTTAAACATATTAAATATCAACAAAATATAAAATATTTAAAATTTAAAGAATCCAAATGTTCTCGCGCTAAAATAAATCTAGGAGCTTATATTATTATTTATTAAGACACGAGCTACCCCCTTATGCAACCGCAACCTGATATACAAAATGTGTCCACAGCGAACAATTAAATGCGTCCTTTGTTTTTATTGGCTAATCAGGCACGTGACCCAGTACACGAATATATGGGATTATGTGGCTGCAACAACAACAGCCACAGCAGTAAATTCAGTGATATTTCATAATAGGACGTGGTACGTGGTCGTTTATTTCTATGAGCGGCACGGGTAAATATTTTCGTTTAGGCGTCCACGGATATTATACCTAGTTACTAAAATGAATAGCGTTTCGTTTTTACAATAAACTTTATTTGGTTCTCTGCCTAATGGGGATAAACTGAAAATAAAAGAATTAGGTAGGCCAGCACCACAATTAAATATTGAAGTTAGTGGAACAAGCCGAAGTAAAAGTTACAAAAAACAATTTAACAATAATGTATACACAAAAACAGTGGATGTGCGGGTGCTAATGTTAATCGCAGAGATCATATCACCCCTTATCTAAATCAGCATAATTGGAGTAAAATGAATGTCCGTAGAGTTATTCATTATTGCTGTTTCATTCATAAAATTTTATTAACAAATAAGCCATCTTATCTTGTTTCTAAACTGGTGTTTGGTGATGACGTATACAATCGAGATAGACGAGATAAATACTTGATGCATATCCCTAGGCATTCCACCACATCTTTTAAGGGTTCTTATTCCTATAAAGTACCATACATTTATAATTCTCTTCCACTAGCAATAAAAAATATTAAAAACTTTACTAACTTTAAGTTAAAATTAAAAGAATATTTCAAACACCAATAATAAAAAAATCTCTTTTCTCTGCTCATTATCACTGTTATTTTCGGCTGTCAACAATGTTCACTTTCTTTTTATGTAGTCTTCATACTTTAGGATGAGTATATTTTCTTGTTTTTCTTATAAGTTATATATTATTAATATATATATTGTAAATTATAGATGTAAACTATTTTCAGGTTGGGCTAAAGCAGCCCTAGGCTGAGCCCCGCCTCAATAAAGTCAATTATTATTATATTATTATTATTATTATATACAAAATGCACTCTTTTGTTTTCCGTGCTTACTTTTCGGTGGGGATAAAGCATGGACAATATAATATACGGCGTGACAGATTTAGGTCATTTAAGTCAGAGCATCAAGAGACATGAAATAACAAAAAATCATTTGTCAAATGAGGTTAACTTGGCCCTATTAGGTAAAATAAACATAAGAAGTCAGTTAGATACTGCATATTGGGATAATATAAGGAAACACAATGAACAGATAGAACTATATAGAATGGTCACATGGGCATGGCCGGGATTTTCTGTGATTGTTGTACCGGGAATTAGTTGTACGGTCCCGATTGAAATTGCCGGTTGAAGTTCAGAAGTACCAGAAAAACGTGTGACCTTGAAAATTTTAAAAATTTTGCAGCTACGGTCAGACTTAATATCTCGGAATTGGATTCGACCAATGTGATAACCCTAAGCAGAACACATATAATTAATGTTCATGTGCCGCCACTGCTCCCACCTCTTCATTTGCTTTCTATATTAGAAATATGTCATTCCTACATCATACCAGCATTCAAATCCCTGCAAAAAGCTACATTATACTGAAGAATGCAGAGTAACAAACCTTTTGGAAATATTTATGTAACAGCACCCTCATTTCATTTTCGTTAAGTTTCATTAATCTATCCATCAGCATTTTATCCCCCTGTTCCTCTACCCTCTCCAATGCCCTTTCGCTTACAGGCCTATGTCCACAAAGAATCTCATTTTTGTATTCAATTGCCAGGTCAATCGCTTCAACAGCTTCCTCATATTGTAAAAGCTTTCTCTCCTCAATATCATTGAGAATCTTCTTATTCTGAGATTTGGTGTCAATTTTAAATTTTTGCTCAAGAAGATAGTCACGTGTTTTGCGTAAATTACGAATTTCATGCCTAAGACATTCTAAGTCTTCATTAGATAGTATCATATTTTTATTAATCTCATTGAAGTCGGGATTACTTCCCTTACTAATTAGAGCTACGGCTTTTAAATCGTCACTTTTCTCCACGCTATTCATGCTATCCTCTTTGGAGTTATTAATTTTAGTAACTTCGTCTTTTATCTGAATTTCATAGTTTTGCTTCCGTTTTTCTTCCTTTTTCTTATATCTTTTCAATTTCTCCAACTGCTTTTTTGATGTACGTAAACTACTTTCTAGTTCTTTTAACTTTCTATCTCCATCTTCAGTGATATTTTTTAAAGACTCTACATCTTTCAATTTAACCTCTATTTCCTCTAATTCAATTTTATATTTATCTTCCAAGAAGTGGTTTTTCTGCGTCTGAGCCTGTATCACTTTGCCTTGTGCATTTTCCCATTCTTTTTTGAGCCTTTGGTACTTTTGTTCAATTTTCATATAAGCACTGGACTGTGTATCTTTATGTTTTAAAAATTGCTGCATCAAATTTTCTTTGACTTTAATTGTCTGCTCTAAGTCACTAATTTGCTTTTGGCACCCATTTATAGTCGTATTTATCTGTTTGAGAACTTTCTTCTTCATCTCATAAGTTAATGGAGCATCTGAACTGTTCTTTTGCTCATTCTCTGGAATGGCATCTTCCTCGCTAAACTTCAATGAATTCATGGATAGAGGTAAGTCATCCATCGAATGTATACTTCCTCTTCTGCCTCGAGCCCCTTTAGAACGATATGTATTACTAGAACTAGTTACACTGTCTTTAGTAAATAAACTTGTGTTACTAAGAGCAGCGTTGGCATCAGAAATTAACGAATCTGTGTTGTTTTTAAAAGATTCCATAAAAATATCTAACTTTTCAAGCAAACTTTGAGATTCTTCTTCCTCAATTATTGCCTCTTCACTATCGCTTATACATTCAGTGCTATCTTCAATTTCCTCTTCAATACGTTCCAAAGATCGATGGGGCTCAGAATTTTCACTAAGACATTCTTCACACTCTTGCTTTAGAGTTAACCAATGAGATATTTGCTCCATTTCAGTTTTATTCAAACAACCATTTAGCACTAGTTTTTGAAACAACTCTTCAGCATTTGAGACTAACTTTAGCAACTGGTTTGCAGCAAATTGTAAGCCAAACACATCAAAACTGTCTTGTGACATCTCATAAGTAGTATATGAATTGACAGTTACAGTATTTTTGACCAACTGTGCACGTATTGCTAATTGAAGAGTATACAAAGTATCTGTAAAGTCATTTAACAGTGGCGAAACACAGCCTATTAGTAGAGTTTTAGCACGCCCACCAAAAGAATCTCTGAGTAGTGTTGTCAATACTGACTGGGCATATGGAATCTGATTGACATTAAAATGACTTAGGCAAGGTTCTGACAATGTCATAATGCAATTTTGAAGAGCCTGCAGACCCGTGTCCACTGGTATGGTTTGCATTAAACCATTACTGTCATACACTACTAATTTCTCACTTCCCGCCAAGTCTGCAAAGCTAGCTGTAGAAACTCTATGCTGAATAATAGCATCTGCGGACCACTGTTGTTCCAACGTAAGAGTAAACAAAGTATGAGCATTCTTTGAAGACACATTAGACATACCCAACTGAATCAGTTGAAAGGCATCCAAAATATCTGCACATTCTACACTTCCTCCTCCTAGCAAATCATGCACGTTTTCACCACAAATCTGAGACCAAGTTATATGTACAGAAGAATTTCGGTCTCGGTACTGACGTACTTTAGTGAAAACTTCTCTAACAAATCTTGGAACAATTCCATACTCTGCTTCACTTGATGCAAAATGGAATCCAGGTCCAAATAAGGTGTAAGTTTTACCAGTACCAGACTGCCCGATCCCAACAATGGAAACATCACATCCTTCTAATAAAAAGTTTATTAAAGGGGCAATAATAGTAGAAAACAATGTATTTTGGCAGCAATTTACAGGCAATGCATAATTCACTGGATACACCTGGTTATTTGAGAGTTGTATTGAACTGTTTAGAGGATTACTTTGGACGCAGATCATTTCCCCATTGTATTCTACAGGGCAAACTCTGATTGCTGTTTCAATATGAATTTCCATTTTTTAATTTAAGCATTTGAAAAATCTTAACAAAAATACAAAATACGTTTAATACAAACGCATAACCTAAATCACAAAATATCTAATAAGTACCTCAATCGAGTTGATAGAGGGCAGGCCATGGTCATAGACGACAAAACAAAGAGGAACGAAAATATCAAATAAGAGGTCCTAATTCCATAGAAAAAGAACCACGTTGTCAGCATTACTGCCATCTATAGTTCGGCTGCTCGTATTAACAACATGGAAATAGGAAATGAGATGCAGAAAACTGTGCTAGGAACCTATCGAGTTTCATTAGTTTTGATAGTATGCGATAGATAACTCTGATTAAAATAGCAATTGCAGTTTTATTCACAGAAAATGAAAGCTCGTATTCGCAATCGCAACTGCTAATGAAAACTTGCGACTTAGCTCATCTCTACTAAATTGCACTGCAGATCATAGATAAAGTACTTTTCTTTATTATTTTTCAGATCTTCAGAATTTATGTCATAGATTATATACAAGCAAGGAATTTATACAAGTCACAAATCAACTCTCCTCTCAACCATGCATAAGTGAGTTCCTTTCACACTGATGAGCTGGTTAGCAATTCGTGTCAGCTGTACGACTGTTCTTGTCATTGGCATTGGAAATCTCTTTAATAATCTGTGTCATTGGGTTTCTTCATGGCTTCTTGCACATCACATATGCTGCTCCCTCCTTGCCCCTGATGCACATGCACACCCAGCAATCCCAACATAGGATGAAGATTTGTTTATAACCGTTCTGTTCACAAACAGTTCGTTACGTCTTGAGCATTGAGCCCAAGAGCAAGGAGTGCATGAAAGGAAGACGCTAAATCTGTGCTCTCAACGCTCATTTGAATCAAGGATTTTTAACAAAAATCCTTGCATTTGAATATCTGTCAGAATGTCAAAAGTCAAAACAAGACAAAACTTCTCATTCAGTTGTTCTTTGGTATATCAGGTTTTTGAGGACGATAGAAAGAAGAGATATTTAATTTTTTTTTATCAATATTCATCCATTGAATAATACATCATTTTTGCAAGTATTTTAAACGTAATATAAATATGACTTCTCCAACAGCAGCTGGTGATTCAAATAAAGGAAGATCCGTTGTTTATAAAGATAAAAGTAAACCTACTGATGTCAGGACTAGTAATATAAATGCCGCAAAAGGTATACATTTCAGTTTTACTAAAAATTGTCATTATACCATAAAATTGATTTTATAGTATATTTTCGTCAACTGAATATTGTAAAATATGTCTTCTAGTAAGCAGTTGTTTATATTTATGTAGAAAAACATATTTTCATTTTCAGCTGTTTGTGATGCAATTCGTACAAGTTTGGGTCCGAGAGGAATGGATAAAATGGTAATTATTTAGAAAATTGAACTTCCAACAAAGATTATGTTAGTTGTAAACTAAAAACTAAATAACAGAGTATATTAAAAGTCAATAATCTGTGAAGTACATAGCTGAGCCTTTTCGTTTTAACCTTGTATTTACACTCTAATTTATTTTTAAAATTATTTGAATAATTAACTATTAAATTCAATAATATATATCCATCTTTCAATAGAACATAACTTTATTTCTGTCTAAACCAATATTTTAAATAATTCCCAAATATATGAATATTTTAAAGCAATATCAAATGAAATGTAAAAATAAAGACTTCCACAACAAAGTTCAAAATGCCAGAAAACCTTCATTGGAAGCAAATGTAATGTTTTTTCTAATTCAAAGTTGCCAGCCATAAGAAAACTTAAAAAATTTATATGATTATGTCAATTCAGTTGAATATCAATAATTCCTACACAAAAAAATGCAAATAATGAGTCGAGGTTAGTTATGACCAGGAATGTTATTTTTAGATACAATCCGGAAACGGTGAAGTAACTATAACAAATGATGGTGCCACAATCTTAAAACAAATTAATGTTATTCACCCCGCTGCAAAAATGGTGAGTCCTGTAGTTAGGTGCATGGAGTTTAGAATTTAATTTATAATGTTGTAGTTGGTCGAGTTGTCTAGGGCACAAGATATTGAAGCTGGAGATGGAACTACAACTGTCGTGGTTATTGCCGGAGCTTTACTTGATGCTGCTGAAAAATTATTACAGAGAGGTATTCATCCAACAGCTATTTCAGACTCATTTCAGAGAGCTGCACTTTTAGCCGTAGAGGTAAGTTGTATATTCAATAAGTACCCCTACTAGTAAAAATAAAATACCAAAGTGTCATCATATCTGTGAAGTATACTTATCAATTTATTTAATTTGTTTTAATATAAAGGATATCCATAGTGTTTTTTTTTAATTGTTTAGTCTTAGAAAATTATTTATATATTTTGAATTTTACAGATTCTAAATGAAATTTCAACACCAGTTGAAATTACAAACAGAGATCTCTTGATTAAAAGTGCTTCCACTGCCCTCAATTCGAAAGTTGTGTCGCAACAATCTAGCCTATTAGGACCATTGGCAGTAGATGCAGTCCTTAAAATTGTAGAACCAGGTAATAATTACAGCCCTATGTGTACAATGCCAGAATTTAAATAGCCATGTAGTCATTTAAAACTGCTAATAAACAGGAGCTCCTATTTATTAGGCGTTTTAAGACATCAATCTAACAGTGTAGCTTTGATAATAATTAAATTTCACCACAGTTACTCTGCAATAAGGTTTTAAAGGAGCAGTTTAAATCTACAATTTATAGACTTCACACTTTGAATTTGTACCCCAGATAATATTCAGTTTGTGAACCCTTTTTTTGGAAAACTGAGCACATTCAGAACTCAACATCGCCAAGTCAACCGTATCAAAGATGTCATGGAAAGCTCATATGAAACCGTGTGCATATTCATCATGCAATCTATCCCTTAAAAGTCTTGAATCAGCCTCGGAAAACAGATCTGATGAATTACATAACACATTGTAATTTATAGGCCACGAGCAATCCTGCAACCTCTCCGACATCAAAGTGATCAAACAATTAGGTGGCACCGTCGAAGACGCAGAACTCATAGAAGGCATCGTTTTCCCACAAAGATCTTCTAACGTGTCCGGTCCCAAGCGAATCGAGAAGGCCAAAATTGGATTCATACAGTTCTGTATCTCTCCACCAAAAACAGACATGGATCATAATGTCATCGTATCTGATTATGCTGCTATGGATAGGGTTCTCAAGGAAGAGCGAGCATACATCTTGAATATAGTGAAGCAGATCAAGAAAGCTGGGTGTAATGTCCTTCTGGTGAGTTTTATAATAGTCCAAGACGGTGTAACTATGATGACAGATTAAATAGTTGTCATGCTAGCCCTTTAAATGTTTTACCAATGACTGTAGAATAAGAACTTATATTCTTAGCCTATGGCCTTCCGAGACAAATTGTTGTTTGCCCAAAAATGTCAAAGTAATTTTATAGGTTCAAAAATCAATTCTGAGGGATGCTGTGTCAGACTTGGCCTTGCACTTTTTAGACAAAATTAAGTGCATGGTAATCAAGGACATTGAAAGGGAAGATGTAGAATTTGTGTGCAAATCACTAGGTTGCAGGCCGATTGCCTCCTTAGATCATTTTGTCCCTGAAAACTTGGTATTCGCTGACTTAGTTGAAGAAGTTGGTGTGGGCGGCAATAGAATGGTTAAAATTACTGGTAAGTACAATTCCTCTGACATAATTTTACAGTGCAGTATCGTTTCACGGTTCCAAATATATATTTTTGTTGTGTCAACGGTCGACCTATTGTCGATTATCTTTAAGGACACATAAAGTTGGTTTTTATTAAAAAGTTTTGTTTGATGTCTTAATAAGACTAATTCATTTTACTCTATATTGTGATAGCTGCCACCTGATTGTTTTGATGAAAGTAAAATAAAATTTCAGATGTAGAAAGAAGAATGGACCTTTTCCACTAAATTGAATATTGCTATTTTATTAATATCAAACGTTATACTGGTACATAAGTAAAGGTAGAATCAACCCAATGTATTAAACAATTGTAATTAGCGAAGTTATCCAAGTACAAAGTGACCGGTCTTCTTGAATCATTTAAAACTGCGCGGTTCGCTGACATCACACTGCAGTAGCCAATAAAATGTAGACAAGTTAAAGAACGGCTCCACGTTGCCATATATAATTTTACTTTTTTCTTGGCAACGATTAAATTTACATTCTGGTAATTTTGAAATGAAAATATTATGTATTTTTAGGTGAAATATTCTCCATAAATTATTACTAAAGCAAATCAACATGATTATTTTACAATTTATCCCTTGAACAAAATAATTTTTAGGTATTTTTCGCTAAAGGTGACAATTTCGCTAAAGGTGTAACTTAGGTTATAAAACCTAACCTTCTTGTCTTAACATTGCGCACTTCAGCATTTAGAAAGTTCATATTTGTGACGTAGAAATCGTTAACCATTTCACTGTCAACTCTTGGAAGGTTGTCTGAATCAGCCTAAAGATATCCCTCTTCAATTGTATTCATTTTAAATCAAATTAATCAAAACACAAAACGAAAGTTATAGGTTAAGCACACTTCACTTGACAGAACACAAAATGTAGGGCAGCCAACTAGAGATGGGTCGAATCCGTATGATTCGTACAAATTATACGAATCAATTTAGTGATTCGTATGGTACGGATCATCGGTTATAAAAAGATTCGTACCACTGCGTTTGTACAAAACATCACAGTGCGCGCACACTGGGCACACACCGTACAGTGTAGCGAGTTATTCGACACATTGGTACTAGTATAAAGTGGTATAAATTATACTAGTCAGCCCAGCGGCTATCGTACGGCGTACGGCTGTACCCGCTATACGGTAAGATACGATACTGAAATGTAGTGTGTGGTTAGGTGTACAGAAATTTTGTTTGATACGAATCATTGGTACGAATCTTTTGGTACGAATCTTTTTGTAATCCGATTCGAATGATACGAATCATTGAAAAGAGTCGAATCGCCCATCACTACAGCCAACAGACAACAAGGAACTGGAGTATGACGTCAGTGGCGCTTTATTTGAAATAAATGGTAATTTTAACAATTTTTTCAAAATATACTGGCCAATAAAAAAAATTTAAAAAAATACTTTTTAGGCATAACTAAGTATATATTTTATAATAAGCGAATAAAACAAAGATGTGGAAAATGCCCATTATTAGATTAAAATTCCGTGCAATAATTTCATATTGCATTGTAATTTATTATGTATTTAAATATTTTACTCCACTGAGCTCAATTTTTCCTCAATATGACATTACTTTTACAAAAATATACTGATAATCAGACAGTCTTGCTGATGATAATTGCCCTGTTCTATACTTTTTTCGTTCAGGTGCCCAAAGTGCCGGGAGGACTGTTACTTTGCTTGTCAGGGGTTCCAACAAGTTGGTTCTCGAAGAGGCTGAACGTTCTCTGCACGACGCCCTTTGTGTGATACGTTGCCTTGTCCGTAAGAAGGCGCTTATTGCTGGAGGTGGAGCTCCAGAAATCGAGGTTGCATTAAAATTGGCAGCTCGTGCCAATAACGTGGAGGGTATCGATGCAATTTGTACGAGAGCTTATGCTAATGCCTTGGAAATTATACCTTTCACACTTGCTGAAAATGCTGGACTCAATCCCATACAGGTATATTTAGTTTTCTTTCAAAATTACATAGAGAGCTATTAAACTTTTTTATATCACCAAATGACATTTATTGCTGCCTATAAAATTTTGTATATTTTATTTCAGACTGTAACCGAGCTAAGAAACAGGCATGCCAAAGGTGAAACCTCGGCTGGGATAAATGTTCGAAAAGGTGCTATTACAGACATTTTGGAAGAAAATGTGGTTCAACCACTATTAGTTAGCACATCCGCTTTGAGCTTTGCCACAGAAACTGTCAGATCAATACTGAAAATTGATGATATCGTAAGTATTTTCCAATAAAAATGTAATATTTTAAACAATATTGATTTATCTTTCAGGTAAACACTATGAATTAAATATGGAGATATAGGCAAGATTTAACTTATTTTCTCTTTGTTTACTAAACATATTAGCTTTAAATTTTTTTTTTTAGATAGTTAACTATTAGAATGTATCTTCAATTACATTTTTTCACAAATAAAACAGTAACATATTACATTGAAGTGGATTTATTTCAATATTTTATTTAATAAGGTTCAGGTAAATAAAAAATTAACGATTTCAACACATTTTAAAATATATATAATTTAATAACTACTTAAGTATGTATGCACAAAAAAATACACTTTTATATTCTATCAATATAAATAAACAAAAATATCTACATTACTCCTTAGCTTTCAGCTGTTTAAGAATTTGATCAGAGACAACTTTAGTAGCCTTATCTGCGTTTGGAATTAAGAATCTATCCATGTCGGAAATTTTAAGGTTCTCTCCGTCGGGAACCCCATACTTGAAGGTGATGAGTTCCGGGTGGCGTTTCCTTGCAGTGATCTTAACGATAGCAGAAAGAGGCCTTTTTACAATGACTTCTGCAGCCCCCTTTATATCTGGTACTTCACGAAGAACAATTAGTTCTGACCGAGTTACAATCAGATGGCTTTTATACATAAAACCATTCAGTTTGACCTCTTGACAGGGGAAATGCTCAATTACTTCGGGGTTCTTAAAGTAACTCTGAATTTGCACCAGTTCTTGTTGATCATCATCAATATGCTGAAAAAAAAAGCAAGATGCTAAATATACTGAGTAACAAATACAGGGTTATTCCGAACTTATCTCTAAAACTTTGAGGATATGTGCATCCTTAAATAAGAAATCGATATCACCAAAAAAATTTATAATAAAAGTCTTAGGATTTCCCGTAAACAATGTTTAAAGTTACACCATTATAAAGGACTATTTAGATGGGCAACTGTACTTCAACGACATATGATATAACACATTCCTAAGAATGTGGTAAAAAAAAAGTAAACACGTTTTTGTACCTGGAACGCCTGGTTAAGACCGAGCGAATAGAGTTGGAGTGGGGATAATATCTCTATCGTCTATTCAGTCATCAGTCTATCTGTGTCCTCTCTCAGTGCCGGTGTTTTATTTATCGTAGGAGTGTTAACTGTAAAATTTTTAAAATGGCTCATGTGTACAGTAATGCTGAGTTAATGGACTGTTACCAGTGGATTATCAATTACGAGTTAGGTTTTGTGAGTGGTTGTTGCAGCAAAATGCTGAAAATCCCCAATTTACTTAATAATTTGCCTTTACAAGATCAGCAACCAGGAGGAACATTCGGTTTAGTGCGGCAAAATTGGATAAGGCGTGCCCAAAAGTGTGTACAAGTCGAGGAATATTATTTCGAACAGCTTTTGTAACAAGGTATGTGCAAATTTTTTATAAATTTCATGTTTCTAATACCTCGTAATCAAGTAGCGCAATTCTTCAAAATTAATGTAACAAAATTTTATTCATTTTAAAGACACGTCACTTTGGTCACATCTATCTATCTTTAAGTTTATTTTAAAGTAAAAACGCTGCAAATCTTTTTTGCGCCGGGTGTCGGTATACTCTCGGAACTTCCGAAGTTTTTTTCGTGCTAGCCAGTTTGCATTGTCAGTCTCAAGGACACTCCATTACAGTGGAGTAATCCGCCAAAAAAATTTTTTTTTGCACTACCACATATTTGTACATGTATGTTGAACATCCCCAAATTTTATTATGGATAAGTTCTGAATAACACTATAATAACTAATATTATACAGTTAAAATATAAAAGATCTGAACAATAGTCTTATTGTGTAGTGCTCAACGTTGGAAATCGTGGACTTGTCGCAATTTTCGTCCTCTGTTAACTTTATATAAAAGTTAGCCAAGTGCTTCTGTGTTTTTTTAATAATTTGCATATCTAAACAAAGCGGAGTGCCTCGATAGATATTTGACATTACTATCCACTATACCACTGCCAAATATATAGAGTACCTAATGAATAGTATCAGAGCGTTTGTCCTATTCACTGTATAAAATAATCCTTAACACAAAGAACTAGGACAGTTATAATGGTAACACTCAGTTATAATGGTAAACAAATAAAAATCAAATATACTCACATCAACATTCGTCACATTATCATGATCATCATCAATACTAAACACGGGAGCCACATCTCTATACCTCCTCCCAATCTTATCACTGCTAGAAACATGCCTCTCCTGAATAGGACTACTATTTGGATTCACAATATAATCGATCAGCTTCTCTTTCACCTCTGCAGATTTCGATTTCATTGCTGCAGATATTTTTCCGAACAAATCGGTAGACTGTCCAGATTTGACACTAAGCTGAGAGTTCTTCAAAAGGTAACTGGGAGCACAAACAATACAATTCCTGGGATTGTGATCTTGTAAAAATTCATCAATGTTGTCGGAAAAGTAATTGTGAATTGCTATGTATCCTCCAGTAAGTAGAGAAACATACTGGGTGTGTTTCTGTAAAAATGAAGCCACAACCATATGAGTGTACTGATCTTCTTCGTTACGGCCCGAACCAAGAAAGCACAAGTGTTCACCACCTTAAATAAAAACCAAACAATTATGCATAATGGTAAAATAAGGAATCAGTTTTATTTTGCCTTTATTAGGATATATTATAGTAGGCTGAACTATTTAAAATTGATCACTACTAGGTCACATGTAGGGCATAAGGTTTGTTTATGGTACCTAAGCATAGAACCAGCACTTTTCAAAAAACTTTTAGGTACACTTCCGTCAAGGTTTTCAATGCATTACCCCACAACATATGAAAAGTATAAATTATCTTCTAAAATTATTCTGGTTGCCCATTAAAAATTCTGATTTTATTTTATTTACCTGCACTTGAATTGTGTGCTAAAGATTGCCTTTGAGCACTAAGCAGGCCCTGCACGGCTGTGGCAAATGCACCGGGTTCCTGTAGCATCAAATTGCAATCCAAGTGAAAAGCCGTAGGTAAATGCCCTGCATTGTAGTGTTCAATAGGCCTGCAATCCACCAAAAAAAATCTCACAGCATCAACATTTGTAGTGTCCTGTGCTGAGTTTTCAACTAACTCGTGCACAGACACGGGCAAACATAATGCCTGAGATACTAATAAGGTATTGTCTCCTCTCCCATTATACAATGTTTGCATAAGGTCATTCCTAAAAGAAACTGGCGTTTTGAGTGCATAATATTGGGCCAGAGTACAAAAGTCGGACACATCATCAGCTTCCAAACCGCAAGGCATGTTTGCAAGACACATTACTATTTTTTCTCTGCTTTCATCTTTCATAGAAATAATTTGGTCACGAGCATTAACCACCATTATCAAAGATAAGAAGAATATAAAGAAAGGATCAGATTGCTGAAAGTAATAATCCCACATATTTATAACCACTTCTAGATTGCATGTAGCAGCAAATAAGGATTGAAACCATGAAAGACAATATTTTTCGGGAGTGATCCTTTTTGTGTCCAGAAATGAACACAGTTCTGGATCGTGGTAAAGTAATAATAACCGTAATATATGAAAGGCATTGCCGTCAGTCTGGCAGCTGTGAGGTATGTAAGTATCTCTTATTGCTTCAAATAAGTTATAGGTGGTGGAACGTGGTACTTTAAGCGTGAGAATTGGTAATAGTAGTTCAATCCATCCATTATTGCGCACGTAGGGAATATTTCTACTTTTACAATAGAAAGTGAGAATAGATTCCAAGTCTGAAATTACGGAGAGTTTATCCTCTTCATCGTTGCCTAATTTAGACACAAAATTTGTACAATCTTCTCTCAGGACAGTCTGATTTGGTAAATCATAAACTTCATTAAAATGATCCAACTGGTTGCCTTTATCTCTTACGTCCAGACATATCTAAAAAGCAAATTATATAATGAATTCCAAATACATTTAAGCTATATTAATAATGACAGTTTTATAATTCTAAGTAAAAGGAGTTATTATAAACAAAGTGAATGTTTCCTTCCCAAATACAAATACGTCCTATCCCACACTGAAATATTTAAATATTATTTTCATTCTGTTTTGTAGATATATTTATGTGCACAAGGGCTCAAATAACATGAATTACAGAATAACAAACGCTAGTGTATTAATACTACGATTCCACCGCAAGTTCAAGTGAACAGCTGTCGGGATCATGGATGATTCCAAATCATCACAAATATTCGAATAAAGATTATAAAAAATGTATTATTATTCCACCAGCTGTCAACTGTAATATCAAGGAAGGCACAAACTAATTGGGCAATGTGGTTGGCGATTTTGATACTAGGACTAGGTAGTCTGAAGCTAATGCTTTATATTTATATTAAAATAAATGTTAAATGTCTTACCTGCCAAACTTCAGGTCTCAAATTTTCTGGTAAGGCTTTGCCTTTGCAGATGCAATAAATGTCTGTCGCCGAACATTCCTCCAAAAGTGCGTTTTCTAAGTCAATTACCCTTATAAACAAACAATTCTTATCTTATTTAGCAATAGGATTAAATTAAGTATATCATATATATTAATTTGTAACAAGAAATTATATAAATGAATTAAATACAGAATATGAAATATAGGAATAATCATAAACAACTTACCAATGATTGTCATCGTCCGAACAAGCCATTTTACATATTTTGACCTAAAAATTGTTATATTTATCTATGTATTTACCACATTATAAAATTATAACACGTCAAAAAGTGACACATCTGGGTTCTAGGAATATTATTTTTTCGGTGACACATCTAAGTGTTGACCATAGACTTATACTAAGTCTATGGATGTAAATTTATAAATAAGTGTGAAGTTGGGTAAAAGTTTAATAGACGAAGGCCAAAACAATCAAGAAGAAGAACTTGAAACGAATTTTTACCAACAAAGAATTTAAATTAGGTATATTCCTTGATTTTTTCATGGATTTTTACTGATATTTTAATTAAAAAAGCATTTCGCTTCGGTATTTTGATAATTAGTAATGTTTGGCAATCAGAACGTTAGTAATATTTCTCTTGTGTGCCTTGGGAAATATAGATATCCTATATTCTATATAAATATATAGAATATAGAAATCAATGAAATGTATTGGCCCATGCTAATTATCATTAGTTAGATGAAATGGGATACCGGGTATATGCAAATTACACATCCTATAACATAGACATATATATAGACATAGAAAATAATTGTTTACATTTAATTTTCTATCCATCCTAGATTACAAAACAACCACATTTTAGGTATTAAACCTTCACCACAGCCTCTACAGTCCACACCACAGAATATCGACAAGTCCACACTGTGCGATCTAAGGCCGTTCTAGGATATGACATTATTTAATGAAGTCGAGCAAAAATATTCTCAAATTTCTTATATACCTAGACAATAATTAACTAATAATATTGAGCATCAATATACATATTTGAAATTACCTAATACAAAAACAATAGAATTCCTTCTGTTCTGCCGATATGCTCTATCGGCTGTTTAAAGTCGGGAAGGAAATAAAACACATTGTGCACTTAGCATTAAACTTTATTAAATTAAAAATAGTTATTTTTATTGCTACATTTCACACGGCTTATCCATTAGTATAATCTTATGTCATCCATCACACACTATTTTGATGCAGAATAAAGTAAAATCTTTAAAATACTTCTGTGATGATGATGGTATCCCATCTTTTAACAAATTATTCTTGTATGTACAAGTAAAACATTATTTTGAACTGTCATATAAATTCTATTCTTGATACTTTTAAAAATTATACTATTTTTAATACACCATATTTAATCACACATTTACCAACAGCTATTCAATTAAACAGCTGCATTTCCCGAGTTTAGAACTTCAAGATTAATGAATTATTTTAAATTTTTTATCAAAAAATAAATGAAACAAAAACAAAATGGGTTTGAGGGAGAAATCAGTTGATTGTAAACATTGTCAAACTTGTATAATATCATGAGCAACCGAATGTAGATACAGCTGAGCTAAAAGCATGGGACATCATTTTCCAAAATTCGCCGTTTTATATTTGCAGTGTATAAAATTTTTATTTATTCCTTATATGAGTAGTCCAAACTTCATTTTTTTTTTATACAGAATTGTAAGAGTTTTGGGTGCAACCCCCTGCATCATCTTGTATATATTTAAGGTAAACTGTATATTTAAGAATTTATGGTAGTAGTACCTTTAAAATGTGTGGTCTCTGCGAGTTTCTTCTCAAATTAAATAAAAAAGTAAATGCACAGTCACTTACACTGTGACACACTGAATTAAAGATATGTACATCTCTTAGTTAAATAATGTTAATCTGTTAAGTTGCATTAGACAAAATATATTTTTAAATATTTGAATTTTCTTTAATTGGATTTATTATTGCTACAGTCAATTTATTCTGACTGTGGTTATTGTTCTGAAATTGGCACTACACATTTGCATACAGTCCGGATAAAAAGTATGGAACACAATTATTATTTTGGAATTCGCAAATATTTTGGGAAATTCCTCGGACAGGTCGATTTTTAGTTTTAACTGTGCATCTTTTGACTTTTGTCAAAAGTGTGTGGCATAAGCGCAGTGTTTTGGAAAGAGAACATAAATTGGTTGCTAGACTACAGGCATGTCAGTCTTTTTCCAACAAGGCTTACGGCACACTCTTTTGGTCATAACTTTCTTATTATTATAGATAGATCCATCAAATCCTATATTAATGTATTCGTGAGATAACGTCCTAACCAATAATGAAAAAATATATAGGATGTCCCTTTAAAAAAACAATAGATGACGTCATAACTCAAGCAGCGATGACAGCATTGGTAAAAACAAAGTCAAAACATGCGCTATTAAAATTAAAAATCGACCTGTCCGAGGAATTTCCCAAAATATTTGCGAATTCCGAAATAACAATTATGTTCCAGACTTTTTATCCACACTGTATATCAAATATACCATTTGAGACTTGTAAACATACTGTCTATAAATTATTACCTCTGTCTATAATATATATACTGTCTGTCTATAAGCACAAATTCATAATTTGTTTAAAACGAATAAATACATAAAATTCTTCGTAGAAAAACTAAGTAGGTATTCGTTTGAAATGTTGAGAGAAACAATAAGAACAGGCTGGTAAAGTTTTGTTAAATTGTAGTACAAATGTGTTATTTACTCAAAAATTGGCCATTTTGACACGCAGCTCTTTGATATTTGAATACTGTTTTCTTGTTTTTATTTTACAACATATTCCTAAAAGAATCATAATAATTTTCCAAATATGTTTGCCTTTATAGTTCAGTATGTTTCAGTCATTTTTTTTTTATTTGAAAAAAACAGCACATTCTAGTAAACTATTAACTGTTTTATAAAAAAAAAAATGAACAAATTAATATAGTATATAGATCAGTGTAGTTAGGTAACAATAATTCATAGGACCAAACAATGGTAAAAAGAGTTTATAGTCCTTTAAATTGGTGGCAGTAGTAATCGTTCATTGAAACGTGGTTCATACCAATAGAAAATTATGTTCTATGTTAGCCAAAATATGTATAAAAAAGTACTTAAAAAATCAAAAACATATTTAAAATAACTCATCAGCTTATCGGCATCCGATCAATTAAACGATAATGGAAAATGCTCTGGTTTTCTAGTGTTCTGCGCTTCTCAGTTCAAACAGTACAAAACAAAAATTAAGTTTCCTATGTGCGTTTTAATTTAAAACTGACCTCCATTACTTGTAACTTAAAAGATTATGGACTAGATATGAGATAAGAGGGAATATCTTCGGGGGTAAAACCAGTGCCATTTTTGTTATGTACTGCTTATACTGTACTGTACAGCAAAAAAACTCATACAAAAACCCTTAAAATAACATAGATCCTCTATAAATCATATAAAAATTACAAAAAAAATTAATACTAAGTTTATTTTAAATTGTTTTTTAAAAATAATGCTAATATAGTAATATATAAAATAAATAATTTTTACTAAATGAAACCCAAGCACAGAGAAGGATTTTGTTAAGGTTATGCTTGAATCCCATCTTAATATAGGAGGTACTTCAACAGTATTGGGTAAATTGCTAAGCCATCGGCCAGTAATACCCCTAAGCAGAACACATTTTGTGTAACCGTGTTAACTATATGAGTCTATGTATAAATTACGAATCCACACTTAAAAAATTTGAAACATGCAAGATGATGTGTCAGTCTTTTTTACTGATTTTTGTACTATGAAACCATGTCGTTCCAAGTACCGTTACTTGACTCACCATTACTTGAAGACACTACAACAGACAATAAGAAAATTACGAGCGATGTTCCCTCACTTCTCTACCTAATACCTGTTGGTTTAGGCATTTTGTCTTTCGGTCCCCAGACTCTTATCGTGTAGTCATCGGAGACTGAGACTAACATATGAGGATAGACAGGGTTCCATGACACACAGTTCACGGTCCTGGTGTGGCCCTGAAGTGTCGCTATAGGTTGCTCGTTTCTTATGTGCCAGATGTAAACCTATATGGACGTAAAAACACCGTTGAAGTATTCGATCAGAAAATTTTCCACTCTTCGAGGTAAATTTAAATGTAATATATCTTTTGAAAATTACTTGAAAATCTAATTTCTTGGAAATTAAAAGAATATTTTAGGTAATTTGTACTCATTTGTAATCATTTTTAATGTCACTTTTAATGAGAGCATTTCGAATTTTAATTTTAAATTTAAATAACAATTTCTGCATAATCTGAATATAAATAAGCAATTCTGTCAATGCACAACTTATGCTAGGAATTAAATACCTGATTGTCTTCGCTGCCGCTGGCAATAAAATCTTGGTTGGACCCGCCAAATGTTGAATGTATTGTAAAATGTCCCTGAGTAACTCCCTGATATTTCCTTACTAAGCATTTATCATTCAAATCCCAAAGATGCACTCCTTGGGTGGCAACATTAAGAAGGGCCAGTTGGTCTTTCTTGTCCACCGTAAATGACATAATGGGATGATCTTCTTGCAAACTAAAAAAAAGGAAAATTTGTAAGCAAAAGGACACACTTCTCGATGTATTAAGTGAAGCTGCATGAAAATAGACTTAATTTAAGTTTTCTGTCATTCTTAAAGTAAAGTAAGGGTTACACTAACACTTGATGGTCAGAGACTTCTTCAAAAACATAACCTCTGATCCTGTGATGTGTATCAGAAGCTAGAACAGTTTTGCCATCTTTCCTACACCATAATCCGTGTACTCTAACACCTTCCCAGGAATCTAACACATTTCCCTCCATATCGCATTGGTAAAAGTGGCCTCTAACTCCTCCCACCTAGGAGAAAGATAAATAACGATTTAATCATACACAACAACTTCAGAGAGAATTTTAAAATGTACCACAAATTTCGTGCCATCTTTGTTCCAAGCACAACAAGTGAGAGCATCTTCAGGTGACTGAGATACTTTGATAAATTTTTCCGAATCAATGTGCCATAACCACACTTCTGGGCTTTCCTCGGGACCACAGGCAATTAAATGTGTCGAATCTGGATTCCAGGCTATATATGCCGCTCCTAAAATATGTATTTTATTAAACACGCAATGATGACACAACAGCACAATGTTTAGCAAACATGAAAAGTTAATCATTTTTTATTTTATAAATGGTGTAAAAGATTATCTGTAAATTTTTGCTATAATTTAAATTCTGCAAAACTATCTAATTAAAATTTATTATCAGGAAACTGTTAAATTATTAGAAAGCATTTATTTAGTTTAAAATTTCATCTACTTAGAATTCATGAAATTTTCATCCTCCCTTGTAGTACACCACAGGTTCTTAATAAATGCTCACTATGTGATATCGTAAGAACTTTTTAAAGTAAGGAAAGTATTTTTAGTTTAATTGTGTCACAAAGATACAAAGATTAAAATAAGGTTCAAAAGTGAGTGGGCCAAAAACCAGGCTCTCCACTGCGACCATGTGAGAGTTATAATGTTAAATTAATGATAATTTATAAACCAACATATACCAATACTCTGTGATACCAATATATCAAATTGATTTTCTTGTAAACCACAAAAACCATTTTATCCTATAGTACTAAAAAGTCGTAACTGTTGTCCCATATATTAATCCAATATCGATCTATGCTATAAAAATTTTACTTCCGAACTTAGTTTTGACTTACCATAGTTATGACCTTCTAAGACTTTTCTAAGTGTCAGGGTACAACTGTCAGGATTGACGTCCCAAATAATTACGTTAGTATCCTTTGATCCAGTTGCTAGTTTGGTACCATCAGGTGAGAATTGACAAAACCATACTTCATCGCAATGGTCATTTAAAACCTTCAAAATATATTATCTTAATTTCCGAAGGTCAGCGCTAGTTTAAGAGAACTATCAAATATATGGCTGGTAATATTAACAAAGATGATAATTTTAAAATTTCACAAATACACTCGAGTCTCACTAATTCTGCATTAATAAAAACCACGGTGTGCCAGATTACTGGAATGTTCGGACTACTGGCTTGTATAAGAAACTTTAAGGTAAATGAAGCATTATAATGTGTCTTTTCGATCCCCCGCCCATCAGGGGCGCCTGACTACTGGACGTGCCGAATTATAGAGACTCTACTGTATACAGGGTGGGCGAAATTCGAGGCTCACTATTGAAATATCGGAAACGGTAAGAGATACGAAAACGGTTAAATTGGGGCAAAGTTGCGTAATTTTGTGACCAATAATATGCCGTCAAGAAATCCAGAATATCTACAGTCGTTTTTGAGTTATTTCAAAAAAACCAAAATTTTGAGTTTTCGATTTTAATTTTTTTTAGCTTTATTTGAAACGATATCAAAAAACTGACAAGACTTTTTCATTGCCACTTTTTATGCTCTATAATGTGGCAATACAAAATTTAAATTAGGGACCCATAATGTTTCTTACGAAAAACGATAGGATTTTTTATTCTGATTCCAATGATGTATGATACTTTATAGTTTTAATTATTCTTTTTGCTCAAATACTAGGAATAACTTTTAAGACTATCGAATCTAGTATGCTTTGGGCTGATGACATTTGTTATAAAACAATTTTAATTGTCAATACAATTTGACGTTTAAAGAGCTTCGCTTTAAATAATAAGTAATAATGCCGTTTACAAATCAAGAAAAATGTGATTTGATTGAAATTTATTATAAATGTAACAAAAATTCAACCAGATCTGAACAAACATATTTTGAAACATACCCAGAAAGGCCACAACCAAATAGAACGATATTATCGAAACTGCACAAACCATTGAGAGAAAACGGTAGTTTTGAACATAACAGTATTTACAGGAGAATACAAAATAATAGTCCAAATCATGTTATTGCATGTTCAAATTTGGTTTTATATGGTAACACAAGTTGTACCATATAATTAAATTTAAAATAATGATAACAAAGTAATTTATAATAATAACAGAAATATTTTTGTCAGCGGAATCTAAAATTAAAGTGTATTATAATTGTATCATTTTGCAAACAAGCGAAGCTCTTTAAACGTCAAATTGTATTGACAATTAAAATTGTTTTATAACAAATGTCATCAGCCCAAAGCATACTAGATTCGATCGTCTTAAAAGTTATTCCTAGTATTTGAGCAACAAAAATAATTAAAACTATAAAGTATCATACATCATTGGAATCAGAATAAAAAATCCTATCGTTTTTCGTAAGAAACATTATGGGTCCCTATTTAAAAAAATAAAGTTGAAGATGGTCCTGATCGGACGAAACGCCGTAACGTAAATTTTGTACTGCCACGTTATAGAGCATAAAAAGTGGCAATGAAGTCTTGTCAGTTTTTTGATATCGTCTCAAATAAAGCAAAAAAAAATTAAGAACGAAAACTCAAAATTTTGGTTTTTTTTAAATAACTAATGTAGATATTCTGGATTTCTTGACGGCATATTATTGGTCACAAAATTACGCAACTTTGCCCCAATTTAACCGTTTTCGTATCTCTTACCGTTTCCGAGATCCCAATAGTGAGCCTAGAATTTCGCCCACCCTGTATATTACAACACATTATTCCCAACAAAATTCATAGTTTAATATACTATGTTCTTCATGTGAGCACCGATGTCTTAAACTGTAAAATAATAAAACAACTCACTAACCTGAATAGTATACATGGGAAAGGATGACTTAGGGCAACAGTGATCTACTAATAAGGAAGAGTTAGTTAAGGCGACACCCTGAGAAGTATTGTGATGGCTGCAACGCAAAGCTTGCAGTTCCAATGCTTGATTGAGCAACTCGTTAAGTCTACTAGGTGGTAACATCACTGAAGGTGGTAAATATGATTGAAGTTTGTTCATTAGAGTTGTTCGAGATTTTACTCCTTTACCCTCCCTAAAAAATGTAATCCGATTTTAATATTCAATGATCTACTAGGCTATATCTAAATTACATAAAAATTGCATCTTAAAATAATACAGGTACAACACTCTTCAGGTTAAAGTCACCAAAGTTGCAGCCGCTCCGTTTCTCGCTATATGTGATGTGAGGCGCACGCAAGATAGAGCGTCTCAAACTGTGGTGACTTTCAGCTGATTAACTTGGTACAACAACTAAATACTGCGTTATAAATATTAGAAATGTACATCCTCTACGAATCCAGCAACCAAAAAAATTAGAGGCCAAAAATATTAGCACATACATGGTAAGGAAACAGATACAGAATTGTACAGATTTGATATTTAACGTAGCGATAGATCAAATACTGTTACTGATCAAATATTAATACATACCAATTTGTGCGTTCATGAAGTTCATCTGTACTGGAACACATCATATAGCTAGACAGTTGATGCACCCTTGCTGTATTATGTTGCAATGGAGTAAGCTCATTCCTGAGAACATGTAAAGCATCCAAGACTCGCCCATCTTCTAAATACTCCAAGTATTTTTGTTCCAATAGCAAAAATTTCATCTCCTACAATAAAATCGTCAATAAATTTGTGAAGCTACTTATTTTGGAGAAGTTTTTTACCAGAAGATTCGTACTTTGACCTAAGAGAGGACGCAATTCTTGCAAGTCATGATCTGCTTTAGACCAGTCTCCATCCATCACATGATGCCGAAACTTTGCTGCCGCAGGATGATCAAGGCGACACCCTGATTCATTCATTAAGGATTCACATGTTTTTCTAGAAATTGAAACTTTCAATTAAATTCAAAGGTAGGTAATTCAATAGATAATAAACAGTAGCCCAAGTAAATTGTATAAAACAAATTTTATTTTATTTTATTGGATAAGCGAGTAATTATCATGCATATTAAGTATCCTTTAAGTTAGGATTGACGATTGACAGATTATGACTAATGTTCAGATATTCTATTTTGTGGTACCTAAATCTTGAAAGAGATGACGAGGTTATTTTATTATTAATTTTTCACAACATAGAATATATAAAGAAGGTAATATTGAATAATATAACTTGTAATTAAAATAAATGTCTACATTATGCATGACATTGATTTGAAAAAGTACCTATTTCATTTAAGTATAATTTACACCAAAGATTTACTGTCACTAAGTTTTCTAATTCAAAGCCGCTTGCAACAAAAAGCCTTTCTGTTATATTAAAACAGAAAAATGTAAACAAGAAAATAACATTGGGTGACTTCCTACGCCAGTCGGGACACATTGGCCGTGGAGTAGTTGCTTTCGACATCTAACTTCAAATAAATAAAAAAATAACAAGTTGCACTGCTGATTCAGTCATGTTCTTATACAATTAAAGTAATGATTGTTTCGTTTATGGTTTCAACTGGATGATTTGGGTCGGTATATAGCTGGAGGCTAGAGATTTTATCTAAAAAGCAGAACCCTACTATAAGAACAGAAAATATGTACATGTCACATATCTTAATAGATCTGACTTAGAAGCGTTATAAAAAGATTACAGAAAAAAAATATGTTTATTTTCAGAATTCAGAAAAAAAAATGGTTTAATCATATTCGCATTCTTTATTTCCTGAATTAAAGTTGATACCTACATCAGGTATAGAAAATTTATTTTATTGTAGTAGGTTTACAATTTAAGGTTATAATGCAATAAATTTTTAATTTGTCATGTTTGTACAAAGGCAACTCTAAACTCCATTAATAGAAAGATGTTTATTTACGACACAAATTACCTATTATTAGATTAGCCATTTTAAATATGCAACCAAAAATAAAACAGAACAAAGATAAAATATTACTACAGATAATAACTTTTACAGGACTTATAATAAACCATATAAAAGTATGTTTTTAGTATGAATTTACTTCATTAACTAACACAGTTTAGCTATTTCTGTCATGAAAGCTGAAGAGTGTTAACATAAAGTTTTTTTATTGTTAAATTTTAGAGGTCATGAACTTACATTAATCCCTCATTCTTGAGGTATTGTCCAATAAGTCGCACAATCTCTTGATTCGTTTGATTAAGTGTGACTCCATTATCAGCGTCGCCATGTCCGTTCTCTGCGGCCCCATTGCTACAAGAAGGGGCCCCATTTTGTACGCACCCGTTGCTAACAGACTGCATTATGTCGAATTGCTGCGTGTTCCTTCGGGTTTTTTTACGCGGCGGTGCACCACCGTCGTCCCCCGATGAATCACTATCCAGACTTATTTTTGAAACTCGATTTACCCCCTTGCTTTCCAGATTTAAGTCCGCTTTATTAACAAAGTGATGCCTTTGTTTCACGGATTCATCTATTACGTCATAAGCAATATTAATGGATACACTGAGCTATTTTTGATTAAATGCATTATTTATTTCGTGTATCCACATATTAATAAAATATATTAAGTTTATTAATAGTGTTACCGTAATAATATTTATAAATAACACCTTTTGGCGACCTAAAATGTATGTCACATTAAATACACCACCCAAAAACAAACATCAGCTGAATTGTCGTCCGAACAGCTGGTAATTTTGACCTCGAACGAAAGAAAGCTTTTGTGGTCGCACAATATTTGTAGTCGCACACGCGTGCGCAACTTTGGCAGGGTTCTTTATTTCTATGCAAGATTTCTTGCGCATAAAAAAGGATAAGTATATTGTAAATGTAAATGTATCATGCATGATACAATAAGGACAATACATTCTTTATTGTATCATGTGTATCATGTATCACATTTAAGGAAAGTCTGCAGAAAGTTTGTGGGAAAGACTTCAGTATATATATATTTTATCTATGGGAAAGACCTAAGACCACAGACAAGACGCCAAGACCCAAGATCCCAGGGGATCTTAGGAAAGACATACCTAATTAACGAAATTGATGAATTTTTTGTTTCTCTATGAGCTGGTTTATGCCATTGACTAAACTAGAATTTTACAACCCAATCAATAGTACATGCAAGCTCATTGCTCATTATTTGTTTTAGCATTAGGGAGATTTTGAACCCCTTAAATTTTGCCTTGTTGTTATCGTAATCATATTGAGCACAGAGCAGAGCAGGCGTAGTGCCGTGTCAAAAAAGATACTCCTTTTTGCACTTAGCACAGAGCACTTTTTGCTCTGCTCAGTCTCAGTATAACGATTATAACGACGTGCTAATAGGGAGTTTTTGAACCCCTTAAATTTTAGCGCGTCGTTGTTGACGTTAACTGAGCAGAACATACGCACTACTCAAAAGAGTATTATTTTTGGCACTACACCTGCTTAGTATAACGATAACGATAAGTGATAAGGTAAAATTTAAGTGGTTCAATATCCCTCCTTGAAGGGATTCAAAATGTCCCTAATTTTTACCTTATCGTAATGTAATCGTTATACTGAGATAATGTTTTTGTAAACTATTGATAATTTCCGATAGTCATGAAACTATCGATATATCCATAGTATCATCGATAGATATTCTGTGATCGATAGTATTCGACCATTACCACAGATTATCATGCAACAGATTTTTATTAAAATAAAATACTCTTATTTAAACAAGGAAGAAGATACTTGATTCTACAGTGAGTTGATTTGAACCGAACCCACTCCACAAAACAGAAAAAGAACCCACTCTATTATATGTTTGGAACCACTGCCTTTGTTTATAAACGAAGTAATCAAAGAATTGATCAAATATTACGATTGTTGTCAGTCATAGAAAAGACAAATACAGCAGTTGCAATTTGCAATCAATTAAAAGTTATAGCATTTCGTTGTATAGTTAGTGTAGTATTGTAGTGGCAATCTCATGTATATTTAAGTGGTACCTATATAAATAGTAAAAATTAAGGTTACTACATATTAGTGTGCAACGCAGTGGTCAATACAAGGAATTCTCTATCTACGAAAAAGAAGCCAAATGCCCACTTTTTCTATTTTACTTAAAGGAAGCACCTACATTTTTTTAAGGTAATTTTTATACCTTAATATTTTTATATAATAAAAAGAATATGCTTCCCGAACCCATTTTTATATCACATGAGTAGGTACCTACATACAGCACATTTTCCATTTTACAGGAGATAGTTACATTTTTTATGGTAATTTTTTAAATTTGTAGGTACTTACCTTCTTAGTATCTGTAGTTATACCTAAGTACCGAGCGTAGTAAAGAAAAATATATTTGCCTCCTGATCCCTTTTTGATCCCTACATGAGTACATACATACAACAATGCACTACTTATATACACAAATATATAAAAAATTCTTTGTATTCTTTTATTATTATAATACCTATAGTATTGTTTTTTGTATGTAAATACACCCTTACCATTTCTAGACAGTCAGACAAATATGCATGTATACATAGTAAGGACATCATAACTCCTTTATAAACAGTCAACAAAGTAAGTTACGGTGATGGACAAATTTTTGTTTTAGAACTAATTGTTTATAAAATCCTCTGTGAAATCCTTTATAAAATAAAATACCTTACTCGGTTTGGGTACAACAATTCTCACATCAAAAATATACTTTTCTATTTATACAGTATTATCTATCAATTTTAAGTATGGTAATTATACAATCAACTGTTTTTATAATTCATATTACAAAAAGCCCAAAATCATCACCAAAATTACATCTGTAGCAAAGGAAGCGTTTAAGTTTTGCTTAAAATAAAAAAGCGAACCTGTTATAAATGGCTAAAATAATGCCTTCAAAGTTAGTACCTAAAGTAAATATATAATTGAAGACACACCTGTAGATGACATCCCTTATCAATTTTGTTCAGTTATTTTTCATCACCACAAGATTTGAATATTTAAATCCTTCATAAATAGTCAAATTGACAATTGTAACAATACCTTTAGGTTTAAGGCTATTTCCAATTCCAACAGGTAGGTAGGTGGTCACATTGTTTTGAAAAACAAGTATGAAAGTAAGTGGAAAGGTAATGTTTCAAACTTGAACTTTGGTTGTTTTGTTACTTATACTTTTAACTAGGTATCTACAAAACAGACACAAAATAAGTTATAATATGTTTAGAAATTAAGGCACATCAACTTTTCAATTTACCTAGAAAACAATGTTTTAAATAGAATTTACTAAGTTAAGGCTTCTTGATTTATCCATGATCTTGAATATCTCTTTGCGCACTGGCTATTCTATAAAACTTTGATTTTTTCAATGATAATCTCCTATCTGTTTTGTTTAATTTCAGGATTAGATTTTTAGCTTCCAGTCATATGAAATATTTAATAGGTTGCATTAAGTCAGCAGATTTTTAAGAAAGATTGACAGTTGCCATTTTTCTTTTGATAAAAATGTGAATTCAAACCCATTAACAGAACGGAATAAGGTATTATAGTGACCCAATATGTACAATTTGATCAACAAACAGGACCATTACTTAGTGTCATGGTGCTAATCATGGTAGGTACCGTTATTTCGGATCTAAACAATAGAGAAACATCAATAGCTGACATTAGGCCGCACCATTTTATTTGCATAACATAATATGTGTATTGATGGACAGAGAAAACACATTTTTTTTATTGTTATTTGTTACTTCCTGATTTTGTAGAAAAATCATACTTTTTTAGTTTACAAGATCCTAAACCCGATACCTAATAATTATTATTAGTACCTATACAGAACACTGACAGTGTTATCATTTTATCATGATAACATTGAAATTCGATAATATTTTTATGTTCAAAGGTATTAAAACAAACCTAATACCAAATTGTGGGATTGCTTATCCCTAGAACATTATTATATGTGGAATTATTTACTTTAATAAGCAACCCCACAATTTGGTTTTTGGTTTGTTTTAATAGGTACCTTTGAAAATAAAAAAGTTATATCAAATTAAAATAACACTGTACACTGTACACCGATAACACTGTACAATATACCGATTATTATACTCAATATTTTATTACTAAAAAATAAATATTTTAAGTAGGTATCTCGTCAAATGTTAATAGTGACTTTTAACTAATAAAATTTTATGGAACAAGCAAAACATTATTAGTGTATTAGCAAAGTATAGGGAATATATTATCTAAACTTATTTGGTATTAGTGAAATTGAAAGTTTGTAGTGTTGCAAACATATTTTATACAAATAAAGTAGTTTTAAATTAAGGTAATAATTTAAAATGTTTCTACATTTCATTTTATCACTCACAAAGATACTGAAATAGGTATGTATTCCTTTTTTATAAGTTAAATGAATGATTATGAAATCGTAATAACCCTCCAGTTTATACATATTTTAAATGTAGGTATCACACATGACAAATTATTAATGGTCTGTTGATTATTACCTAAACCGGTTCTAATTATTCTAACCAGATATTTTAAAATACTTTCTTTTCTTTTGTAAATACAAAAAATATTGTAATTGAATAGTATGGCTTACCCATTTAAGTGTGAAAAATTATGAAACATTACATCTCAGTTTAGATGATACCTACTCTATTTAAAATTATGTAAATGGTTAGCGGTTGTTTACTTATTTTAAAACATCTTTTTATTTGAAGTAAATAAGTTAAGATTTTGGCAATGAAAGAATTTTTGTTATAGCCCGAAAAACAATCAATAACTTGATACACATCACTGTTTGGCAATTTTTCGAAAAGTTTCTGCTTTCTGCTTAAGGGTCCATTCACTGATGTAGACTTGACAGACATGAATTCTGGGTCGGGTTGAGAGGTTGGGTAGCCAATGGGTGAAGACTTACATATTTCCACTACCGAATTATTTAGATTTCGGAGGTGCACGTAAAGGCGAAGTAAAAAGGCACATGGAAACAAAGTTAGCCCTCATTGCAAGGGTACCGGATTTGTCTTAAATTTCTTTTTACTGTTATAAATTATATATCACCGGAAAGATCAAAAGATAAACTAGATCCCTATAGTAGCAAAATTTTGTTTAATACATGTATTTTAGAGAAAATAATTTTTGAAAATACGCTATTTTAGTACAAGATTGTTTGCCTGGAATTTTAAAAATAAAAATAATTACAAAAAATTACTACTATAGGGATTTAGATTAAAGTCTTATCTTTCAATGCTTTTTTTACTAAAAGTCGCTATCTTTTATAGTTTTTTTTATAATTAGACACGAGACGAACGCCGATTTTGGGCTTATTTCGAACCAGTGAATGGAAGAAATGCTAAAACACCGGTAGGTATACAGAGGTCTGTAACAAAAATCCCTTTATTATTTGAATAAGCTTTCCCAGAGAACCAATCCTGTTTAAAAGTTATCACTTATAATCACTTATCATAATCACTTATATCATAAATGAATAATACTACTTCAGACAGAAAACTCTTAAATTTTATATTTTAATGACAAAATCAGGGAAAAGTTACATATAAAAAAGTTGCTACATCTCGTGTTATTCCATTTAAAGCGATTTTGCTTGAAAACGATGCATCCTATCGATACCAACCAAGTGCACCTTTTTCTAGTAAAAAATATTGAAATTTCATATTTCCAAATCAAAAATTAAAAAGCCAAAGCACAAAAAAGTTGGGGTAATATTTACCCCACTTCCCTCCCGTTTGAAACGTTTCGAACAAATTTTGAAATTTTATTTACAGCAGGGGATTCAACATATAAGGCTTGGGCAGGATACCAAGTTTGATAAATTTTTCTCAACTGGTTTCGGAGTTAAAAAATCGGCGCTAGGATATCCCCTTTTTAGCCATAGAACACACTGGTAAAATATTGCACATTAATTTCGGGACACCTTACACCCTGTATATGTACAGTAAATATAGGGTGGTCTCCAAAATGAGAAGTAAATGACGAAATACAAATATTTTGACATTGATAGGTTATATCACAACCTAGAGAAAGTTATCAAGGTATTAATAAAAACATGTTTAGTTGGGGGCAACAAATAAGAATATATGGAATACATTTTTTTAGAACTCCATGCGGATTCAAAAAGTAGTATAGTTTGGTAGTTATAATTTTTGTAATAAAAATAAGAATACAAACTCGGTCTATTGGCTTTTGAAGTTTCTTTGTTTATTCTTTTTACGTAATATCTTATTAAATTATCTGAGTGGCCTAATTGGTTTTCACAAAAACATTTAATTAACATTTAATCCACGACATTTAGATCAGCGAAGTATGAAATAAGGTTGGAAACAGCTAATAGGCGATGCTCCGTTAAAAATTACATCAAATAGTTATTCCAATTTTTTATTGATATTATTTATTAAATATATAATGCGCAGAAAACAATAATACACCATATTTCCGTAAAAAGAGATTTCTCCGAAAAATTGCTAAAATTTGTCGTTTTGTTTTTATGTGTTGTTTTTTCTGGTTCACCTGGTTATGTACGACTAATTTTTCAGGATAATGTGGATTAGTTCTGTTAGGTACCTATAGAATTGTGTGTTATTGCGTTGTTATGTGGATGTGCGAATGATTTTTTTTTATAATAGTTTACCAAAGCTTTATTTATATCGCTAGGCTTAAATTTTACTTCTCCATTTATACTTTTTTTCCTGTAAATAATAAAAGCTACTGGCCATATTTATTACGAATCATAGGGAGCATTGATGAAAGCAAATGATGAAGTATTTTTTACACTTAGATGTTGGAGAAAAATGACTTATTTTTTACAAGTATATCTTCTTTTGTACTATTCAAAAGAAAATGAAAGTAGAATTGTAATTATTGTATATAATAATTGCTCTTGAATTATTGATAATTGTATGAGGATTGAGATTTGGATGAGGATTGAATAGTTTGAGATGAACCTAATATATTGATATTGTCCATTGTGTCAGGCCGTGTAAAAAATAATTCACCATTTAAAATACACCTACACTATGGTTCAGTCAAGATTTCAAGTCCTACACGTCATGAGTGAAACTATTGAAACCCTTGCCGTTGCCAACTTACTTAATTTTTAATTTTAAATTATTTAATAGATTAAAAGTAAACATTATGTACAGTACACCCAGTACACCAATTTAAATAACACTGCTTAAAAGTGGATTCGCCTTTATATATTTCCATTACTCTTACAATTTATATACAAATTGTCATGAGGTGTAAGGACTTGAAATCCTGACTCCACTTTACGTATAGTTTATTAAATAATGTGTAAATGTAAATTTAGGTATTTTTCTGATAGGTATAAAGAATCATGTGACTGATTAAATTTATCACAGTTTTGAAGTACCTTTATTTTGCAATGGTGTACCCTATATCTACGTTTCATATCGAAATCAAGCAAACATGTGTTTTTTATGAAATTAATATAAATCTTGACATTTATCTTGAGTATATGTGTCTAAATGTCTCGGTCTATGTCTAATTAATTATTTACAGTTAGTACTTCTACATTACTTCTATAAGATTAAAGTACCTAGGTATGAAACAAGTGTTGTAGCCTCTAAAGAGGACCTTAAAAAAAAGCGAAACACCCTTACCCTTAATATATTTCCGTGAATAAGTATACTTTTCTGCGAATAATTGTTAGAATCCGTTGATTTTGTTTTTTTAAGTAAGTACCTAGTTTCCCACGGACCTAAAAGACTATAATCAAATAAACAGTATATGTAAATACTGTGCACTATTTATAATAACATAATAATTGCAATATATTAATTATACTTTAAATGGTTATATTTAAAGTACCTATTCCCAGTGTTTTTTAAAATGTGTAACTTGTAAAATATAATAGATAGGGTTTGTATAAAGAATCGTGTGATTTATTACTATTAGATATATATCAGTATTGAAGTGCATCTATTTTGCATTGTTGTCTGTAAACATATAAATGAACATGACATGACATAACTTGACATTTATCTTCAGTGATAGGTATAAGCCTAGTTATTTTAATTGGGTATCTATCTCTACCTCAGATTAATCTGAGATCTCTACATTACTTCTTTTTTTTTTCGAAATCGGCACTTAAGATCGTCTAAATCGGCAGTAAAGAGCGAGAAATAATCAGTAAGTAAAGTCGGTATTAGCCTTTTTGCGAACTAGTTGCCTTTGTTACTTACTACACTGTTCTCGAGCAACGAGTGCAGAGTAAGAGAAATTTAATTATTTCTCGATTTCAAAAAAACATAATGTGTACCCGAGTGTGTACCTAGACACTAAAGTTTCTTTGTATCCCTCATGTGGTTATAATAACTATTTTACCTTCCTAAGTCAAAATTATAGTGTTGAATTGTATATACCTCTGCTTTTCTAGTGAAATTTAGCCTTGCTTTCAATATACAGTATGATAAACAAAACCTACCTCTTTATTCTTTAGTTTTCTAGTAATATCTCCCTCATATGTTATGTACCTATCTACATTTGCGACAGTAATGACAGTTGTTACGCTTTTTGTATTTTTTATTATTGTAGGTAGGATACCTACTTAATTAAATTTACTTATTTACTTGAACTATGATAGAAGTAGTGTTGTTAAATGATTCATCTCTCATTATATGACTAATTTTCTTTCCAAAGTATGACAAAGAACATTTATTTATTTAAATTTGTCATTTATCAACTTCATTAGCACATAGAGGAATCAGTAACTGGTGTATTTTTAATGTAGTAGGTAGTACTTAGTAATTTATATTCCTATCAGTTTGTTATTGATAAGTTGTAATACCAAGTTCAAATTTCAGTTGATATCTAACTACTATATGTTTGTACAACCATATACATAATACTAGTACGTAGGCAACTAATAACTTTAACCATGAAATTTAAATTTGTTTGTCATCCATTATTATGTTTGGATTGGAATTTTTTTGTTTACAGCTAGTTAACTAATCAGTGCATTTATTTCAGGTAAATATGAGATGTTGTACAACAAATTGCCAGAAATGGACCACATTTTCTGTAGCTGGAATTTTTCTGTTACTAGGCATCTTAATTTCAGTATTATGGGATGGTTTTTTTCATAAAATTATTAATCATGTAAGTTTATCGTATAATTTCTCCAATTATGTATATACTGTTTTCAAATTAATTTTATTATTGGCATTTGTTAAAAAATATTGTGTCTAATAAATTAATAGTCGTATATGTATAAAACTACATACATATTGTATGTATTAGTACACAGAGGTTATCAATGAATTGGAAAAAATTGCTGAGCTATCTACCAGTTTTAGTGATGTTTAAGTGATATTTATTCTTTTTAAATGTATTAAATCTTGAATGTTTGGTAAAATTAGTAAGCTAGTGTTGTCCATCTGCCAATGAGGCTAAATAAAATTTTTAATGTTCCCAACTTTTAAAATTTATTCTAAAAGAAAATTATTGTGAGACCTACTCTTCTTTTGGACCTTCTGCTGATTTTTTCAAAACTTTCCCTAATCTTTGAATCCTAATCCTTATCGTGATCATAGAAATTATAAATATTTTTTATAATTTCTATAATTGTGGTGGCATTTTGTCTTACACCTATACAGAATTGGGCAGTAGAAGGGAATAATAATGATGATAGTGATAATAATAATAGTAATCATCAAATTATAAAATATAGATAACTTCTATTGTTGAATCTACTGTACAGGGTAATATATTATATATGGACTGTGAAACTACTTACTTGGTTACTGCTTTCAATACAAAAATAGTAATACTTTATATTCTCTTCAATGATGTTTTTGATTAGACAAACTTATGTCTTTTAATCAGATCACCCTTGATTTTTTTGTATATTTAGATAAAGCCTTCTCTATATGTGGATTATATGCATATATTATATGTCTTTTTTAATAGCAAGGAGTGTAATAGTAACATGGACCTAATTTGGTAACATGGTTAAATTAACATAGTAACTTAAGAGTACCATACTTTTTTTGGTAATTTCGTACTATTAGGGATAAACTATATATTGATGTATTTGTAAGAAAACCCATTATCCAAATATGTAAAAATATGTTGGTTTCCTATTTTATGATATGACAAAAGTAAGCATCACCCTAAAGAGTGAAAAAAATGGATACTGACTTATAACCTCCAACCAAATATGTATTTTATCGGATCTTATAACCATAACTCACAAGATGAATCAAGATACCAAATTTCTGATTTGACGGTTAAATTTGTCCGAGATAACCTGCATTCTGAACAAAATGCTCCTCCCTCAACACTTTAATTCCAAGCTATTATTAATTTCTATTTCATTTTAAGGAACTGTCATTAGCAAATAGAAAAACCAAGGGATATGATAACTGGAAAGAAACTCCTATTCCTATGTATTTACAATTTTACATGTTCAACTGGACAAATCCTGAAGATGTAACTAATAGTACAATTAAACCTAATTTTGAGGAGCATGGTCCTTACACTTACTATGAACATCATATTCGAGAAAATGTTACTTTTCACGATAATGGAACTGTTACTTTTCTAACCAAAAGACTCTGGAGATTTTTACCTGAGCAATCAGTGGGATCCTTAGCAGATAATATAACTACTTTAAATCCTATAGTTGTGGTAAGCCACTTTATATAAGTGAAACGGATTTTCGTTTTCACAGCTGGCTTTAATTGGAAAACAAATTTTACAAATTCCAAAATAGATCTAGCGTTATTTTTATATTTAGTGTAATAATGTTAATTTTACATTTCATTTAATTTTAAGTTTAATTCAAAGTATCATTTATGCGACGTTCATAAAAAAAAAAAATAAATTGGAGTTTTGAGAATTTTAATTTTGAACTGATTAATTTGAATGTCGTCATTATGAGTAAATGTCAAACAATTGAGAATTGTGAAGCTATCATATATAAAGCCACCTGCAAGTAAAACACTTATACTTATTTGTTTTGTCACCAGATAATCCAAGATATTTATTTTTAGACCATTGGAAATCTAGTCAAATATAAACATTATTTAGTGAAAAGGGGAGTAAATTTTTTTCTAAAGGAAAAAAAGGTATCGTTGGCTATTACCAAGACTGTAGACGAATTTATTTTCAAGGGTTATGATGATCCTATGTTAGATCTGGTACATAAGTTGAACATCAGTGGTTTTAACGTGCCTTACACCAAATTTGGATGGTTTGCTGAGGTAAATACTCTTAAACCCGGATTCATGAAAGAGACGTAAGGCGTTAGTCGGACTAACCAACTTTGCGCCGCCGACTACACCTTTTATTTTAACCCGCGCAACAAGGGCGCAAATTTTTGTTGTAACCGTTGCTAGTCGGACTAACGTTAAGCCTCGTTGATGAATCCGTACATTAATATTTATGTAGTCTATAGTTGGTAGCGTATACAAGATCTGGCAATACATATCTCAGAATGAACTCGCAAACAAACTTACAAATTGATAATTACTGTCATCTTCAGGATATTTTGTTGTAGGTTTGATACTTTATTAGGCATTGGCATTGTTCAATGCATCTCTGAAACTCGTATTCCGAAACGCTTTTCAGTTTTCTGGCTAGGGATGTACAATTCCTTAAGTATTTCACATCACATCAGTATTCACAGTAGCAAAATAACAGTTGTAGCTAAAACAATAATTGTGATAGTAAAGACATGTAAGATCGTGGCAAACGTAAAATTGAAACTTACATGAGATGTACTTATGCCATTCTAGGAATTTTATTTTTAGATCTTGTATACCCCTGATAATATTGTATTGGCAAATTTGGATCTTCCCAGCAATTTATGATGTTTTGGAAACTTACATAAACAAAAACAAGCTAGGTAATAGGACTTGGCAGCCTTTTCAGACTGGCGGGTCACATTTGAGTATTAATTTTAATAATACGGCTGCGAGTGTTGCAGAGGTAGTAAAGTGAAACTCGTCGAAATTTAAAAATATATTTTTCATTTTGCCAGATTTTCTACTTGTTTAGAAAGCCTTATAGTCAGTTTTTTTACTAACTAGTACACTAAATTAATACCATATTTGTGACAAATTTATCCAAATATGTTAAAGTATACAGGTTGTACCATTTAAAACAAAATATGTATGTTTGATTTTGGCGACGTAGAAAATCTGGTAATATCACAAACATAATTTTCCATATTTCAAAACTTCTCACTATATAAATTTTGGTTAAAATTGACTAAACAGTTTTTGTAATATTCAAATTATTTGTTATTTTTTTTCAGCAAATATTTCGTATTCATTAGTTTATTAGATTTTTAAATTGTTTTAAAACATTTTTCAAAGATTCCAGCAGAATCAGTCACATTTTATCCTGTCAGAAGTTTTTCAGCATAAAATCTATTATACGATATTTTATATTTAAGCGTAACGGTAGTGCAGAATATGATGGTGTATACAATATGTATAATGGAGTTGATGATATTGAGAAGCTAGGATTACTAAATACTTGGAATTACAATAACACGGTTTCCTTTTTAGAAGGAAACTGTGCCAAAGTTGAGGGAACAACAGGAGAATTGTGGTATCCTCCAGAGAATAGTTCAACTATTAAGTTGTTTGCTTCTGATCTTTGCAGGTAATAATTTTTTTATAGTGTCCACGTGTCCACTAAAAACAGATTACACTAAAAAAATTTATGCCAATTACAATTGAGAAAAAAGTAATTGCTCGCCCAGCCAAAACTGAATTATCTCTTGTAAATTAGAAGAAAGTGTATGTATATATGCAGTGTCCCCGAATAGGTGAAACGACTCGTCGTTTCGTCGTCTCGTCATTTTTTGCAGTTCAGCCCTGCTTGGTTAAAGACTAATATCTAAAATAATTAGATTTAGTTATCAGAATAAGATTAAAGTTGACAACCCTTTCTCACTGTCTTTTTAAGTATAATTTCAGGAGTACTTTGTATATATACACAAGGTACTGTGTGTACACACACACAAGCCACAAGTTTACAATATTCCAAACTTGTGGCATCTGTACCTAACAAAATACATACACTTTTTTTATATTAATATACAGGGTGACCTATTAAGAATGGAAACACTCGCGTACAAAATTTGTTTATGAACCGATTTGAACCGGATTTTTTTTTAAAGGTAGATCTCCAAAAGCTCTATGTTGATGCAAAATTTGAAGACGAAATTTAGATTTTCAAGGCCTACTACAAATTTTTTTTTAAGTGAAAAATATCGGCATCACCAGTGTTTGCCTTTGTCGGTGAACCTATTCTTTTATAAAATTAGAGTAGAACCCAAAGTGAAACAAAATTAAACAACTTAAACACTGGTGTAATTATGAATAAGAACCATAAAAACCAGTATACACAAAATTACCAACAATTACTCTAAAGGTAAATTGATAGGTTCGTCAAATTATTATTATTTCGTGGTTATTATGCCAAAACTTATAATATTATCTTCTTAGATAAAAGATAACTACATTATAATTTTTTATTCAAAAAGTGTGAATCAATTTGACAGACTTCTTTTTCATTTTTAAAAATGTAATTTTCTAATCATTACTTCTTTTTATCAATTGTTGTTTATTAGAGTTATTGTTGGTTACTTTGTGTATGCTGGTTTTTATGGTTCTTATTAATAATTACACCAGTGTTTAAGTTGTTTAATTTTGTTTCTCTTTGGATTCTATTCGATTTTTATAAAAGAATAGGTTCACCGATAAAGGCAAACACTGGTGATGACGATATTGTCATAACTTTTTTAGGAACAAACCTATTTTCGCAAAAATTGGTACAAATGCATTCGAGGGGCTTCTAAATCTAGTGGTGTAGTCAGATTTTTTATAAAAAAATCGCTAACAAAATTTCTTACTTTTCACTTAAAAAAAAATTCGTAGTAGGCCTTGAAAATCAAAATTTCGTCCTCAAATTTTGTATCAACAGAGAGATTTTGGAGATCTATCTTTAAAAAAAAATTCGGTTTAAATCGGTCCATAAACAACTTTTGTACGCGAGTATTTCCATTCTTAATAGGTCACCCTGTATGTATAATCTATATATAATCTAATCTCTGATATAATTTATACATAGGTATATGGTGGCATTATCTATATATTCTTCATTTAAAAAATTGAACACGAGTTAGGCAATTCTAGTTTTCAAAAGTATCTAGCACTGTCTCCTGGCACAAGGATTTATTTTCTCATATTTTTATTTCAGTATAAGCTACAAAATATCCAATTAAATGAAGAATATAATTTATATATTGTATATAACATATTAAACATATTATATTTTTTATTAACCTGTCTGTGTAACAGAATATTTATTTCATGTAATTCATTCCAGTACCGTGGAGTTAACAAAAATTTCTGATTATACAACTTACGGCATCGTAGGACACAAATATTGGGGGTCTGAAAAGGTATTTGACAATGGCACGGCGTATCCAGAGATGAAATGTTTCATTCCAGAAGGCGTTCAGCTATCTTCGGGAGTTAGAAACGTTTCCTCGTGCAAGTATGAATTCACCATGGACATTATAAAAATATAAAATGTCAAAGGCCATTACAGAGCACATCTAAAATGATCACTCTATGTAGACGTGAAGTTATGTATTTACCCAATATTTTAATTAAAAGTTGAAGTAGTGGCTTGTAGGAAATTTTAAAGATTCTTAACAAAAAAGATTCCAGTGGCCTGAATTTTAAATATAAAATAAATTTCACCATCCCACTCTCTTATAATTACTAAAATATTAAGTTTGGACCATAGCTAGCAACATAAAAATCAAAGCTCCTGCAATATTACCAGTTACGTCTTCATAGGTTGAACATTTTAAGTTTCGGCAAAATAATTATATATTTTTCATAACGTCTGTGATATTCTCTCAATGATAATTGTATGGTTGCTAAAAAATAAAAATATAAAAGACATTTAAATAAAATGTTTAGGACTAACAAAAAATATTTTGGAGTCCTGTGGACTGTGGAAGATCCTCTATAATAATATATATATTTGGGAATGGGCGAGGATGTTCTCTGTTCATTATCTTTTAAAAGTTTTATATTAAAAGTCTTTTTAAATGTTTATTCCATTTTGAATTTTGTAGTGCTCATTTATTTCTCCAAAAAAATATAAAAGGCGAAAACCCCTACAACTAACTTCAGCTTGACGTTTAGAACAGAATGTGTAAAAATAGATTTGCCTTCAAAAAATTCCTTGTGAAATATGATCTTATATTTATTTTCACATCATTTATCATGCTATGATAAGGATAATGATGACCAACTTATTTGAGATTGTAATTTTATTTATAATTTTATCTATCTTTTGCCTTATCCCAACTTGACCTCTTTACTAGTTTCCTGTGATAGTTGATTCACTAGGCAAATAATTTAAAATAAAAAAATTACGTATAATGGCTTATCATTATAACAGTAATATTTCGGAACAGTTAATTCTCCCATGAATAATTTTGGAATCTACTTAAAGACTGCTGTGAGGAAATCAAATGGCAGGATTGGATTAAAGCCGCATAGTTGTACACACTTTTAACTGAAATATACAATTTTACCTTAATTAATTAAGTGCGTTATTTGGTGAACAACCAATTTTAATAACACTTCCTGTCATTGTTTTTTATCGGCAGTTTTTATGAAGCCACATCACTTGAAAAGTACTTGAAACTAAAATACTCTATAATAAATAATTTGCACAAATTTCAATATTGGCAGAGACTTATAAATGTAGATTCTATACGTCTCTGATATTGGTATTGCTAGTTCATTCAAATATACAAATTATTAAAGATAAATGTTGTAATAGTTCTAATCTGGCTGAAATATGTGAATATTTCATACCTCTCCAATTTCAGAAGAAAAAATTATTGGTTTTACTTTATAAATTAATATTTGCCAGGTTTGGAGCTCCGGCTTTTGTCTCTTATGCTCATTTCTATATGGCAGACCCCATCTATAGACAAGCCATAACTGGAATGAGACCTAATAGGGAAAAACATGAGATGTACATAGCTTTAGAACCATCAACAGGTTTGCCATTGAGAGTGCAAGCAGCATTCCAAATAAATTTAAAAATGGATCCCATAGAGGGCATAGAGTGAGTATATTTAACTTCTTAATCTTTCTTCTTTAATGTAAAAATCACATTTGTTCTACCTGGGATAGAAATGGCCCTCTTTTTATACAAAATAATTTAATGTTATAGTGTCTTATTCGTATGGTTGGAAAAAAACAATTATTTTATATCTTTTTTAGTATACTGAGTAATATACCCTCAAAAATGATGCCTTCGTTTTGGTTTAAACAAACAGCAGATTTAAGTGAGGAACTGGCGAGTTTAGCAAAATTGTTACTTGTGGCGCCATCTGCGGGCACTTACACAGGATATGGATTTGTTGGAATTGGAATTTTGTTGTTAGTAGTGGGAGGTATTATAACTTATAGGGTGGGGTGGAGACCAAGTGAGGAAGAACAGTTATTAAACCAACAGTCTCTATAAATAACATTATTATTTTTCAGCATCCAAGGTAAATATTATGTGAGAGAGTAGTTATGTTTTAGAGAACTGAATATATATATTTTTAACCTACTCTGTAGATAACTACTCAGTATATATGAGAAGAAAGGCATAATCCCATTGTTTTTAAATATGGATTTAATTTTATATTTATGGGCACCGTCCAATGGGAGTTTTATGTGCCACTCACGATTTTTTCCAATTATTTTCACACGTTCTGTTGGTTTGTCAATTTCAACTGAATGGAGCAAAATTAAAATATAACAATTTTTTTAAAAAACATGTTTTCTCCTAACTAAATAAAAACAAAATAGCACTAGAACACCTGTGTAACTGATGCTGATTAAATCGATTTGGAACTTTGGAAAAAAAATTGTCGTGATTAGTTTAGTCAGCATTAAGAAGCAAATTTTGTATATTGTAAGAAACTATTTGTTACAATAAACTTTGTAGTGAAAGTAATATAACAAGACCTTGATGTATAGTCAACTACTGTCAAGTGAATTTTTCATTTATAATTTTTCTAAACTTGGCTTTCTTCATTATTAAAGCTAAATTTGGATTATTCAAATTGTGAATCACTTCAGAAAAATTGCAATGATCTTTTTGTTACGAGAAACAATAATTTACGCAGAAAAGTGTTAACCACCTAAATTTTGTTTTTAAATACAATGTTGTGATTATTTAGCATAATGGCAAATAATTACTGCAATAATTTGCTTGGAAGTTTCAAATCACGAAGTACACAATTGATTATAAATTTAAATTCCGGAAAAGTATTTTAAATATTTTATTTAATGAAAAATTCATGTGAATATAATATACTAAATCAGACATTAATTATTATTGGTAATTTTATTTTAACTCTAGTCAAAATGTGGCAATCCAATGATAACTTGAAATGTCTTCATATTATTCAAAATGAATGGTTTCCAGGCGCATTTTCCTGTGAAAAACTAGTTATCTAATTGTTCTTTTTTTGTAAATACAGTGTATGAGTATGACAGTGTCATTTATAGAGACTTATTTAAAAATATTGTTAATTGATTTTAATAAAAAAACAAGCTGTGATAGAATTCTTGACCATGTTTAATATTCCTGAACTGTTTTGTGAATCTGTCATAATGTATATAATTGATTGGCTGACGTTTAATGATTTTAGGCTTAATGGTAAAGAAAGAAGGTGCTTAATATCTTAATATGTACTTCTAGTAACGAAATAAATTTTTTCTGAATGTTCTTTTAATTATTTCTGTGCTACATCTAAATAAATATAAACACTATTAAACAGGAGGTATGTACTTGATAAAAAAACATAAGTAACTGCTGACAAGTTTCCGCTTTATTAAAAAAAGTTTTCGTATGGAAAAGTAGTTAAGTCTATGGATCGTCCAGCAATATTAATGCCCTCTGCACAGGGTAGCAAGACGGTAGTAGTAGTAGTACAGTAGTTGTCTTTAGCTTGGTTAAAATAATTAATACAGTATTATATTACTTCGGTAATTTAATTAAAATGCCTCAGTTATATCTTGCTTTATAATGCTGAAAAAAAAGTACAGTGATGTTTAATATTTGAAGCGCATGAAATAGAAACAATCTATAGTGCACTCCTAGTTGACAATGAAGCCGTTGCCAGTTTTGAGTATTTTTTTGGTGCTTTAGGGCCATTGGGATTGGCGTGACCCTGGCAAAGCTATGGCCATTTTTTAGCAAAGCGAATGTTTTTATTTTCGAGTCGTGGACGTGGACGGTTCATCGTATTATCATGTGGTTCGATATTTATTTTTTCTAACTATCAAAATGAGACTATTTGATATAAAAAGATGATTTATTTTATTTTAGTAGTTAATTTACTCAATTCACATAAATACTGGAATAAAAAAAGTCTTAAAAAGGATTATTATACATCACAAACCAAAATTATAATATATACACTTTCAACAAATAACTGCTAAATCATAATGTACATACAACTTTGTTAAATCTAATATTAATAGATTTAGTTTTTATTCCTATTTTAATTACCAACAACATAATATGTATATATACAAATAATATTTAACAAATTATGCTACCTATCCCTCTCCACCCTGTGAAGGCAATGTAACCTCAGTGATTTTGTCAGGTATCGTAGCACTCGGCTGGGTAGTTTTTACCACGCTCGGATTCATCACACGGGCAAATACTTGTCTACTTTGTAAACCTGAAAAACAATATAATTTTCATTTACTATTTATTCAAAAGAAAATACCAAATCATGCAAAAATATAAATAAGCAAATGTACGCAATAGGGACTAAAAACAAATTAAGCCAAGGCAGCTGGTCTCCTGGCCATATGGCATGTCACAACAAACACTATGTTGCCTTTATTTCAAAGTTTCCCATGGGAATAAGTATGCTGGCTTAATTTTTTTTAATTCCCGTTTAGATACGTTTGCAGATGGAGGAGCAAGTACACCCCTTATTGGCGATTCAAAAAATGAATGCGCCCTCTGCTTGAAAATATTTGAACCTACTTAAAAGGTAATTTTTAGAGGCTTATTGCTGATATAATGATAAATAACACGTATTTGGGTTTGTTTAACGTAATAATTTAGTGGTGCTTGTGATTTTTTGGTATTACAAAGTTAAAAACGACGTGATTAGTATTTGTACATCTTTATTTTTACGTTTTAAAATGGCATACAAAAGAAATCAGCACAACACAAACTGCCGTGTTTATGGGTGTCATTCCACAAAACGTGTCAATAGAATTGTTTAAGATAGAAGATAGGTAGAAGTTTGACCCTAGTATAAGAAACTGTTTCTCACTCATTTCTCCAAAAGGCATGTAACAATTTATTAGTAGGGAACACGTTTATTTACACAACATAACCACTTTGTTTCAGTTTCTCTATACTTTTCTATTATTAGTCTTATAAAAACAGAGTATATTTTAATTAAAACATTATTTAACAAAAAACAACCACTTATTAGTGGTTGTTTTTCGTTAAATAATGTTTGAATTAAAATATATTCTGTTTTTCACACACAGTACAGTTTATCACACTTATTTTAGCCCAAACTATAAGTAAACAAAAACTAGGGTACCTGTTTCAACCCAAAAAATTCATATAATTAGCAATGAAGCATTTATGAGATGTTGACTGCTTTTACCACTCTTTTTATCCTTTATTTGACCAACTATCACATGAAGTCACTATATTTATGGCAGTTAAATCCTAAATTGCTAGATGATGTGATATGAAATGCAAAATTTTTACTCGTGTTCGTCCATATTTGTTTACAATTTGCAGCACCCTCATTGGTAATTTAAATCGCCAATTACTGTTCACAGTTATACAGGGACTTTCTATACGAGCGTCACATAGCCAAATCTCGGAAATTATTTGTTCGTCGTGAAAATTTGAACACAAAAGTTTTATGTAATTCTGAATTAATCTCTCAATGAAATAACTAAGGTACTTATGGTTATATACAGGGTGCCCAATATGTATGGAATAATGTATATAACTTTTTTAAAACACCCAGTATAAAAAATTGTTCAGATAGCAATTTTTTGCATCTTTTAGTAACTTTGAATTTGTTTCGGAGCCAGTACTTTCGTTGCCATAGCAACCAACTTGGTTTTTTTTTAAATGGCACCACGCTTTTTTCTGTTCTTATTTGGAATCAACGTTTTTTTTTGCGTATGGACGTATAAAATTTGTAACGGGTTGCATTACAAAATTTACGAAAAAATCTATAATTTCAGTAAAAATGCAAATATCTGATTTCAAGAGCGTTGCTGAAGAGAAGGCGGTGCTTAGCGAAAATTTTGACACTTTTGCATGTAACGTCAATTTGCAAACGTGACAAGTCATACAAGACTTTTAAAATGTGTTCCAGCAAATTATTTTTAAAATTAAATTAAAATGTTTGCGTTTTTATTGAAATTATAGATACATTTGTTAAACTCCCAGGATTTATCAAAAATCTCGAGAGTGTTGACCTGAAAAAAGAAGGATTAAGTATAGTCACAATTTTATCTTGAAACAGAAAACTATAAATGAATTAATACAAATTCTTACCTTTACCTTGGCCTTGAGCTTGAGCGATGGGTATGACCTTAACCCCTTGCAATGCTTTTATATTAATAGCCGTGCCTTGGAATCCAGCAGGTAACAAAATTTGCTGAGCAACGATCTGTCCGCCCTGTCCTTGGCTGGCTAAAACTACTCGCTGTGTACTTGCAGCATTACTTGTCTGCAATCTCACTGGATGCCCTCCTAACATGATGTGACCCTGCGATATAGTTTGTGGAGTGCCAACTTGGCTGGTCTTAGCGTTGGTACCCAAAACCACTTGCTGCGGCTGTTGGACCTTCATTTGCGGACTAAAGACAATGTTTTGCTGATTTAGGATATTTAGATTATTCAAATTTGTCTGCTGCTGAAGGTTACTGGTCAGATTTTTCCCGGTATTTTGTAACACTAAAGATGTCCCGCTTGTGTTTGGTTGAGTTTGCAGAATAACATTTTGGCCTTGTAAATTTTGAATTGCGCCTCCTTTACTTGCAAGTAATACTGGTTTGCCTGCTATGTGTGTCAAATTCAGATTTGTTGCATTCACCATTCTAATGGTGTTGGCGTTACCAGCAACATTAAGGGTTACCGGCTTAGTGAAAGGTATATTTTTTCCAGAAAATTTGACCTGATTTTGCTGCCCGACAAGAAGTTTTGGCTGGACGATCTTTTGCCCGTCTAAACTTTGCGCTACAATTTTCGCATTTATTAGCTGCTGAGCGCCTTTTGCGCTGAACTTGGTCATCGTCTGAGCTTTACCTATAGATCTAGATGTCGTTTTTGTACTGGAAATGGAGGAAGTTACCATAGTAGTTTGAGAAGCTACAACAAGTTTTGGCTGCGATGTTATTGCCAGGATGTTATTTTGTGAACCGACGGCAAACTGTGTTATGGTGTTTGGTTTGGTTGTTCCAGTAAGATGGATTATATTTTGTTGACCGCCCTTGGTACCAGATACTCGTAATGTTGTTCCTGTAATTTAAATTTAGAATTTAAAGGCACATATCATTCATAACTCCGTGAATTCTACATAAAATACGATTGATACAGATTTATACATTATTTGGCATTACAATTTATGTAATTATTATATCACATATATTTTAGAATATACTATTATTAAGTTACAAATCTATTTTTGGCATGACAACTAATACCTACACATCTACTAGTAAGTTGGATCTTGATTTAGCTTTATACATCATTAACATCACAGGCCACATGCAAGGATAAAATAAATTGCTATTCATATAAATCTTAGTGTAAATATAAGAAAATATTTTTATTGTATTTATTCTGCAGACTGGTTGAAAAAGAAATTGGAAAGTTATAGGAAGCCCAGGCTAACGTATAGCAAAGGGCTTTTTAGATCCATATTTTGAAAATGGCTGTACGATTCTCATGAGCTCAAGATCAAAAACAGAAAAAATTACATAGGTATTTACCTTGTGGCAACGACCCGTGTTGTTTTTGATGAGCAAGTAGACTTTCCACAGATATAACTTGTCCGGCAGCATTCGTTAAAACTTTTGCCACCACCGGTCCTTGAGATGAAGTTAGTGGTTTTGACGATGCATCTGAAACAAATATATATTTTGTGAAATAGTCGATATATATATAATATAATATAATATATATATATAAATATATATATATAAAAATGATTTAGATTCTATCGTTAATCACATTACTTTGAACCTAGTATCTATACTTGTCAGCTAAAATAATAGGCAGTGACTTATGATCTAATTCGATACAGAATAGGTACGAAGTGTAAATACTTAATACATAGCGGCACAAACGTTTGCACATAGAAAAGTGATGCCGCTTACGCATTACTATTGAACAGAACTATAAATTGTTTGTTCCATGGTAGTTCCATGCTTCTCTATTCGATGTCACCACAATTCTTTACGTCGGATATAGTTCTGTCTTTGTTTAACGGGTTAAAAAACGAAGAACGAGATATGCAACAAAAGTCAAGAGTGTCTAGAAGATCAAACATGCGCATTTCACACATCCAAGTAGTTCATCGCAGCCTGACATAAGCGTAGTACGCGGGAAATACTGTAATTTGTGTCTGGACGGCATATATTAATTGGTGAACTTGGTGATGTGTTACTTAGTTTATTTAGTGTCCGAAGAAAAGGATTCTATTATGGAAGCGATTGCGAGGAGTAGTGGATTAGAAACGCGTAAACGATCTCATCTGACAAGTGAGGAAATTCGTATGATAAAAAATTTCTATAAGGGATTAAAAGCGCGTGATAAAAATTTAAGTGTAGTGGATGCGGCGGAACTGTGTAGTGAATTAACAAAAGTCTCCGTTCGTAGTGTATTTCATGCAATAAAATATGGAGACACAGATGCAAAGAAGAAGAAAATGGAAACACGGGGAAGAAAAAAAATTACTGTGAATGAAAATGTGAAATATGCTATTCGGCAAAAAATTCATGGTTTCTTTTTCAAAAATGAAATCCCAACAGTAAGTAAAGTTCAGACTGCCCTGGCAGAAGACAGCGATTTGCCCAAACTCTCGTATAAATTGCTTATAAGGACAATGCATGAAATGAATTTCAAATATTGCAAACGGAATCGGAAGAGTATGTTTATAGAGAAAAATGAGATTATGACATGGAGATGAGAATATTTGGAGAAAATAAGAGAATTTCGCGCTTTAAATAGAAAAATATATTATATGGATGAGACATGGTTAAATGAAGGATGTGTAGACATGTGTTGTGTTGTGTTGTGTAGTGTAGTGTGGTGAAATGAAGTGAAGTAAAGTGAAGTGAAGTGTTAAACACTAAACTTGCTCCGGAATGTGATTAATCGCGTTTTCGGTGGCGACTGTGGGTTAGTGGTGGGCCATCACCATGTGGGTGACATCATTTACACGATTTTTTATAAGAATGTGGATTGATTACAGTTCGAAATTTTAAGCAACATAACCTCTACCATAATAACCATTGGCAATTACTTACCCGTAGTTATTTTCTGTTGTCCTGCAATCTGTGTCCCACTCGCTGCAAGGCCCTGTTTTTGCACTTGAACAGCTCCACTCTTCTGCTTTAGTATAATCTGCTGTTGCTGACTGGTCAACACGCTTGAGCTAGGCAAGATTTTTTGCTTAATCGTCTGCAGAATTTGCTGTTGCTGTGCAGGTGTCAAACTTCCGTGAGTCTTTATTTGTACTCCTTGCTGCCCTACAAACTGGTCTTGTTTAGATACCGCCATCGTTACCACGTTATCATGTTCACTTGGTTGCGATGCATTTGTCGCAATAGGGGTTAAATTTAGATTCTGTTGAGGCGCCGCACGAAGCAAAGTAACATTTTTTATATTTTGTAGTTGCTGTGGTGTAATCCCCTGGATGATTTGCTGTTGAACACTAACTGGGCCTTTTAGTTTTTCAGAACGATTTTCTATTGTTTCGGTAGTCTGCTTCTGTACTACTATTTGTTTCTGTTGGGCGGCTAGTGTCTGAAGTAGTTGTTGAGTCACTACTTGATTAATTTGTTTTGTAGGAGTGTTACGTTGCTCTTGAATTTGTTTGATCAGTTGTGGGTTTGTTGTAGGTATGATCAAGGATTTTCCTGGCGTAGGAGATAGAATTTTAACGAGGCTTTTTCCTAAAAATTAATATAAAAATAAATGTTACATAATAAAAATATTGAGTAGCATTTTTGTTGGTATTTAAGGGTATAATGATCCATGAGAACTTTAAGATAAACCTTTTGTATGTATTTCTCTGGTATTTTGCTAAATAAATTATTCTACCTCATCTAGCAACAGAAATAATATATTAAACTCAACATTTTTCAGTAAAGCCAAAGTGTACTATGCTGGCCAATAAAAAATTATAAATTTTGTTGCCAAGTTTCTGCATACAAAAGTTAATGGAAAATCTCATACAAATAAAGACTACAAGTAATCATACCAGGGCATATGGTTATTCATTTCTGGTTCTAGATCAAAGTAATTGCTAATTCTACAATCTAAGAAAAGTTATTGGTAGAATTACTGTTACTGGAGTAAAAAAATATTATTATAAATTATTTAAATGAATTAAAGGTGATTTTTTTTAATATAACTCTAACCGTGAAAGTGGGGACAACCTTCGTAGTTTTCAATTTAGTAATATTTAAAGAACACTTTGTATTTACTATGTACTTTACCTGTTTTTATTGTAGGGCTAGAAACTCTAGTTTGTACAATGGCTTGTAAAGCCTCATTGATTTCTTTGTCTTCCCTGGATTGTGGTGTATTGTCATCAGTAGTGACAACAATCTCATCAACATTCTGTTGTTGTTGTGGTTGTATCTGTGCTTGTTGAATGTTAACCTCTGGCAACTTTTTAGGTAAGTTGTTACTCAACAGTAAGCTAGTACTTTTTTGTTGACCTACTGCCGTTACTAAGTTAGATGGTGAAGTATTTTGTACACTGGCAGTTTGAATTGTTTTTGAAGGTTGTTGCTGCAAACTGGGTCGACGCACAACTTTTGTTACTTGCTCAGGTTGGCATGTACTTTGCGTCTGTTGAATTGTTTCAGCTTTCGCATTTCCTTTTCCTGGTTTATCAGCTGCCTGTTTTGTTTTTTGTTTTGCTGGAGATTTTTTACTAGAGGTTTTCTTAGATTTATTCATACCTAAAATTCGAGAGTAAATAAAAATAATTCAGGGTTATTGACACAAATTTTAGTGTCTCACATAGTATTGATCCATAAATATTTAAAGTATTATTTGGGAATAGAAATTCAAAGTAATTACAGAAGGTTTCCTTTCGAAATATACATCAAATATTAAATGGATGCATCAAGCTTTTTTAGTCATATGAATTGTAAGATACCCAGACAATACTGTGGGAGCTAACGGAATACTGGGAAAAGCTGTAAATTTCATCAAATAAAAGCTCGTTTCTTAAAAATCATTTTTCACAAATACTTTACTTAATGCACAACTGCTACCAATAAAGTTTGGGTACTACGTATTTATTTGGGTACATCAGCTTTACAACGTAGAATAAAAGGTTGACATGTTTCGATCTTGGATTGAGGATCTTTATTTGAGGACTTAATTTTAACGAGGTTGAAAACCAAAATAAATATATCATTGTCATCCGTTTTTTTAAAGACTTACCTTGATAATGCTGATGAATCCTCTCAAAATCCTCCTCAGTTCTATTCCTGTGCAAGTAAATCCAAATTTTCTTTTTTGGATCGTATTTAACACAAGGATCCCATTGGGTATGCATCCTGTCCAGTGCGCCAGACACAACGGACTGCAAGATATTATCGGGTGCGGTAGGTGAAATGTATTGAGATGATTTTAAAAGCTCACAGATCTCTGCTCTCGTACCTTCTCCATTAGGTAGCCGTGCCGCAGCATCTCTCACTAACGAAAGTATTGTTACAAAGTTAGGCCTATCAGCTGACAACATTGTGTGCCCTCTGGCCTTGGTATTTCCCACAGCAGGGTTATATATGCCTTTGAGAGGCCCTACAACAGACTCATAATTATTGCATCGATAAGTGAATGCTTTATGAGGGTTGTCATATCTCTTTCTCTCTTGTTCCCTGAAATCTTTGATTTCTTCCTGTGTAGCTTTCCGGACTGTCCAGGAAGTTGGAAAACGTGGAGGAGGGGGTGTACTAGAACTGTCTATTATATCTAGTTCTAACTCACTATCTTTAGACGAGAGATGCTTTCCTTCTGTCCTATGTTCAAGCCAAAAACTACACAAAACACTGAGTAAATTGTCAGAGTCTCTCCCAGCTCCAATCCATTGATATACATCCAAGGCTACTTTATATTCCATGTAAGGAACAAAGTCATCAGGTTGCTCTGATGCATTGCCGCAAAGAAACGTGATGGCAGAAGGCAAGATGCCTATCCAGTTATCAGTATAACTGTACCAGTCATTGAGTGGGCTTATGGGGTTTTCCTGCCAGGATTTCAATCGTTCCTGTAAAGTATACATGTTCATACGGTGCTCATTTGTTGAACAAATTACATCTCGTATCAATGAAAAGAAGTTTGCGTGGGTATCCTGCATTAATTCCGGTTTATTACTTAATTCCAAAATGTCTATATCAGAATTGTCCAAATCTATTGGTATATTCATAACATCTATACCATCCAGGTCTTCTACACGAACTGGTGTTATCTTACCATATTGACTAATATTATTTACAGGTTTCGTTAAATTAGACTTGGTGGTACTGGTACTACTCGAAACAGTTAATGATTTATATTCTGATTGTGTTTCTTTTTTCACTTCACTTTTGTTTTTAGGCGTTGACGATCTATGTTGCTTTTGTTTACTTAGTCTATGATGTTTGGGTTTAGAATTGCTTATCGATACTGCATCTATTGTAGAGCCTGAATCTGAGTCAGAATTAGAACTAGGTTCATATATACTACGCTTATGATTATAGTGAACTTCAGGTGATCTCCTATAATTCACATGTTCCTTTTTAATTTTCCTCTTGTTTATAATTTTACATTCTGCTTGATGTTTTGAAATTATGGGCATGTTTTTGTTATAAGGCAACTGAGTTCTATTTACAATGTCACTGATAGTTATACCTCTTGTATTAAGTTCGCAGTCATCTGGGTTGTCTAACTTTCTTTTTTTATGCTGATAAATTAAGTTTTTATAGGATTCATCATTAATGTAAAAAGGATTGTATGTAGGAGTGATGTATTTTTCCAAATCAACTGAGAAACCATTTAATTTTGCAGTCATAGTTGAACTAAAAAATTTATCTTTAGAAGTATTAAAACTATTCCTTATACTGTTGAGATGCCTTTTTTGTTTTCTTGATAAAGGTATCGGAGGGCCTTCAGGATAATTCTCATCTGAAGAGCAACCATTATCTTCAGTTTTAAGCCTAATTGAAGAGAGAATTTGAAAATATCTTCTTTTCGTTCTATGTGACACATAATCCACATTCACTTTCCTTTTTTCCTGCCTTGGTTCAACACCTGGAGGTAAATTTCTAATCTGATTTAATAACTTATTTTGAGATTCTGTTACTTCATGCTTTAACTGTTCTCTAAACGTTTTGTATCTGTATTTTGCTTCCTTTCGCTCAGCTTTTCTAATAATTTTACGCATACGAGCTATATCTGGCCTAAAAAATCCAGCCTTCAAATCATCATGAAACTTGACTAAAGGACTATTAAACTTAAAAGTTTCAAAATCAAATAGCCTCTGCAAGGTTTTAGTTTTTTCAAGTTCATCATTCTCTGGGAAGTTGGGCAAGAAGCTCTGCAAATGTTGTTTGTGTATATCAGAGAATGAATTCCATACCTCTGTAGAGAATATTTCTCTAAATATATCTTGCCTTTCACATAAACCTTGAGGTAATTGTATCTTAATATCATTAATTTGAGCAGTTTCCATGCCATCATCCTCGGAGCTCTCGGTGGTATAATCAGATGAGCTATCTTCTGAACTACTGTTTTCATCCATGATTTTGTATTGTGTTTATACCCTAAAAATCATATTTTTCTATAAAATCACATAACAGTTAAGCTTTAAACAGTATATTGGGTTCATGACCTCTTTAGTTGAAAAATCTTTGCATTTCCATTAAAACCCTTAATGTTTGTGGAAATATCAAATTCAATCAAGGTCACCTTTACAGTGATACTGGTTTTATACGATAAAATTTTGTATGAATGTTTATTCTGACATTAATTACTCTATTTTATAGGATAGAAGTACCATCAATAAACAATCAAGTTTGATTTGAAAAAGGCGGGGAGGGGACGTGTGGACATTTTTCAAAATTTAATGTAACACACCTTTTCTATTGAGCTATGTTTTATCCATAAATATAAATATCTCAGCCGCACACACTTTTAACTGGTAATACAAAGGCACGCCTGCATTGCGGATATACCAAAACAACGCATATTCACTTCTAGCGACTGGCCGCGAAACCATTTTGGTAGTGGCCATCAATACTAAAACCGCAAGATGAATATTACAAATTGACACATTTAAAAGCTACAGTTGATATAAAATGTAGATTGACATTATTTATATTTTCTATACATATCTACTGGAAGAAGAAAGATGTTTTAATATGTTTCCAGAAAATTATTATTAATAAAAGAAAACTAGCTATTTTCTTGTTTTAAAAGATATATAGGAACAATCGTCCCTACGACGTTGGCTATTCTGATATTTGACATTTTTGCGTTTGCTCTAGAGCGCTGCGCTGCGCATGGCATATGACATACTTCATTCACACATTCATCATCGCATGAATGCGCATTGAAATAGCTCATTGAGAAACAAATAGTGGCTCCCTATAAGGAAACTGAAGGAACTAAATCGATAAAATAGTTATCTGTTTATGCAATCTTGGTACAAAAATTAAGGTAAAAATGAGAAAATGTTAAATTGTTAACGTAAAAGGATAATATTAGCTCCCAAATATTTTTTCTGGATATCTTAGGCAAACTATATTATTTCGAACAATATAAATTATTAATAGGTCAGGTATAACCGGAAGTGCGAAGAAGTTGACACTATTTTCATTGAATAGGTAGATCTTTTTGATAAACCCCTGATTATATAAATTTTCAGATTTCAATTCTGACTACTTTTTGATATTTTCGTACTTGGTCCTCTTCGTGATACACCCTGAGTATATATATTTATCAAATGTCTACGCTGTGTCTACGATAACCGTCTACAAAAAAAAAAATACGTCATGATATTCTGTGGTCATGTCTATATCTACGCGTCACGCGTCATTCATTACGTTACCGTCTACCACAAAACAGAAAAACCGTCTACCGTCGCGAAAGATATCCGATTTGTTTTATCCTGATTGCCTGATTCCATATGACTAACTAAAGAAGTTACTCATATGCCTGATTCCTTATATTCTGTGTTTCCTCGTCCACATCCACAGATTATAGATAGCTATCCAAGAATTTTTATAAAAATCCTTGGGCCCTGTCCACATCTTATAGATATTCTATGGTCCACATTCTTTTCTTAGTAGATATTTTGTGATTTTTGTGGTCCACAATCCACTCCACATCGCATATCCTCATCCCCTTCGTTCGACTTGTAACAGATTTTTAACGTTACTGATACTGGTTATTGATTTGATCATCAACCATTTTTGAACTAAAAATGGCACTGAATTTGCAAGTAAAGGTTCATCCAGTAGTATTGTTTCAAATTGTTGATGCATATGAAAGAAGAAATGCTGATTCTCATAGAGTTATAGGTACCCTCCTCGGTAAGTTTTTCTTTCATAAATGCTATATAATTAAAATTTTCTAAAATTACTTCCATGTGTTCATAACCTCTTTTTAAAGTGTCAAATAAAAAAAATCACGGCTGCAGGGAAGAGAAGACGTTGACGCTCAGAAATGTGCAATCGGTACTCCATTCAATATTGTCGTTTTGATGGTTTACACATTTGGACACATTTACACATATGGAGAGAAAATATACATATTAGTATTTCATAGAACGCCGATTGTAGCATCTCTGACGATCTTATCAGTAACTGTGTGACATTTAAATATAATTGTAGGTAATATTGACAAAGGAGTAATAGAAGTTACAAATTGTTTTTGTGTACCTCACAAAGAATATGACGATCAAGTTGAGGCAGAATTATCCTATGCAATGGACGTATATGACTTAAATCGAAGAGTAAATTCAAACGAAGCCATTGTTGGCTGGTGGGCAACTGGACATGAAGTAACTAATCACAGTTCTGTAATTCATGAATATTATTCACGCGAATGTAACAATCCTGTTCATGTAACTGTTGATACCAGCTTACAAGGTGGAAGAATGGGTCTCAAAGCATATGTTTGTGTCCCTCTTGGGGTACCAAATGGAAAACAGGGATGTATGTTTACATCAATACCAGTAGATGTGACTTGCTATGACCCTGAAGTGTTTGCCCTTCAGTTGTGTCAAAAAACCATGAGTGCTGGGTCTGGAAGACCTAGAAATGTAAATCCCATGCTGGATTTAACCCAAGTTGCAGAAGCTGGAGGAAAAATGAGTTCTATGTTGGATGAAGTATTAAGATATGTAGAAGATGTTTTAGCTAATAGAGTACAGCCCAATAACGCAGTTGGAAGATCACTTTTAGATTTGGTTAATTCTGTACCACATATGAGTAATGAACAATTTTCAGAAATGTTCAATAGTAATGTTAAGGATTTGCTTATGGTCATCACTTTATCACAACTTATTAAAACTCAACTGCAGTTAAATGAGAAACTTACTTTATTAACGTCAATTTAGATTTAAATATACCTAATTTTTATAATAAAAAGGATATTTAAGTGTAAAAAGCATCAATAAAACCTTGAAAAATATTAATGTTATTCACGTTAGTGATTTATTTCCCTATGAAAGTATTCCTGTCTATTTTATATAATATAGTTCTGAATGCTTGCTAATTTTGTTTAGATATTTATAATACAGGAATTTTATAAATCTGGCTTCGATCAGGCTTGGTATACATCACATTTTGCTAAACCCTAATATACAACTAGAGAACATTAGCGAAAAGAAAAATTAGTTACTTATTTTATGTGCATTTTAAGTTATTAAAGTTAATTGTTACACTGACACCAATTTTAAAGAACACACAAATGATTAAAAATAAACAAAAATTACCATATATATAACTTTACTTACTACTTACTTTATATTTGCATTTTGTATAAAATAGAAGTAAACATACTTAATAAAAATAATCTATATCATTTGACTTACAACTGATTTTCTGGTTTTATATCAACCAATTCACATTTTATATTTTTTTCCGTACTTTCTTCATTTTCCTCTACCTGTATTTCATCTTTATTATCGAAGATTATATTATGGACATCCTTCAAATGATTTGTCAAATACTCCTTTTCTGCAAAGCTCTCTGAGCAACCCACACATTTCTGTGTCATGTGAAGTCTTGCATGAATACTTAATGCATAACTTGTAGCAAAGGCTTTGTCACACTGGTCACAAAAGTGTTCCTTTAATTCCTCCACGTTATGTTTAGATTTTAAATGTGAACGGAGGGACACTTTCTGACGAAAACTTTCAGGACAAAATTCACATTTGAAAGGTTTTTCATTTGTATGTTGTCTTTTGTGAGTTTTTAAAGCATAAGACGATGAAAAACCAGTTCCACAAAATTCACATATATGAGGTCGAAGCTTCTTATGTGTCATATTAACATGGGTCATTAGATTTCCATTTGTAAAGAATGCCTTTCCACAAGTTTGGCACTTAAAGTTCCTAATTCCAGTATGCTCCTTCTTTTTGTGAAGCTCAAACTTGTACTTTATTCTAAAATGTTTACCACATTCTTCACAAACGTACTCATTCGCAGAACTTTTATGTTGGTAGAAAATATGACCACGTAAACTTTCAATATTTTTACAAGTAGCCCCACAAATATCACAACTAGTCGGTCCAGATGTGTGAAGTAATAAGTGTTTTTTAAAATTATCCGATCTTATTGTAATGCCGCAAATTTCACATTTAGTTTTTTTATGTTTACCACAATGTGTGGTATAACTTGATTTATCTTTAAATGTGATATTACATATATCACACTTAAAATTTTTTTTTGCACTAACCATAACCTTATCAATTACTCTCTGTAATGAATCTGGTTTATTCACTTCTTGTTTAATTTTTGTCAATGTTACGCTACAGTTTGTCTTCACTTCTTCGTTTGCTTCAATCAGACCACTATCGGCATCATCTACATTTACAAATTCTATGGGTTTCTTCTGGGGACTGTTAGACTTTCTTGAATTAGAAAATATCAAACCACTTGCATGTGCACTAGATGATACTTCCTTATTGGGTGCGCTATCAAATATAGTAATTGTATTATGTTCACTGAGTACCTCCTTAATTTTTTGATCGACTAAATCAGCTCTTTTTTTTCTTAGACTGTCCACTAAAAGCTTGTGTGCTTTGATAATACGCCTTTTAGTTATTAATGCTGATTTCACATCTTGAGCGCATTTGGAACAGGAATATTTAGGTAATCCATCAGTTTCTTTTACCTATAAATAATTTTGAGAAAAGTGTTTAGAAATTTGGAGTTTTTAGTTTCCATTAAGTTACCTTTATGGACGTTAATATTTCCAACATTTTTGGAAAATCCCCTGCCATAACATTAACTTTGGTAGAAGTGCGTTTTAAACATAAACGACACTGGTATAAAACGTTTATAGGATTCATTATATTCAAATTTCCACAATTTTTAAAAGGACTAACTAAAATATGACATTTATAAACCTACAGCACAGCATATAAAACAAATATGCTGTGCACAAAACAGAAAAAGATGCAGTGCATAGATTAATTATATGCTGTGCTTACAGGTTAGTCCATAGATAACGAATGAAAAGTCTATTCCTCTGTGTTTTCTTTTATTATCTATGCCTATGAGGGTTCTTGTGTGCTTATAGCTCTTCAGCATCAGCATATATAAAAGATAAAATCCCTATATATATATATATTCTTTGGATATAAAATACTTTAAAAAGCTTCCAGTAAATCATTAATGTAATCTATGGTAAGATTGTACACATCTTTTTCTGTTTTGTGATTGTACAGTACACCTGTTCTGTGGTATTATTTTCTATGGTATTATACCCATCCATTCCCATTACCCATAACCAAACTAATTGTCTTTGATAAAACCAAAAGATTTAAAAGATATAAAAAAAAAATTGTAACCAGAGATTACAGGAGAATTCATGTCATAAAATTAAAATTACAGGTTAATTATATCTGGTATAATGATTGGCACTTCCTATTTTGTAATAGTGGGTCACAATGACAAACCTCTTTTTGAAATGGAATTTACAAGTAGTAAGGATCCTAAGGTATACTTATGTTGTATAAAGTTAATCGTGAGTAAAAAAAAAAACTTATTTCATATCTGCTGTTTTAGAAGGAAGATCACAGGCATTTGAATCAATTTATTGCCCACTCGGCATTAGACTTGATAGATGAACACAAATGGAAAACACATAACATGAATTTAAAGTCTGTAGATAAGTTCAACCAGTGGTTTGTATCAGCATTTGTTACAGCCAGTTTAATTCGATTTGTGATAGTTCATGACAATCGTAATGATGATGGAATAAAAAATTTCTTTTCCGAAATTTATGAGGCTTATATTAAGCATTTAATGAATCCATTCTATGAAGAAGACACTCCTATAAAGTCTCTAGCTTTTGAAAAAAAAGCACAATTATATGGAAAAAAATACCTCTCCAATTAGATATTATTTTAAATTAGGTATTTATTAATAGTGGATAAAGAATGTATTAAGCATATTATAATTTAATTAATAATGGTTTATTAATTTTCAATTTATTATATATTTAAATATATGTATTATCTAAAACTATCGGACTTTGTTGACTTGAGCGGGTAGCTTATATTATTTTTCTATGATATTGATTGAACATTATCCATTTAATCAAGCAGTCTTAACTGTTCTATTACTAGAAATAGTTTAGTTAACTGTTTGCTTTTTAAGTTGAATTTTTTTCATACAAACATCTGAAATATACAAAAATGTACCTATACTTATTTAGCGAGATATCGTTTATTTTGATAAATACTTTCGAAAGGTAAAAAAATGTATAAATAAGAATAAACATTGGAATACTGGAAATATACTTGAATATAAGGCTCAGAAATTTGAAATGTTTTCAAAGTTTGCCCACCAAATATTTCAGATTTCTTCCATTATTTGAAGATTATTTTTTTTATAAAATACCCTGAATTATGCCAAATTTGATAATGTTCTTTTGGGAACATACATAGTTGTCGTATGTTTAAAAGTATTGCGTTTTATTTTCACTCTTATAGACCTTTGTTTAATCAATGTAATGCACTGTAATATAGTGGTCTAACAGCAATATTTTGCATTTACTTCGACACATTAATATTACAAGTTTTAAGTAATATTTTTTTTAAAATGTATTTTTATCAAATAAATGTAATTAACAATTACAAAAATATTTACAATAAAATGTAACATAAATAAAATTGTTTTAAGCCTACACCAATATAATTTATTACAATTCGTGTCCCAAAAGTGCTAATTGTTTTAGAACTTGTTTGGCATTGTTGAGAGTAGTAGCACCGTATGATATTCTTTTAGTAGTTCCTGCTCCAGTTTTTGCCTAGAACATAAGTAAATCTATTAAGAATAGTGCCATAATACTTTTCTACACTATTAGATACAAGTAAACATTTCAGTGGCCACACTAACTGCCTGGAATGGTTTTAATTACCTTTGCATAATCCACTAAATTTTGGTATTCTATATAATTGCCACCACCTACTATGAAAACAATTGCATCTTGAAATGGAGACCTATTTCTTGGAGTATCAGTTAATTTTAACTGTTTGGGATCCAGATAGTGGTATTCTTCCATTTCTTGGCTATTTTTAAATTCCATTAGATTATCAACAATTTTAGTAACAGGAAGGTTCTGAAATCAAATAAAATATAAAAATTTCGATTAAATTAAAATTATGTACTTACATGTCTTTTAACAACTAAATTTTTGACACCCTCCATAACGAAATTTGAACCTTGTGACACCAGTTTAGAAAACATACTGACTGTTTTAGTGCCTGCACCTTCATACTGATTCGCATTTATTCCTAACGCCATTTTAGTGTAACCCCTAAGAAGAAAAAGATTAAAAGGCATAATACCAAATTTTAATTCTAAACAAAAAAGTGTAGTAGAATGAAAAATGTTTCGAAGCAGCCAGGGATCGAATTCGGGACCTTCGGCTTTCCGGGCGAATGCTCTTCCAACTAAGCTACTACACTTACATTCTACTAATCAGGATACCGTTCTTAGCATAATTTACTTTCGTTTGTTCATACCTGACAACACGGCCGTCCTCGGCTGCCGGCCATGATCCAACACCTTGCTAAACATAAATCATAGATATAAGGTGAACCGTGCTGTCAGGGGGATTCCCTATCCCACTTCTGAAGCTGTAGTAGAATGAAAAATGTTTCGACGCAGCCCGGGATCAAACCCGGGAGCTTTGGCTTTCTGGGTCAATGCTCAATACAGACGTATATAACTATGTTGTCCTTCCTTTGGAAAGGACGACAAAAATATATATTAAATGATAATATGTCTTACTTACTTCCAACGTTTAATATACGTCAGTGGTGTTAGATTGCAGCCAGCTTCACTTAAAGCACCCTCATACTTTTTCAAATCAGCTTCCGATAGATGAGGGGTACAAATATAAAATATGATAAATAGCCTCATCTTGTCTTCTGGTGTACCTGCACTAGGATCAGAAAGAATATCTAACAGAGGCTTTTCTAAGGCTTGAGCTTTGCTCATAATCTTCTCTTCTAACTCGAAAAAAGTGTCTAGCTTTCTCGATTTTATGCAATTTAAAATGGCTGAAAAAGAGTTTATTTTATCGTTTATTTGGTGTTTCTTCAGAAATAAATTAAAAAAGTATTTTTTTAATTATAGTCTAAATATTTCCTTTGTGTTAAACCAAAAAACACCTAATCAAATTAAATAATTGCTTTCACACAGTGGTTCGACTCTAAAATTGAACTGAAATATCTTTTGTACATTCAAGAACGAGACCTCTTTACATATTTTTTTACCTGTAGCAACAGATGTATGCATATCGATAAGACGTTTTTTTTCCAGAAGCTGCGGCAAGGAATTAACTGCCGAAGTAATTTTTGCAGTATTATCTGATACAAAAGACAAAGCAATATCATTTTCACCATCAATACCCATGGAACTCCTCAATTTTTTCACTTCTTCCTCAGAAGATTTGTATTGTTCCAGCTCTTCCTGAATTGCTTCAGCCACAGTAGGAAAGGGACTGCCTTTATATGAGGACCAAAACTTATCCTTCGAGTCCAGCTCACATGCTCGATTCTTAGCCCGAGCACCTAGATCAACAAATAGTAGAAGGAATTACAGATTGTTATTACTACATACATACCTCCTGTTGGAGTAGATTCCTCAATAATCACCCTGTTTAATGCCAGATCGAGCAAATCATGCGCCAAAGCCTGGTAAGTCCACGTATGGTGTAACGGAGTGGCCATATCAACATTTCTGTCTAAAACAATTAACAAGGGCCTTTGAAAATTGAAGTTGCCTGCTTGAGCGTCCATATGAAAGAGGTTATTTCTTGTGTCAAATAAATTGTCCCTTAGTTTTTTATCCAATTTTTTAGCTACCATTTCAGCCGCATTTCCTTTAGGACTTCTGATGATTGGAACAGTGCCTTTAAAGAAATGTTCATGAACATAAATATACGACAATTAAATTAATGAATATGTATATTTTGTATATACTCTCTCTAATATTGCTAAATTTTTAGCCGTCAAAGTCCGTCAGTTGCTCAAGCTTGCTTGTTCTGTTGGCCACAACTATCCTTAAACATCCCATTAATATAAAACTATGTGTTAAATTATGTAAAACTATAACTGAAATTTTTAAAATGCTAAAAATAGCTGAAAACTCACCGAACTTATGAAAATATATACAAGGTGAAATTGTTATACTTTTTCAGCTTTACCTACTTCAAATAGTTTGACTTTATATTAGTATATAGGATTATTACTACACTTCGAGCTTGACCGATGCATAAGTCAACAGTGCAGAGTGTCTGACAAAAAACCAGGTGGTGATTATAATGATAAACAATAAATATTTTCTTACCTAATGTTACAAACACAGAAAATAATCCGTCAACTATTGTACTCATGACAGCCTCCATTTCTGAATCTTTAATATCTCCTTTGTTTATATCTAGAATACACATGTTTATTTATTCACCCAACTATAATCCGTGTAACATTTATTTGTAGTACTGCACACATACTATATTTTATTAGATATTTTGCCCCAGGTGACAATATTAAAATCAAATCTACCTATTTTAAAAAGTTCCAAGGTGGTTTGTTTTTTAAACAATTTTAGGTAATTCATAAAAAAATCTCATCTGAAAACATTATAGTGAGAGTATTGCATAATTTTAAATATAATTGTTTAATTATTTCCATTTTTTATTTTCTTCAGAAGTATGTATTGATATAAAATAACTATCTAGGGTTTGTATAATAAGATTTATTAAAAAAGCACTTGGTTCACCTAATGAGGTCATTAGAAAATAAAATAACCCATTTTTTCAACAACTTTTCATTATTGGAAGCTAGCTTAGACCATAAAGGAACAATTCTGCCTCTTTTGTTCACATTCACAATCAAGAAGTAAAATAATTTGCGATTGATATCAACGATTTTAGTTGGCACCATTTTGGTACTTCCAGATATATCTGTCCATCTGTATAGTTATTTTATCTATGATAAAATTCTCTCACTCAAAAGAATGTAAAATAAACATTTACTATATGACATTAGATTGAAATAAGACTTTACTTTTGTAGATGGATCTTTTGAATGTTTACCTAGTGTCTAGGCAGACTCGTAGACAAATTGATACACAAAATATCCAATAAAACAATATATCCAATATAACATGGCTGCATGCATTAAACATAGTTATGAATTATTGTACACTTACTATAATATGACATTGCATCACTATGTTGATGTTTTAGTATAAACATATCATCTTCTAATGAGATAAAGCTAACATATTGATCGAATACCTAAAAAGTGCATAGTAAAATGATCTGCTACATTTTTTTATAAAATACATGTTTGTAGAGTAATTTTGACATTGCATCAATTAGAAGTAATTTGATCTGATGTTATGTTATACATACTTTATGAATGTTTGCCACGCAATTTGCTGTTATAGCTGCAGAGGCTAAATCCTCAAGTTTCTGCCGAGATATTGGAGAAATAAAATTCAAATGATATACATCATAGATTCCAGTTTGAAAATCTTGACAAATTCTCCCTAGGTTTTCCTCGCTTGGAGCACAAAAGTATACAGCTGGAACTTCTGGTATTGGATCTCGATCGGAATGTAACTGACTAAATGTTTAAAACAACGTTTAGGTGTGCTACAATATGTTTGTTTGCATTACTTACACAAATAAAGTAACTCCCTGCTCTCGCAGCTCTTTAACAGATAATAATGGGGATATAATATCTTGTCCCAAACGATCATATATTAATACTTTCCATACAGGTTCAGAAGAACCAATTTTAGTCTGAGGTTGATTCAAATTTAACATTTGTTTTATAGCATCTATAACAGGTTAGATTTTATGCTTGTTAATTAAGTAATGTTCAACTTACTAATTTGCTTCAGCCGAAGACTCGTCATTTCGATTTTTATTTTCTCTTAGAATAGTTATTAATTTGCATTAAATTAAGAAAAAAACATCAAAAATTGTATTTTAAGGTTGACAGTTGACGTTGACAAATGCAAAACACATCACCACAATCCCCAAAAGTCCCAAAACGCCAAATCACCTAAAAAATTAAACTACAAACATCATCAACACCATAGAAAAACGATATATATTTTCTATGACTAACATGTCTATGATTCTATGCCTATTCTATATATTCTGTGTTCTATGCTTCTGTCAGTGTCAGAGACGTGTCAGTATTAGAAAATTGAAAATGATTTACCTATATTAAATTAAAAATTTAATTTTATTGTAAAAGTGATTAATTTTCCTAGCTATTACTTTCAAGTTAAATTTAAAATTCGTTGTGTCCAATCCATCTTCATTATTTTTTAATGTACACAAAAAATATTCAACATATGTAAAATAATGGTGAAAGTACTTTTTAATACAATAATTATGTTAATGTAAAAATATATCAAGAATGCAATGCTTCCTAGAAGACGCCGAACGGGCTCAGAAAGCGAGCCATTAATTGTTCAAGGCAAAGACAGGTATTGGTCACACTCGCAATCAAATACTTTTACAAGCATCAATTCCGCTTATCCAAATAATGTTTCTGCGGACTACTATTTAGAGGATTATATAGAAGATTACGTAGAACCAGAACCAGTCATGACAGCGAGAGACCGTACTAGTGAATTTATCAATACTATTCAGACATTGCAAGGGCGAAGTATAGCAAGGGCTGTATCTGTAAGAGACCCTAGAAAGTCTAAAGTTATACAAAGCCACTCAGAATTTATGCTTGTGGCTAAAAATATAGGAAAGAATCTTGCTAGTACCTATGCAAAATTAGAAAAATTGACATTACGTAAGTAAAAAATGTTTGTAATGGGACGTTAACACTAAGATCTGTTTAGTATGAATTTCTAAATTTGTATTTTCCATTTTTGCTTCATAATACGATAGAGGCAGGTAAGTACCTATTACTGTAGGTACTTAGGAAGTGATATGAATTTGTACACTACTTTTTGTACTGACATCTCAGCTTGAATTTTTGGCATACCTACATTGTATTTTCATGTAGGTAGTATATTGTTAAAACTATCTGAATATGTATTTATTTGTTTGTATATTTATCCTTGTAACTCTTAAAGATTCATAAATACTATTTAAATGTTATATTGTTTTCACGATTGTCAGTTATACCCAAATTATCAAATAAGGGAGACATAACACCATACTGTAAACCTGCTGAATTACGATCAAGCACTAACCTTATTAAGTGTTCTCTTTTTAAAAAGTACGCGTAGCTTAGATATCAAAATAAGGGAAACCTAAATACTGCTTAATCTTATGGGATGTCCAATAACTCTTATTATGAGTAAGTGGATTCCATGTCATTTGTCTTGTTTGAAAACCTTTTCTTTGTTTCACCCACTTCAATGCTGTCGATGCCTTGGCAAGTTAGAGACAGTTTTTGGCTGAATGCTGAAACAGCTACCACTGACTTATGTTAGATATAAGCAATAAACCATAATTGTTTTAGTTGCAAAAAGAAAGTCATTGTTCGACGATAGAACTACGGAAATTCAAGAACTAACTTATATCATAAAAGGAGACCTCAGTAGCTTGAATCAACAGATAGCCCAGTTGCAAGACATTTCCAAGCAACAAAGACAAAGTAGTAATGGAAAGCATTTACAGTCACATTCTAGTAGTGTAGTATTGGCGTTGCAATCTAAACTGGCAACTATGTCAACAGATTTTAAGCAGATTTTAGAGGTTAGGACTGAAAATCTCCGCCATCAGAAGAGCAGAAGAGATCAATTCTCTCAGGGTGGATTACCTCCTCCGCCAGTTTCTTCAAATTCACAAGGTAATTCAACAATTTTTGTATTATTCAATGTGAATACCTAGTAAAACGAGTCAGTCTACTGGGTATCTCACTCTAACGGTTTCTCAATTCTAGTGTTTGCTTTAGCTGAAGTCTTTGGCTGCTGAATTTTTGGCTTTGGCTTTTTTCATAAAAAAAGTGAAAAGAAATGAAATTGGTGAAAAGTGTAATCCAATGGATTTCTGACACAAAATTCTTTCACTTCTATTTTTAGACAAACTAGTATCTGGAGTATCAAGCTTAAAGTTTAAAGAATTAATAATTTATTTGGCTAGTATCATATTGACCATTTTAACAATGTTTCACAAAGGTTGCACACTTTTAATTTGTTTCCTACTTTTATCTCAATGTTGTGCTGTATATCTTAAAAAATGCTTTATCTTACCTGTTATAAATTCATTATAATGTAACGAAAATATAGGGTTTGTTTGATAGCCCAAAGACTAAACCATCTCAAAAGTTATTTATTATATTTTTCAGGAAGTCTATTATTCCAAGAACAGGACCAAGTGAGCATAAATCTGGAAAGTACAGAGTTAATACCCAAGCAGCAAAGTCAGATGCAGGCGGCCTTAATGTACGATGAAACTGATAACTACCTACAAAGTAGAGCGGAAACCATGCAGAATATTGAATCCACAATTGTAGAGTTAGGTGGAATCTTCCAGCAACTTGCCCACATGGTTAAGGAACAAGAAGAACTAGTAGAAAGAATAGATACAAATGTGCAAGATGCTGAAATAAACATTGAAGCAGCGCACGCACAAATTGTGAAATACTTTCGAACGATCTCTTCGAATCGTTGGCTAATGATAAAAATCTTTGGGGTTTTGATATTTTTCTTTATATTCTTTGTTGTATTCTTGGCATAGTGTTTATTCTTATTATTTAATTTTGTATAAAGGTGATATATTAATAAAATATATAAAATATTGTTTATTCTTTGATATCATTAATACTGAATTAAAGACCTGGGTCTTTACCTGGGCACCGGGTCATCACAACATAAGAGGAAATGAAGAGGCCGATGCACCGGCTAAAAGAGGCTCAAGTATACAGTTTACAGGGCCCGAACCAGTACTCGGGCTTCTGCCTAGTTAAGTAACAAGCTCTATTGAAAACTGGATCAAGGAAAGATCAGAGGAAGAATGGTCGAACGGGACTGGCCTGCGACAAGCCAGGCTCTTAATTGAAGGGCCTTGGTCGAACGCAACTCAATCAGTACTTGCGCTAAGTCATAACAGCATAAGGATAGTCACAGGTCTGTTGACAGGTCACGGACATCTCAACAAGCATCTTAACACTATCGGTCTTAGTGACACTAGAAGGTGCAGGTTTAGTGAACACGATGACGAGGACTCCATTCACATCCACTGTCGTTGTGCCTATTTCATGGTCAAGAGACACAAACATCTGGGTGCAGCATTTCTCCTGCCCCAGGACATTAGAGAGGTTCCCCTAAAACGGATGTTGGCCTATGCACATAGCACGGGTATCTTCCAATAGGTCTCGACTAGCGGCAGGCACAATGAATCGAAAGACCCGAGTGCTGCGGGTAACCGCGCCGCCTTCCAACAACATACTGGCACAATCTGCACAGTAATTTTATTAAATATAACAAATTAAATAATTTTCTCTCAACTCATTTACTTCACAGATGCATACGCAAGTTTTTGCTTATTGATATAAGCTACTGCTTGTGAACGTGCACTTTTTAGTGTTGGATGCTGACATGTCAATTTAATATTCGTATTTGTAATCCACCAATGGCTGAATCGCACATCAGCCCTAGGCTAAAATTATGTAGGTTTCCTGGCAGTCACTTGGTAAATTAAACAACCAAATAGATCTCGGTGGATTAAGCTTTAAATTGGTCTAGCGAACAACTTTCAACATTGTATAATTTTATCTGGAATATATAAATAATCTTGATTATGTGCGATAGTGATGATGAATTTTATTAAATTAGTGGCGAACAGAATAATGATTATATTACACAGGGTGTTTTTTTGTACAAACGCCTTCAAAGAGCATTTTTTAATTTTTTGTAAACTGAATAAACAGTATATTGTTTCACTTATTCTCTACAATTTTTGTTAACTACGCTACACTTAATTTCAATATTTTCAGATATTTGCGGTTTTTCTACCTGAACTGTTAAATTAGAATTACAAGCAGAATAAATTGTAATCGTAAACATTAAAAAAATTAAGCATTTGGACAGTTTCTGTCAAATGACAGATTTCTGATTGTCAATAAAATACAGGATACTCTGCACTAAAAGCAGCACCTCTGATGCTGAGAACTATCGTTAGCCGTAACGGTCTTCTATGGTGTCTCCATCTCAAACGAAACAGCCCGTCGGGATATTTAAATCGTTCTTTATTCTCTTTTGTTTATACCTACCTATCCACTTATTTCATATTGCTAAAATTAAGAATTAATCAAAAGTTCTTCCCTTGGCTATTAGTTTTAAAAGCTGTAAGGGAAACTATAGAAAATGTGTTTTACCTTTCATTTTCCAACACCTGTTACTACCTGCATTACCTTCAAAGCTTCCAATATAATTTGTGTGGATTCTAAATTTGCTTCAACTACTTGACGACTCGATAAATAAAACTACTGGTTCATCAGCTTTTTTAATTGAAATAAAATACTTCTAAAGGAATATAAGTTGACGGTATTTCAAATAACATTTAAATTTTCATTAACAACTAGACATCATACTGAAAAGGCAATAGTAAAAAAAATAGAAAGAAAACTGAAAAATTGACTCTGAGCGAGAGAAACTTAATTTAAAAGTTACGGAAAACCATTCAAAATTGTGCTGTTCGATATATTAAGAATGATGTATAATTTAAGTTCTCAAAAGGCAGAAGGATAACATTAAAAGAACTGAATAGTTAAAGCAACCTTTGGTACCATCCAAAGTAACTGAATTTAAAAATATTATCCGAAATAAGTAGATATAACTTAATTTAATTATTAAATTTTTATTAATAAGCTAAGCAGATAAATATTTATTTACTTACTAATAAATAATTTATAATTCTATACGCCCAACTGAATTCACATTAAACCATTCCTAACAACACTTCGGTTAAATATAAATTCAGTAAAATCTGTTCCTTTGAGGTTATCTTCTGGACAATTAAAGCTCGCTTTTGGAGCCAGACGGTTTGACTTAAGAATTAAATAATTAGAAACTCAACCAATACAGAATGAGAACGTAATATCAGGCATTAAGGCATGTCAACAAATGTACTAATTATGCCTATTATTGGCAGGCCTTGAACCGTTGTTCCTGGTTTGATTCTGATGCCTTGGTTTATTATTATAACCGTTATTGTTTTGGTAATAGGACTGGCTATTCGCTGGCCTAGAGGGTCCTCGGTTTACTGAGGCAGGCACATCCTTTAGAGGATTCGGTTCCTCGGGCTGACCAAGCTGCTCATCCATCCCATTATTGCCCATGGTCGGGGGTGCTTGATGGTTGGTAGGGGGTAGATTGTTGGGTATCAGTGCAAAGTGGGCTGGCTGTAATGGTACAGGCTGCCCCATGTGGGTGTTGAAGCTCTGATTTGTGAACGTTTGACTTGGAATTTGCTCTGGAGGCGGGTCAATTTCAGATTCCTTAAAAGAGAATACATTAGTTGACCGACAATTATCTTGTGTATTTATTCGGTCTGATTTAAAATCTAATATTACATTCCAGAAAGCCAGGATGGGCTAATTTGGATGTTATATGGATATCAATATCATAAAAGATATGAACAAAAGGTCGATTCATATTCTTGGGATTCATTCATTGGTGAAAGCAAAAATTTGCTATTCTTTCGCTTTCCAGTTTATGGAAATTTAGGATGTTTTAGAAGTTAGTAGTAGAAAAAATTATTTATATGTTTTACTGGCGTTAATTTGAGTATAATCATCATTTTAGTAACTTGAATCTTGCCAAATGTTTGAAACTAATTTTTCCAAACTAAAGTAAAGACCAGAATTAAGCAAAGTGGAATGACCTCGCCGATCTGGTAAAATTAGATGATGGACATTGGATACATTTCAGTTAATATATACTCGTATACTATTCTATAGAATACTTCTAGTATATATTAACCGAGATATTAACTGAAATATGCCGTGGTAAAAAAATACAAATCTAAAGATGTCTAGTTAATATAGACATTTTTAGATTTGTCAATAGGTGAAAAAATTATTTGCTTTAGCGTAAAACTCTAAAATTGTCCTGAAATTTTGCCTATCCCTCTATTTTCGGGTATGCTGAATACAAATCTAAGTTATTTTTTGTGGACGAATGTAGTTTTTGAGGAAAAATAGCAGCATTTACGAAAATGGTGGTAGACAAAATATCAGAAAATTTTGATAGTTTTACGCTAAAGTAAATAATTACCGAAAAATTTCAGTGGAAAACTGTAAAAAACTAATGTATCCAATTTACCAATGTATCCAAACTATTTTATCCAATGTTGACAATTCACTTTTAAAGAAAAGGCTATGAACACCACGTTGTATAGCATTCATTGCATCTCCATCAATCTCCACTTTTCTTCTACCTCGTTCATGTAGTTTAGGCTTCTGCACCTCTCCATAAATTTTTTCTTCCCTCAAAACTTTATAAACAGCATATTTTGTAGTACCTGTATACTCCGCACATATTTCGACTAATTCATCTTTTAAGCACGGACGATCCCTTGCAAGGCACTTAAAACCTTGGGCTATAATTTTCTTTTCTCCACGGATAAAGGCAATCTTCTTTTAACTATTGCTGGTCCCGGTATATTTTCCATTATTCAATATCACTATTGATACATCACATTAAATTATAATAACAAATAAAGTAATCCACACTTAATGCACTTCCACTTTTTTAACTAACACAAATAAGTATAAACACTGACACAAAGAATAAATACACTGATAATTTTACCACAAATTGTTACCGTTAAGAAACGCGTGCGAAGTAACCCAACATCACGCCACTGTTTCCCTACTATTTTGAGCGCAGTCGCTTGTTGGTTCCTGATTCGACCAATCAACATCGTTGAAGCTCAGAGAAAAGAAAGTGTAAATGCAAGAATATGTATGTTAAATAAGGATGAACACCTTGTCGTCAACTTTACGACTTTCGCAGTTGCCACATATTCGGAAATTCCTCGATATTATCACCGAACATAAACAAAGTCGTTGTTTATGTTCGGTGATATTATTAAGTAATAGGCAAATTAAACATTGTGTTTCCTTTAATAAAGTACAATAGGGATAAGGGACGTTAAAAACAAGTAAAAAAATGGGTAAATAAGGTAATTAATATGTTTCCTGTTTTAAATAAGAATACTTTAGAAATAAATGTGACAACACAGATCTACTCTTTTTCCGGTCATTCCACTTTGCTTAATTCTGGTTTTTACTGTAAGGTTAAACCATATTTTAAAATTCTAGTAACATATTACCTGCAAAAAGAAGAAACTTCCTGCACCGAGCATCTCAGTAATTGGTCTGGGGGGCTGAGGTTGAGGTTGAGGGTGGGGCTGTGGCATGGCCTGAGGTTGTGGCGGTGGAGGTACTTGGGGGTAGTAAATCTGTTCGGGAGGAAGCGTGGGATCGATCTGTGGTTGGGGTTCTAAGGGGGGCTGTTGTGGATGGACGGCAGGGGGTCGCGGTTCTATGGTAAGGCTCTCTATGACTGGCGCAGTGTATGGAGGTTGCTGGTCCTGCGTCGGCGGAAGTTCATGATTGATCACCACTTCTACAGGTACCACTTCAGATTCTACGATGACCTCACCTTCCACAAAATTTTCATACACCTAGGAAAGTGAGAAAGTAGGTATTTTATCGAAAATAGAGTCGAGTCTGTATGTAATAAGTACACGAACCAGTTGCATGAAAATACCTGTGCAGGAGGAACATCCCCGCTCAAGTACACCGAATAATGGGCCTTTTCCACATCTTTTCTTTATTCGCTTATTATAAAATATATACTTAGTTATACCTAACAAGTATGTTTTAAATTTTTTTTCTTCCCCAGATATATTTTGAAAAAATTGTTAAAATTACAATATAATTCAAATAACGCGCCATTGACGTCATACTCCAGTTCGTTGTTGTCTATTGGCTGCCCTGCATTTTGTGTTCTGTCAAATGAAGTGTGCTTAACCTAACTTTCGTTTTGTGTTTTGATTAATTTGATTTAAAACGAATAAAATTGAAGAGGGATATCTTAACGCTGATTGAGACAACCTTCCAAGAGTTGACAGTGAAATGGTTAACGATTTCTACGTCACAAATATGAACTTTCTTAAGTGCTGAAGTGCGCAATGTTAAGACAAGGTTAGGTTTTACAACCTAGTTATCAAATCATCATTTAGTTGATTCTACCATAGATTGTGCAGTGTTGTCACCTTTAGCGAAAAATACCTAAAAATTATTTTGCTCAAGAGATAAATTGTAAAATAATCATCTTGATTTGATTTAGTAATAATTTATGGAGAATATTTCCGCTAAAAATACATATTTTCATTTCAAAATTACCATTTCACCTAAAATACATAATATTTTCATATCAAAATTACCAGAATGTAAATTTAATCGTTGCCAAGAAAAAAGTTAAATTATATGTGGCAACGTGGAATCGTTCTTTAACTTGTCTAGATTTTATTGGCTACTGGAGTGTGATGTCAGCGAACCGAGCAGTTTGAAATCATTCATGAAGACCGGTCACTTTGTACTTGGATAACTTCGCTTAATTACAATTCTTTAATAAATTGGGTTGATTCTACCTTTACTTAAGGCCGTTTGTACTTCACGATATTTATCAGATAATTTCACAGAAAATTTCTTGGTGTTTTTAAAAACATTATTTTGAAAATTGTAAATTGCCTGTTTGCAATGTTAACTAAATTATTTTCCATTTTTCATTTATACGCAATCGCAGTAAGCTTCTTGTTTCAGCACCATCTGTTGTTATTTTTCATAAGTTTAAGAATATAGGTCACGATCCTGAGATTTTTTGATCCTGAGATCAGAATAATAAGGTACATTACAAACAAAACACATGCACGCACATAGATAAAGTTAATTTAAGTTGAGGTTTGAGGTTATTTCCTATTCGTTATCGTTAATCATCAAGTCAAACTCAAACAGCTGACTATAATTGAAAGTCGTGCAATGCGCAGATATCCGCGTCGATTTCGGCGAGAAAATAGAACATGTTGAAAATAATTTCTTAAAAAATTTCTTGAAAAATTTATACATAGATTTACTGTTTGCAATTGATGGATATTCATTATGAAATTTTTTTAGTAATTATTTTAAGAATTATTGGAAAAATATCATAATGACAAGCCGCCTTTATGTACCAGTATAACGTTTGATATTAATAAAACAGTAAAATTCAATTTAGTGGAAAAGGCCCATTGAAGCAACAATAATGAATCAAATTGTGTTTTATTTTATATTTAATATTATTTTTTGCTTTGTGTTTACCTGAGCCTGATCGAAATAACCACTTTCATGAATTTTTCCTAGAATCTCCTTGATTTGGCTGTAACTACCACCAAATACTTCCTTTGGTTTTCCATCTACGGTAGACAGCAGATGCTCAGCAGCAGCTTGCACCTCATTCGTAAATGCTGTTGGGTTGCCAGCCTCATGTTTTGGGGTCACAGCGGGATAAAGATCGTCCAACAACCTAAAATAAATAGTATAGGTACAAAGGCAACTCTAAATTTTATACCAATATTTTTCTTTCCATTGAAGAAGTTGCTAAGAGCACAGAATTACACACCCAACAGAAACGACAGTGTCGGCGGTCTCTTTGATGTTGGATGGTCTGAAATATTTATCCTTGAAACAGACTTGAAGTTGGATAATACAACATGTTACACTGTGAGAAATATTTAAAAAATAAATAGCACACTTAAGTACACGTAAAGAAGTAATATTTAAGTTTACATATATTTTTTAAATTATGAGAATGCAACAGTATCTAACAGAAATATTGTAGAAATGTCCGAAGCACTAAAGTACAAATATGTCCGATGGGTAAGCCCAAGGTAAAGGTGCCAATCGAAAGCACCAATGGCCACTTCTAAATTTTTCATCTTATTTTATTAAATAAATTATCAAATAATCCCCTTACACTTCTTGATTAATTTGAAATTAGTGGTGTAAAGTAACTGTTCCAGACTACTCTTAATGTCAGAATACAGATGAAGCACATTCTTACGGGCTTGTCCATCTCGGGATTATATTAACGAAGTTAGTTACGCTCTACGTTCATACTTTTCGTACTACTTTTAGATTAACTTTTAAGTATAAAGCATATGTAACGTATAAGACGATGTGATACAGAAGCTATAGGCTAGCCCATTTGAATTATTGATACACACTCTACGATCCCAGCATCTTATTATTAATAATTCTAATTTGTAGAAATGTATGATATGAATATGACATCTCAACAGAAACGGGTTCGCTCACCCTGTAAACTGTAATCTCTATTACTTGAATAAAGGGTGGACTACCTATTCGCTAATAATTCAGATTGGTTCATTATTTTTTTTTAACTATAAATAAGTATTTCTAAATATCTCTATTTATAGGGAAGAATAAAGTTATATAGTATTGGTATTATTCAAGGAGAGTAGATTTTGCAAATTGAATTTTAAACGAGGTTTTAGTTTTTTGCCGTGGAAATTCTAGGGTGGACTCTGACCAACACGCCCACCCCGACGAGCCACTGTTGGAGTATAGTAAAATAAATTCTGAACAAATTCATAGTGTATAAAATCAAAATCTGCGGATGGATTTAGTGGTCAGTAAGATATCTTTAATTTAACAATTTAACAGGAACTGTGACCTACTCCTAAAAAATAATTTATAAAAAATTTTCCTTAGGCCTATACACATTATTTTATGTTTACCTTAGCACTAATGAATTATAATTACAGAATATCTACAAAGTCCAAAAAAACACAAATACAGCAATAAACACAATATAAAATCCCTATTATTAAACCTCAAATAAACGGAACAAACGGAAACACAATCTATTCACAAATCACAAATGACAATAACGCTATAACATAAGAATCACCGTAACATCAACAATCGTAAAGTTAGGCGTTCAATTTGATTAGAATACAACTTGTACGCGCATGCGTATTAAAGTTTGGTCTTGGCGGGAACTGCAACCTTCGCTTCTGTATAGTGTATAATTCTGTGCTAAGAGCAACAGAAATATGTGATGTGTAAAATATGGTATATAGTATCCGGTTATCACATTTAAGTCTCATTATTTCTGATAAAATACCATACATGTGCCATTCTTACTATTAAATCTGTTAGTGTTAAGTTATTCTACAAAAATAGGCATCTTTGTAGGATGGGAAGTGATTAGGGAGATCTATGATGAGCTTTAGATTAACCTCAATTTTTCAATCTTTCTACAATGCAATTAAAAGTGATTCCATTTTGATTATAAATGAAAAAATGTAAGAAAAACAATTCAAGAAAGTGTACATTATACAAAAATATTTAAATAATTTTATAAATTTCATTATGAAACGGAACCAGTTATACCACTAAAATGATTGTCTATTACGAGAAGTATGGGTATCTATCTTGGCAATAATAAAGTGAAAATGTTACTTAAATAAAAACAAGATAGAGCATATAACATTTTTAGGACTATTTGAGAAATCTACAAACAAAAACAAAACAGTATTGTTATTCCACAAGGCAGACACAGTTGATAAGAGTTCTGATAAGAACACTTTCCAGTTAACTTATTTCCTTAAGATTATTTGTTTTGTATCAGACGTTTCATGAAATTTGAACTTTTGACCATTTACTAACAGTAACAAATTTAAACAAATGAAAATTTTCTTACTTGAGATCAGATTCGGAAAGTTGAGCTGCGCCATTACGTCCATGTAAAAAGTCCTCTCGAACATTTTCGTTACCCATTTGATTTAAAGCATCCTGGACCAACAGAATTTCCCGTAGCCTGGCTAGTTCGGCCTGATATTTCGCTGTGGCCTCTTTTTTTGCTAGTTTCTTAGCCTCTTTTTCTGTGGCTGACGCAATGCCTAGGAACTGTTTACACAAATCTCTAGCAAAGTCTAAGGTATTTATCACTTCATTAAATTTAGCAACAGCAGTCTTTTGATCAGTGTTCAGTTCTTTACCAGCATTTTGTAATTCTTTATAGGACTCTAATTTTGACTAAAATAAAACGTCAATTATGTAGTTAAATGTTTAACCAACAGTATTTAAAAGCTCAGTTAGTGTAATTTAACCAATAATTAGATAACTAAAAGTTTAGAAAAAATATTCCTGAACATTTTGTCTATAACTATTCAAATTTGAAACTACTAGTTTAATAATTGGTTAAATTATATTCACTGGAGGCTGTATATCAGGCAACTGGTCATCAATGATATAAATTATATACCAAAAAATGATTACCTGAGAATATGCATATGCAGTAAATAACATTAAAGCATATAGACATTCGAATCACATTTCATGCGACATTAATTGCATGTCAAAATTAAGATTAATATTTTTTCGTAATTTATTTATTATTCCTTTCTTAATTCGTCCATTTACAATCAATAACAACTTAACCAGAGTGAAGAACATATAAATCTACACTCTATACTCTAAACATATAAATCATAGATCATATAATAGCAACGAATATCCAAAAAAACATGTATTAAAGTCATGTCTCATGAAATCATGAAAAATTTCACAATATGATCTTTTAGCACTACAATGAAAATAATTCGGTATTAAACAACAAAATTGAGTTAAAGTTAAAACATGTTCATTTGTTAACGTAAGTAAAAACAGAGGTAAAAACTAAAATCCCACCCGTCCCATTAAAGATAAATTTGCAGGAATATTATTCAAATATCTACTTTGATTTAAAACATAAATATTTTTGTGAACCAATAACAATGAGGACATTAAATTATATAGTTGTTGCAGCACAATTTACTGCTAAGTTTTCCATGATTTGAAAATTATTTAAAAAATTATTAATGTAATTCACTATGAAGCATATAAATAAAAGCATTTTTCATTTAAAAGGGGTACCTACAACCCACAGTAATGACACACCATTAAACGTACAAATTCAATGCCTGAGAAGACAAATACACCCACCCACTGACTACTTAAGTATTTTTTTAAATTTCTTAACATAAGGGTTAGATTATAGAATGACCAGAAGGCGGTGCCAATTAGCATGCTTCTATAATTACAATAAGATTGTGCTTGAACTAGCAAATAAAGTGTACATAAGGAGATGATGTATTTCTGTGTTACAAAAGCCATAAGCGTGAAGTGAAAAACAAATTTATGTGTACCTATGTGTACAAATTTATTAAAGTATTAGTGGTAGGTATTTATGTTAATACTTATAGAGTGAATGAATAATAGGTACTTATACATTTAAAATACAAATAAAGAATATAACATACTTAAACGAAAAATCAGGACAAACCCAAAATTGTCAATTTTTGACAACATATCTATTACAAAGATCAATTATATAAAGATAAAACTTACCTTCCTCTTTTCCAAATTCCTAATTTTATGTTCTATAACAGTAATTGCTTGTCTAAGAGGAGTTAAATTACCCGATGAATCAGGTAAAGAATTCTCAGAGTTAATTTGCTTGTCAATTTTGACATTAGCCGCTGACGGCATTTTAATCGTTTGTACACTCTAAATTAAACTTTACCAAGATATTTTTACTACCACAAAGCGGATTTCTAGAAAGATGCTAAAGAAGGCTTTTTCACAAAAATATTACTTCTTGGAATATTAGAAAATTGTTGACAGCACAATGCAGTTCTCCATCGAAAAGCCGACAATTTCTACAACGGAAACGGCTATTCTACTTATCGTTTATTGGTTATATTTACCGGATATCATCAGTTTGATTACTGGCGGTAAATTTAAAATCTTGAATTAATTCAATTTTTCATTAAAAATATAGAAACTTATAAACTGTATATTTCATAAACAATATAATCTACAATACCATTAATTTAGACGTATTAATAATGAATAAATAGTGAGATTAGACCATTAAGAGATGTGTCGTTATTTTGGAATAACGAAACGGAACGTCACCTGTTTCGTAAGGAACTGTTAATTTTTGAACGACTAACCGGCAGTCATAGAACATCCGGCAGTGTGGAGTACAACCATAAAGAAAGAAGAAATTACTTTATGAGTACAACCATAGAGGACTCTGTGGTACAACCATCGGGATTGCTGCACGTTTCACGCACAGAATGTTTCACGTTTCGCGGAACGAGAATGAACGCAGCACGAAGCCCACATCATAGATAAAATATATATATATATACTGAAACTTACGCATTACATTTTACATTCGACCCTGGCACCTGTGCCTGCGGAGCGGATAAAAAATAACGTTCTTTTGGAACGTTATTTTCTTGGAACAATAACGAAAGTAACGTTCTAAGGAACCGTTTTTCCCTCAGATTAACCATAGGTTTTTCCATATGTCTATGGTTTTTCCCATCTCTACCATTTACAAAACCTTCAGCTCACTTTGGAATTTTAGAGAATCCTTGAAATTCCTGACAAAAACTGAGTTACACTGTTTTAAGCATTGAATTTAAAACTGCTTACGATTCTATGGTTTCAATCTAACTTTTTTGAAATTCCGGAATATTCAAAGATAACATGTGTGAACGCTAAAGTATCAACAATTTGGTCTTTCTGTTCTCTATCAAACGGTGGTTTTATCATTTTTAAATTTCGTCAATCGATTTCGAAGCACTTAAATGAGCTACAAACTATTTTAGTGTTTCGGAGTCAAGAACCACAAATAAAACTTTATTTATTTCTTCAATGAAAAACGAAAAAAGAGAACTTTCTGCCAGATACATGGACAAATATCCTACGTTTCATCAGAGTTTTCGGACTTTTTCAAGATTACCGAATAGCTAAAAATAATGGTTTTATAAAAACCATGAATGTAAACGTTTATAATATTGTGTATAACCATATATGGTTTTATATAAATAAGTATTAAATTATATATAGATTAGTGATGGAATAAATATCCAAAAAAGTGTTTTTCTTACCTAATATCAATTTCCTATTTTAAAGAAAACTCTCTATGGTAAGTAAACCATACAAAACACTGTATGGTTGTTTACTTTGAAAAGTATGGCACAATTCGTTCCCCAGAAATTCCAACCTTCTGAATAAAATATATAGTCATAATAGGTACACCTTGCTTTTATTCGCAAGAAGGTATAAGCGTGAAATAAATAATTAAAGAAATTGCGTAAATACAAATGATAATATTTTATTAATGAGTGTTGTGCTCGTTATAAATAACCAATGCTGAAATTTACAAAATAATAACAATAATACAATATCACTTTTTTAAAAATATTTTAGAGCACAAAAATAAAAAAATGCACAGCATGAGATGGTAATGAACCATATAAAACAGATTACGTACTTAACTCAATAATGCATATTGATTACTAATCTATTTTCATTACACTTTAGTTACTCAATATAAACTCTCATCAAATATACACAATTTTGATTTAAATAAATCTGTCTTTAATCTTATGATCACTGAGACCGCACTGAGTTCTTTGTTTTATGACTATGTTCTATACTGTCTATTTCAGCCCACGAGGATCGCACATCAGAGAATAACTGAAATAGAAAAAAATTATAGTAAAACTTTACTTTATAAAAAAAGGCTCAGATGTACCTGATTCAGCCAATTTTCATCCGCCAGGAGTTCGTTTAATATACACGTTGTATCTTTTGTAGGATCAGTAGTCCGTTTTTCACTAACACGTTTTGCACATTCTATATACATTAGATACTTTTGATGAGTCACTTTACTCAAAAGTTCGACACGAGTTGCACATATCCTACACATTAAGAAGTCCTGAAACAGAAATTTTTCATATAAATGATTGAAAAATTTGCCAAATGGTATAGAATGGGGTGTTTTCCTATTTTTTATTTACATCGGCAATGGAAAGTAGATGGAAAAAGAAGAGATACGTATTTCTGGAATTTTAATATTGGGTTCATTTAAGTCCATAAATTATTCTTTTATTGTGCGCGATATCGATGTGACGTCACTAAGCGAAAATTCAAAATTTGCGCCATTTTTTAGCGATTTCTAGGATATTTTCATTTGTGTGGTTGGTGTCACTGCGTGACAACTTTACTTTTATTTATGTTTAAATTGTTTGGTTAGGGTAAACATCGTGGTAAACATGAGACATTGTTTTTAGTTTCTATTTTTACTTGCGAATTGTTGTCTCTGCTTGTGACTGATTACAAGTGTATTTATTGGTAATAGAAAAACATCGTAATTTGTAAAGGTAATTTTTGAATACATTTAATCGACTTTGCAGTAATACTGTTAAGTTAAATACTAACCTTATATTTTTCATTCCTTTTATTTCTGAAAGGATCTATAGGATCTTTATCATAAAAGAATCTATAACCGGTAAATTGTCGGACTTAGCCACCTTGCTCCATGTTTAATAAAAGTTTACTTTACAAGAAAACAACAATACAACACGTCAAGTTGGCAAGCCAAACACAAACAGGAAATTTCAAATGCCAATTATCGAAATGTCGACTGTCGTTTCTCGTCGTTACAAACTGAAACTAGCCACATATTATCAGTGTGGCCTCTTTATAGATACATATTCCCTAGTTTTCGCTTAGTGACTTCACGAATATAGAATAAAATTTCAAAATTGAATTAAAAATTTTCTACCGATTCAATCTTAATAATTTTTATCCTAATATATATTAAAAAAAAATATATATTTTATAAAAATACAGGTTTCCACTTTCATTTCGATTGAAGGAAAATACCCCATTGAACAAACATTCTTTACAAAAAAAAATGTGCAATACACAAAACAGAATAATTTTTATACTAAAATGAACAAAATGGTATTGGTCTATTCCCCTACATGCTCACCTATTACTGTACAGTCACATACACTAAATAATAATTATATGCATTAATACCAACCTTTTCATTTATGGCATTAGGATCCGGCTGGCAACCTTCCAGGGTTGTAGCATTATATGGCTGCCCGTACATCAGCACTCTCACCACAACGCCGGCTCTGCCGCAAGCGGCGCATTTCTTCACTTGCACCCCGGCATCGTTAACCTCCCTCATCACATTGAAGCAGGGCCACGTGCACACGGCGGCTTGGACGGCTGGGGGCCACCTCAAGAGAGCAAACAGCTTCTGTTTCTTGCTGTCGGTTATATCGTCGATAGTCTGGACGTTGGATAGGAAGTAATCATCTGAAAATAGAATTTAATAAAGCGGAATTGATTTCGTTATCACTAATAGATGTGATGCTGTGATCCTTTCATTTTCAACAAATTTTATAAGTTATATGGTAATAAGTTTTAAAATTATTCTGCTTCTTGCACTAGATGACATGATGACATTATGTATGGCATCGGCAAACACATTTTTTATTACATATATCATGGCTTTCTGTTTTTGGCAAACAATTTTTAAATTATAAAATAAAAGTATTTTATGAGTGTGGTGTTTCTTTTCATTACTAAGACAACCTGCAATTAAACTATTTCCGCAAATAAACATCAATTCTTATGTTCAATGTGTTTTCTCATGTTTCTAGCAAAAATACTAGCTTCTAGTTTTTCAAAAAATATATATCTATACTTGTCGGCTAAAATAATAGGCAGTGACTCATGATCTAATTCGATACAGAATAGGGACGAAGTGTAAATACTTAATACATAGCGGCACAAACGTTTGCACATAGAAAAGTGATGCCGCTTACGCATTACTATTGAACAGAACTATAAATTGTCTGTTCCATGGTGGTTCCATGCTTCTCTATTCGATGCCACCACAATTCTTTACGTCGGATATAGTTCCGTCTCTGTTTAACGGGTTAAAAAACGAAGAGCGAGATATGCAACCTATGCAACAAAAGTCAAGAGTGTCAAGAAGATCGGACATGCGCATTTCTCACACATCCAAGTATTTCACCGCAGCCTGGCATAAGCGTAGTACGCGGGAATAGCTGTAATTTGTGGCTGAATTGCATAAATGAATTGGTTAACTTGGTTTTGTAGATGTTTACTGTACGAAGTAGCACGAAACAATACATTTAAATTAGGTGATGTAAAAATTCTGCTATACAACAAGCTGTAGATCGTGTAACAGCGCATGTGGGATCTGGATACAATAGCTGATGTTGTAGTTAGAAACACAACCACTTATAATTAATTTGGGCGAAACGGACAGCGGTAGTGATAGTGAAAGCGGCAGTGAAAATTGAAAAGAATAATTTCATCTGATATATTTTAGTGATTATTGAAGTGTTATGCTTATACTGTTTAATGTTGTGAAAATTGTTGTGGCCTATAGTAGTAAAAAGTACCTTAACAATTTTAGAGTAGCAGTGTAGATTCTACCAACGCATATGTTATGTGAAGTGAAGTGAAGTGTTGTGTAGTGTAGTGAGGTGAAGTGAAGTGTTAAATAGTAAACTTGCTCCGGAATGTGATTAATCGCGTTTTTGGTGGCAGCTGTGGGTTGGTGGTGGGTCATCAACACTTAAAAGAGCGTTCTTTTAATATGTGTGGCAATATTCATCAATTCATTCGGTGTACAACTCATCTGTAAGGTGAGTTTGAAAAACAATTCACAATTTCTATAACACCGTTCATGTTCTGATATTTTTTATATTTGTTTGACATTATTAGCACCTTTCCAATTATTTTTGCGTACGCCTATGGAATTACAGTCCCCACCACAATTTATTACGTCACGCGGTAATACGTCACTGCCTATTATTTTATCCGACGAGTGTATACACTGTAACACGCATATCTCTATTTATTGTTAAATCTACAGAATTACTTACCATTTTCTTGGAAAATTTCCATAAGGAAGTTACTATCAAGAGCCTGTGATATAAGAGTCTGTATGTAGACTTCAAAATTGTCTTGGTAAGACTCGAACTGCTTCATGCACTGTTCTTGAAAATCTTGATCTATTATGGTTATCTCATTTTTAAGAAACTCCACAATGGTCTCTAATTGACCCTGCGACTTATATCTAACTGGCACTGACATGTATTGCTTTTTGCTTTCCGACGTCCACGAAGTATACTAAAGAAAAAATAGGTTGCTTAAACAATTTAATAGTTAGAAGAATCAAGGAAATTCTTAATAGCGCTGTAAAAATTCTTATTCAATGGGAGACCTCCTTCTTCAAAACTGTTTACATCTCAATTGCTAAAAATATTTACAGTTCTATTAAAAATATCAATTCATTAGATAATGGGGTGTTTTTATTTGATCGGAGAGTATTTTCCTATTTTTTTTTTTTTTTACATCGGCAATGGAGAGTAGTTGGAAAAAGAAGAGATACGTATTTCTGGAATTTTAATATTGGGTTCATTTAAGTCCATAAATTATTTTTTTATTGTGGGCGATATCTATGTGACATCACTAAGCGAAAATTCAAAATTTGCGCCACTTTTTAGTGATTTCTAGGATATTTTCATTTGTGTGATTGGTGTCACTGCGTGACAACTTTACTTTTGTTTATGTTTGAATTGTTTGGTTAGGGTAAACATCATGGTAAACATGAGACATTGTTTTTAGTTTATATTTTTACCTGTGAATTGTTGTCTCTGCCTGTGACTGATTACAAGTGTATTTATTAGTAATAGAAAAACATCGTAATTTGTAAAGGTAATTTTTTAATATATTTAATTGACTTTGCAGTAATACTGTTAAGTTAAATACTAACCTTACATTTTTCATCCCTTTTATTTCTGAAAGGATCTATAGGATCTTTATCATAAAAGGATCTATAACCGGTAAATTGTCGGACTTAGCCTCTACAAAACCTTGCTCCATGTTTAATAAAAGTTTACTTCACAAGAAAATAACACGTCAAGTGTCAAGTCAAACGCAAACAGGAAATTTCAAATGTCAATTATCGAAATGTCGACTGTCGTTTGTCATCGTTACAAACTGAATCTAGCCACATATTGTCAGTGTGGCCTCTTTATAGATGCATATTCCCTAGTTTTTGCTTAGTGACGTCACAAATATAGAATAAAATTTCAAAATTGAATTAAAAATTTTCTACCGATTCAATCTTAATAATTTTTATCCTAATAAATATAAAAAAAAATATATTTTATAAAAATACAGGTTTCCACTTTCATTTCGATTGAAGGAAAATACCCCATTACGAGGATACAATCATACATATAAAGTATGGACTTGGCAGAACTTCGACTTAAAAAAACGTATGGTTCGTTAGATTGTTCTATAGCAGCAGTGGCGAACCTACGACCTGTAGGTCAGACACTGACCCACAAAGACTTTTTAAATGACGCACAACATTGATTTTTATATCACAAAAGAGAGAACAGACAATCAAAAATATTAAAAAATCAAAGTACAAATGTCTAATGTTGAACTTATAAAAAAAATATTTCCCGTCACTTCCACCAAAATTGGACGTTAGCTAACTGATTTTCTATCGTGTCACTCCACTGATATCAATTTTTAAACGTCGACCTTCATTTCTTGCTCTTCACTTGCAAAAGTAAAAGTTGTAAAAGAAAAAGGAAACGTAAACCTTTTTAGAGGATTTTAAAAGTGAGAACCGAAAAAAAGACTCAGTAGGGTTTTCTTGTAAATTTTCGGTGTTACCAAATTATTGGTACCCTTTCTACCACGCCCTCCTCCCTTTCCAAGTGATGCCACCGGCTCAAACGCTAGTATTAAAAAAAATAATAAACAAAATTTGACCAACTTCTCAAAAAGGTCCGCCATCACCGTTCTATAGAATCAACTAGCGCAGATTTATTAAATAAAATGACACGTACCATGGAAATATTCCTGTACAACGTAACCCCATTCTGCTCGAAAGGTTCATACTTTTGTAGTAAAGTCTTGCCGTCCACCCTCCAAATGGCCGGCCATTCTTCTTTAAGCTCAGACTTGATGACAACAAATTCACCAGGCTGCGAAAAGAATCACAACTTGAAACAAAAAGAACAGTAAATAACGGAAACCATAAAAAAAACATTAATCTACCTTTCGAAGATCATGTTTAAATTTACCTGATGTTGTTTCTCTCTTAATCTATTCGACTGCGTGTGCGGGAAAGAAAATTACACGTTAGAATTAAACGGAAAGCTTGCTAATCGCTTACCTTAAATGGGTTATCATCATTGGTGGGGGAAATACTGCTTTGTAACGAGGCTGCGATATTGTCTTCGAGAGTGGGCGCACTGTTTTGTTTGCTTTTATGGGATTTCTTCTTATGGGGTTGCTGATCACTTGCATAACCGTCACCCTCATTGATGCCTGCTCCTTGGGCAGCCACGGTAATGAGATTTTTAAGATTCTTCTTCGACTTGCTACCTGCTAAGGAGTAACAATGTTTAATAATAATATAATATTCAAATCTTTACAACATCCTACTGCATAAGCTCAAACATAAAACATCATCGCTGCACTTACTAACCTGGTCTACCCCTCCGGTTCTTTTTTATAGGCAGAATAAGATCCTGTTCATCATTATTCGCTGCAGGAGTCCAAGCTGGATCCGAATCGGAATCCTGGAATTCCGGCGGTTCCTCGGGCTCGTCGTCCTTACTGATTTCCGATAAATTATTCTTCCCCTTAGCTGCTCTTTTCGTCGATTCCCTCCTAGGCACATTCTCAGCTTGCTGCTTAACTTTCGGCTCCTTATTTTTAGATTTCTTTTCTTTCTCCGGTTTGGGTGGCTTCTCTGGCTTCACTTTTTTCTTTTCTGTAGGACCTCCAGGTTTAACCGATCTGCTTTTTGGTTTCGGCTTCTCCTTTTCCTTCACCTCCGCTTTTGGGACCGGCGGAGGCTTTTTATTGCCAAAGAAATTATCATCCGAGCTAAATCCATCGTCGGAGCTATCGAAACTGTTACGTTTGCGCTCCTTGGGCAACGGGAAATATCTGGGGTCGTCCTGAGGGTCGCCCTGGGAGAGTCGAGTAATTGGTGCCGGCGGAGGTGGTGCTGGTGGAGCTACGGGTGGCGTATTTTGAACCCCATTGCTCTCCGGTGATTTAGCTTCTACTTTGCAGGGTGTCTTCGACCAGGATTGCTTTCTTCCGCCTCGTACGGCTGGCGGAGGGGAACTGTCTTTTTCACCCTGCAAAAATTTTAGGAAGCTGCTCATAAAATCGAAGCCAGGACCTGTGGTTTTCTCTGTTGGCTTCGCCAGAGGCACAGATGTTTGAGCCGGTTTCGGCTGATTCTGGGAAGCATGTGAATGTTGGTTCACCGATGATGTTCTCGTTGTATCTAAAACAAATTTTAAAAAAAATTAAAATAGATTGTACACTAATTGGTATTTTCTATTAATACAATTTTAAAGGAATTCTTGACATACTGGACTGTCTACGTGTATGTTGAATACGTTTTTACTTAATATTAGCAACTAAAAATTAGCCAATAACAAAAAGTTATTACCTTGAGACAAAAAGTTTAGTTCCTCCTCTATATTTGGCACCACCACCTTTGGATGCTCTTCAGGTTGCGGCTGGTACTGATTGGAAGCCTGAGGAGACTGCTCATTATAATTCGGCAATGGTGTCAGTTCAACTGTCGATGGGTATTCTGAGGGAGGATGTGGGGCAAGGTGGAATGGGGCAAAATATGGAAGCGGAGGCGGAGGATGATGACCATGGGGATGAGGCACCATTAGGCCTTGGTGTTGTTGGTGCAACGTCTGAGTGGTGAAGATCTTGGAAGTGGGAGGGGGAAGATTCCAGCGGTCAAAGTCGAAGTAGGCACCATTCTGTTGTGGCTGGTTCGCTCCTGAACTGTGAGCCGGGGGTGGTATTCGACCTAAAAAAATACCACACTTGTATCTTATATAGATTTACTTCGTGTTGATATATTGGTATAAGTCAAAATATAAACTGGGGATTTTAATACAAATCACAGAAATTATAAAAAAATATAGAATGCCAAAAGCCATTACACGACATCTAAAAACAGTCAGTCTATGCAGAACACGTGAAACTGTCACATTACGGAATTTTTGTACCACACTTTGGGTTAGAACCAAGCATGTGTTGGTAGTGTTGAAAAATCTAGTGTGTTCACAGATATAAAATTAACCGATATATATATTGTGCATGTGTCAGCATGTGTTAATTGTTTGTATACTTCGTGTTCATACAGTTTTTTGATACATTTTACCATATATTATGAGAAAAATTCAAAATCACTGAAAATAATCGCCTTCATGTGTAAAATGACCTGATTTTCGAATGTTCCGCCTGGCAGGTAATGTAAAGCTACCGGGATATCAAAAATTATCTTGGTCAAGGGTAGTTGTGGAATGTAAAACGTGTGTCTTACTTTAAATTTTTTAATATGTTTTGTTGTGTCAGAATCTGTCAAGTCATTGTGCTGAAATTTACTAATCCAGTTTTTGAATCATGCCTCTTACCACACAACACAAAATTTTCATGATTGAAGCCTATTTTCGAACGGGTGCGCTAGTTAATGGAAATGGGCAATACAGTCAACGTTTGTGTTTGGACAATTTTCGAGAGCACTTCCCAAACGTGGCAATATTACCGGACAATTTTTATGCGTGCCTTACAAATTGTGTTGAAGTGTTTCGCGAAACTAGTTGTGCGACACATAAAAAAGGTGCTGGTAGACCAAGAGTTCGTACAGAAGAAGTGGTCAATGACGTTCGTCAACGTATGGAAGAGGAACCTGCAAAACCTTTGAAACGTCTTTCTCAGGAAATTGGACTTTCTTATGGAACATGTCATCAGATTTTAAAGAAAGACTTGAACGTGCATCCATATAAGATGCAAGCACATCAAGCTCTTCTGTCCGCAGACCACCTCAGACGCCTTGCTTGCTTACTGCCATTGGTTTGTCAATAATTTAATGAATGACGATCTTCTGGACTTAACTTTTTTTTCTGACGAAGCGTGGTTCCACCTTTCGGGATACATCAATTCTCAAAATATGCGAATGTGGAGCAATGATAACCCTCATGTTTTTACTGAATCGCCACTACATGCTCAAAAAATTGGTGTTTGGATGGCAGTTTCTCGCAGAAGAATAATTGGGCCAATTTTTTTCGATTTCACCGTCAACGCAGAAAGGTACAGACACAACTTTTTGGCTGAATTTGTGCAACAGTTAAACGATGATGAACTTCGGTTCATCATCGGAACCAGCATGACGGTGCAACAGCACATACTACATGAGAAAATATTGCTTTCCTCCTCGAGTTTTTTGATGACCAGCTGATAAGTTTGCATACAGAAGTTGAGTTTCCTCTGAGATCACCTTGTTTGACAATTATGGACTATTTTATATTTCCTTACTTAAAAAACACGATTTTTGCAACTCCGGTAAATAATTTGCAAGAACTGCAACAAAGAATTGTTCAGCAATGTGCAACCATAACGCCAGAAATGCTGCAAAACACTTTTCACAGCATGAGGAGGCGCGTCAACTTGTGCATCGAACAAAACGGAGGACATTTCCAACAATTACTGTAATTTAGTTTTTCTTGTTACTAAAACCGTTATTTCATAATTTGTAGTTCATTATTGTTTTACAACTGAAATAAATAGGTATGAAATTTGTAGGTTATTGATGATGTCAGTGTGACAGTGACATACTTATTTCAAATTTAAAGTAAGACACACGTTTTACATTCCACAACCACCCTTGACCAAGATAATTTTTGATATCCCGGTAGCTGCTAGTGCGACCTCATCCACCAATACAGGAAACTAGTTACAAGAGTTACACGTTGTCCATAGCATGACCATTTAAATCTATAAAAGCATTCTATATATTTTTTTTTTATTTCTATGACACAAATTAGTATTATATGATTAGAAATAAAGATATGCATTGTTTGTACTAAATCCCTGAATGGATTCTAAATAGAAATTTTCAGATTTACAAATAATTTAATTAGAAGTGGAAATCATTTATTGCGAATATATTATATATTTCTGTACCTATGTAATTATTAAGAGAAAATATATAAGCAGTAGATTTTATATGTTTGAATATTTCAATTTTATAAATTTAGTGAAATTTATCAGTGTTACCCTTATTACTGTAGACTATGTATACACCTCAAATTTTTTTATGTAGGTTTCCATATCAATACAGTGTAAAACTTAATAATTCTTATTTTCAATTTTTGTCGAGATTGAGCGGATGTAATTAATAAATTACTAATTAAAATAAAAAAAACCTGCCTGTTTTCACTGGACAGAGAACCGATAGTTAAACAAGTATATATTTCTGGGATACCTACATTCAATTAAAAAAAAAAAAAACTGGGTTAAATGCTTATAGAACTTACTTGGCAAATTGTGCAGGTCAGGTACGTTAGGTTTCTCGCCACTCTTTCTCCTTTTAACAGGTGGCTTAACCTCCGCCTTAATCTCATTTTGTTGCACCTGGCAACTTTGCTGCTGCTGCAGATTTTTTACGATACTCATAGGATCACCCCTACAGCTCGACAGATCCTGCAGAGTAACCTGATGCCCACTGTTTGTATCGAAGTACGGTTGTTGACGCTCCCCAACTCCTATTACGATCCTTTGCTGGTTTTGCTCGCCCCTGTTCATCTCGATACTGGTACTGGAATTATAACTGTTTGACTGAGTACCGGCCTGATTGTTTTGGAATTTGCGCTGACCCTGCCTCTCGTCCCAGCAATTCTGATTCTGCTGGTTAGCGTGGTTGGTACGCTCATACCGTTCGGAGAAGTTTTTCTCCGGATTTAATGCTCTCGTTATTACAGAGGGATATGCTACGTTGCCGGTTTGGGAGCTGGGGCGAGGCACAGACACGTCTAGGGGTGAAGGAGGAGCGACTTGATTGCTTGAACTTTGCTGGGGAGATGATATCGAGTTCATGGGACTATTGTACATGGGGTATGCTGGGCTTTGTGCATGACCTAAAAAAAATAAATGCCAAATGAAGACAAAAACTAAAAAGTGATTGGGTTGGTGTTAGTCCAGGTCTCTGGTCCACGCAGTCTATGAAATGTGGGATACAAAGTACAAATAAATTTAAAAAATTTAAATTGTAGTAAATCTACCTTTCAGAACTTATAATAAAAACACTGATATTTTTACACAGGATGTTCATCTCATCTCCAGTCTTTTTAAAAAAACATCCGGGGAAATCAGTATAAGAAATATTTTTCCAAATAAAGTAAGACATCCGGCCACCAATCCTCGAATCTCTAATGGTCAACGTTGCATCACTTTCTAGGAATGTCTATTGAAATTTGCATGATTGAATTCTGGTCTATAGCATTCTGCAAGTTTCAGTACAATTTGCATTGAGTGGATTCAGGTATGCATCTATTTATTGATTGTTTCATGAGTGAAAATGACAATCATGAAATCCTAGAGAAACTTAATGATGAATCAGGAACAAATTATTTTGTATAAAAAGATGGCCATTTCTAGACTGTTTGAGATCGCCATAGCAACTGTACAAAAAAGAGATTATTGTACAGTTGCACAGTACCGAAAAGTAATTCACATAATATATTGAAGTTTAATTAAATAGAAAAATAGAAACAGATAGTGACTCCGATGAATCAGTAAACTGGAGGTGTTAATTAGAAGCGGTTGGGAAAAAAAATATTATGTTAAACTCGTACAAAAAATACGTTTTCGAGACTCGTAAAATTGCCAGATTTCCATCGTCCCGAAAACGTGTATTTTTTGTACTAGTTAAACAAATAACTATTATTGCCATAGAAAATCTAAAAAATTAAGAACATACGGTCGCTCCACTATGAAAAAGCTATACCTATATAAGCACTCACCTGTTCCAATTAAATGATAAAACAATTTATAAAAATGTTTAGGTTAACTAAAGACTTGAATACTAACCCAATTAGAAAGTGTTACCCCTTTTATTTCATGACAATCTCCTACTTCAGCATTCAGTGTAAAAACCAAAATATGTACTGCCATAACTGACTTGACCATAGACTCAAGATTGTCGTCATATGTTATCATGGAACATAATTGTCGAAACAATGACTTTCTGATAGGTCACTTGAGAATATGCATTTCCAAAGTTTCCAGAATTTCGAAGTATGCCACTGAATTCTACATAAAAAACATATTGAGATGGGGTTTCTGCATTATGAAGATAATTCGTAAACACTCCAAAATAGCTCTTTAATAAAAATCAATTTTTTCATAAAATGCATAAAAAAAATCTGCATTACTATGCAAATGGTATGTAAAGAGATATACAAATGGCATATCTCTGTCTCTAGTAGTAACGGAGACATCCTAGAAAGACATTGAAAATAAGATGCCCTGTACAACTACTATGAATACGAGATATAAATGTAAAACTGTTGATATAAATATAAAACCTACATAAAAAATAAATGAGTTAGTTTTGAACTATGTACTCTAATAATTGAAAGGGGTTTAACATTTACATTACACTGATTACACCAACTCATACTGCATTTTTATTACCTACCATTGAGCATTATCGATATAAAGCCAACAAGTACCAATGGGGTGTTTTCCTATTTTTTTTTTTACATCGGCGATGGAAAGTAGATGGAAAAAGAAGAGATACGTATTTCTGGAGTTTTAATATTGGATTAATTTAAGTCCATAAATTATTTTTTTATTGTGTGCGATATCTATGTGACATCACTAAGCAAAAATTCAAAATTTGCGCCATTTTTTAGGGATTTCTAGGATATTTTCATTTGTGTGGTTGGTGTCACTGCGTGACAACTTTACTTTTGTTTATGTTTGAATTGTTTGGTTAGGGTAAACATCTTGGTAAACATGAGACATTGTTTTTAGTTTATATTTTTACCTGTGAATTATTGTCTCTGCCTGTGACTGATTACAAGTGTATTTATTAGTAATAGAAAAACATCGTATTAGTGTTATTATTAACATATTGTTAAGTTAAATACTAACCTTACATTTTTCATCCCTTTTATTTCTGAAAGGATCTATAGGATCTTTATCATAGGATCTATAACCGGTAAATTGTCGGACTTAGCCTCTACAAAACCTTGCTCCATATTTAATAAAAGTTTACTTCACAAGAAAACAACAATACAACACGTCAAGTTGTCAAGCCAAACACAAATAGGAAATTTCAAATGTCAATTATCGAAATGTCAACTGTCGTTTTTCGTCGTTACAAATTGAAACTAGCCACATATTATCAGTGTGGCCTCTTTATAGATACATATTCCCTAGTTTTCGCTTAGTGACGTCACGAATATAGAACAAAATTTCAAAATTGAATTAAAAATTTTCTACCGATTCAATCTCAATAATTTTTATCCTAATAAATATAAAAAAAAATATATTTTATAAAAATACAGGTTTCCACTTTCATTTCCATTGAAGGAAAATACCCCATTGTAATAAACATTCAATAATAATTTTCAGTGGTTAATTGTTATTATTTAAAAATACAAAAACAAACCAAAGTGCATTTTCCACAAAAATCCTGCATTCCGGTGAACAATTATTATTTCACAGCCCAAGTTAGAGTATTTATTAATATTTTAATATTTGAAAGTATAAATCCACTACTACTTTGATATCTTACCTAGAGGCGATGCCTGGGAATGTGCTTGCAAAGGACTCGGTCTTCTTGGGACAACTACGCTACAATCAGGGCCGTTTGAATTGTTATAATCTGATCCGCTCTTAGGCCTTTGGAAATCCTCTGAATTAGGGGTGCCCTGTTGCTGCTGATAATGTCTGTAGTTGTGCTGAAATTGTGGCGGACGCTTACCAGACGAATTACTACCTGAGTAATTCAGTCTGCCTGGAGCATCCATAATGGAAAAACTGATCGGAGATGATTGGCTCTGATTTTCATCACTGCTCCTTTGTCTTTCTTGCTGTTGCTGCTGCTGCTGCTGGCTGCCAAGCTCTGAATATATTTTTGTTTGAGCTTTTGTTTGAATCTGAACAGGGGAAACTTGTTGCTTAGTTGGAGGAGACGCAAACGTTTTCTCTATGGTAGTCCTAGATGGATTGGGTGAACTTAAAAATGACCTAGTAGGTGCCTGTGGAACACGATACTCTTTTGTTACAGCAGCGGATGGTGAAGAAACAATACAGGATTGCTGAATATTCGATGTGTTCTGTTGTGAAGAAAATGACTTGCTGTTATTAGTGCTAGTCTCAGATAATGTGACTGGCACTTGAAAGAATGAGCTCGAGTTAGCCTGTGATGCATTTGTTTTCGTGGAAGCAGAAGAAACTTGAGGGCTTTGAGACCTGGCTCCCGCCTTGGCTATTTGAGAACTGATGTGGTTGTTTAAAGTTTGCGCTGCCGCGAAGTGAGCATTAAAGTTCTCGTAAGTTTTACCTGTCGAAGTTGCTACAACACTTTCGTGCGGCAATATGCCGAAGGGGCTATTCTGCTGCCAGGCTCCAGCAGCCCCTTGTTCAAAAAACGCCTGTGCCTGCGGATGGAACTCGTTATCGCCAGATTGTTTTGATGACGCAGCTGCTTGGGCAAGAGCTTGTGCCCGTTGTTGAGTGACTTGGGAAACATAATGTGCGGCAGGTTTGGCACCTGCAGCATGGTGAAAAAGGGGACTGAATACTGTTTCATATCCAACTGGAGGTGGTGACAAAAATCCACCCGGAAGCAACTGGGCAGTGGTAGTTGGTGGGGCACCCGTGGCTGTGGTGGTCGCAAGATGGTGGTGCAATTCACCACTTCCTGTTCCCGCTGCTTGTACCCCCGCCAAGCGGTTATAAGAGGCGTACCAAGGCCCCACCGGATCCATGATGGAGTAATACTAACTTATGTTTTGTAGCCATCCCATCTGGAACAGGAAAAGTAGTTTTTTTAACATATGCCTACTAGTTCTTATTCATTTTAAATAATTTAAAAATCAATCAGCTTAAATTGATGTATGGGTGATTTACTTCAAAGGCTTATCAAATTTAACATAAACTCTTACTACCTTTACAAAAAAATTGAAATAAGTATCAATATTTTTTTGTAGCTAATCAATTGAAAATTATACATCTGGAAAAAAATATCTCTTTTTTACAATTACAAAATTACAACACAAAATACAAACTTAATTGACTTATTTGATCATATGGTTGGCAATGTTGGCATAGAAGGTGTGAACACCTTTTAATGGTTGTTTTTTCTGTTAACATTATGTTTATAATTATTATTATTATTATTACCAAATAATACCTTATCGCAATTATTGTAATATATTTAACATTTAATACATACCTACTCTTATTCAAACAGATTTCTGGTATAAGTTAAAGTAACTTTTCAGTTAAACCTATTCATATTTTAGACAAAAGAGTCTTATTGAGACATGATACCTGATAGATTAATATAATAATCTTTATTCAAGTGGGTATCCTATTTTATTTAATAGTGTTTTTCAGTTTACATGCTCTCAGATTGCTCCTAAAATGCTCCTGAAATTTCCTGGCTGAAAAAGCTCTTAATCCGATATCAATCGCTCTCGTTGTTGTAACTTACAATTTAATCGAACATGGTTTTATATTTGACATTTCTGGTTTTTCATCTGCAAGCTAACCTAACTTTTGGGTTTTTCTTTGAAATAGTGAAATAAAAAGAATAGATGCAGAAGTGATTATTAACCATATAATACTGGACAACCATCAGCAAATATAAATAATAATATAATGTTTCAACATAATTTTTTATTTTGTATTTTGTTTCCCTGCCAAAATAATTATTATTGTAGGCACAAAGATATGCAAACTCTTCGCCTGAGCTATCACATGAAGATAACATTTCCACAGATTGCAAAATGTTCTGGTTGTTAAAAAATTATCCAAGTATATGCACAAAAGAAGTCTAAAATTTGAGTTTATTTGTTTAAAATTTCAATTGATGCTCTGATTGCTGTCAATTTTCTTAGGTCAATTGAGAGCACTCGTTTTAAAATTTCAGAGCAATAAATTGAATAAATCGAACACGAAACTCCGAGCAAGAGCAATTTATATTCAAAATGAAACACAATAATCTCATCCAGAGCACTCTTAGATCAATCTTTTGGTTATCAAGCCGTTTGCATGTGCTGACAACCATTTGGTATATTTAGATATAAGCATTTAAACTAACAAATTACCTAAGCATACTTAATTTTTAATGGCATCACTCAAAAAAATAGAAATACTTAAATGTTTAAAGAGCATTTACATTGACCCAAAACATTTTTATACCATCATAATTTAAAAGCAAAAACAATGTTTAAAGTAATCAGACTAATAAGCAGAATATTTAACTAACTATTTCTGCCAGGAATTGGGAGGGTTACTGGGTTAAGAAGAGATTCACTAGTGGTTATGTCACCACAACTAGACTGATGCTATGCAATGTGCTAACCATCAATCTTATGTATGTTCGAAGACCTCCTATACCTTTTTTCGCTATCTCGAACGGTTTTCGAGATACGGGCCGATTGTGCTAACCCATTGGACTATTGTAGCAATTGAATTTATGACCAATAAAAGCATATATTTTTACATTATTATATATTAGGTATATACTTTGGCAAAATGCAAATACTACGATTAATTACATACATCGATTAACAGCAATAATGCTTCATACCTAACTACTGAAACCGAGACAGAAACTAACGCATGCATGTCTTACTATCAAAGCTCCTCTTATAAATTATAAACCTAATGTAGGTATCTAAACCTTTAACGGAACTGATTTTATCCTTTAACTTCAAATATATTTTTTGCTACTATTCACTATAAATACTTTTAAAGCATTATAAAAAAAATAGTAACTTATCACATTCTGGCTATCACCATGTTAGCGCTGTGAATCTGAACAAATGTTTCCCCATTTTTATTGTTAATTATAACACATTGGGACAAAGATAGAAAAACATAAAAAAAAATTAAATATTTTCCAAACCAGATGAACAAATAATCCAGTATATCATCATAGGTACACTTAAATATTATTTTTTCTTTTCCTAAACATATCACAAGAGTGCCACTACTGTAAAAATTAAATTTTGATTTAAATACCTACTGGTTTTTTTATTAGATAAATATTATTTTCTGATACTTGAAACCACAAATATTATTTACCATTAGTATCTAAATAAGAATACCATTAAACTTAAGTTAAATTTAACTTCTCTAAATAATTTGGATATCTAGTTCTGAATGCTGATATCTTCTGAGACAATGGGGCTGATTATTGATTAGTCTTATTTCAAGTGTTTTATTAGCAGACAATAACTTCATACTGCATTATAAAACACAGGTAAAATGTAAAATACAGGCTAATTACATAGAAAAATAATTATGTAATGAATTTTAATAAGAATTGCTTGAAATGTAAGTACCTAAGTGTGGTATCTTCAAACAAAATGAATACCAGATTTTGAATAACCTTGAACTGTTGAGCTAGTCTGCTTACAGAAAACTGAAATGAGCTTGATACTAAAAATTTTAAATATACATCTACGACGACCAGTCACAAAACTATAAACGCAATTTAAAAATATTTTAGGTAGATAGCAAAAAAGACCAATGCTGAATTCTGTCCCTATCGTCTGACACGAAAATCCAATCAACAAGAAATGAACGCCAGCCACTTGAACACAAACATTAAAAATAGAGCTGTAAGATAAACTAATTTGTCGCTAAATATATATTTTTATCAAAAAATAGTAACAAAGTACTCACTTCTCATTGGAAATATCGTAATTGACAGTTTTATTAATATAAATTTCATAAATATGGCTCCATAACATAATATGGACAACGTCTATTCATGATAGAAAAACACCTCGAACATCGGAAAAGACGATGACTACGAATGCCGCGAAACTCAACAACAGTCACGTATAATACCGATTAATTATTTACCAAATTTATTTATTGTTATTTGCATATTTTAAGGGTTTATTTGTATATTTTCCACGGCACTAGCTCACCAAACTTTGTTCCGCCATTTTAGAATTTTCACTAACAATGGGGGGCGCCATCTTTTGAGATAATAGCTTTTGGCGGTAAAATTAATTCAAATAGAAAACGACTATGCACTAAGATTTGACTGGATTGGATTTTGTCATTGACCTTTCCCGTTTTTTTTATATACACTCTGGTTTCAAAAATGATGAGTGTTATTAATTAATTTTCCTTTCATTTAGATATTAACGAAAACAGTTTGTTGTTTCTCAATAGTTATGTAATCTGCCCTAGTTGATTTCAAGGTAGAAAGTCTCACACTTATTTTTTCCTTCAGTACATTTTAATATTTAATATACCTAATTACAAAAAATGTTTATTGTTAACTACCAACAGACAATTCTCAAATTTTATTTACATTACGTCTACATTATGTAGGTATAATATATATAATTCAATAGTTCAATATTTTGTTGTTATAATAACAATGATAGATAGATAAATGACCTAAACATTAGGTCATAATCGGCTAGAACAACTCGCTTGACCCCTGCTCCTGTAATTTAGCGGATTATGGTTAGGTTATTATTTATGCTTGTGCGGAATGATCTATAATACCTTCTTGGTATGACCGGTGTTAACTGCTAATCCATCAACCTTACCAATACCAATACCTTTGCAAGATACACTTCTATCTTGCAAGTATCAACAAGTATCAAACAAGTATTTTGTTTTTTACTTTACATTCTGACAATTCGAAACAGTAAAACATTTTTATGTTCAAATCAGATACCTTCTATTTTTTTCAAGTTATGCAAGATTATATTTTTTTAATGCAGGCATTGTAGATATTAGATCGGAGGAATTAGTAAATTTCAGGGCTGATTGCTATATTGCATAAACAAAAATTTATAAATGATAAAATTATCTAAATATTAATTTACCCAAAACAGGAGTATGTGTGTTAAAATACAATACTGTTTGAAATATGCTAACAACGAATAAAATAAATTGTCTATTGATACATCTTTTCCCTTACATTCCTTGCAAAAAAAATTATGATTGAAGAATCAGGTACACCTTCCAAAGAGTTTTACATTTCCAAAACACAGGCTCACAGTTTCAGCACATCCAATTGTAAAATTTTGTATTATGCTCAACAGCCTTGGCATTACAACAGTACAGTTCCACATGCTGCCACTGCCCTCAAATACCCTGTATGTAAAAGACAGTGGCGTAACTACGGTGGGCGGCAGTGTGCGACGCACAAGGGCCCCAGAATAAAGAAGTTAGATAACTATTGCAACTCGGTCGGGTGTTGGCGAGGGGCCCCGAGAAGATTTCTGCACAAGGGCCCAATTCTAGGGTCTAAATTCTAGTTACTCCACTGGTAAAAGAGTCAGTACATATACAGGTCTTTTCAAGAACTTTAGTACATAACTCTCCAATAGGAAAAAACAAGCACAAGTGAGTGCCATTTTTTATTTGGGCTGAATGTTCATGCCTTAATGATTCCTTTTTTTCCAAGGACCCTCTAAATAAACCACTTTATTTAAATCTTGGTTATTCTTGCTTTTTTCCAATTTAAAATTTCTTTAAATGCAGCCTTCTGAAATGTTTAGCTAATAAAAGAAATATGTACTTTTGGCAAGAATATATTTTCATTTTTAAAACTGTCTTTTCAAGATCTATCTATTAAATATTAAATATATTTATTTGAAGTTACAAATAAAGGCCATCAAAAATATTCTGAACATAATATATCTTAATTATATAAAATAAAATCTCTAGAAACAATTATATACACTTGAACTTATAAAAGATGAAAAGAATAAAGCAGAAAATATCACTTGAAAAATATCATTGGTAATAAAATTAGGATAAAACAGACTAGAAAGGTTTACAGTCATCTAAACATGTGGGGAGGGAGAGGAAATTCCATGAGATACAGACTTTTCTAAGACAACATCTAATTCATCTAATGGAAGTAATATTTGACGCAGGAAAGTCAAAAGACCACGGTTCCTCAAGAAAGAATTCTCTTCATACATTTCTAAGGTTACCTTACACGCCGCCATCGGACCTAACATTCTATGCAATAAATGCTCTCTGAAACAGAATTTAAAAGAGGATAAGAATGCATTGTACAGAAATTATGCTGCAATCATTTTTACCTAACACTAAGACATATAAATAATTGAAATTTTCCATCTTTGCCCAAAGTATTGCTCGTATGCATCATTTCATCTATCAGGTGGCAATAACACCTCCACACGGCCACTGTTTCTTGGTGATTTCGCTCTAGACTCGCTGATCTGTTACCTGATACTTCTTCTACTAACTCAGATTCAAAATGTTCTTTAACACGCACTGAAATAAATATTTACTAGTATAGTAAATTATATATTACATATATGTCAGCGACATATACCTACATCTACATGTCCCTGATACATTAGGTTACTTTTAATATCAATCAATATATTCTAGCAACAATACATAACTTACCAACAGTCAAATCTTATTGCTCAATTTTTTTTTCATATAATGAATCAACTCAACTTAAAGTCAAAGTCAAAGTCAGAATTAAGCAAAGTGCAATGACCGGAAAAAGAGTAGATCTATGTTGTCACATTTATTTCTAAAGTATTCTTATTTAAAACAGGAAACGCATTAATTACCTTATTTACCCATTTTTTTACTTGTCTTTAACGTCCCTTATCCCTATTGTACTTTATTAAAGCAAACACAATGTTTAATTTGTGTTTTACTTAATAATATCAACGAATTTCCGAATATCTGGCAACTGCAAAAGTCGTAAAGTTGACGACAATCTGTTCATCCTTATTTAACATACATATTCTTGCATTTACGCTTTCTTTTCTCTGAGCTTCAACGACGTTGATTGGTCGAATCAGGAACCAACAAGCGACTGCGCTCGATTTAGTAGGGAAACAGCGACGTGATGTTGAGTTATTTCGCACGCGTTTCTTAACAGTAAAAATTTGTGGTAAAATTATCAGTGTATTTATTCTTTGTCTCAGTGTTTATACTTATTTGTGTTAGTTCAAAAAGTGGAAGTGCATATACTAGAACTATTCTATAGAATAGTATACGAGTATATATTAACTGAAATGTACCCAATGGTAAAATAGACTACGCACGCCCATGCATCACCGCATTTTACCAGATCGGCGAGGTCATTCCACTTTGCTTAATTTTGGTTTTTACTGTAGTTACAAACATTTTAAAATGTTTTTCAAACCAGTTGAGCATGTTCAATCGAGGCATTGAAACGTTTACAAAAAATCACTAAACATTCCATCCCTAGTAGGATATTATATTACCTCAAGGATAATTTACCAACTTGTTATCTCTACCTGTATATGCAACTTACCGAAATAGTCCCACAAATAATGCTTGCTCATAAAAAGACGAGCCGACTTAAAGCCTAGTAAAAAGACATTTTCCAGACAGAAAACAAGGCCATTCTCACTACAAAGCAATGCGGTTAAAGTCGTATGCCTTTCAGAACTCCTCCTGTAGTGCCACTTTACTATTTTATTGACACAATCGCCTACAATAAAAATAATGTTATAATGAACTCATTCTAGCAACTAAAATATTAACCGAGGATGTGCTGGATTTGAGAAGGCTTCAGTTCTGCCCTTGGTGGTGGTGCAGGTGATCGACTCCTTGGAGTTGATCGGCCTAGACTATTACAAGATCTGATCGACTCCTCCATTTCCTCCTTCCTCGAGATCAAAGCACCTACTAAAAGTCGTTCGGTGGAGCCATCATCCACACCTCTCCCTAACCAACGACCACAAGGAAACCTTCAAAGTTATAACAATAACAAATGTATAATAAAATACAAATAGATTGCTCACTTATATGTGTGGCCAGTTATTTCGTTCCGAACAATAATGTAATCGATCATCCATTTTGCGTATAAACCAGAATTATCGTGTCCAATTCTCAATGTTGTTAGAACCCCCAAGTTTTGGTTCTAAAACAGTATTCTCAACTTAAAAATAATCTAATAAAACAGAAATCTAAAAATTACCTTGCATTCAAAATTTAATGTGACTTTAGGTACAGTAATGCGATTTGTTTCTGAAACTGTTCCCGATAATACGATCCAAACATTAGCGGAGGACGTTGTGCCCTTTTTATTAGGTACTATCGCAATTCGGTAAGGTATCACTAGAATATATTTATCATTTAGTAGTGTTAAATTTTATAGTAGTCATAGTTGTAGTGTTAAATTATGTAAAAACTTTTTATATTTTCACTTACCAGTTGTTGGGTATGTACTGGTGAAACAAAAATAGTCTACGGCGTTTAAAGAGAGCAAATGATATAAAAACTGTTCGCGTTCTTCCTCACATCGTAAAAATGCAGAACGCTTATACTGTGCGCGCAATAGACTCTGATCGGAGAGAAGCGTACGAAAATGTTTAGATAATTGCTTCTTCTCTAGAGCCAAGCGTACCCAAGCCCTGGCCATTCCTATTCCAGTTTTAACGTCGAGCATAGCTTGAACGTTGCTATAACACATAATACGAATTTGTTTAAAAATACAATATATCAGTAACATAATTTGAAATACTTACGCCATGTCGAATAGTAATGATGATGGTAGCTCAGGCAGTTCTGTCTTCAATTTATTATCTGTAACATGACTGGTCCAGTTTTCCAAATTCGATGACAATCGAGATACATCTGCAATTACAAAATATTTGTTGTAGATAATTTTTTTTATTATAAACCGTCTTCATTTACAGTTTTAACTGTAATTTCGACTTTCAACTAAGTCCAAGTTACAGTTTACAATATAAATTTATAGATGAAACTGAACCATTAACTGAAAATTTACAGTTGCAACTGTAAATGATAAATCCTTTATACATGGCTTATAGCATACTGGTAATTTTGTTAATGGATATATACAAATGTTTGTAATTTAAGGTATGGATTGTTATACTACAGTTTTTATAGTTTTAGTAACATCTTACCAGGAGTTAAATAATTATTCTCGTTCTTATTCAAATGCTGAAACTTTTCTTGATAAGCGAGCAAATGAGACCACAGTGCAGATTTACCACGTTTCCTCTGCAGGCCGTGAGACCAAACTCTTTCAAGAAAATCACACAATGACGCTACTAAAGTACTCTCTTCAACAGCACCACAACTATCCAGAGCATTATTGCTGGAGAGCGTGACACCTTCCGCTCCAAGTTTAGCTAATAACATCCGCTTTGTTCGAACTTTACAGTCCTAGAATATTAATTATTATCAAGATAGAAACACTATTTGTATGCATTTACAGATAATAGTTACCACTGTACTATACACTTCATTAAAAAAATATATACTATGTAGCTTTTCTATGCTTCATAAATCGATGTGAAGATCACAAATATTATCAAAAAATATAGAATGCCAAAGATCATAAGATTAGTAATAACGAAGAATATAGTGATAATAATGACATGTGAATGTATAAGAGTCTTGTATCATCATTTAGCACCAGGATACTATCTCCAATCTACCGGGATATCAAAAATTATCTTGGTCAAAGGTGGTTGTGGAATGTAAAACGTGTGTCTTTGTCTTACTTTAAATTTGAAATAATATGTCACTGTCACACTGACATCATCAATAACCTACAAATTTCATACCTATTTATTTCAGTTGTAAAACAATAATGAACTACAAATTATGAAATAACGGTTTTAGTAACAAGAAAAACTAAATTACAGTAATTGTTGGAAATGTCCCCCGTTTTGTTCGATGCACAAGTTGACGCGCCTCCTCATGCTGTGAAAAGCGTTTTGAAGCATTTCTGGCATTATGGTTGCACATTGCTGAACAATTCTTTGTTGCAGTTCTTGCAAATTATTTACCGGAGTTGCGAAAATCTTGTTTTTTAAGTAAGGAAATATAAAATAGTCCATAATTGTCAAACAAGGTGATCTCGGAGAAAACTCAACTTCTGTATGCAAACTTATCAGCCGGTCATCAAAAAACTCGCGGAGGAAAGCAATATTTTCTCGTGTAGTATGTGCTGTTGCACCGTCATGCTAGAAATAACCGTACCGAAGTTCATTATCGTTTAACTGTTGCACAAATTCAGCCAAAAAGTTGTCTGTACCTTTCTGCGTTGACGGTGAAATCGAAAAAAATTGGCCCAATTATTCTTCTGCGAGATACTGCCATCCAAACATCAATTTTTTGAGCATGTAGTGGCGATTCAGTAAAAACATGAGGGTTATCATTGCTCCACATTCGCATATTTTGAGAATTGATGTATCCCGAAAGATGGAACCACGCTTCGTCAGAAAAAAAAATTAAGTGCAGAAGATCGTCATTCATTAAATTATTGACAAACCAATGGCAATAAGCAAGGCGTCTGGGGTGGTCTGCGGGCAGAAGAGCTTGATGTGCTTGCATCTTATATGGATGCATGTTCAAGTCTTTCTTTAAAATCTTATGACATGTTCCATAAGAAAGTCCAATTTCCCGAGAAAGACGTTTCAAAGGTTTTGCAGGCTTCTCTTCCATACGTTGACGAACGTCATTGACAACTTCTTCTGTACGAACTCTTGGTCTACCAGCACCTTTTTTATGAGTCACACAACCAGTTTCGCGAAACACTTCCAACACAATTTGTAAGGCACGCATAAAAATTGTCCGGTAATATTGCCACGTTTGGGAAGTGCTCTCGAAAATTGTCCAAACACAAACGTTGACTGTATTGCCAATTTCCATTAACTAGCGCACCCGTTCGAAAATAGGCTTCAATCATGAAAATTTTGTGCTGTGTGGTAAGAGGCATGATTCAAAAACTGGATTAGTAAATTTCAGCACAATGACTTGACAGATTCTGATACAACAAAACATATTCAAAAATTTAAAGTAAGACACATGTTTTACATTCCACAACCATCCTTGACCAAGATAATTTTTGATATCCCGGTACTTTGATAAATGATACACATTCATGTGATCCATCTCTATAAACAATGAGCATAAAATACATCTTTGTCTGATGGTTTCCCTCTCAGACATATTCTAATGGGTGGTCACCATGAAACAGCCTGTATAATTTATTTCTAAAAAGTTTTGCTGCAGTAACATAAGAGTCCCTGATATAATCAGCATGGAAATAGAATCACTAAAAGGCAAAAATGGGAATCTTGCCTTTCAGGAACTTTGAGAGGGACTTCTCTTCCTGGAAAAACTTTCCAGATGAGAGTAATGTAGTCTATTTCTGTTAATTTAAGTTATTAAAAAGAAATTTATACATTGTATAGATATTTTGAATTATTGATAGCACTATTGCTTTACTACCGACATACCTTTAGAAGTTTTTCAACAAAGGTCCAATTTGCCTGCGCTATCAGTGCTGGTGACATATCCTGATTACTTGCAGTTTTTAATGACTTGTCATGTGGACCAGTTGGGGGTCTAGAAAATGTTGGCCCTTTTTTCAAAGCGTTCGCTCTTGGTATACTACCTTTATTAACCACTGGAGTTTTGTTCAGTATCTCTTTGTCCAGCAAAGGAAACTGTCTTGAAATCATAGTTCTATTGTTCATAACTTCCCTTGGCAGTGGAGACTCGAAATCAGGATTAGTTAGTCTTCTGTCAATGAGTTGTTGAGTATCGTGAGCATTAATACAAGGTTCGTAGCATAGGGACCTCATGAGGTTTTCTCCGCCATACCTTTGTTTGAGCTGCTTTATTCGATTGTCAAATATGAGGAGGTCGTTATTCACTTCTCCCCACATGGACAGTATTTTGTTGTCAATGAAAGTAGCAAACATCTGCGATTCTAGAAATCTCCATAAAAATAATCTATCATGTTCGGGTTGATCAGAGAGAAATGAAGCTTTATCGAAATTTTGCATGGAATCTCTATTATTAAACCAGTCTTCTTTGTCCTAAAAGATTCAAAATCTTTCACATATACATTTTCTATTAAATATTATTTTAACTATATCAAAACAGGTCACAATTTACCTGATTAGGAAATATAACAAAATTTTCATAGGATTGAAAAATATGTACAAATCTATTTAGAAATATCTCTCTAATGGAATTATTAAATCTGAGATCTTCTATATATGAGTCAATAGGTTGTGTGGTATCATTCTGATCCAAGGCAACACCAGTCCTGCGAACTATGTCAGCAATTCTTTGTAAAGCTTCCGATCTTGCAGATCCAGGTGGAGAGGGAGGTCTGTCATTGTCCAAAGTGTCATGAATGGATAGCTTCCTCCTATTTTGAGGACGACCTGGTAAAGTACAACTTCTTGACATCAACTCCTAAAAAATGCACCCCATGTTTTTTGTTTCAATTGAAAAATACTTCCATATCATTTTATTGTCCAGAATATATCACCTGAGTATTCCTTGTGTTTTCTGAATTTGGTACATGAATATTATATTTATCAAGTGTAGACCAAATCTCTGCAGTAAAGGCTTCCTGATGAGGAAATGTTCCCATCTCTTCGGGCAATTGTACTTTACACTTATCTATATCAATGTAACACAAACTTGCCTCCGAAGCTACTTTAATATTTTCTGACGAAGCGTATAACCCTTTAAAAAATAAGTATTATTTGCCGTCTTGTTATTTTAATACTGGGAGTAACTTACCCATTAGAAATGGAACAGGTGCATCGAGAAAGTGGTGCAGAGATGCGGGCAGAATTGGAACGTATACATGAGGCCAAGTAAATGGAAAGAGTAATGATGTGATACCTTCTGCCACAACCATTAATCTTTGACAGTCTAAAAGATTAAATTTAGTCTAATCTATTTTTCTATTGATAATAATCACATTTAATATAACACTACAGATACAATTTTTACTCATTTAAATTATACAACTAACGATTTTGTCTATGTTATTTGTTAAATTCTTCTAACATTAAAAAGTAACGAGTTGTAGCCAAAAAACCAGTATTGAGAATTATTTTCCAATTATATAATCTCATATAAACAAAATTGGAAAATATGGAAATTCACAACCAAAATATCTCTAAAAACTAAAAAAACAATGTCTACCTATTAAAATCAACTTGTGATGTTTTGTCAGATCAAACTTTTTTTACAGACATCTCCTATATCTTTTGGCCATTGCTAAATAACATAAAATTTGAAAACTAACAACAAACACCCAAAAAGTCACCCACAACTTTACATGTAAATAATAAAAAATAACGTTGTGGCACTCGTATTGGCGAGAGAAGGTAATTTTTGCTTTTTTTCTCCGACTGGTTCACCCATACATTCCTAATAGATATATGTAATACATGGCACCTCTACATTGCAATAAGTATTAAACAATGTCCTACCTGTGCTTCGTAGCAAGACTTGGTTTTCAAGCAAGAGGCAAGCGAAGAGTTGTACTACAATATCAACTCCCAACCACAAAAACATAAGCCGTAGAGGAAAATCTAAAAGTGGTAACTCAAACGGTGGACACGGGTTTTGTAGTATGGCACTTGTGGGAGGCAGGTGTGGATCAGATGGTGGTAAATACACAAGCAAACTTTTTCCAGGTCCAGGTAACTCAACCTAAAAAAAAACTGTCACTTTTTTTTGTAATTTGTTTACAATAGATACAAGTTGGTAGGGCTGCCCAGGGCTTGTTTTGATTCTCGCTAAATGATAATTATATGCTTATTTAATTACCTGAGCAATTTTAATATATTTTTTTAAATTACGTCCCAGCAGACTTCCATTACTTCCTTATTTACAACACTTGCAACAAAATGATTATAAATCATGTTAATAATAGTTCTTACGCAATTAATATTAGAATTATATAACATCTACATAATTAAAAACTTACTTCATACAAAATGTTGAACACATAACTTTCTAAACTAATACCACTTAATGGACTTGCTCGTCTTGGAACACATCTAAAAAATGCAAGATTAATGCAAGGAAGGTATAATTATATTGCTAAGATGTAACCTATACAAATTTTCCAAAAAAGTTTTTGCAGCATGAACATGAGCCACCTGACAGATAATACCAATACTTTTTGAAACAAATAGCTTGTCTTTAGATATATCATAATATGTTAAAGCTGCTCCATTTGGATTATGAGTTAGTTTAAAGTGTCTTGGTAGAGACCTCGACTGAGGGCCCTGATTTTGTACATTTTGTAAAACTCTAGCTTTCAGACCACTAGAGAGTTCAGTAATATACATAGCCTGTAAGCAAAAATGTATTTTTTAAAAAATATGTTATTTTAACTTTAATACGCACTTGTAATGTTTGCATAGCAGTGCATATATCTCTATTCCGTACTTCTTCATAAAAGATAAGACTAAAACCATAACACCTTTTACCATCTTCTCGTGTTATAAGGAATGAATGAAAAATTGGCGCAAGAGTTACCGAATGCTTCTGTGTTCGAAATTTCAATCCACAAGGTAAGGATAACTAGAAGCATTTGTTTGATTTATTACAAAACTCATACCTAATACACTTTAACTCACCATACATACAGCAGATGCATCAAAAGGGTTTGTTGGCACATTCTCTGGATAATGTGCTAAAACTTTGCCTTTATAAGATCTCTCTAGTGGAGACACATGCAAGTTATCCTCTGAAATAATTATATTTTAATACATTTCAAAATGCTGAATGTAATAATGCTTACCTGAATATTTGTCAGGTTCCAAGCCCGAGTTATAATCAAGTCCACAAATAACAAAATAATCAACAAATTTACTCATTTTTTAAATATAACTTAGTTCTTAATAATTGAAACCAATGTATACCTAAGAGGGGTTAAATTTATTATCACAAATCATTATTAATATTTTGTACTCTGACGCTATTTAAAATAATATGTTACTAATTTTTAGGATTTATTTTCATCTGATCAGCCATTTTACAATTTTGTTTTTGTTTTGACAATTTGACAATGACAAGGACAAAGACAAAAGCATGAAGTTTAAAGGGAAAGGAGAAAAGAGTCCGAACTCTGTATTAGGGATTAGGGGTGTGCATCGAATGTCGATGTTTCGAAATCATCGATGTTTAGCGAAAATATATCGATGTTTTGACATCGATGTTCTATTTCCGACATATATATAATACTACATTTCCGATGTCTTTATGACATTGATGCTGAGTCAGTTCGGAACTTGACGATTCTAAAAATCTAATCTAATGTTTCAAGCAGAGGCCTAAAAGGCCTCTACTTGAAAATATTTGAACCCATTTAAAAGATAATTTTTGGAAGTATATTGCTGATATAATGATAAATAACCTGTAAATAACACGTCTTTCTTCATATTTGTTTACAATTTGCAGCGCCCTCATCGGTAATTTGTATCGCAAATACTATTTCGTTTACAAAACGAACTCAAACATGCAAAGCTTCCAAATTAGTTCAATCAAATAGATAACAATAAAAACAAAATGGAAGTAACGATAACACGAAAAACGAATTCCTGACCTGGCAGCGAGATGGGCAACTAGTGTAGATGATCTATCATTTTTTATTCCACTCATTTGTGTATTGCTGATTGCTGACAAAGATAACCAGATGCTCGATATGAAGATGATGAAACCAGTCTCATAAATTTACTATAACCTGCGCCGAGTACATTATCTTTCGCTCAAATTTTAGGTACCTGGCGCATAGTGACAAAGAAAGAAATTTGGTCGATGGAATGAATGAATGTCAAAACTCTTATTAGTTAATTCTCTGTGATACGGCTATTCCCCCCAAGGAATTTAATATTCCTTGCCAATCCCTAATCTTGAATCTTATGTGTATTTTGTGAGTGCCATTTGATTTGTCTTCATTTTCCACACACAATACACAACACAATGTTTGGTTTGCCATTGAATGGTGGATAGGTGACCATAGATTAATTAGGTAGTGACATCTTTTGTGTATATGGTGTGGTAAATTGCAAGTTGCAAGTGCAAGGATTTTTCAGTTAAATTAAAAATTAAAATCCTTTGATGAGATGTGATAGTTATCTCTGGTTGTTGTGAGCCCTATACTATATATTTTCTTTGGTTGTTGTGTTGATGAGTATTATTGTTGAGAGGGTGTTATTAATTCTTTCTGTTTTGTGGTGTTGTTTTTATGACATATTTCGCGTACTATTATATCCATATTATATCTATTTTCTATTTTGTGATAATTATAAGCCTGTAGCACAGCTATAAATTGCTTTATATGCTGTGCCTGCAGCCTGTATATATTCTTTGATTATAAGAATAGATTTGGAATAAATTATAGATATTATCTGAGAATAAGTCCCATAACATATTTTTTGCCCATGACCATAACAGCCCATAAGTCATAGATTAGGTGTGCTGGAATTTTATATTCGAAAACAATTAAGTATCAAGATTAAATGTTGTCCATAGTTTTAATAAAACATCAAGAAAAATGACCATAATTGTGTTTCTTATAGATACTTCAGCTTCTATGTTGCAAAGGTGAAAAATAGTGTTTATTACTAAAATAGTTGTTTAATAATAGACTTTTTTAGGACTTACATAGGTGGTCGAACTACTCTATTGGACGTCGCCAAGTCTGCAGTAGAAACGTTTGTTAAAATTAGGCAAAGAAGCATAGATAGCCGAATTGATAGATACATGTTATTAACATTTGAAGAATCACCTAACAATATTAAAGCAGGTTATACATTGTTTACAATAATCACTAATTTAGATTTATAATATTAAAATAATAATCAATATTAACGATATTTTAGGATGGAAAGAAAATTTAGCCACGTTTATGAATGAACTAAAAAATTTACAGGCTTATTCATTAACAACAATGGGTGTAGCTGTAAAACAAGCTTTCGATATTTTAAATATCAATAGGATGACATCTGGAATCGATACATACGGGCAAGGAAGGTGTCCCTTTTTCTTAGAAACAGCAGTGATCGTGCTGATCACAGATGGAGGGAAGCTCACCACAGGTTGTACATATTTTAAGTTTCAATATTTGTAGTGTACTTAGATTTTTAATATTTTGTAGTTGGTGGTGTACAAGAAGAATTTAATTTACCTATGAATTCTCCCATACCAGGCTCTGAAATGACTCGTGAACCTTTTCGGTGGGATCAGAGATTGTTTGCATTGGTTTTAAGGTTAACAGGTTCGTAAGCAATATTTAACTAGATCTGTTCATAATATTCACAACTACTTTATAACAACTACATCTAATTTATTTTGATTATACAGGTACACCAGCCATTGAAAGAGATACAGGTTTAGTTCCTAGCGATAGTAGCCCTATAGATGCTATGTGTGAAGTAACTGGAGGTCGTTCTTATTGCATTACATCACATCGAATGTTAAATCAATGCATTGATAGTTTAGTTCAAAAGGTAAACCTTAGCCTTCAATTTTTCATTCAACATTTAATATAAATTAAGATAATATTAATGGTTAAATTTAGGTATAACGAAAATGAATAAATCTCAATCTTAACTCAATGCACTTCAATTAACATGACTTAATAATTATTACGTATTAGAAACATCTATTTTAGATAAATAAAAAATTAATAAATTGACAAATAGTGTATAAGCTTCATTATGGCAGAAAGATTTAGGTTTAACCTAATTCCTGATTTGTTTGTTCATATCAGTGAACTAGGCTGTGAATTGGGTCTAAATTACCAATTTAACTTATTCCAATATACAAATACGTATAATTTAGGTGCAAAATGGTGTCGTAATTAATTTTGAAAAAATCGGACCTGATCCTCCTCCTACTCAATGCGAGAAAGAAGAAGGTAAGGAAGAGGTATTAAAAGAAGGCGAATATAATGAAATAAATGAGAGAATTGGAATTTCAAATGTTTCCATAAACACTTCGTGGTATAATTGCCGAAAAATGATATATGTACCTAAAACCAATAAAACATACTGTGTCGGTATGTATATTTGCAATAAATGATTTTCTATGATGTTTAAGATATATTTTGTTTAGGTTACTGGCCTATTCCAGAATCATTTTGGCCTGAAGTTACAGTTTCAGTTTTACCGCCTCGGTCTGCACATCCAAACATAAAGTTTACTTGTTCAAATTCGGAGCCACTAGTTATTGAAAATTTACCTTTCGATAAATACGAGTTGGAACCCTCACCGCTTACACAGTACATTTTGTCTAGGAAACAACCTAAAACTTGCTGGCAAGTAAGTGTAAGATTCTAAGTTGGATTTCCAGACATTGTTTGAATAATGTCCTTTTCTAGGTGTTTGTTGCAAATAGTTATAAAAATTCTGAAGTTGGGCATCCCTTTGGTTATCTTAAAGCAAGTACAAATTTAACTTGTGTTAATCTGTTTGTTATGCCTTATAACTATCCAGTCCTGCTGCCGTTATTAGACGAACTTTTTAAGGTAAGTCATATACAGTATAGCGTAGAGTAAGAGCAATAGAGATACAGTTTGTGTGGAAATACTTGTCCAGACGCGAGCTGACTTTTAACATCATTTTAATTGCTTTAGTTTAAATTTTTATGGTTTTTCATAAGAATATCTATGTAATTGGATTTTCTATTTAGTCAAAATTAATCAGTTTTTAAGATAATAGGTACTGAGAATTTGTTTTAAACTTACCTCCAAGTTCAGAACTGATGCACATTAAAATACAAAAATCATGTAGTTTTTTTTGACTTGGCGTGGTAACAGTAACAGGTAACAAAATCTGAATTTACTGAAAAACTAAATAAGTTCCTGTACTTTTTTTGAAAGTAAGATCCGTTATATTATAGCCCTACAATAACATATACTATGGTGAAATTTCATAATAAATGTAAATAAATTTAGATTCACAGATGGAAACCAAGTAACGAATGGCGAGCCCAATTTCAAAATTATATTAGGACGTTGCCATCTTATTATGCAGGCCCATTAAGAAGGGCTTTAACCAAAATGGGTTTGTTAATATAAAAGTTCATTGAATGATGAAGTACTAAAAAAAATCAATGTAATTTTAGGTACACCCGTCGCTTTGGCTCAAACTTTAATACCTGAAAATTCAGAAAATGGTTTAAGTTATTCTGTTTCAAATTACTTGAAGAGGTTAAAAAATCAGGCAAAAGTAGAATATGATAAAATGTGCAGTGAAATTATCCAAAGGCAAACAAACGTAAGTTTTAATATCTTATTTTTTCTTGAATATTTAATGACAATTTATCTTATTAGATAAATGGTTCAAAGACAAATTATATGAGCCCCGAGCAAATCAGAGTCATTCCAAAAGTGTCCTTAAATAAAGAACTGATAAGTCACCCGTTGTTAGCAGACAAATTTTCCTCTCATAGGGATCAAATTATAGATCAAGGTAATATTTGGACCTGTACGTTGGATAAGGAAAGGCAAAGTGTAAGCTTTAAAAATCCATTTGACATACCCAGGCATATGCTGATTCATCAAGTAAGTATTTAAAATAAAATAAAAAAACATGTATTGTCCGTTCGCTAACCTTAATAACAATTCTACAAGTTGGTTTTAACAAATGTTAAATGCAAACGCACAAATGTGCAATAATAATTCATTGTTATATATAGGTTATTAGAATGCGAAACAATTTCTTACAACCGGACTGTACAACGTTAGATCAAGACAGCGCCCATTCACTGCCAATATCTCAGATGGGCAACTACCAGGAATATCTGAAGAAACAAACTCCTCAACTGCGGGAGATTGAATCCACACCAGTGCGACAGCATATGTTCGGAAATCCTTTCAAAATTGATAAAAGGATGATGGTAAGACGATTTATTTTCTTTAAATACATCTTATTATTCCGAAAATTTATGAAGTCGAATGTTTTGAGCATATTTTTTAAGGTTATTCTATATATGTAAGTACTTTACCTTCAACCTTTTTGGAGGAGTACTTAATAATATTTTTCAAATTCAAATTTGTTGCTTGCCGTTTCAGAGCAAACAAAATAATAGGCTAAGATCATTGGGCTATAAAAAAAATTAGATTTATTTATTTAGGGATGTTTGACACACACATTTCTACTATTTCCATTAAACACTTTATGTGCAAGCTCTTTTATAAATGAGTTTGTTGGGTATATCATTAATAGTAAGAGAGATGCAACCAAAAGAATGTACCATAACGGTATACAGTGTGTCCAAGATAAAGATGGGATAGCATTGGGATCTTGGAAACGGTAAGAGATACAAAGTTGGTTAAATTATGAAAAAGTTAAGCAGTTTGAATACCTTTTACATGGACTTTGCAAAAATAAGTTATCTTTTTTTGATTTCGAAATATTTGGAAAAACATTTTTTTTGCGATATTTGTTTTTATTTATTTCTGGCGTTATTTTAACAGCTATCAAAAAATAAAAAATACTTTTCCATTGTCACTTTTTGAGCTTAACAAAATGGCATTCATCAAGTTTTTGTCTGACGTTTCGTTTCCGAGAAACCATCATCAACTTCTTTTTTTTAAATACGGCCCTGTATTTTTAAATAGAAATTTTGATACCATTTTTCATTCTCAATTCAATGATGCATCACAAGTAATGGTTTAATTACGTTTTTAGCTTGTTTTTGCCACCATTAAAAATTAACGAGGAAAAACCTCCTGAGTTTATAACAAATAAACAAGTAAAATAATTCATTTATCTTAGTTATTTATTAGCATGTTAATTACAAAAGATGTTCGAACAAAAGACTATTATTTTCTAACATCGTTTAACTGTAGGTTCCAAACAATTGTTAAAGTCCATCTGGCGTAATAGTTTGAAATGCTTCTAGCACCAATTCGCGTAATTCTTCCTCTGTTTGAAAATTACGTTGGTACACATAGTTCTTATGTAGCCCCAAAGATAAAAGAATGCGGGTCTGAATGCTAGAAGATATTTTTTTAGATAAGTTTAGATGCAGGAATATACATGTACAGTAAAAACAGTACGATTTTTCTATGCACCTACCACAACAACAGTAGTAGGCTTTGAAAACAAAACATCCGTGAAAATGTCATTGTTGACAATTTGGTAGAGTTACAATACGGTTAATAATAAATATCATTTTATAATTTGCTTAAAAATGAATAGAAATGTTAACAATGTTTTGGAAGCTACAGTTAAATGATGTTACCTATGCTTAGAAAATAGTGGTCTTTTGTTCGAACATCTTTTGTAATTAACATGCTAATAAATAATTAAGATAAATAATTATTTTACTTGTTTATTTGTTATAAACTCAGGACGCTTTTCCTCGTTAACTTTTAATGGTGGAAAAAACAAGCTAAAAACGTAATTAAACCATTACTTGTGATACATCATTGAATTGAGAATAAAAAATGGTATCAAAATTTCTATTTAAGAATACAGGGCCGTATTTAAAAAAAAGAAGTTGATGGTTTCTCGGAAACGAAACGTCGGACAAAAACTTGATGAATGCCATTTTGTTAAGCTCAAAAAGTGACAATGGAAAAGTATTTTTTATTTTTTGATAGCTGTTAAAATAACGCCAGAAATAAATAAAAACAAATATCGCAAAAAAAATGTTTTTCAAAATATTTCGAAATCAAAAAAAGATAACTTATTTTTGCAAAGTCCTTGTAAAAGGTATTCAAACTGCTCAACTTTTTCATAATTTAACCAACTTTGTATCTCTTACCGTTTCCAAGATCCCAATGCTATCCCATCTTTATCTTGGACACACTATCTATGGTACCATAACTGTAATGTGTTGGAAAGAGAACATCCTTTCATTGTTAAGGATGTTATGAGGCTGTTTGTCCAACAGAGCTATTTCTTAACTTTACAGAAAACTGTAACATATCAAGATTGATACTACGAAAATAACGCAGAGTAGGTATACTTTTCAAAGTTTCTTTATTTCATAATTATGGGAAGTCCAGTAACCAGATTATTATTTTTTAATAAAATTTAATAAAACAACCCCTTTTGCCATTTACTAAAATTAATCGCATAGATAATCAATAAATGTCTTAACTAGGTGGATGAGGCTGACATAGATTTGGTAGGATCTCCAACTGGGACTAATAGGATTAATAAAAGACCGAACCCCAGTGATAACTCCTCGCGGCTGCCTGCTAAGAAAAAACCTGGCCCTCTTCCAAAGACGTTTAGGTATACTAGGCCTAGTGCTGATGCGACGCCCCCTCAGAGTCCAATATCTTCACCACTTCCGTCCCCTGTACCGTGGTATGTAACTTCTATCATTGTTTGTTTTAAGAATACTTTATATTTATAATAAATTCAAATTTTTTTTCCAGGTTAAATGCGATCGAGAGGGAGCTGCCAAGATTTGATGAACCTCCCAACCTAATCGTTAATGGATTAGAGAGCCCATCTGCAAGTCCTATGAGTGAAAGGTCGAGATCTCCTTCACCAACACAGCAATACCAAGAACTGCCGCTTTATGGTATCAGTGATGTTAGCTATAACGCCCGGGCTAATGCTAATAACTATACGTACAGTATAAACCCTGTGGAGTCTAATTCATTAAATGATTTTTATTCGAGTATTTCTGCGACAGACGATAAACAAATATCTCAAATTCTTAAAGAAGCGAATATGAACCATAATAATGTCGCCTCGGTAAATAACCGCACCCTAGAAGAGGAAGTGGTTAAGGTAAATGTCAAGAAAATATTTGTTTATAAAAATTATTATCTAAGTATATTATTTATCGAATATCACTATTTAAATATATACGACTTTGTGTAGGTGCATCATGATGACGATGATGAGGATGATGAAGAAGACGAAAAGAAAATCGAACATCAGAACTTTGAAATTAGGAAAAACTTAAATAAGCTAGTTCGTAAACCGGGAAAAAACTTTACGGAACTTTTCAGTACTATAAAAACGTTAAAAGGTGAAGCTGACATTCAAGTGCAAATAATAAAATTGGTCATTAAGGAAACATTGAGGTTTAAAAGGCATCATTTGGCGAGTCTGCTTCAAGAGCACATACAAAATTTATTAAACGTTGAGAATAAATGATCTATATTTTTTACTGTATTAGATATATAATTGTATTTTAGTATTTATTCAAAATTTACAAGGATCAAGCGCAGCCTTTTACATTTTTAACTATTTGTATATTTAAGAGTATCTAAGAACAACATTTGAAATTATAGTGGTTTTTATTATTTGAGTTTCCAAATTAACTTTACTAATTCTCTTAAAACAAAATTCTATATTTTTTTATTTACAAAAACTTATTTCGTCAGCGAGTCAATATTTTTCCGACATGATACATCTGTGCATTTAGTTAAAGGACTACTAAATATGTGTGTATGGCTCTTCCTCGTGGGTAAGTAACGTGAGTTCTAGGATGGTATTCTCAATGTGGTTCAAGAGATTAAATAGCAATTTGTATTGATGTATGTTTAATACTTACCTTTCCTCTATGAACTACCTCGTCCGCAATATGCGAAGTTACGGTATGTTCTTTAGGTGTCCATATTGCAGAAAATTTGAATTATATTTTCTTACATTTATTTCAAAAGCATAAAGCTTCAGTTATTTCAGCATCATTTATACTTAACTACTGGTACATTTCACAGAAATGCTAGAGATGAAAGGATCACATAAGTGCCTCTATACGATAGATTCAATTACTTTTTAATTGGTAAATTGCTAAAGTTGGATTGACCAATCATCACCATTGTTTATACATGTGAGGCCCCAACAATCAAGTGGATATCTGTTTGGCCTTTTAATTGGCTTGTAGATGAAATCGCTAATTGTCAGTATACGGAGTTCATCTTGAAGTGTGTTATTATCACCATTGTCTTATATAGACATTATACTTTACAGGAAAAAGTAGTTACAAACTAAGAAACAAAAACCAAATTGAAACTTTCGGAATCATGTCCATATCCACGGCAATATTGGAATAGTAGTGTTATTTTATCCAGAGGAGTATTTCCGTGAATTTTGATGTATTTATTAAATCCCCGCAGTATGACTCAAATATAGTTTCAAAATAAAGTAATTTCTGTATTTAGATATTTTTTAATTTAATTAAAATACTGTAGTTCTCAAAAGTTCAAAAAATAACATGAAGATATTCCAAGTGGTTTGACAGACTAAGAAATTAGTTCAAAATGGGTGGAATCTCTTAAAATAAGTCAAACATTATATTGACTTGCGCTATATGAAGTTATTCTTTAAAAAAAAAATTAGTGTGCAAATAAAGAAGAGGGAACTGAACTAACTAATCCTTAAGAAATACGTAAATGAAAATGGCTCCATCACTTTTAAATCGTATTATAATCATGATAACACTTACATAATGGATACCCCTTCTAACAGACACTAGACCAGGCTACCTTTCCTGCTAAAAATATGATCTTTTGTTTTGTTTCACCGTTTGTGCTTCATTTTTCACAAATCTTTTTTAACTCTGTCTATTCCTCCACTTTCTAGAAGAACTATGTTTCCCCCGATATATGGAAAAGTGGATCTAAATCAGATCAGACTTAGATTTGATTCAGTGAATTAATATGCAGGTTCACCAGTAGAATTAATTTGATTATTAATTCCACTATATGGATCCGTGTCTGGTTTTTGGCCCACCAGCGGCTCATGTGAAGAGGTTTTGTACAATATTTTTACTTCAGAGAAATTATGAGGGTGTAAAAAAACTTTATCTCTACCAAAAAATATATTACATAAAATACCATACAAAAGTACATACAAATTTTGTGCAATGTAAAATAAAAATTGAGTACATTAACAAAAAAAAAAAAAATGCTTAGTTAACTTACAGCATGGCACTTCATTTCAATATTTTTATTATTTTACTGTAAATTTAATATTGTATTCGTTGTACTATAAATAAATGTGCCTGAAAATATAATGGCATTATGATTTAGTTTGCATTACATGCTGCTTGTTAATTACTGGGAAAAACCATAACCAAGGTAATGATAAATGTTAACAGTCTAACTTACAGTTATCCCCTTTACTAAAATACCTTACTTAAATAATACATGTTAAAATATTGTGATATTTTGCTCGGTGTAGTGACAATTGTCTCAAATATTTTCATTGTACAAATTTTTGCAGCTAAATAAAAAACATATTCAAATAAAATAAATACAGATCTTCTTGGCTGTTCTGTCATGGTAGATATTTCATCATATATTTTGCATCAATTTTATTATTCTCATCGATGCCATCTTTTAAGAATGGCAAAATGTTGGCGATTAATCATTGACAAGGGAAAAACAACCCAGATCTAATTTATTCATCTGATATATTCCTTGAAAGCTTACAAATTATTATTCACACAAATAACTTTTCTACAATTATATTCAAAAACAAGAAAAACATGCTTCAACATCACTTAAATTTATGGAAAATTACAATAGACCAAGGGTCGAAAAGGCCAAGTGGGAAAAGGCCAAGGGAGCGAAAATGTATAATTTATTCTGAAATATTTTCATAATAAAAATATATTTGTGTCTTTTAATCATGTATTTGATGACAAGCCTACATATTTACATTATGCTGGGATTGGAAAATGAATTGAAATGGAAAATAAGATTTTGCCATAACAAGCATATAAATGTCGTAAGTATATGGAGAAATTCGTCACTTTTTAGCCTTCTTTTCTTCCTGTCAGTTTTAATACAATTCCATGTTCAGCTCAACTAAGTTCTGGTCCACACAAATATGTATATTTTATTGCAATTATTTATGAATTTTAAAGTAACTACTAAAATGACATGTCTAGGTTTTTCATCAAATTACGTATTTCACCATGTTACTGCAATATTTTCTCACATATATTTCAACCACTTGTGACAACTTGTACTTAGTTGACAATAAGCTGCAATTTTATAGAATTGTTATCTAAATTATGCAATACCTAACAATTCTATAAAAATTGCACGATATCCTCTTTCAGATTGATTCTGTATCATGTTATATTTTATGGTGCTGTTAAGGTTTGTAACAATCAGAAGTAGTTGAAAAGAACACATGTGGTATAAGTAAGCAGTGATTATTTTAGCTGCAACAATTATTACTATAAAGTAATGGAATTTCTTCTAGAAACCATCGGACGGATACAGGCATATATGCAAGAAGGTCCCAGGAAATACAGATACCTGAGCACTATGTTGGACAAATACAAAAACTTCTTAAAAATCAGCGATCGCTGAAGGAGAAATGTTGGGATAGTCTTCATTTTCACCATTGAAGATGGTGGAGGATAGGGCAAGTGTAAAGTTGCCCGAGCAGAACAGTACATGATATACAGCAAATATAAAGCATTTGCATTAATCATAGTTGCTTGGTAGACCCACACATATTAAGTTACCTCGCCTCAGATCATTGCTGATTACAAGCCAACGTCAACTAGTAAATTTCTTTAATTGAAAATGTTTCCTGAATTACAATAAAATAGAACAGTAATGAAGTGTCCGATTTGCAAAACAAATTTAAGTTCAGAAACTCCTACACAGCATTTGTAAAATTACTTTGTGGGCAATTTTGTATATTGCTATTGTAATGTACTTCAAGAAAATGTATAAGAAGTTTATTAATTTGATCTGTAAACAACAAATATCTGGGCTGATGAGACACGTGAGGTTACTTGTTAGTAATTTAACAACACTTGTCAGCTAGGTGCCACATGTGCTTCACCAATTTCAATGTGAAGTCAATTCCAACTTTCTTTTACTAATTATTACAGTCAGTTTTATTTTATAAATTCAGTTGTTCTCTCAAAGTAATTTGAAAATTGAACTATACAAACTCATTGCTAAAAAGTTACACCTTCAAAATAGAAGACTGCCTTTTCAACACGCTGTTGTAAGTTTTCTGTCAATTGAAGAGAATTATTAACCCATTAATTTTGTCCAACACAGTTGTAGGTGCCAACGTAGATGTCACGTGACATGTTGCCACCTGATTTCAGGCATGTGGATTTCCTGGGCCGTATCCTAGAATCGATCTTTGCCGACCAGCATGTCGTTGTCACTCAGCATTTGGAGATCCTGGAATTGCAGGAATTTTTCCTGATCACGAATATGTGCATAATTTGCAGACAGGCACATAAGATAGTGAATCTACAATAAAAACAAAATATAAAAGTCCATTGTTTATTTTATGCAGCTGTAAACATCATCTTGAATACCTATAATCTGCTCCAAAATTATTATGAACCAGTGCGATTCAGGAAAAAATATATACTTTTGTAATAAAAAAACTCGATAAATACAAAACGTTTTAATGACTCAAATTCAGTGCAACTTAAACATTTGAAAGTAAAATTGTATTACAGAATTCTTTTTTCTCTCTTGGAACATCCTATAAATTATGGCTTGGAACATAACCGGCTAAATCACGTTGCCTCCTCATATAAAATAGAGGGTGTTCCATATAAAAAAAGTTGCTGAATGCTGTCATGAATAAGAGAAACACCCTGTACAGTAAATAATAATTTTGGACTGTGCTGAGAGATACACTCTTACTTTAAAATTTAGCCATTATACTTACCAAACTAAGAATTACCAATATGGAAGCCACAGTAGCCAAGATAAACATTATTTCAACTTTTTCTACATAATCCTTACAAAAGGCTTTTACGCTGCTCTCTCCAGATACTTTCATATGTTCTTGTCTGGTACCAGCGGGGAACATAAAATCTAGAAAGCAAATATTTCTGTTTTTTTTGCACAAAAAGTCCATTTTCGATACAAATTATGATTGTAAAAGAATACTTACAGAATTGTGTCAAATCAATGTCATCCTGTAATGAGGCGACTCTGGGATTTTCACACATTTTCCAAAATATAGTGAATACAAAAGTTACAATGACTAAGAAACAGAACATTAGAAGCCAGGCTACTTGCAAAATATAAGTGATGCACATGAACTGAAATAAGAATTAAGAAACAATTAATACTGGACATTTAAGCATCAAATGCATCGTTAGAGAAAATTTGATAATTGCAGTTGTTTGTGTACCCCTAAAATGAAATTTCCCACAACCCCACTATATTTGTTATTTAGTGGGGAATTTATCTGTAGTCATTATTTTTACTTTAGGGTAATGTACTACTATTGGAAGAATACATAAAAATAGTTTTAAAAGAGCATGCACTCCTGACAAAATATTTATTATCCAAGTATGAACTATGAAAAATTCTAAGGGATTCTAAAGTAATTTCAAAGCAATGCTAAAACAACAAGTTTCAATGTTATGCTCCATTCATCTTGATAATATATTTTCTATGCTTCAACCGTCCAGATAATATTCTAAAATTCCACACCATTTCGCCCTTCTTTCAAAATATATCAAGTCTAATCACAAGATGTAAATATCCCTATTACAATAAAATAATACATGGTTATATTTGTAAAGATCATTACAACGGGGAGCATTAAAATTTATACAACATCCATATAATTTATATGCCATCCATATGTATATTCTATGACCTACTGCATAAGTCTGAAGTTGTTCCAACGTTTCAAGGCATCCTAGAAGTGACCAAGATTATAAAATAAATCAACATCGTCATGTAGCCGGAAAATAATCACCACACGTTGAATTTCCGATTTAGAGTTTTTCCCCATTATCTTCCATCAGGTTAGAAACGGAATAAGTTGGAAAACAGAATGTCCACCATGACCATGTGGTTTATTATGTCTCACACCTAAGTATATCCCACACAATAGGTCCAGCTTCTCAATTAAATTGACATTATTGGTTGAAAAGTTATCCAGATCCTCTGCACAAGTTATGCCAAATATTGAATATCTGATCCTTTCTCCATAGGACACATACATAAAGTGTTCTGGTATATCATCATACCAGATACCTTGCATTTTGGCCAATTAGAGTTTGCAGGATTAATCGGTTTATCTCTAAGTTAAGAGATGCTGTGGCAGTACTAGAGAATAAGACTAGTGTGGGACCGATGATTTAAAAGCAACATCCTTGCTGGCTATGGTTAGCAACTTCATTTCACCTCGAGATGAGATTAGTTTGGTAACCCGACCAGATTCACCCGTTTTCCCATTAATTTTAACCAGAATACCAGTGGTTGAACGAAGCTATAAGGTATGATATAAAAGAAGTGGTGATTACTTACCGTAGCACAACTAACTCGTCCACCAACTCTTGATCCCCAGCCTCTGTAAACCTTATGCCGTGTGGCACCTGTTGCTAGAAATCCCACTGTTAAAATCATCAATCCCAATGCTCCCATGCAAGCTCCTATTAATACAAATGTCATTTTAACTGCATCCACCCTAAAAATTTAATACAAATAACATCTAAATACACTTTGATGAGAAGTATTACCAAAATAACTGAATACTGAACACTTCGCTAAACATCAAAACAGCCAATGTTGCACCTCTGTACATTGTACCACAAAATATGATTACACCTAAAGCACACATAATCGTTGCTATGAGAGTAGCATATGGAATGCGTGTAAGGCACTTTTCACAGCAACCTGGAAAAATGGTTTTTTAAATATTTATCTCAAATTATCCCAAGGTGCTAGCTTATACCTCGATCATCAAATGATTCTAACACTGATTGAACAGAATATACACTTTCCTTGGATTTAGAAAATTCATGGTCTAAATTGGTTTCTAAAAGCCTTAATGGCACATCGTATTGTTTCCTAGCCATTTGATTTGACTATGGACTATAAATATGATTACAAATGATTTAACTGGCGTGAACATTAATCAATTAATAAGATTACTGTGTGACTAATAATAATAATAATAATAGATGAAGATTTCAAGATAGTAAATGATTGATAAAGCCACACCTTGTCGAGATAAGATAAAGAATATTTATAAATATACCTACATAGGTATACCAGGTTTAGTAATGTTAGTACTTACCCATCTTGATTCGTTAATTTCAGTCTTGTTTAATTAATTAACCTTTAAACGATCCTCATCATTTTTTGGAGCTAAGAAAACGTAAACATTTCTGTTACGTTTCAACAACTTTACTTTTCTTAACGACTTTCACGTTTCACATTAGTCATAAAACGTCATTGTCATATCAACCAAGTTTTAAGAATAGGTTGTCTCGTAACGTCCGTACACTCTGTGACGTAATTAGACCCGTCCGTATATGATCTGTGTACTAGCAGTGACTATAATTGTTACTGGTACTAGGCAACTTATAGTACACTGGCACATCACTAACAGCATTGTTTAAGGTAATTACCTTAAACAATGCTAACAGTCATAGCCAGAATTAAGCAAAGTGCAATGACCGGAAAAAGAGTAGATCTATGTTGTCACATTTATTTCTAAAGTATTCTTATTTAAAACAGGAAACGCATTAATTACCTTATTTACCAATTTTTTTACTTGTCTTTAACGTCCCTTATCCCTATTGTACTTTATTAAAGCAAACACAATGTTTAATTTGTGTTTTACTTAATAATATCAACGAATTTCCGAATATCTGGCAACTGCGAAAGTCGTAAAGTTGACGACAAACTGTTCATCCTTATTTAACATACATATTCTTGTATTTACGCTTTCTTTTCTCTGAGCTTCAACGACGTTGATTGGTCAAATCAGGAACCAATAAGCGACTGCGCTCGAGGTAGTAGGGAAACAGTGGCGTCATGTTGGGTTATTTCGCGCGCGTTTCTTAAGAGTAAAAATTTGTGGTAAAATTATCATAGTATTTATTTTTTGTGTCAGTGTTTATACTTATTTGTGTTAGTTAAAAAAGTGGAAGTGCATTAAGTGTGGATTACTTGATAGAAATTGAGAGAAAAACAATCAAAATTCTGTCAATAAAATATTTTAAAATTTATGGACACATTATTAGAAGGCAATAAAATTCAGTTCTGTCGACTGTCCATTTTGCTAAAATGTTCTATCCAGCCGACTGTACTAAGCAGCAGGTTATGGACTAGCAAACATAATAGGAAAAAGTGCAGACATCTCCTTAGTTTAAGCAGATAAAGTGTTAAGTATCTCCTTGGTCGTCCCAAAGCTAATACAGTTGTGTAGGAAGGAATCAAAATATTTGTTTACTCCCTTCTGTGTGCCCTATAATAATATAAAATCACAATGTTACTATAATAAACAAAAAATGTATTTTTCAATATCCTCATAAAACATTGGTATTAGTTCAGAGTTAGTAATACTTCAGTATATCAAAAATGTTTTTTTTTCTATGGATATAGTGAACTTTACTATATCTAGTAAAGTAATTATGCTGTTAAGGAAATAATAAAATAAAATGATAAATATTAAAATAAGTTTTATTTAAACACAGCATATATGTATATACAGTCAATTTGTATAAAAATAGAATTAAAACTACTGTTCTGTAACTTTGGTCTTATAATTATGTATAAATATATATAAAATAAATTATACAATCTTCGAGTAATAAATACAAATTAAAATATGAAGACAAAACAAAATGCATTACTGCTCGAAGACCTACATAAAATTAAACTATTACAATACAAACACCAAACTAAAGACTAGATAACAAACCAATAATAACCAAAAATACTATTCCAATGTTAAATTTCGATGAACCATAAATACTTATTTGTTGATTGGAGAATTTAATAAGACATGCAACTGAGTATAGTCGAGATTTCGGATATCTGAATTTTTAATACTCCAAATTTCCATTTCATATTAACAACTTGATTTCATTTGTATCAACAATTCCACTTAGTTGCACGTCATATTAAATATCTGTCAATATATGCTTACCAAAATCAGATAATTTTGAAGAATCAGAAGAATTTTGGGAGGTTTAACATCACAGAATTTTTTTGTATAAAACTAATATATATCACAAAACGGGAGATGTACTATACTCTTCCTCGGTTTTGTGGAAACCACCTATATAACATACCCTAGATGCATAGTTATAAATGCAGAAGTGGTTGAGATCATGTATTATACCTTGATGGACAGTGAATTTCATTATTTTGGAATTTCTTACTTTACTTCTAATTTCTACTCTTATGCCCATTTGCACCATCTTTGCTTAGCGAGTTTAAGCTTAGCTTAATTTGTCAGATTAAAGTGTCAGATTAGACTGTGAGGTCTTTGGTGTTATGTTCTACTTTACAGTCTAATCTGTCAGCTAAATTAAGATGTGCTTACAGCGAATTCCACTGACCGCCCAAGTGCGCACTGGGAATATCTCTATCCTTTATTATCAACTTCAACAACAAAGGATGAAGCTATTCTCAGTGCGCACTGAATGCAAAAATGCAAGGCAGCTAAGCTAAGACTGGCTAAGCAAAATGATGCAAATAGACATTGAAAGTCCTTCAACAATGAAATGTGTAAAAGTAAATTTTATGATTAATTAAAAAATTTTTTTAGTTTTTTTTTTTAATTATTGTCCAATATAAGTTTCGGCTTCCTTAATTTAGTGATAATAATTTGAAGATATTACTGTGTATTCAGGAGTTCAAATGAAAACCACTGTTCCCAAGATAATAAATCACTAATTACAATACTAAATGGTAAGAGATCATTCATAATATGGAAACCATATTCATTTTTCAGAAATAATTTTTGGTTAAGCAATTCGTAACCGTAAACATGTAACTTCAGTTAATAAAATTAATTCGTAAAATTAATAACAATTTTGCTGAATGCAAAGATTAACGATAAATAAGTATGTACAATTTAAATTTGGCAACAACAGTTAAAAAATTAAGTTCTCGACCTCGGTAGACATCTCAGGCTGGATGTACTGCGGACTAAGAGATCCTGAATTCTTGCCATTAGTTGATAATTTTACCAAAGTGTTATCGATGATAGCGGCTAGGACTTCCATCCTTGCTGGGCGGGTTTTTAGCATCTTACATATATCCATAATGGCTCTATCAGAAGAGGGTAATTTCAATCCTCTAACTGCGGAACTAATGCAGGCTGCAGCAATAACAGAAGGAAAAGTCTCTATCAAGCGTGATTCTGAAAAAAAAAAATTTAAATAAAGTTAGTTTAGATGTATAAGTTTCAAACGGAAAAGGGATATATATCTAATAACACACCAAAGGCGTTTTTCGTCAGGTAACTACAACATACAATTGTTACCTGTGGTTACCTAAAGTAACCACAGGTAACAATTGTATGTTGTAGTTAGCCAAGGATTGTTAACTGTTTACGTTAACAATCCTTGGTAGTTAGCTGACGAAAAAACGCCTCAAATGTTCTAAGATCCATATAAATAAAATTACAAAGATCTTCTCATATATTTAAACCATATACAGAGATGAATAAGATTGTTTATTGTCTTTGAGGAGACAATCCTACTTATTTATTTGAAGAAGATACCGAAAACTACTATTTCTTTGTCAATTTGGCAATAATTGTCAGACGGGTAGTAGCAAAGACCCAAAGAGGGCACTACGGTGTGCTTCTCACCACTACTAACAAACAAATCACAATGCCTCTTACGCAATCACGTCGCAACTTCGTTCATCGAGTCCACTACCTATGGCACTCTGATAAGCGTGAGTAATGCACCGCCGGATGCCGGACGCCGGAGTAATGCAACGCCAGTCGGGGCACATTGCCCGCGGAGTACGTCAATCCGCGGAATACGGTGTTTTCGGCATCTCCTTCAAATACTTAATAGAATAATATACTTGCAGCTTTTTGTAAAAATAAATTAAACTTCATTAATAAAGACTGCTGACAGCATAGACAAGTTCAGTCGGGTTGAGTAGCAATTATAAAGCTTAATTTTCTTTGTCAAAGTTCGCGAAAATTGCATTGGCGAATATGGCCAAAACTGGTTAGAAAACGCAATTTTCGCGAAAGTGTCGTTGATTATAAAATTTTTATGTTCACTTTTGTAAAAAACTGCCGTAGTAGGTAAGTAACTATTATTTATGTTGAAATAAACCACTGATTACGTATAAGTAAAATATAATGTATAAGTAAAATATATATACATGTACAAGTAAAGATTCACCCTGTATGTAAAATGAATACATTAGGTTTTTACCCAATATCTGTTTAGAATATGAAAAACTATTTTTCGTTAGTGCAAAGTTGTCGCATTTCAAACTAATCTAATCTAATGTAAATTGAAAATATATCATTTTAATTTTTACACAGCTATAGTAAAAAGGAAATTGCAATATTGTTTTAAATACAATCAGAATCACAATCAGTGATCACTTAAAAGCATTACAAAAAATTGCGGAAATTCCCGTGTAGGCGACGATCAAAAAGGAAGTCATATGTATCTATAAACATTAAATATACTGCATGGTAAAAGATTAGGTTTTGTAGTAATTAGGAATATTTTGTTGTACCGTTTACAATTACATTTTGTAGATATAGGTACAACAATAAATAAAACTTGCACGCACAAGTGTATAAAGTACCTACAACATTGTACCTACTTATATTATATCACCGATACGCATTGTTAATAAGGGCTACCTATTATTGTATTGTATGAACCTATAACGGTGTAGGTATTCTGCTGTGGAGCTGCTTTAGGTACAAAAAGAGTGCCTTCAGCCATTAAATATTAGAAATTACTATGTGAATAATTTTGTAAGGGAGATAGTTCCGTTGTGCATTTTATTGGCGTTAGTTGAGTTGCACCCACAGATGTATATAGGTACGCATGAAAATCAAATGTGAAATGTGCTTGTTTTTTTTATTATATAGTTATATATACCCAAGGATTGTTAACTGTTTACGTTAACAATCCTTGATATATACCTACTTCATGAGTTGTATTATAAATTTAGTAGGTGGTACCTATGTACTACCTATAAGACAAGAAGAGCGTCTCCAAATTAATTTTTTTATAAACCAGCCCGTAATCGTCACAGCTTGTTGGCACATCGGACCGGTACCGGTAACGCCAACTGGCGCTTCTTGAAAATTAAATAATTTTCTTCTAGAAACTGTAATGTATGTCACATTGTCCATACAACATATAGGTAGATATTATGTCGTGGATGTGGAGAAATCAGCAGAGCATAACACCAAGTAAAACTCGTGCCCTTTTGGGAACATGCGTGAAGTCAAATAACGACGGCGAATATATTTAATTTTTACATTTCCTGAACGATTAGCAATTTGATCACAGCGTTTTTTTCTGCGATGTATTTTTTCTGTGATTGTTGTAAATCCTATAGCAAGTAATAAGATGTAAGGAAATTTGAAGAACTTTGAAACTCCAGGAAAATAAACAATCATTCTTCAAAGAAAATACATTTTTATAAAATTAAAACAAAAATCACAGAGAGCAGTTAGAAAATAAATATTAATCACAACATTCATACACGCACCTGTCTACATACTTATCTGATTTTTAATTTTTTTTACCCCAAGTAGGTATGTACCTAGGTATCTCCATGTCAGTGGGACATTTTTTGGTTATATCGCAGTATAAGACATTATACGCACACAGAGTGGAAACGAAGCTTTTTTTATATAGACTGTATTTTTTAGTGTAGGTTACTTTAGAGACAATAATAGTTTTAATGATCATAATCCTATATTTTCCGCATGAAATAAATAATTTCAGAGCCTCCTTGTAAAAATTTCTACGACCAGATAAGCCGGCCACATGTTACCTTTTGGTCTGATTAAATAAATATTCAAATGTGTTATTCACCTGCGTCGTTATTAACTATAACAAAATTCACCCTCTGCGCCACGTCAGTTGGTCATAGTTTTTATAATTGTAATTTCTTCCTGGGTTTGTAGTAGTGGGGAAAATACGCTTGTTCTAAGCTATGTCAACACCTGTTCTGCTCCTTCCTTGTTGAAACTAAATAACTTGCCTTATGGTCTACAAGCAGCCGATCAGAATTTCCAATTTATGAACAAATAATATAATATTACCAAGTACCTAATAGATAAATAAGAGAATATAAGAAGATATATACCTATGTAAGTAAAGCATGAGAATAAAATCAATTTAGGTTTCGTTTCATTGCAGTGGCGCACTGAGGGGACCAAGGAGACATGTCTTCCCCCCCAAGATCTTAAAAAACCACTTGCAAAACTAAAAAACGGGCTAGCTCTTTATATTATCATCAAAATATTGAAGTTGTGTCAGAGGAAATATCAGAAAAGTGAAGTCTGGCGAAAAGAAGACTGCATCTTAATATTTAGATACCTCTTCGGATTTCTATGTACCTATGTAATATAGTTTTATTTTTACTTTCATTTTGGTTCTTTTAATTTAATTTTATTTTTTCTGTGATTAATTGTGATATTATTTTGATATAAGACATCTTTTAGTTTTGTTTCAATTTTAGAATATATTGAATTGTTTCTTTTATATTTATTTCGGATTTGTATAAAATATATTTGTTAAGTTGTCAAGTATATTTTTTTTTGTCACAGATATACACCCACTTAGACACAGACACGCATACATGATTCTTTCTTTTTCGTTTTTCGATTTCCTGAAATGATCGACCGCTTTCTTTCGTTCGTATTATGCGAGATTAATTATAATTCGTTTATGCGTTCTCCACAAACACTTGGCAAGTTCATTGTGAAAGAATCAGCTTTCGATGATTTGGTTCCAGGTTTACCAGATAAGATATTTTAAATGAGTTAGATAATAATTCGCGTTTGAGCATTATAACACACTTCTGATTTCTATGTACTTCGCCTAAAAATCCTCAGTTTCCATCAAGAAGAAAAAGGTATGTCAAATCCGTCATTCATACGTTTTCTTAATGGAAAGTTCATGTCAAAGGTAATTTCAGGTACGGTGTAATTGCCGTCGGAGCAGGTGGCAGACAGAAGGCAGGCAGGTAGCTCTGCGCAGTACCGCGTTCGTCTGTGCACCTTGCACTGACGGCTCGCGAGATGGGCCGGCCGATTAAGAGACATTAAATCTTCCGCCGCTGAACATCTGCCGCCAGCTACGGCAGAGAACGGCAGCGGCCAGCCTTGTCGTGGACCGAAACAGACGATATTTTATGCGGTCCAGGGTTTTGTTTTGATTTGACAAGAGGCCATTGCCGTCTTGTTTACATCCACTTTGACAGAACGCCCACTTGTTTGCGCAGCAGTTTTTCAACTAAAATGTCATTTACTTCTTGAAAACTGAAAAGTATCGGGTTTTCAAGATAACAGGTACCTATCGCCTGAATGTTTGTAGCTACCTAGACTACCAAATGGACATCTTCCAATTCCTCTGTAAATTGTCCTATTAAAATTTAACGCAACTACAGTAAGGAAGAATACAGGGAAAAATTGGTCGCGTTCATCATCAGGATATAGCGCTACCTGACCGCTCACCAAACAATTGTTCTGATTGGTTACTTTGAATCTTGATAACCAATCAGAACAGTTATTTGATGAGCGTTTAGGTAGCGCTATATTCTGATGAACGCGACCATTGTCACCACTGCTGCTGAAAACACCGGTAATAAACTTTTTGTAGTAGGAATAATTCCAAATTGAATTATTTTAATATCTTGATTAATCGTTTTTAGTTGCTTGCAATGTGCATCTTATTTGACGGAAAATAAGAGTAAAGTAAAAGAGTAAGAGTAAGTAAAAATAAGAGTACTTAATAAAGTGGATACTCGAAGCGGATGGTTCTTTATGAAACATCGTGAAAATAATTGTTTTGAAAAAACATTGATCTCATTTAGATCAAGAAATATATTATATAGAGCAATTAGAAATTAAAAATCTTTAATTATAAATCCATGTACTACCAATGATCAGATAGATTTTACAATTTCGCCCTTCTTAGAAAAGGTACTAAAAACTGGGGCTTTACCAGATGTTGGGATCAATCGGGGTAGGTGCTTGTAAACAAATAAATAACGAAAACGCGCTTGGAAACATTTAGTTATAGACATTACTCTATTGAAAACTAGACATTACTCTTCGGCGTAATAAAAGCCGAAATACTAGTATATAGAGTGTTTTCTATATATTTCTTGGAAGATCTAAATGAGATCAATGTTTTTTTAAAAAAAAACAATTAAGTACGTAAGTAAAATAAGAGAAAATATACCATATCTCATTTATTTCATGAAAAAAAAAATATAAACACATAAAACGAGGTAGATTTTGTACTCTATTACAACGTTCTAGCATTATCTAAAAAGTGACTTATAGTAAATCGCGTTGTGACTGATACCAAAACCATAATAAAAAATATATGTCATATGGCAATCTTATAGGAATAACAGAATGGACAACTGTTATTGTTGCACCCCAACAATCAACCTTGAAGAAATATGGTCAGACGTATTATTATTATTGGGTCACAGAAGGTTGGAGATTGGAAAGAAAGTTTATACCTACATACAGTAAGGAAGTAATTTAATTTTTTTTACTTTAAAGTGAGTTGCCGTTCCTTAGATTTCCTGCTACGAATGCAGGAATTCAACATCGCGTATTTTTTTAATTACTTACGTTTCGTTGCATACATAATCAAATTAAATTGTGAGTATATTTAAATAAATACCTACTACCTACTTCTGGAGAACTAAAAAGAAAAGAATCAAAACTGTATTTGTAGATATAAAGTATCTATGTACTCTACCCCTACCCCTATGTACCCTAATTCTGATTTACAAAATGTAAAATCTACTGTAACTGTAACATCCCTCCTTTCAGTTAAAAATTAATCTAATCAGTTCCTTAAACATAAATCCGTTAAATTGCATCATAATATAAGGCGATTTTTTTCTCACCAAAAAACGAGTTCCCAGCTAAGAGGGTTGTCCGATATACGGGACAGGAATTAAAAAATGCTTAACGACTCAACCAGGGTTGTCAGAAAAATAATGGGAGTAAAAAATGTTAGATGATAGTTCAGGGGGTTGTTCTAACAGGTTTAGAATTTAAATTGTCTGCCGCCACCTGCCTCTAGCAGGCCGATGCACTGGGATACAAAATATTATCGGCATAATTTGTTCTGAACAGTTTCTTCACCTTTAAACCTACTGGGAAGCTTCTTGGAGTTACGGAACTCGATTAGAAAAACAATTACACATCACATAAGGGTACAACGACACTAACCCAGACGCACCTGGATGGGGTCTATGGCAGGACATTCTAAGAAATGGTTAGGTATATACAGGTATGTATACTTTCGTTTTTATCGATTTCGAACATAACGCGAATATATAATAAATAATAAAATAATTTTATTAATAATACTGAATAGTTATTAATGTTCTCAATAATTAATACTGAACTAATAATTATGTTGAATTTTTTATACAGAAATATTTATTAATAAAAAAAGACGATTTTTTATAAAACCCTCACCACCCTGTATCTCGAAAATGAGGCAAATCAGATTTTCAAAAATTTGTCGTAAAAATACAAACCAAGTAGCTATAAATACACTTTGTAAATTTAACCTATGCTTTTTGTAAACATTATAAACAAAATATGCACTATGTATAAACTACAGATAAATATCAATATATCAGCAGTTTTAAATGAGCAGGTGTAAAACGGCAATTCGCTTATTAGAATTATGTCTGGATGGCGTGAAATAATTTCAAACGGAAGCTACAGGGGACAAAATTACGGGTGTTTGTTTTATATTGTCACTACCGCAGTTTATAGCCTAAAGGCTGCGTAAACTGTGGATGTAGGCTGCTGTATACAGTGTGTAGGTATAAGCTGAACGATCGTATTGAAGTAGTCGACTTTATACTGTTCTAATTTCTTTGTAAGTTTTACACCTAATACAAATATTTATTGTTGGGTGTCAAACAATTGACACCTAAACCTAAACCATAAAATCCGTCAGTAAACCAAAGAGTTAAAGATAAACTGCATAAAATGTAAAAGTAAACAAATGGCCATTATCTTTTTTATTGTTTGAAATTTTTTTCTGCCAAAGAGCATATACATTTTTGGAACGACGTAATGCGATCTTTTTTTATATACCTAATGTGAATACAAAACCGAAATCAGTTTCAGGAAGAAATAAAATAAGCACCTGCAGCCACCGTTGTACCAATGGACACTGTGCTCCAGGCTGCAGCTACAAATTTTTATATCATATCATAATCATAAGGTATATAATGTAGGTGTTCCATCATGATACAATATGTACTTATTATATCATGGTGTTTCATTGCTGATGAAAATAGGGATAATCTAGAATCTAGATCAGTGAATCCCAACGGGGGCGATAGCACCCCCCAGTGGGCGCTGGAGCCTTGCATGGGGGCAGTGGTGGATCCAGAAGCAAATGGGGGGGCGTTGAGGCAGTCATGAGGGGCGGTCAAATAAATAAATAAATATATAATATACATTTTTTCTCCAACCGTCACAAAACTATGACATTTTTTTACTTTCAGGAGTCTGTAAGGTTGACATTTTCCTTACTAGAAAAAAAAATGATGTCTTAGTAACAAAAGTAGTCACTTTTAATCCTAGGAGCTAAAGTTGACACTTTTAATCCTAACAACGATGAAATAATTCAATAATTTCAAAGCACAAATTAATAATGAAATGGGGGATTCCGGTTGGAGAAAAAATAACATGTTATTTTCGGATTAAAAGGGCCTTTTCTTGTCTCGTAATTTTGCATCCGCTAGGCTACGCTACGCTTCGCCTGGCAAATACAAAATTTGCTCGCCAAAAAAGTGATAGTTTTAATCCTAATATAACAATATACTATATTATACTTAATATTTTTTTTATAATTATTCCTTCTAATACAGAGGGCCTCTACTCTAATCCACGAAAAACAATATACTGGTTGTGGATAAACATATAAATTAGGTACAGATAATATGCAACAATATTTTAATATTTCAGATAAAATTAACTATTATGGACTAGGGGGACGTTGAAATTTTTGATCTCTTCTAAAGGGGGCGATGGTCCAGAAAAGGTTGAGAATCACTGATCTAGATAATGTAAATTGAAACTGTAAAAAAAATTCCGACAAAAGAAACACCTGCACTTCGACGGCGGCGTCTTTGTTTACGCGTGTGTGGTTTGTCGGAATTTTGTATGCAGTTTCAAAAGAAACTGCAGACTGTTTCAGACTATAAAAGATATTTGACAAAGATCTTTTATAAAAGATATTTTATAAAATATTTGATAGTGTAATATCACTTCTTTTGTAAAATATTTATTTAATAAAAGAAATTTTATAAAAAGTAACAACAGACGATTATCTTTGATAAAATATATTACCTATAGTTTTAAAACAATATGGCTGAAGACAAGTTTGTTTGGTGTGTTTCGGCTACAAAATTATTAATTTCGGAATATGAGAGCTATGAAATGCTATACAACCATCTACATCCGGATTATAAAAATCGAAACAAAATACTGGATATATATAAGAAAATTGCTGAGGTAATAAAAACAGTCACAACCGGATACAAGGTGGAGGATATCAAGAAAAAACTAAACAGTTTCATTTCAAAATTCATTTTTCAATGCGTCATATATTGCTTTGCAGGTTTCTGGAATTATGCCTGAAAGGGTACATTGCGGTATGCCAGTGCTATACTGTAAACTGGCATAACTCTCCCCTGTTGCCAGAAATCGAAGGGTAACTAACTATAAGGCGTTCCTCAATGCTGATAGGATTCCTCAAATGTGTATTCTGTCGGGATATAAATGGTGCTATCTTCAAAACAATAAACAAATGTTTCCTCATCCACCCTTAAATAGTTTTTGTAACTTCTAATATCTTCAGATTGATTCCCGAAGTAAATAATGTTGGATTACACCTTGCAACCCAAGGCCTTATCCACTGACGACCCGTTTTTTTCTTTTTTAACAATAAACATATTGTAACGACGGTAGCACTCATCGCTGCGCAAGTTAATGCCAATTCACGTCTTTGGTTGATTTTATACTAATAATTATTATTAAAATATCGTCGCAATTCTCTATAAAATTGACAAAGTTCTTTGACAGTGTAATATACCAGATAATTGGTCAGAAAATTTTGTAAAAGAAATATTATAAAATAATTTCTACAAAGCATTTTATAAAAGATCTTTGTCAAACATCTTTTATAGTCTAATACCGGCCTAATTATGTAGACTTTGATAAAGACTATACCTATTATATTCATGGGCCGCTAAATGTTAAGAAAATGTAAGTTCTCTAATTATTTTTTTTTCATATTGTATCTCACACAATGTTTTAAAATTTATACGTGTTAAAAAAATGTGACTTCTGACTTCCCGTAATTGAACAAATAATATTTTCTATTAAAATGCTGCTACGGCTTTGATTTAAAAATTAAATGCGTGTTAAAAAAATGCGACTCCTGACTTCCCGTGATTGAACAAATAATATTTTCTATTAAAATGCTGCTACTGCTTTGATTTAAACGTTTTTCGTGCCCTTTAAGGGAAATAATGAAATAAATCACTTGCCGGTCGGGCGAAACGCACACAATGGATAAAATAACAATACAATTCTTGACAGAACGTTACTTTAAAATTTCGAAGGTAGGTACCCCAAGAGTCTACGAAAGAATAAAGAAGGAAACCTTATAATGTGAGAATGTAGTGGTTCAAATAAATAAATTGCAGTATTCGTAATACACCCCTCACAATTAATCTCATGGTCCACATGTTTGATAAAATAACAGCTGCAATATTTTTTCCTTTGATATCAGGGCCAAGAATACGTCCATTGCCGATTTTACAATTTCTTGGGAGGGAGAGACATCTCGTGTACCTATTTATGATTTAGTATTTAGTATACATAGTTGTTCATTCTGGAAAACGTGAATCAAACAAGAATTTATAGATTGGATCATATCCAATATTTATGGATTGGCATCATCCAATTAATCTGAAACTAGCAATTTTATTTCGAAAGTAATGCAAAAGCTGAAAGTTTAAAATGAAATAGTTTCTTTAACATGCCCAGTCTTAAAGCATTAACTATTTCGATGGTTAAAGTTTGTGTGAAAATTACAGCTATGTATTAGGTTTAAAGGTAACTCAAGGAGAACGTATTTTCATCAGTGATTGATGAGTCTGATGATGACACTTTATATGTGCAATCTTTGTAGAAACGTTGCAGGGACAGATCCGGACTGCGCTTCCAGGGTTTGTTTGACAAAATGGTTTGTTTCCCCGTCGTTTACCGTTTTACAATGATGGTTTATTTTGTTTATTTTATGAATTTATTAGTATATTGTACAATTAACTTGGAATGATAGGTAACTACTTCAAAGAAACATGAAAGTTAGTCAGAATAAATAAATCATCAATATTATCATAAATTAAATTATCTGACACAGCTTACGAGTACCTATACACAGTGGCGGCGCGTGAACATTAATTGTATGTGTTCTGCTGAGGGTTGTCACATTGGTCGAATTCAATTCCGGGATATTAAGTCTGGCCGGAGCCGCTAAATTTTAAAAATTTTCGAGGTCACGCGTTTTCATGGCACTTCTGAACTTCAACCGGGAATTTCAATCGGGACCGTACAGCTAATTCCCTGTACAACAATCACAGAAAATCCCGGTCATGCCCATGTGGCAATCCTATAGCGTTCTAATCTAACTGACTTTCTTATGTTTATTTTACCTAATAGGGCCAAGTTAACTTCATTTGACAAATGATTTGATTGTTATTTCATGTCTCTTGATACTCCGACTTAAATCTGTCACGCCGTACTGTGCATTTCACGAAGTTGTATCCCGGATTGGAATGTTCGGATTGTCAGGATTCGCTGGCAAATCCTGTGCGAGACTGGCACGCGCGCTTAAATCACACCACCTCAATTTGTAGCGGTCCGTAACTGAGATGTGCCAATGCATTGAATTTAACTAATAACATGACGACGCTCCATACGTTGGAGATATATACTAACATTCCAATCCGGGATACAACTTCGTGAAACGCACAGTACATTGTCCACGCTTTATCCCCACCGAAAAGTAAGCACGGAAAACAAAAGAGTGCATTTTTTATATCACACCCGCACATCCACTCTGTTTTTGTGTATACATTATTGTTAAATTGTCTTTTGTAACACAAAAATTTAATTGTGGTGCTGGCCTACTTAATTCTTTTATTTTCATCCTCATAAGGCAGAGAACCAAATAAAGTTTTTTGTAAAAACGAAACGCTATTCATTTTAGTAACTAGGTATACCTAATATCCGTGGACGCCTAAACGAAAAGATTTACCCGTGCCGCTCACAGAAATAAACGACCACGTACCACGTCCTATTACGATTGCGAAATATTACTGAATTTACTGCAGTGGCTGTTGTTGTTGCACTTTGCAGCCACATAAGCCCGTATGATCGTGTACTGGGTCACGTGCCTGATTGGCCAATAAACACAAAGGACGGATCTAATTGTTCGCTGTGCACACATTTTGTATATCAGGTTGCGGTTGCATAAGGGGCTAGCTCGCGTCGTAATAAATAATAATATAAGCTAATATTTATTTTAGCGCGAGAGCATTTGGATGCTTTAAATTTTAAATATTTTATATTTTGTTGATATTTAATATGCTTAAAAGCTTAAATACATGAAATTTTATGTGTTCTGCAGCTCCGCAGCTCTTATGGTAAAACCGCCACTGCCTATACATATACGTTATCTTATCACATGGGGTAGCAACTTAAAAAAAACACACACATGCAGCGTCTCAGTCCAATTGTTATGGGTGGTTTAAATACACCATGCAATACAATAAACTTCAATTTGTGACTTAATGGGTCCACGTGTCAACTTAATAAAATCCATATCCCATCGCATCGGTCTGGGTCCGGGACAAAATACCAGCCCAACAATTATCGTAAAACGTTAATGACCATGACGACCGCATGAGTAACTTCGGGAAATGGACGGTGTTTCAGCGTCACATTCGGTGTAAAATTATCTCTCGCGCTCAGTAAAGCTCGTCAGGTGAGTCGGGGGGTCACTTCGACTCCGGGCAACACCCCGAAAACACCCCGGATCCAGATGCGCGATCCGGTGGTCGACTGCAGCTGGGCATTACGACACACAAGTGCGCGTATCGGGCTCGAAGAATGCCATGAAAGGCGTAATTTGCATTGGCAATTCTCTACGCATGATATCTAATTTCACCGACATAATTTCAGACTTTGCCACTCGAACTCTACGGGGAACAATGGAATGGCGATTTACAATAGAAGTGTTTTGAAAATTTCAACCAAATAATTTTAACGACAAAAATATTCTTTAGATGAACAACATACACAGCGTGTCAATAAAAACGAATAAAACGACATCTTTGACAGCTCCTTCATTAAGAGCGATAGAGAACAATGTTGAAATAAGAAGTCTGTCTTTTTCCCTATAATCCAAAATTATTTTTAGATATACTCGGTGTTCCGTTCGGCCGTGACAGCATTCAAAGTTTTTGACTATACAGTGCTTTCGAAAAGTAACGAATAAATTCATTATTTTAGAAATTGAGAAGTTTTCGAAAAAATCCCCTGACACGTCGATTTTGTTTTTAAAAAATGCACTTTTTGACATACGACCCATATTTGTGACGTCATCGTTCTTTGAGATATGACGTCATCGACAATTTTTTTAAATAGCAACCCCCAATTTTGACCACACCATTTGAAAGAGCGTGTCATTCTACATACGCATCATGAAAAATTATGGTGTTACATAACAAAAATTTCAAGAAAATAATGTTTGAAGATCTTAAAATTTAATTTTCAAATCCTCAAAAATTATTTTCTTGAAATTTTTGTTATGGAACACCATTAATTTTTCATGATGCGTATGTAGAATAATACGCTCTTTCAAATGGCGTGGTCAAAATTGGGGTTTGCTATTTAAAAAAATTGTCGATGACGTCATATCTCGAACAACGATGACGTCAGAAATATGGGTCGTATGTCAAAAAGTGCCTTTTTTAAAAACAAAATCGACGTGTCAGGGAATTTTTTTTGAAAACTTCTCAATTTCTAAAATAATGAATTTATTCGTTTCTTTTCGAAAGCACTGTATAAGCACACCGTACTTAGATTATACGTTTTTTTTTGTAGGGAGTGGCCATAAAAACTAGTTTCTAAACTTACTTTAATCAGTCTGTAAACACGAAGAAAACATGCCTGGTTTGGTTACAAAAATTATAAGAGCGTTGTTTGACAATTAATGATAGAGATTCTGTATTTTGATCATCCAAGTTTTGAACTATAATAAACCGACATCAGAAATTTATTTTCTGCTACGGGAACACAGGATGTATATATATCTGACTTTTACAGTCTTCATGAGATTCGAAGCCGATAACAGTGTCAATGTGTTGTCATTTATTTATACAACATTATAAAATGAAACCTCTATTCCCAAATTTTTCCTGCTAGGAATTTTTGTGCATATAATTGTCCGTTAGCGGCCATATGCAGAAATTATGAACGAAGAAGACGATGAACCCTTAACGGCATAGGTAAGTAAACCCAAGTTTTTTAAGGGTGGAAACCAGCTTGTAAGAGTGTAGAACCCACCCTTCCGTCTCGAAAGAAAGCTATCCTGTCCTCCACAATAGCGTAATCACAATTGAAATTTCTATAGAGGTCGGAGGGGTGGCAGAAGTAAACGACCCCAAGTTTTTTGTAAGGAACCCTTCGATTAGACGTCTTGCGTCGCACACAAAGGGACCAACGAGGACTTTTTGCCTGGTCTGGGTTATTCTTCGGGATCGGCGGGGTGCTCAATTCGCAGGACGGAACACCTGGCCGAGCACGAGTCGTCTAAGATGCCAGCGAACCGGAACAATACCGTCTAGGGATACGGGATGCTACACCATTGTGACTTCTCGGACGCTTCAACACGCGACAGGACGATCGCAAATCGTCAGATGGCGGAGCGCCCCCATGCTCTTATCTCCATGTACGTGTTTACTTTAGGGCATGTGCGATCGCCGGCACGACGGGAAGGTGGCGTGGATAAAAACCCCACAGATGCTGATTAAAACTAACAATAAATCAGCCTGATTTATTGTTAGTTTTATTGTGATGATAAAAATTACTCTAGGTTATAGCTGGGCAAATACTAGATGATGATTCGTCGTAAAAACCCTTATGGTAAAGTCAAGTCCATGTTCCTTTTTCTTACAAGTACCTATTTCGAGATCATGATTATAGGTACCTACCTATAAAATTCATGGTGAAATATTATTTTCTTTAAAATATATCTGTAGCTAAAAGCACAACTGCTTATAAAAAATAACTGAGTAACTTTTTATTGATTTTCTCCAGAAGCGTAAATTTTTGTAGCAGGTACAGTCTATATAGGTAATGTCAATTGAAACTGTAAAAAAAATTCTGACAAAAGGAAAACCTGCACTTCGACGGCGACCTCTTTGTTTACGCACTTGTCGTTTGTCGGAATTTTTTATGTAGTTTCAATTTAGATTATATGGCTTGTTTTTTGTTTACCAGAAGAGATAGGTTGTTGATTAGAGGTATATTTCTATCAAATCTATAATAAACCCTGTTTAAAAAACAAAACAAATAACTACATCCAATAAGTTACTCTTTTTGTCACAAGATCATAAAGAGTGAACCCTGAATAATGGCAACATTAATCAATTAAATACATATTAAATTCTTGTTTTATTATGAATTAGGTATAAACTAAGACCACCTGCAAGAACCGGTTCTTTATTAGATTTTTTTAAAATATAGTATAGTCGGAATATTAGCCTCACCATCAGTTTAGGTAAAAGTTTTGTATGAAATTATAGAAATTTGCAAATAGTTATAACAAACAACAAATAACCATTATCGTTTTTCTTGTTTATTCGGTCAGAGGGCGTATTTTAGGAATCGCCAATTATGAACCCATCTGTCAATGTGCTATATTTAATTTAAAAACGCGGAAGGGGTTATATCTAATATAATATAAAAATAATAAATCACTTATGGTGCCTTTCTAAACAAAACTATTCAGATCGGACCAACACTACCAAAAAAACTAACTCCTACTAGAATGAACCCTTTGACTCATGATGATCACCTGAAAATCCTGTTAGATCCCAACGCGTCCAACCAGTTGACGACCGTAGTACGTGTACCTATGTTTTGTACGTACATATTTTTACATTTTATTGTTTGCCACAGCCAGCGGTGGTAGCAGATGCGAGCTCGCGTATTTGTATGTTTTTTATTCGTAATCGCAAGCGGTGTTGATTTGCTCCAGGTGCATGGTCTCTTCTGCACATGTTGCATCCTCCGCGGCGGTCATTTAAATCTGCCATTTTTAAAGGGACTCTTTGTTTTGGCACGTGCCTCCCAAAACAAAACAGAAAGAGTTCGCGGGAAGCACAATGGTGTTTTACTTGCTCGCACATATGCTACACATTCCAAAATGTACAGTCAAAAAAGTAGGTACGCTTTGTAGGCTACAATTCAACAAAATATTGAACATGTATGATGGTTTGTAGTGGCGAGATACAGTGAAAAAACACTGCAGTGCCCTCTTTGGGTCTTTGCTACAACCTGTCTGACAATTATTGTCTAATTGACAGACAGATAACGATCTGCAGAAAAGCAGATGCCATTACAGCGACCTCTATTGTCTTTGAGGAAGACAATCCTACTTAATTATTGGAAGGAGATGCCGAAAACAACTACTCCACGGACAATATGCCCCGACTGGCGTTGCATTACATCAACATCTCCATGGATGTCGCCACATTGTCTGGTATTTGGTCTTGATGAAGGATGTGGCGACATCCATGGAGATGTTGATGTAATGCAACGCCAGTCGGGGCATATTTCCCGTGGAGTAGTTGTTTTCGGCATCTCCTTCCAATAATGTATGATGGTAATCCAACATGAACTTCAACATGAAACAATGACACCAAAATAGAGCAATTTAATATTAAACATTACCTAAATAACCTTTAGGCATATTTCCATGCAAAAACTGCATTAGATATTAGATTGGGAAGAAATAAACACTTAAAAATAATCACGTATTATATACTGTCAATGTATTGCAGATTATTCTTTTTTATTGATTTTTTCCGTTGAACTAAATACTTTTTTATGAAGTTTTCCTTTAGTGCGTTCTTCGTGTGTTTATTGGAATTTACGCGCCATTTCGTATTAAACAAATTAAGTCAGAGTACAGTAAATGTTATAGACACTTCTACAGGCACAATATCTTGTAAACGGTAAGGAGTAAACCCCTAATATGGGGTACCATTGTACCGGGGAAAAAGTGGGAATTCCATTTCTGTTTAAAATATAACGCGTTACAATTTAAAAAAATGTATGATGACGTCACAACTCTAAAACAAAAGCAGATAAAATGAAATTTTTCATGTCAGCACGTGTCTTTTTAAAAAATAAAATCGACCTGTCACGGCGTTTTTTGAAAAATCACTCTGTATATAAAAGTTATGAATTTTGTGCGTTACTTATTTGGCACCACATATATTTTATCTATGACTGCGTAGGTATTTACTTTTTAGGTACAGAAATATTTTGAATTATATACCAAGAAGTAACGCTAATAATTGGCCAGTTTAATTGCAGTTATATTTAGAATGAATTAAGTGTAAAATAGTAACACTGACTCATTAAATTTTCCAGTATTATTTCTTTAAATTGACTGTACTAGTGTACTTCATTCACACACCAACAAGTACAATTAAGCTCTTATCAAAAAAAATGTCGCATTACAATATATCGCGTCATGGCATCTCCAGCTGCCAGGTAGGGCCAAATCGGAACCCCACATTTTTATAGAGGGTGGCGTCCACGACGCGGTGGACATGAATAATTGCGCCACATCTGCTTGCTAGGGCACATTTTTCTGATATCGATGCTTTCCGATGGACAATCGGCGTGACAAATACTAATTATTCATCTACAAATGACATATTTGTGTTGGGAGAGACAATAGAACATGACATTTCACCTGACCTCCATAAGTAGACGGAACAAAAATTTTGTTCCGTCCGAAAATCAAATATCATTAGTATATAAACTGCATTTACCTGTAGAGCACAGCGTCACTAGTGTATGGGAATGTCTTCGCAGTCGGTCATTGTCGATTCCCCAAGGACACCTCTGGATAACTTGGTCAATGAAATCGAAGGGCGTCACTCCATTTATATCCCAGTGGAGCTTGGAAAGCACCAAGACTTCCCATTTCTGTAACAGATATTTACATATTGAAAATTAAAGATGTTGCAGGTACTAGCGGTTTTTTACATCGCTGGAACCCATTTCGGAACCCTACCGTAACCCTAACCCTAGATAGGAGTGTGAAGTTATCCAGATCCACGTTTTACAGTAGGACTATAATCGATAAAGTCGTGGTTTTATAAAATATACTAAGACGTAATTAAAAAAATCCGTAGCATAAACTGATATATAAATCCACAAAATAAAACACTGCACCATTTTTATTTGCAAAACGCCTTTGTGAAGTTGATGGAATTGTATGAATGTGGATAACTTCACATTCCCATATGGTTGTGGTAAAACCACGGGTTTTATTAACTGAATTGTATCGCCAAACATAAAAAAAGTTCATAATTTAAAAATGAGATACCATTGGTCTTTCATGTCAATCTAAATTAGTATATTGTCTTTGATCATACGCACTGAGAGAAGTAAGTTAATGAATTTCGACATAAATAATGCATACGCATACCTACACCATAATAAATAACAGCTGTTCTGAGTTCAATCACGAGCGCTCCCGTTGGTAATTGGAGTCGCCAGTAATAAATCAGAAAAACACACAGTACCTAAGAGTCAAAAATAAGAAAATATTGTTTTCAGAATAAGGGTATAAGTAAAAGAAAGTAAGACAAAATTAAAATTCTGAATGAAGTATATGTACAAAATCTCGTTATTTTACATGTAACTACTTAAACATTGAAAGATCTGGTTTTGCTACAAGAACCAGAATAGACCAACCCTCGTTTCGAAAAAAGCTAGTCAGCGTTAAAAGAAACACTAGCGCCCAATAGTTTTCCACCCCAATATTTTGTTTTCTATTTTAAGCACCGCAATATGGCGAAATCATTTTCGTATTAATATGTAAATGAAATGTGCCTTCCTTGCAACAGTAACAACGTTTCTATGCCACCTAGCCTAGCACCAACGAACCCAGACACGGGCATCTCCATGAATAAATAATATGCAAGAGGCCTTCCCCTGAAGAGGGTCGATTAATTTGCCGATGTAAGCTAGACGCCGCTGATCCACTTGGCGGTGACCTCCTCTCCTCCTCATTTCCCACAGACTCGACTCAGACGCATTGTGAACCTCGCATTGTTCGATGACCCTCTTTAACGGCGGCCTCCCCTTAAGATTCTGCGTGCGGAATATTGCTTTCTGATATCGGTTCTAGAGATTCGCACAATAAACACCATAAAATTTGTCACGGTGGGCCTGGGGGCATATGAGATGCCGCGGTGGCCGGAGCTGACCGCAAGGGGATCGACGAAACCGCGCGTTACTGATGTCCCATCGTTAGCTGACACGAATTTGATGTGAAGGATTGAGTCGCTCCCATTGATGTAATTATTGTCCCATATGCGTTTGGTTAATGAAATTTATGGATAAAGTATAATAATTGAGGTAATTTATATACCGCAACGTAATTGTTTCCTCCCAAATCAAATACACGGTGCGGCCTACCGAATACGAAACAAGCTTACTTTTTTTTTGGCATTTACCAACATTTTTACGATAGACGTTCGTAACATGTTCGTAACCGTCGATTTTATTATTGAGTTTTTTCTGTTTATTTTCCATCGTATGGCACTTGGACTTCTAGAATCCACTCTTAAAAACATTTAATTTTCAATATCCTTGGTAACGGTAACTGACATCAAGAGCAACTAAAAAAACTTGTCAAGACCAAAATTAAGCGGAATGACCTTAAGTCATTCTGGTGATAAGTAGATCTGTGTTGTCACATTTATTTCTAAAGTATTCTTATTTAAAACAGGAAACGTATTAATTACCTTATTTACCCATTTTTTTACTTGTCTTTAACGTCCCTTATTCCTATTGTGCTTTATTAAAGCAAACACAATGTTTAATTTGTCTTTTACTTAATAATATCAAGGCATTTCCGAATATGTGGCAACTGCGAAAGTCGTAAAGTTGACGACAAGCTGTTCATCCTTATTAAACATACATATTCTTGCATTTAAGCTTTCTTTTCTGAGCTTCAACGACGTTGATTGGTCGAATCAGGAACCAACAAGCGACTGCGCTCGAGGTAGGAGGGAAACAGTGGCGTGATGTTGGGTTATTTCGCGCGCGTTTCTTAACGGTAAAAATTTGTGATAAAATTATCAGTGTATTTATTCCTTGTGTCAGTGTTTATACTTATTTGTGTTCGTTAAAAAAGTCGAAGTGCATATACTAGAAGTATTCTATACAATAGTATACGAGTATATATTAACTGAAATGTGCCCAATGGTAAAACAGAATACGCACGCCCATGCATCACCGCATTTTACCAGATCGGCGAGGTCATTCCACTTTGCTTAATTCTGGTCTTTACTTGTAGTTGAAACCATCATCATTCAATCAATAACATCATCAATCATCAGTCAATAATAAAGATTCTCACCGACTACACTTTACTCCTACTTGATTTCCGATCATTTTTTCAGCCTGTAACCGTCTGCAGTTACTACCATATTAGTCTTGCTCGAGTACTTTCTAGACTATCAAGCGTGTCCCTCAACATACGGCCAACATCTTCGCGCGTAAAGAAACGAATTTACCACCTTGTGCCCTGTCAACGAAATGAAAACAACCCTCGAAAACTATTAAGGAAATTAATTTCTATTAGCATCTTGAATGAAGCTCACCAAAAGTGGCTAATCGCTTTGAGGATGGAATTATTTATCGATTTATTTCGATATCGATGACAGGGAACCGTGAAGGGGTTGCGCTGTAGTAGGTAAAATATCTGGTATTAAGAAGTGTTTCCTATGTTATTATTTAGAGCCCACCGGAGGAAGTGCAAGCAATAAGGAATTCTCACGGTTTTTCTTCCAAGTAACAGAAGGTAACGCTGCTTTTATTAAAATAGGAGTAGGTACCTACTTTTTAACCATAATTTAGTCTCGTTACATCTGTTATTTTAATTATTCTATAGCACAGCATGTATGCTGTGTCAGTCATAAAACTAAACAATGTTTTACAAGGATACACTTGTACATAAATAGTCCGCAGATGTATTCTTCGTGGGTGTTTCTACTGTAGTTGCCACTATTGAAAAGACAAATACTAACTACAAAGTAACTCCAAGCGCGATTGCCAGATTACATCTTTGTAGAGCGATGAGAAGATGTGTGGTCCAAGAATTGTTACCAAGTTACATTATTATTCATACACCAAGCATTCATACACTTAATTGTATCTTATTTTTTTTTAAACATAAAATAATGTGGATTTAAATCGTTATTTATTGTGGATATTTATTTTGGCTTTAAAATGTTTAAAGAAAAGGCACCTATAAAGGATGATGGTGTGGAACATTCTAAAAAATATTCACACATATCCTATACGTTGATATGCAGATCTATGGGAAGAACTCGCTAAGTTCCGGTCCCTTTGTGACCCTCCGGTTTACCTACTAGTCCCCTTTGCGAGATAAAACCTCATAGAAAACGGTCCCGTATCAGAATTTACAAAAGGAATTGCGTTTTCTCACAGTTAAACCGTGTGGCATTTGCGAGATTGTTATTTGGGGATCAGGTCTCAGATATCTGACCTTATTGTGAATACCTACATGGGAATAAGGCTGCTAGAATATGTAACAGCCATCTCCGAATAGTTGAGAGGACAATAAGTCTTCTGAAACTATACTTATATTTTCGATCGTCCCTTATGTTATATGTTATGTAATACAGCAGTAGAAAAAATTAATACTTATATCTTCATTTTCAATGTATATCTTAAATATTGTGTAATCCCGCAAGACTAATGGACTCAGGTTTGATGTACGAGCAGGTTACTCAACCGATCCACGAGGCCCACCTATACACCATATGCAAAAGTTGGTCCTGTTCAACAAAAGCCTTGCTGATTAATATTAATGGGTAATTATTGATTAATACTGTCCTTTTTATACCGAGGTGCCCTTCAGTTCTAACAAAAATCTCTATATCTTTCACTTCGAAACAAAAAATGTATACCTATTTAAGTGTTCGTGACATGACGAAATAATAGAATGCCCTATCATTTTTTACGTCGAAAAGTCACCTTGCAGTGAGGTAATTAAAAAGTCCCTTTGTTTTCATTACCAGAATCGCGATGTCCATCGAAGGAAGGACGTAACAAATTATTTCCCGAAATCCGAAACAATACGCCGCTACGCGACAACAATACTTCTTAGACCTTAACATCCGGACATATCCGGACATTTCAACTTATCTGGAAATCTTCCCGACCCGACTTGTGCGCTCCTAGCTAGGGGTCAGGCTATTATTTTGATTGCCTTTTTCCTCAAAAAGAATACGTCGTCTTACCACAAATTAGTTAAGTATCGGCCAAGGGGTGATCAGCCACCTTGCATCCTGTTTTGGTGAAGATGATATCCCTTAATATTTCAATCTAAAAGTCCCTTTCTCTAATATCATTACGGCTGGATTACAAAAAAGAACAGCGAATAATAATGTGTATGGATATGGATTTTGACCGGATAACAACGACGAATGAAAATTAACGTTGTGACTTTTGGACTATTTATTTTTGTGCGCTTACATTTCAAAATGCTCATAAATTTGAGATAACCCCGCAAAAAAAGTCTCGAGGGACTGACATACAGTTATTAAGCAAGCCATTCAAGATGTTCATGACATCTTATCCACCCACTAGGCCAAGATGATTATTTTGAGAACTTAACTGTCTTTCTGAATTATGTTAATTTATTAAAATTCAATTGTAAAAAAAAGATACCTATATAATAAAAAAACTAGTTCATTCTAGATTATTAAATTCAAACTTGAATTTTGTGAGAACTCTAACAATTAATTGAAAATTTAGTAGAAGAGGAGAAACTTTACTCGTGAACTGTATGTATGATCTAATGATCTATCATAACAAACAATGAAACAATACAATAATTTGAAACTAGTTTGAAATAACTATTTTTTTTATGTCCAAATTACGACAATACAATGTATGAAAAATCTTAGAAAAAAAATCTTTCTTCTATCTAGAAGAAAAAAATCTGAGAAATACACAGTAGTGCCCTATTTTGGACTTTGCAACTATCCGCCTGACAATTATCGTCTAATTAATTAATAATTAATATTACATACAGGGTGTATCATCTCTCGTCTACAGATCACCATAGATTCATCTATCTTTTAATTAATTTGAAATTTTCATCAATCTGCACTCTATAAAATATTTTTTTTACCTACCCAAAAAAATTGAAAAATCTGAACATTTTAAAACCATAGAAGGATTTGTTTCATAAAACATATAATTCGCCTATATACAAATTTAAAGAGGAAAAATATTCATTTTTAATACTTTGTCTTATTCCTCCAGTAATCAAACTAACATTATTAATTTTAACAAATACGATTGGCATAAACAATATTAAAAATAATATTCACTTTTGTTCAATGCATAACTGACAAAACTTAATTTGAAAATTAATAAGAAAGTTACGAGGAACGTAGACGAGAGATAAAACACACTGTACCTAGGTATGTGGTGAAGAATGGTACACGAGGTAAAACTGTTTTTTCGAGAGAGAAAATGGTAACTTACCTCAATCATCTCATGGCTGATACTATAATCTGTGTAGGCTCGAAGTAAACCGATCGTCAACATATTTGAGGTCCTCAGTTTAGATGAAATCAGTAAACAAGCAGCTCCGAGAAGTTGCAACTGTTGTTTCTTGATGTTGCACACGCTAAGAAATCGGTCCATGAGACTGACAGCTAGTGGAAACACTTGGTCTTCAACCATCTGCTCCTCACATACCTAAAATAAGTCGTTTTCATATAGGTACCTACTTTTACATCTCTTCACCAGATCAACAATTATTGTTCATGTGCTTATTATTATCATCTTATGCTAACAGGCCTATCCTACTAAATGGAGAGGCTGTGTGGTACAATTTTTAATGAAATATCTCCAAGTACACACTGAGTGACTAAATGCGATAGGGACGTTCATGTATATGGAAAAAGAAAAATTTTTAGTCTCTTATAAAACGCGAATTCGTCAATCGATTTACATGGAATTTGATTTGTCTAATTCAGTAACATTTTTCCATGTAAACTAATTTAAATTATCAGCATTTAAATTAACTACTCCTGTTAAAAATCACCGCACTTTTTTATTCACTACCCATTTATCGTAATTTTACTTTAATAAAAATTAACTTTTCTGAAAAAATACTCTTCAAAATTCAGATATCAACGATTTGTTTTTTCGAAAAAATAATAAATTAGTTCCTACCTACCAATAATTATAGATACTGCACTACAGCTTCATAAATAATCAATATAAGCATTTATGAAACCGTAGCCAACGATGAAACCAATCATCTTGATAATAATAATAAATGATTATTATCAGTGATCATTTAATCAAATTTGGATTTAACACAATTCAAGTTATCTTCGAAAACGAAAGCGATAATTTAGGTACCTATATCCCAAAATGTCAAATGATATTTAGCCGATAACTGTAAAACCAATAGGAAAGAGCAATACTTATCTACCCATATGTAAATTTAAGTAGGTAAGTATAGTCTTTATAATCTCAATTGAAACTGCATAAAAAATTCCGACTTGCGTAAACAAAGAGGCCGCTGTCGAGGTGCAGGTGTTTCTTTTGTCGGAATTTTTTTTACAGTTTCAATTGACATTATATAGACTATACCTAGGCACAACCTACCAAAAAATTAAGCTGTGACCTAGGTATATTACTTATATCGAATGTGAAAAAATTATGATTCATACATTATAACATAATCCTGTATAGTCTATGTCAATTGAAACTAAAAAAAATTCCGACAAACAACACTTGCGTAAACAAAAAGGCCGCCGTCGAAGTGCAGTTGTTTCTTTTGTCGGAATTTTTTTTAATTTCAATTGACATTAGATAGACTGTACCTTGCTGTCATTATTTATAAAATAAAATTATCTAAGCTAAGTAGATAATGTACCTATACCTAGTTGAGTGTAATAGTTATTTAGGTAAGTATATAATCTATAATGAATTTATCACATATTCCTTATTAGTGACTATTGTGACTAACTTAATCAGGCCAAACAGGTAGTTACTTACTTCCATCATCCATGTTGTGACAATTTTTCTCATATACGGCAGAACTTCAGTCTGCACTCTATTGAAATAATTAAACTTTGGCATGTACTTAAATTCGCTATTGAGCAAATTTTCCAGCACCCTATCATCATCGAAGATGCCCCTATCTCTTTGGGCAACGCGGATATCATCTAGATTCTCAATGCAGGCGAGATCCATGTTTTCACACACCCACTCACAACAAATTGGCTAACCAAGGTAACACGTTGTAACACAATTCTGATACACAGAGGCACTAACCCAAATGCTCTGTAGATTCGAACTGCTTGTCAGCGAAGACAACAGGTCGTTTTGAGTGAAGCCCTATGCTTGCACATGCGCTGTGACTTGAAGGTACGCACCTGGTGCTGAAGATTCTTGTGTCTGGATGTAGGGTAGGGTAAAGCGAAATGAATGACACCTTTCTTTCTAATTCTTCCTACTACTAGGTATTTCTTATACTTCTTTGCTATTTGCTACTATTATAGCTTCTAACTTGGTGAACTTACTGTTCCACGCCACGATCATCTAACATAATTTCATATCATACTTCACTCATGTCATAGAAAAACAAACTTTACTCTCAATCTCATCCTCATTCCACAAACTATACAGGGTCATCCAACGATACGTGGCGAAGGATTAAATAATAAACTTTGTGGCAATTTTAATAGAGATTTGGTCAAGATCATGATACAAGTTGTATCATGGTCAAGATCAACATTTTTAATTAAACACAGTAGCACAAAAAAGATGGCGTTATTTCTAAACTGCTGAAGATTTTTTTTAACAAATCAACTCGTTATTCATAGCATAAGTAGGTACCTATATATATAGGTACCTACTAAGGCTAAGGTAATACCTATTATTAAACTTGTAGGTAGGTATAGGTTTTCATATACAAACATATATAGGTACATATGACTAACTATATAGGTAGTTACTCATATGTATAGGTATACACTTGTCACGAAAATCAGTTTTGTTGGTAAACGATAAAGGATGTAAAAAAATGTATAGAAATATAAAAAATGAAAGACACATTTTGTTTGTAATATTAAGTATACGGTGATTATTTTTTGTAAAAAATGATATGACACTCCGCCACTGGTTATTTATGAAAACTGAATATTGTTGTTTAAGTAATAGCTCGTAATTAAGTATTATCTACACATTTTTTCCCGGGGTAACAAGTTTGGAAATTGCAAATGAGGTACCCTGTATATTTTTTCATCTTTCGATTCAGGATCAAATTTTACCTAGTTCGCTGCTATAATTTAGACAATTACTTACCTATATAACCGCACATAATTTTTGTGATGTCAAATTATTTTTGTGGTCAAAACTTTTTACCTTAGTTTAGTTAGTTTATATTGCAATTTATTTACTTTATTAATTTTAAAAATTGGCGTAAGTACTTGTCAAATTATGGAAGAAAAGTTAATCGACCACCGACTAATCAAAATAATATGGGCATTATATGAGCTTACACGATTCCATTTTTTCAAAAAATATAATATTTTATAAAAACTAAATTTTACGTTTTTTCCGAAGAAAAATATTTTTTTATGTGACAGAAAGGCGTAAACATTTAGTTCACATAAAAACAAACTGTCGTATATTTCAGTTACATATGCTGTGTCTATATCTGAGATCCTAATCTACTTTTAATTAGGCTCTAATGCTGGGTTATGATGATATTGATGATGGGTACATGATACATAAACTGTAATTAATTGTAATTATTATTGTGTGCACTGGATGCAAAAATAATTTTTTACCATCACCAGGAGACTAAAATGCAGATTACTACCAAAACTAGTGGATCATACCGTAGATTATAAATAGGTACCTATACTTAAGTACTCACCCAAATTACATTTAACAATTTCCCGGTACCTATTTTACATAAAATCAGAGACTTATATGTAGATGTATAAGTCTCTGATAAAATATATGATTATTACTAGGCGAGGACTACAAATAATCCTTAATTTTAGTTAAAGAAATAAGTTTCATGACATGCCTTTCTTCTTATTTGCATTTATCTATAAAAAAATAGAAAATTTAATAAACTATAGGTACGTTTTAAGTATGTAATTTAAGTATGTCTTTATTTAGAGATTATAGGTGTACTTAGAATACAATAATAAATCTTACAATAATAAATACTTAAGTATTTTATGTGGAACAGCCAAAAAGGACTAAGTTTTAGGATTAGAAAAATGACGGTTGCAAATTCTCATAATTCATAATCTCATCAAGTAAAAATAAGAACAGTGAAATAATAATACCTAACATAGGTATAGTACTTTATAGAACACATACCTATAGATTATGCACGGGAGGGAGAGAAAACCATAAAAACTATTTATTGGGATTCAGTCTTGGAGTAATCACTTATTATTCTTATACCATACCTTATTTATACCTGCTCCTAATTCCTAATAACTTCTAATACCAGAGATTAGTTTATTACCTACTGATAAGAGTCCATATGCAATGAAGGGTGAGGGCTTTGGCGAATGTAAGAAAACATTTGCATAACTACGTATTTGCAGTTTTAACATTTGCAGATTAAGTATGAGCTAGCCGCGAATCGAACCCGTGACCCTCGGTTTTTCGGGCCAATGCTCTTTCAACTGAGCTACCGCGCTCCCATATTTCAATTCTACTAATTAGGATACCGTTATATTAACATAATTAAACATATAATTTTACTACAGTTCGGCCATACCTGACAACATAGCCGTCCATAATCCGACACCTTATTGTACACATAATTCATTAACATAAGGTGGACTGTGCTGTCAGGTAGATTCCCTATCCCACTTCTGAAACTGTAGTAGAATGAAAAATGTTTCTACGCAGCCGGGAATCGAACCCGGGACCTTCGGTTTTCCGGGCTAATGCTCTTCCAACTGAGCTACACCGCGCTATCGTGCTGCCACGCTACCGCGCTTTCACACTTCCATTCTACTAATCAGGATACAGGATACCGTTCTTAACATAATTCGAACATAATTTAGTAAATTATGTTCGAATTTATGTATGTATGTTTAGTAAATTAAATTTACTAAATAATTATAAATGATGATGATAAATATTAAGTTCCTAATATCAGCAACAATAAGGTATATAGTCAGTGATGGGTTTTTAGCCGCTAATTATATATTTAGCCAATGCTAATTATATAATTAGCATTTAGCCGGCTAAAAATATTATAATTAGCCGTTAGCAGAATATAGTCTTTTAATTTTTCACACATTAGAATAATTTTTTCCCAATTACCAATAAAATATGTATATATTTATTCTTACCTACTAGGTAGGTAAGCATAATAGGTATTATTAGGTCATCATATTATAAGTCATCGATAAGGAGAAATTAAATCTAGAGATAGTGATTATTTAGTATTTTATTTTATAATACCGCAATCTTCATCATTTAATTAAGTGCATCAAAAATAAAAATAATCGTAGAAATTAAAAAATAAAAATATAAAACAAACTAGATTAAATTAAAAAATAAATAAAAGTTCCAATATATCTCCCCATGAGGCCATTTTTTCCACTGGCACTATAATATTTAGCCTGCTAATTTTGAAAGGATTTTTAGCCGACGGATAATTATCGATAATTAGCCGGTTAATTATAAATGGATAATTATCCGGCACATCACTGTATATAGTATATGAAATAATGTTTAGCACAAACTTTAAAGTGTGTACTCAACGAGATCGTTGACGTCACAGTCACGGGTCTTTAGTGTGATTTGGTCATTGCGAACGGGTCGTTCGTGGACGACACATCACTTCACTTCATCATCATCATATGTTCTGTGGTTCTGTGGTGTAACCATAACCTATTTCCAGTATTTTTTATTTTTTATCTATTATCTATGTTATTCTGTGGTAGTAACGTAACCTTTTTATTTTTGTGCTTTTGTGCTTTTTATTTTGTGCTAGTAAGATAAGCAAGTGCAAGTGCAATCGATTTTCTCAAAATTAGTACTTAATCCTGAATTAAATCTTTCTGTTATTTTAGTACCGCAAATTTTATTTATATCGTTGTATTAATTAAATTAGTCATTACCTCATCTTGGCCCTTTTGAAACACCCAAATTGTTTTCCGCGGTGCTTTTCAATGAATATTTCAATTGTTGGTTGAATATTGGTTGAAATATTCTTTTGATTGTTACCGTGTGGAGACAAAACAACAGTTTGTAAAATACTACTTGGAGAAATGGGAACTCAATTAAATGGCATCGATTGTGATGATATAGTGAATGGTAATGTTAAAGAGGCACCAACTTGTCCTTATAGGAGACCAGATTCTATAACAAATGGTCGCGATAATGAAGTAAACAAGTTTCATATCCTCGATGAAACAGAAGAAAATGAGGAGTCCGATAATTCAGTCGACTATGATTCTGATATTCCCGATGATGAAATCGAAAAAATGCTGGAAGAGGCCCTGGAAAAAAAGAAACGAAAAGCATCTGCAGCTGGACTAGACGATGACGATAAGATCCCATTTGAAGAAAAAATAAAAGAAATTTTAATAGAAAAGGGCCAAAACCATTTCGATGTACTTCCTGAGGGATGGATCAAAGTAACACACAACAGTGGCATGCCTTTATATTTACATAAGACTTCAAGAGTATGTACGTTATCTAGACCTTATTTTTTAGGACCAGGTTCAGTTAGAAAACACCAGATACCGGTGAATGCAATACCTTGTTTAAGTTACAAAAAAGCTTTAGTTAAAGAAATGGAAGTTAATAAGGATGATGAAACATTAACTAATGAAAATTGTGACCAAGAACTTCCTAATGCAAGAATAGAGACTGTACAAGAAAATCTTCAATCTCAAAACCTTACTCCTGAACAAGTAAGGGAATATTGTCGGAAACTTTTCCAGTTCCAGTCAATGACAGTCTTGAGATTCAAATCATGGTCAGAAAGGCGAAAGTTTGCAAAAAAACAAAAACATGAAAAACAGTTGCAGCGTCCAACACTGCCAGATGGCACAAAATTGATAACATTTCCAATAAAAAATTCTGACAACTCCGATAATAACCCTAACAATAGAAAAGAGTGGATTATGAATCCAAATGGCAAATCATATGTTTGTATTTTGCATGAATATGTTCAACATGCTTTAAAAAAACAACCCACGTACCAATTTACAGAATTAGAAAATGCAGCAACGCCCTATGCAGCTACTGTGATGATCAAAGACATGCGGTATGGTATTGGATATGGTACAAGTAAAAAACAAGCTAAATCAGAGGCAGCTAAAGCTACGTTAGAGATTCTAATACCTGAAATGAAATCCAAAATTACTAGTGATTGCCAGACAGGTAACATATAATTTTTAAGTACTTAATATAATTTTTTTTTTAATTATATACCAAAGGTGCAGACCCTAGATGGACAACTTGTATGTTGCTATTTCTAGTTTCCAAAGGCTAATAAGCTCTGATCAAATATGTACTAATAACAGTATTCGTGTATCTGCTTAGATGGGCGAAGCAGGGCTGATTCTTGTTAGCATCATAATCATAATAAAGTTCATGCTACATTAAGTAACAGTGAGAGTTTTAAAACTTCTATAGATCTGAGACAGGTAGTTTGAGAGAGAACTATTTTTTTATGAACAAGTTGACCTAGGTTGCACTTTTAAAACATATTAGTACATTTCTAATTATGACCGTTAAGTCAAACTCTGATTATATTAACCAAAGTTTAAAATAAACCAGTGAACAATCAATGTCTGTGTAGAAATGCATAAAATTTATATTCATTAGCATATGGCTTTGCTTTTCAGATAGTCGAGGATCAGAGGAGGTAGCGGCTTATGTTTTATATTATGTATTTATGTCAGAGAGAGAGAGAGAATATTTAGTTGTGTTTGTATTACATGGGTAGTAGAGGCGGGAGGAGGTTCTCATTTCAAAGAACTTTGAGATCCATCAGGTTGACATGGTGAAAAGTAGAAAATAGAATAGACATTTTTGGAATATATACTTATTAAATATAGAACTGGTATATGTAAGCACAAAATATTGAGTGACATACAATATTGATGTTGTCAAATATAGGGCTCATTTCCTCAATGTTTCCTTATTATTCAAATGAAAATTTGGTGTCTTGTGTGATTAATCTTTAATTTGTCGTTACTTAGAACTGCTTGTGTAGGTGAATTAATAATACGAACAGAACACACACGCAGCATTATTGCATACTGAAGATATTTTGAAATTGGACTTGGTGCCCGATAAAATATGTACTAAAAAAAAGTACATGGTATTGAGTTATTCATTTGTTTCGGCACTGAAATCGGCATAATCGTTCATCCATCTCTTTTAGATTGTTTACTGTTTCTGTTTAACTGCCTTTCTAACCATTTGACACCTGTCATTTGCTACATTACAACTTTATATACGAATTCAACCGTAATACTATTTTGTGGTAATCATAATATTTTGTATTCATTTTGTGAGACTTACTTAATCAGAACACTAACTCTTAAATTTACGTAAAGTGTCATTGTCGTTGCATGACAGATGACGTTGACAGTTTGTGACAGAGATTCTAAAGTTTACAGCGCGACCGGATAGGCTAAATTTGTACTAATTTCATTTGTTCTTTTGTCCTCTTATTTAAATCATTTTAAATATACAGAAATCGGGCGCCTTCATGACACTACTTTACAAAAAACAAAGAAACACTATAAGTCTACTTCAATATGGCAGATTTTTACAGCTTGTTTATATCCAAACACCTACCTGGCAATCCCATGCCATTAAGACATGTTTTTAAACTATATATAAATCAACTTTGGTCGAACTTCTTTTGTACTTTTTCGTTTTAAAGATATTATTTTGTTACTTTGTCACATCCCTGTATACTTAAATTGACATGTAGCAAATTTATTAGTTTAACTTAATTTCTTTAGGTACGACAGGGAAGAAGGCTGAAGAACATGATTTATCCTTTTTTGATGAGATACGGGTGGAAGATCCGCGGGTAGCAGAATTTTGTGCTAAGACAACGGAGCCTGCACCATATGACATTTTATTAACATGCCTCCAACGGAACTTTGGCTTAGATGACTTGCATATAAGTTATCAAGGTAACACTTCCCGGCATCAAGGAAAAGGAAACGAATTTACTATGACTGTTGGAAAACACACAGCAACAGTAGCATGTAAAAACAAACGAGATGGCAAGCAACGAGCTTCTCAAGCCATTTTACAAGCATTGCATCCTAGTATAACATCATGGGGGTCACTTTTACGGCTTTATGGCAATCGGTCAGTTAAAAGCTTCAAGGAGAAGAAGATGGAGGAGCAAGAAATAACCTCCTTGCAAAGTAAAGCGGCCATAAACCAACCAAACTACGCTATTTTAAATAAGTTAATGGTAGAATTAGGTAAATTGAGAGATAAACGAAAGTCTGTAAAACCAATAGGTATTTTAGATACAGTGGAATCTGGTGCTGTTCCTAAACTGTCTACAGCGAACCTCAAAAGTGTTGATTTATGATGTGGTGTTTTGTTGCAATATTTGTTATACCTATATGCTTATTTATGTACTGGCTGAATATGTTTAAATTTATCATTTTAAAAACATGTTTTTTTTTAACTTGGTTGTTTAGAAACCAATTTAGAAATTATATATTATCAGAAATGAACTAAGCTATAAATCTCAGTATCTTTGAAATTATAAATTTCTACATTTTATTGTCTTAATTTTTTAATGGCCTTAAACCCACGTGGAGCTTTAATGCTATGGGGTTCAATAATGGATTGTGGCTGGTGTATACCGGGTTTCCCATTTCATTTGACTAATGGCAATTAACATGGGCTATTACATTTCATTGAATTTTATATTCCTAGGGCACACTATGAGAAATATTGCTAACGGAATCGATAGTACTGACTGTCAAACACTTCTGATTACCTAAATATTAAAGCGAAATGCTTTTTTAATTAAAATATCAATAAAAATTCGTTTTAAGTTAATAGATGTAGTTTACATAAGCGTTTTAAGGAATGTCGTCTTATGTCATCTGGTGGACTAGTTGGTTAAAAGGCAGTGTTTCAAACTGAACCGCAAAATTTTGCGGGTCAAATCGCGCCAGAGACAACTTTTTTTTATTTTACTTTTTCATTAATTACAAATTATTAGTGTTTACTTATTCAAATAAATATGGCTCATTGTCAGTACCTAGTTATTATTTTTGAAAGTCACAATATTTACTTATCAAAAAAAAAATAAAATAAAACATGTTTTAATTGGTTCGTTTCCTTTATCTTTAGCTAAAGCTACTATCTTATAAAATAAGTAATCAACAAGCAACATATTTTTTATTTATTACATGCACTGTGGTTTCACTAATAGTGTACTTATCTCTGCTAATAGTTACAACATATTATACCCCAATCTGGATATTGAGTTAAACAGTTACAGAGGAACTGTTTCCGTGTGTCCGTGTAATGTTGTGAATTAGTAATAGGTTTTTTTTTTCAATAAAAAACTATAATTCTAAAATTGAGTTTTTTTAAAATATGAACATATTTTAAAAAACTCAACATATTTTAAAAAACTCATAATTTTAGAATTATAGTTTTTCATTAAAAAATAAAAACCTATTACTAATTCACGACAGTTCCTCTGTAACTGTTTAACTTAATATCCAGATTGAGGTATAATATGTAGTAACTATTAGCAGAGATAAGTAGACTATTAGTGAAAGCACAGTGCATGTAATAAATATGTAGCTTGTTGATTACTTATTTCATAAGATAGTAGCTTTAGGTAAAGATAAAGGAAACGAACCAATTAAAACGTGTTATTTTTTTTTGATAAGTAAATATTGTGACTTTCAAAAATAATAACTAGGTACTGACAATGAACCATATTTATTTGAATAAGTAAACACTAATAATTTGTAATTAATGAAAAAGTTAAATAAAAAAAAGTTGTCTCTGGCGGGATTTGAACCTGCAAAATTTTGCTGCTCAGTTTGAAAGACTGCCGCTTAACCAACTAGTCCACCAGATGACATAAGACGACATTCCTTAAAACACTTATGTAAACTACATCTATTAACTTAAAACGAATTTTTATTGATATTTTAATTAATATAAAATTCAATGAAATGTAATAGCCCATGTTAATTGCGATTAGTCAAATGAAATGGGAAACCCGGTATAGGCTGTTTCACGGTGACTACCCATTGGAATATGTTAAGAGACTATTTAGGTTTAAACAGTGAAAATTTGACACTGGGGTTTTGAGTATATGCTCTCAAAAAAAATAATGGCATCTTCGTAATACTTCCGGTTGTACCGGAAGTTGCCGTTACCTTTCTTTTTTTGATGTAACACCTCATATATTCCATTTTAGGATTCTACACGTTATTTTAAGAGGACTTTCATAAAACTTCCCTATACGAATTCTCGGCAGTTTTTGAAAAAAATTAATTTACTCTTATTGTAAACAATGATTGTACTTGATATTTGCACTTACACTAACAATTAACGAGGTTGAGCTTTTTTCTTTGCATACCTGGGTTATAGGTAAAACGAGGAAAATTTCACATTGGATCATATTTGGATAATTTCATTAATAATATAAAAAATATACCACTAAAAGTACCTTACCTACCATCTTAAATAGGCACCTTCATTTTTTGTGATGTGTGAACATCTCGATATAAATTTTTTAGCAAAAAGCTGGGATAGTACTAACTAAAAAAAACACTACTATAATATTTGCCGCAAAGTGGCTGATATGATTTTTTTTGTATACATTATTGATCCCAAAAAGTCGAGTGATATTTAAATATTTCCAATGAATCTTTTCATTACTAATTGAGGGGATTGAGAGGGATTTTAAGCATGTAATTGTAATTTGTAAACTGAACTGATATAAATATATTTCTGAAAAATATATTTGAGCAAATCAAAGTTACCTACACATTATAAATACTCTAATATCTACTACATAATACAATGTAAAATTTAGGAAACATTAAAATTAATTAGACTGCAGATTTAGTTTAGAATTCTTTAAAGTTTTATCATGCATGACTTGTTTAACATTTCTGAGCACAGTGTAGTTTTAGAGATTTGGTTATAAAGTAGGTAACTATTACGTGCTATTACTATGTATTATGTAAATTGTTCATGTATATTTTGACACCTATCTCTAATATATCTTCTTAATTCCAATAAAATTTCTTTAATAACAAGAGAAATATTTAATGCATCATAACGTATTAGAAAAAGACTAGAAAATGATTTTTATAACTGTTCCTTTTTTTTCAAACTATGTTCCTTGGTATAAGAAACAGGCACATTAACCCTTATCTCAATGAATTCATGAGAAAGTGTCATATTTTCAATTTGAGGTATAAGTGTTCCATTTAAAAAACTTTAAATTTGTATTTGCTTCACTTGATGGACAAAAAATTTTGTACAATTTATGGATTTAGTTTTTCTGTATTTTAGAATAAACCTCTAGTTAGATGTCAAAATATAAATGAAAAACCTGTATACAACATTTATTAAGACTAAATTGTGTTGTTTTATTGAATAAATTCCTCTATAACTGCATTTTAGTTTAAGTAACCTTCTCGTGGATCAATATTAAAATTCTTAAAAAATCATTCATTACTAGAACATTTCTAAGAAATATGATAAGAGAAAATAACACCCATAATAATAAAAATAAATAATAAAAAATACTGCTGGGGTATATGAAGTGATGTATGTTATAAATAATTATTTATTAAAAAAAGAATATCACATTCGTTACTATTTACAATATTTACACAAGACAACTTATAGCTAACATCACATTTCAAAATATTTTACAAAAACCTAGTTTGCACAATATAATACCTACATTAAAAAAACAATTTTAACTTAATCTTAATCTTTCTTAAACAAAAAACACTTATTTATGTAGATATTTTTAAAGATTGGAAGAACACTTGGCAGTGTTAAATAATTTTCTATGAAGTTAACACTGCGACATTTCCTTAAATGCATATTTACACATTTTTATTCTTTTTTTAAAACTTAAAGAGTAATTTAGTGGTTGCATTAGACCCCGTGAATTTGTTTTCCATGGTGTAAAGAACAGAGGAATATATTGAATTTTCTTCATAAAATTTTACATTTGTAATGAAATAGTGCACCTTTGTCATTTTAACGATGGCTATAACAGGGTTGTATTTTAAGACTGTTTATGGAAACTAAATCCAGGATGTCTACGTTGTATACAGTATGTTATTAACATGATAAAGACGAAATTATAAATAGTTAATTTTGGAGAAGTTTTATGATGGTGTAATCACATCCACAGCCTTATGTACTAAGTACCAACCATTTGTGTAATGCAAAAAATTACTTTAATATAAAACTTGAGGAACAACTGCAGCTAGCAAAATAAGTTATACATATTCCTGTGACAGATTGTTTTTACTAATCACCTAAAAATTAAAAATGCTAAAGTACTGACAAAACATTTAAAAAATCTGCTCCATGGTTCCTAAAGCAATTGAAAAGTAGATGGAGCTTTTTATGTACAAATCTGTAAAGTTAAACAGTTGTAAGATCCTTATGAATAAAGAATTTCCAAAATTATAATTCAGTTTACCATAAAAATGAAATAAAAATTAAGCACAATGCTGTTTTCAACTTTTTAGTTGAAGTTACACTGACTAGCCTCCCAATTCCGGTAGTCACTGCCAAAGGTTCCAGCCCCTTTCAAGATTTGAATTTCTTGTCAATACAAATGTTATAGGTATGTGGCATTTCATAATCTGGAGTTTGATGTAGTTCTATTGTACTTTTAATGATTTGTAGTATTGTATTTTCGGAGTAGTGAATATAATGTACGGAAAACTTGGCAAACAGATTTCTTTTTGTGGAAACCAGCCAGTTATACTCTTATTTATTCTATAATAAAAAATATGTTACAAATGATAGTTGTATCTGAAGCCATATAAAAATTGTTACAGTCTTTACACAGAAATGAACTAACTCTAATCTATGTTAAGTAATTGCTTAAGATATTGCTTGTGTTCAACGTTACTAAACTACTTAATTGCTAAAAACATTAGGTTAAACAGTCCCATATAAGACATAAGAAACTTTGACCTCAAGCATGTTAGTGCTTTTATATATACAAGTTTATTATTCAGCATATTCTTCCCCTTTTTGTTTCAATTGGTCACATTATATACAGGGGAAAAAATGCTTTTACGCAAAATGCTTTTATGCAGGTTTCAGAAATATTTTGCACTCGCAGGTTTGAAAGTAAATTTAAATAAATTGTTCACAAGTGACGGATCTTAATATAGCTATTTAACCTGCAGTTAGTTAATGAAAATGCCAACACCTAGCGTTATATATATATAACAAATTCAAATTATAATATTAAACGTTAGTTTCTATGTATATTGGAACTGGGAAGCTAGTCACACATTTTCAAGTTAATATTTCTGTGATTTTAAAATCTACTTCAGATGTTCAGAATTACTTGAATTTATAGATACACTATCTTCACAAATACTAGCTTGCAATTTTTTCTTCATACTCCCAATGTTTATGCATTTTTCAGCTAAAGCAGCATTCTTCAAAAAATTTTGTTTATCGATATTCATAAGAATTTTGGGTTTCATTGTGCCCTGAGCAAGAACGGAAATTTTTTCTGCAATTTCATGCTTCTCTTTAGGGTGACTGCTCACTATTTTACTAGCTATAATAAGATCATTTGTTAAAATTTTTCTTCTTCTTCTTTGTTCTTTGTTTGTTGTGTCTCTTCTATCAGATGATCTAAAGAATTTTATCGCAGTGTTGCAATTAAAAGTGAGAGGTTTCTTTTTAAGTACTATTTTTGACTTTTGCTTAGACTCTTTCTTAGACTTCTTCGAAAAGGAGTCCTTGTCTATGGTAAATGTAGTGTTAACCTTTGCGCTGACATACCTAATTGGTCTTTTAAATGATGCCTTTTGTGATACTGAAGTATTACTGACTTTTGAGGCAGTCTTTTTATTAACGTTAGATGAGTTTTCCTTTAAACTGTCCCATTTAGTTGTAATATTTTTGTCTGTACCCGATATACTAGATAATAAGCTAGAAGTAGAAACTTTAGGAGTGCAGTTATCTTTTTCTGTTAGATCAACTTTGAAATTATGAGAAATTTTATCTACAATCTCATTTTTAGCCTTAGAATGTTCTTGTTCTGTTATTTGTACTGGTGGAACAATTATAGCATGAGTTTCTTTATTCGTGTCAGGTTTAGTATTCTCCTTGGCAGAATCATAACTGGTTGAAGAATATTGTGTGTCAACTGAAAAAACTACTATATCAGATATCCTTTTTGATTCGGGAAACTTTTCACTAGCTGCTATGTTAACAGTAGAGAAATTAGTAGTATTTGATGCAGTTTTATGAGCATTGAGCAAAACACATTTAGCGTCATTGTCACCTGATGAAATCTTTGACTGAATTTCGTATTTTATAAGTGACATGGGCTCTTTTCTCTTATATGCAGATTTTGGTGACTCTCTTTGGGGATGTATCGGGAGGCAAACTTTTTCAGATGTTTTATTCACATTTAGGGTGTCTATTTGCAATGTATTTTCTTCCGCAACAATGGGTGGTGAAGTTTCATAACCAGCTATATCAGAAGTAGAAAGACTATTATTGTATGTATGTACATTTTCAGAAGTTTTGTTTACATCAGTTTGTAACCTTATAGTGTTTTCCTCTGTAACGCTAATTGCTGAAACTACACAAGCAGATTGTTTTTTGTAATCACTCGAATTAATATTTTGAGAATTTTTTTTTATATTATTTCCTATTGTTGAAGCACTTTCGTCTGTGATGCTGGGGAGTGAAATTTCATGTGAAGATTTTTTGGGTTCAATATTCCGGGTCAATAGTTTCTTATTTTTACGAAGTATTTTATTAACCTTAACAGTGTTTACTGTTTTACAAATATGATTTTTGCATTGATATTTGTTGGAAAGCCCCAATTTCTTTTTATATTTCACAGTACCAGTAAACTTGTCACTTTTTAATAGACCCAGATTATTATGCCTTTTACTTTTTTCAAATATGTACTTTTTAGAACGTTTGTTAACTACATTACTTCTTTTTAATTTTCTAATATTTTTTGTTGAAATTCTCTGGGCATTTCCCTGTACGAGTTTTTTACTAATGTTTTGGGTAGATGAAATCCCACCATTTTTACATGGCCTGGTCGAACTTGCTTCAGCAGCATTGTTTGTGTCTCTCAGAGCAATCTTGTTATTTTTAAAGGTTTGTATTACTGTTTCCAAATTAATGTTTGGAGTAATCTCTGACATATTGTTAATTACAACATTTTTTGTTGGTTCTGCAATTCTTTTTACATGGCTATATGTTAGAGTACTTGGCTTAACTGTGCCATACATACGAGTTGACATTTCAGAATCAACATTAGAATAATTTTCTGATAATCTTTTATTCGATAAAAAATGCAAATTACAGGTATCGTTATCCTCAGCAGCACATTGTGTCAGAGCAGCTGCATTGATCAAATCAATTGGTGAAGACATGTCACGGTTATATTTAGATGGAAATGTCTCTGACACAGCATTCGCTAAAAAAGTTCTTTCATTATTAGAAGTTGGCTTAATGTCTTTTGTAAAGTGGCTATCACCAGCAATACTATTTAATGTTGCTACAGTATCACCAGTATTTTCAGAAACGCTAACACTTTCTGAGGGTTTCCCATTGATGACACATAGAATATTTTGTTGAATGTCATCAGGAGTACTAGTGCACGTCAATTGTGCACTATGTTTTTTAACTTCTATTAAATCATTTTCTAACATAATATCTCTATTAAGTGTATCCTCCATGTAATTTGTAGATTCAGGATTATTTTTTAGATGAGTTGTGTCCGAATCATTATCATCAGTAGAGGTTTTACCAGTTTCTAATGCGGTAAGATTTTTCTTTATTGGATTACAGTTTTCCCCAATGTCACTTTGAAGGCTTAAGGAATTAATTTGGATACTAGTTTCACTATCTTTGAAACAACTTTTAAGAGATGTAGTAACGTCAGTGTCTTTTAAAATACCATCATTTTCAAATACATTTTTAGTTTGGTGCCTAATATTAGTATCTTTAATACCATTAATGTCAAGTGGTTTTATTGCAAATTTTTCATAGATGTTAAATAACTTATCCTTCACTGAAACATCACTCTCAGTGACAGCAACAGTTTGATTCATGGTTTTATGATTGTTTGATAAAGGGATGTCTTCGTTCATTTTGGTTCTATAAACATTTGTAGTTTTACTTTTGTTATTGTCTACTGACTGTATGTCTACACTGATATTAGTTAGATCAATTTTCTTTAAAATTTCATGTTTGTTATTTGTATTCCCGATATAATTGCCATTTGTATTATTTTTAAAAACACTTTTTCCATCAACTGTATTTTGTGTCAAAGACATGTTACAAATTGTACTTTTACTATCACTTTTAAGGAACGTGGGAAGTCTCTTTAAGTCACTTTTTTTAAGAATTATACGTTTAGGTGGACTATAAGAAATGCTCCTACGTATCTCTTCAGATGAAGGAATATTTTGCATACTTTCCTTTTTCTGTGGACTAATGGTCTTTACAGATAACACCTGACCATTTTTTATCAGAAGCTGCTTCCCTCCCTTCGATTTAAATTTGAATGACTTCCTGGTTACCGGTTCCTTGTCAGACACTAACGTTAATTTTCCTTTACAGGTTTTAACAAGTTTCATTCCTGTTGAATACTGTGATTCTGGTGGACTTGAAACTTTACTCACACTTTGACTAAAATTAGTAATGGATGATATCGATTGAGTAACTAACGAATTAGATGGCTGTACACTTGGAATAATAGTAGTTGCCACGTTACTAAATTTCAGTATAGATTTTAATTTTCTTTGTGGCGGATATGTAGAGACTGCAATCTGGCTTACCTGCAACAACATATTTATATTATTGAAGTACAAATCGACAATTGTAAGTTGTAGCGGAATATTTTCTGAACAATTCAGTGCTGTGAAAAACCTTTAAGTACCCACTTTTAAATTACACAATTTACACAGTACACAATTTAAATTGAAAATATTAATTTACACAGCTTTTTCTCAAAATGGTTTAATACTTAGTTTTCAATGACATTTTTGATGAAATAATCTAAGGTATCTGTTTAATACTAGATGCAGTTAAAGTTTTATACTTAAAGTAAAAAAAATTCTTACAATTATGAAAAAAAAATTCTTTGAGATTTTAATTACAAAGAATTAATTATCAAAGATGTGATTTTTATTTTGTGGGAGTTGGAAGATAAATTACTTACCTGTACAAAAAAAAATACATCTGCATATACCGAATGTCTCATGATGAACTGAATCCATGAATAAGTTACAAGCAATTGATAGAAGTGGCTACCTGTAAAATAAAAACAAGAAAACTTAAATGTACAAAGAGCATAAATTCAGTTTCAAGGCAAACATTTAAAGATCACCCCAAATGAACTAAATTTTGGCCTTTTGAATTCTTTTTTGATTTTGAAATATAGTCAAACTATATTACATTTACACAAACTTGATTTTTAAAGATTATTATTTTATTTTTAATTATCTCTATGTTATTTTTTCCACTGTTTACTTTCCTTTCAACAAGAGGAAGCTGCATTTTAGATAACATACATCTTCCTTCCATTAGGTACTTTGTCATACTGAAAACATAGTTTTGCCTAATCAAAAATAAACTCCTGACTAAAGAGACTCCTATGAATACATTTTTTCTTCATAAAAACACACAATTTGATATTTAAAACTAAATTCATGCAGTAATACAAGAATAATAATAGCAATTGCTTTATAAATAAAATTTAAAACAGAAAATTATATACTTAATTGTAATAATAACAAAGGTTATTCTTATTGCTATTGCAAATCTTTTGGAAAACCGGATGAAGCGCTAGCTTAAAGGATTTCAATTTCGTCAAATATGACAATTAACTAATTTAACAAACTCAAAATAATTTGTAACTACTGGTTTGACAACAGAAATATCACCAAGTGATATGTTTCATAATAATCCTTTTTTTCAATGTCTTTTATTATTGGTTAGGAAAACTACGATAGGTAGAACATTTTAACTGAAATAACTGACATACCAGAAGAGAAGAGAAAGAGAAATTTTTTTAATTCAAGTTTACATATTTCTTTTGTGCAAATAATTACATTTCATGGTGTTTTTCTGGGGTAAACTTAAAAAGTTTATGTTAATACTGCACCTGTGCTCTTTGAATACTTTGTTTTCTCGTTTTTATTTTACATCATATTTCCATAACTATAAATTAATCATAGACTACAAATAAGTCAGTAATATGATAATGTGCAATTAAGAAAATTGGCATGGCAGCTTAATTTATAGTGCTGACTCCTAGATACTGCATAATTTAATTGAGACATTCAATTTCAAAAGTCACAATAAAATACGCTCATCGATTATTTAACCATAACGTGATCAGCCTGGAAGAAACTAATAAGGGAGCAAGGGGCAACAACTCGTATCAATCATACATTGCTAGTTTATACAACAGCTAGCTAGTTAGTTGCTAAACTTGAAACAAGAATCCAAGCGATGCATATAATAAAGGATCCACAATATTATTTTCGAAAAATATATAAATTTTTATAATTTCGATACTTATCTCAGCATAGTACACTAGCGTGATTTACTGTGATTACATAATCACAAGGACATAAATGCTTATGGCTTTTTAAGGCCATATAAATAATTTTATAACTGATGACTTGCAACGCTTGGATTCTTATTTTGACCATGGTATGATTTTGACAAGTATCAAAAACTAATTTAAGTTTTAATTAAATTAAAGCCAATTAGTAAAGCTATTAGGTAGTACTTACTACCTTGGCTTAGCTTAATTTCAACAAAAGCAGTGAGATATTTCAACATTTTTTTTAAAACTGCCAATCACATGATCTAGTTGGTTTTTTAGCAGCTGTAAGGTTGATAAAAAAGAACTCTCCTAATTGGCCCTTATCACTTATTAAGGGATCAGTCAAATGCCAATCAATATCAGTCTGTAATATCAAAGCAGCAGATTTGTCTTGTGCCTCTATCCGTTCTTTACACCTTCTGAAATAAATATGATGTGAAGCTCCCCTTTCGAGTAAAATTGGACACTATAAATTGCATTAATTGTATGTTTTTAAATTATATAGTAGTCTTCTGACTAAAACCTGAATTACGAATATTGAATAGTGATACCTATTATTTTATTTGATTCAGTTTGATAATTAGTACAGTATGCATGGGCGGTCCTAGGTGGGGGCTTGGGGGGCTAAGCTCCGTCAAATCTTGAATTAGCCCCCGCAAATTTACCCAGTCCATCCCCGAATAAAAAAATTCTAACTACTTAATTTCAGTAATTTCACTAATTTATTACTTTTACTTTTATTTCATAAAAAGCTTTCTTTTCTTCGCTACTAAACCGCTACTAAAACAACTAAGAACATTTATTATTTTTAATTTAGCACCCAATGTGAGTTACACATAATTTGGAATTTTGCAAGCTGTATGTAGTTGTACCAGCGCGGCGATTGGCGAGACTGACTGATTTCCAACTGTTTAATCACACATTCATTAATATTCACTATTCAGTACACTATATATATAGGGGGTGAGCATCTGCTATGAGTTTATATCCTATATCTGCCAAGGGCTTAAGCCCCCCCCAAGACAAAAGGTCTAGAACCGCCTATGACAGTATGATAATTCAAGATAATTGATGAACAAAATAAAGGCAGACTTTATTTAAACGCTTATTATGGTATATAAACACAGAACCAAAATTGTTTGCCATCAGTTAAAAATTCAGAAAACATGGCAAAGAAAGGTGATACGTTTTAGGGAATTGAACTTTAGTGCGTTTGAAAAAATATCTTGTAACATAAGTATGTAAAGTTCAAATGTATGTAATAAAAATATATGAATTTATTCCCTTTAAAATATAATCAATATCTTTTTAGCTATGTAACTAGATGGTAGGAATTTTTGTTAAAACAATACTTCAATTGCACATGCTTACACTTTTTCTCAAAAGTTAATCTGCCTGCCGTTCACGAGTTTGTTTGTTTTTTTTTTCAATTTTTGATAATAGACGAATTGACCATTCTTCATTTTAGTTTGAACAGTAAATAATTATTAATATGTAAAAGGATAATGTGTATAATGTCTTAAAAATTGGGTTTTCATAAAAGAACCTAAGAAAAAGATGAAAAGGAGCGGCAAACTATTTGTATCATGCACTGTAGAATGAAATGTCTCAGCGAAATTTAAATAATACTGCAGGTTGTGGTTTAGTTTACCACAACTTTGAATATACGTAATATTGCTTAAAATGAAATTAATGTTTTGTGAAGTTTTAAACAGATACCCTATTACAATATTATAAAAAACAAAATAAACTACAACTTACAAAACCTTCGATTACAATTAAAAACTTGTTACTGTTGTAAGTAAAATTGTGCAAAATATTTGTAAAATTTAGATGGATGGATGGATGGAATTTGTTTACCTATTTATCAAATAGGTAACAATATATCGATGCCAATCAAGAATGTAAAATATTTTCCTTGCTTTCCATCGGTCATATAGAGTCAGCGTTGTAAAAAAAATACAGTTGTGTAGGTGCTCCAGGTGACAATTGGTCCTACTGAGTTTTGGAACTGGACTTAAATAGCAATATTACAGAAAGTATTTTGATTATTACTCACAGTAATTATTTCCGACATTTCCTTTTAAATAATGAGTCTACTTTTACTATTAGAGTATATTATCTATTACTATAATTTTTTTGCTAAATATCTAAATACCAGTGTTCCCAATTAACCAACTCAGTTTCTTACCGTTTCCAAGATACCAACGTTGAGCTTTAAATGTCACATCAACAATGTATGCATAAGAAAAGAATTCGAATTTAATTAAAATTTATCACAAATTCATCATTCAGGGGAACTTGTAGAATGTGATAAATTTAAAAACTTTACAATAAGTAATACAATTATTGATCTTGTGTCACTGGATAAATGTCTTGAAATTATTGTTATTCTTTAAGTTTTTAAAGACACTGACTGTACAGAAAACATTCACACTAAATTAAAATAGACAATAATTTTACAACATTTATTTACCATTATTTTTATTGAGCTTTTATTTAGCTAAAAAATAGTTATTTCATAACAATGAGCATTAATTTTTTCAATACCCCAATATGGATTTGTTAAGTTTGTTCCAGTTAAGTTGAAATGATTCATGATTTAAAAAAACATAACACATTAATAAACATTAATAATTAACAACATAGATTTCAACTCACTGTTCGAGAATTGTATTAGTTTCCAAGGAATGGTCCTATATCTCACTGCAAAGTTAGTGGTTAACATGTATATGTTCGACACATCCTCCAACTAATCTTTGACTAATCACTAAACCAGTCCTGAACCAATTTAGAATGTGTCTAACTACTTATTGGAACAAACCTATTATGATTCAAGTTCGATTTTATATTAAGGTACAGCAAAAATTACATGACAATAATTAACAGTCATTTTTTAATACCTCAATTGGATATAATATATATAAAATTAAATAATTGAAAAAAAATTTCAAATAAATTTGTTACATATCATACATTTTCCTAATCGAGATATATTCTTTACACAATATATAATAACCAATTGAGGTTAATCTAACTAATATCACAGATAACACTTACAACATTACCTTAGTAGGAACGTTTTTATCAAATAAGGAAGGTTTCAAGGTCTCACTTTGATTATTGGAGGGAACCTAAAAGAATAACTTTTGTATAATACTTACAAAATATTTTTACAGACTGTCATTCTTTGATAACATTTTATTCAGTCTATAGTTCATTTGAATTGTTTCGATCTAAATTTTAATAAACCTATTACTCCATTCCCTCTATAGATTATATACAAGGTATATACAGGGCCAGAGGCAGCGCATGAATATTAATTGTATGTGTTCTGCTTAGGGTTGTCACATTGGTCGAATTCAATTCCGAGATATTAAGTCTGGCCGGAGCCGCAAAATTTTTAAAATGTTTAAGGTCACACGTTTTCCTGGCACTTCTGAACTTCAACCGGGAATTTCTATCGGGACCGTACAGCTAATTTCCGGTACAACAATCACAGAAAATCCCGGCCATGCCCATATGGCAATCCTATATAGTTCTAATCTAACTGACTTCATATGTTTATTTTACCTAATAGGGCCAAGTTAACTTCATTTGACAAATGATTTTTTGTTATTTCATGTCTCTTGATGCTCTGACTTAAATGACTGAAATCTGTCACGCCGTATATTGTCCATGCTTTATACCCACCGAAAAGTAAGCACGGAAAACAAAAGAGTGCATTTTTTATATCACACCCGAACATCCACTCTGTTTTTGTGTACACATTATTGTTAAATTGTCTTTTGTAACTTTTACTTCGGCTTGTTCCACTAACTTCAATATTTAATTGTGGTGCTGGCCTACCCAATTCTTTTATTTTCAGTTGATCCTCATAAGGCAGAGAACCAAATAAAGTTTTTTGTAAAAACGAAACGCTATTCATTTTAGCAACTAGGTATAATATCCGTGGACGCCTAAGCGAAAATATTTACCCGTGCCGCTCACAGAAATAAACAATCACGTACCACGTCCTATTATGAAATATTACTGAATTTACTGCTGTGGCTGTTGTTGTTGCAGCCACATAATTCCGTATATTCCCGTATTGGGTCACGTGCCTGATTAGCCAATAAAAACAAAGGACGCATCTAATTGTTCGCTGTGCACACATTTTGAATATCAGGTTGCGGTTGCATAAGGAGCTAGCTCGCGTCGTAATAAATAATAATATAAGCTCCTAGATTTATTTTAGCGCGAGAACATTTGGATTCTTTAAATTTTAAATATTTTGTATTTTTTTGATATTTAATATGCTTAAAAGTTTAAATACATAAAATTTTATGTGTTCTGCAGCTCCGCAGCTCTTATGGTAAAACCGCCACTGTACAGGGCACATCTAAAATCTCTCACCCCTTGCTATAGACATCGTTGACTGTTATAATACCGCCGGATTTGAGTTTTTTGGATTTCTTTTTCATTTATAGATTTCATAGATACGCTTGTAACTAGAGAATGGACCAGTCAATTTTCATTTTTCAAAAACAGACATATATTAAAATTTCATTCAAATTATGTCAAACGTGATCCCCTACCATTAAAATTTGAGTTCACAATGCCTGTGGCAGCTACTGTATATTTGCAAAGTAATACATGCTATTTATATAAGTATTACCTTGATACGGTCAGGTACAGATAATGGTGCAGTCTCGACAATCTCAGAATTTTGGTCCTATAAAAACAAAAAATGAATATAATGGATAAATGATTTTCATTCCAATTTAATTTACCGTGAAGCTGCTTTCAAAAACTGGAGTTGAACTCAATGTATCTGCGAGTTCAAGATCCTGATTGGATGAGCTCTGTAATTAATGTCTTATGAAATTGCATATTTCAAGATAATTAATTTAGCTTGCCTTATTTTGACTAGAAGCGTTTTCATCCTCTTCATCTGAATCAGTAATTTCAATCGGCTTGCTTGTAGTTTGTGGAAGTAGTAGAGACTGTTTTTTAAGAATTTGCCTAAATTTCCACCCTTCCAAATGTTTTTCATTTGCTGGTAAAACAGAAATGAGGCAAAAAGCCTTTAATGCTAATGCTCGCTTACTTAGCAATAAATTGTTTTTCTCTACCATATGTCGCCTTTTTATTTCTCTCAGTGATTTTATATCCTTTTGTGCCTGAAGAATAGCAAATATATTATAAAAAAATTATGAAATTACTTTGTAAGGAACGTGAATTTTTTTACTATCAAGTCATAGCTATGGTAATTATTATCTACGAGGTGTATGATGGAAACATACTTTATGATTTAATGTTGACTTGGATCGTGCAAATATGAGTATAATTTAATATTTTATTTACTCACTTTATTTAATATATTTACTATATCATATCTTTCAGTTTTTGGAATGTTTATTATATCTGCAAGTTCTTCAATCTTCTGCCTTACAAACATCTGGGCTCTTCTTGCAAATATTCTCAACAATTCTTCCCGGGTAATTCCTATTTTATCAACACAGAATTGGCTTGTTACTGTCTTCACATTATAGCATCCAAATTCTCCACAAACCTGAAAAATATTAAATAATTTAAATATACTTTTCTTTAAGATTTAATTTATTTATGATTCCCCTCATATAAAAAATAAGACGGTATTTCCATGGTTACGTCACAGTTAGTTTTACAGAGATAAATTAACTCCTATATAAAATAGTCTATTTGGCAGTGACATTTTTGTCACTTTGACAGCGATAAAAAAGGTGCATCGTTTTTTATCACCGATAAAAATGCCTGTTCCTCAAAAGCAGAGTACATCTAGTAGTCGCACGTCGTATATTTACATATTTTGTCGTTAATTTATCTTGCCAAAAAACACTCGAGCTTTATTTTTATGGATAAATTTCTTTTTAACTCAAAATTTTTCCATTCAGTAATTTTGCTCAAAAACTGACATTTGACAAAATCGCTCGACCTCCGGTCTCGCGATTTTTTCATGTCAGTTTTTCTCATAAAATAACTGATTGGCAAAATTATTTCGTTACAAAGAGAAATTTATCCGATAAAAAAAAAGCTCTTGTGGTTTTACTGTTGATAATTTTAACTTGACAATTTTGCCCAGATAAAAAATTTGTAAAAGTGGCAATATATAATATGTATTCCTTTATAAATTGCTCTAATATCAATATGAGCACCAATGAAACCATCAAAAATATAATTTATTCGGGAAATATGCCAAATATTCCTCGTGTATAAAAATGGAGAATAAAATTTTGACGTTTCTTGTAAAAATGGTTCAAAGTCCCACATACTCTGCATTCGGGATACTGTTACATGGAAAATTTACTCGACATAATTTTTAGCAAAACATTTTGACAAGAAATGTCAACATTTTATAGGCAATATTTATGCATTTGGGATATTACTGTTGATGACATTTTTTACTTACATAATGACCACTAAGAATGTTTGCATCAATAGGCTTCGACTTTTCCAAATCTATATGGGTCATAACTATTATGTTAATTTTAAAAGTTTCAGGTACAGATTGTAATAAGGATGAAAATCGGCTAAAACAATATGAAAATATAATAGCAATCAATGTTTATAAATATTTTGTTTCGCTTACCTTTGTAAGAAAGTGGTTGCTGAATTAACAGTTTGAAACCTCAACATTTTATTTTCAAATGGCCAAGAAACATCAATTTCAGAGGAGTCTTCATGTTGCAAGGCGCCTAGGTATCCCAAATGGGGAATGTTTGTAATTATATACCTATTAAATTCTTCCGGAGTTCTCGGTTCACTATCTATAACTCTTATGTGATCATTATTTTCAGTGATAATAATTTTTTCATTTTCTTCAGTCGCACTTTTAGATTTTTTGACACTTTGAGGAATATCCATATTTTTCTTCCTTTTCAAACCTTTTTTATATAAGGTATCGTTTGTCAAATCAATTGTAGGTTGTTCTGTTGCTCGACCATATGGTCTTTCTACTAACCAGTGTCCACATTTGTAATCCGATTTACCTTGCATTTTATTAAAAGACTCTGTACATACAAGAGCCTGGTTTATATAACGCAAGGTTTCTACGTCATTATCACTGTGTTGTTTAAAATAGGGACCAATGAAGAGCCGATCTTGGTAATGTGGATCGAAATATATCCCAAAGGCTGAATGATCATAAGGAACACAGATAATCGAATTTCTCAAAACCACTGTACAGTTGGCTTCTTTCGCTTTATTGCTCACGCAAAGTAAATCAGTATACTTTATTGAATACTTCATTTTGGTAAAGTATAAAAAGCTGAAGTCTGAATTTAAAAATATCATTCGCCATTTGCACACGCGAAATATCTCTGGCAAAGCTGCCCACATGTACAATTTATTTTTTTCTACTGAAGTTTCCCCAATAGCTGCAAGGTTTTCTTCTACTAATTCTTGAAGTTTAAACCTAGTTTTTGAAAGACACATTAGTTGCTGTATACCATTTAAATCCTTATGCTTAAATAGCAATGCATCTTTATCATTGCTTACTTTAGTTAAAATTTCCGTTTCACTGTTAATCCCAGTCGCAGAGTTTCTATTTAGATTTTTAGTACACAGACCACAAATTTCATAATTGTCTTTGGTTTGTTTAAGGATAAATGAGACATGATCTTCTTGATACCTACTTGGTAGTTTCTTTGACAAAATCCATAATATAACTTCTGTAGTTTGTATTGTCTTTTTAATGTCAATATAATTTTTTGGAGGGTTTTTGTCACTTTTGTTTATAAGTAATCGTGATGGTAGGTCTACCATGCACCAAATTTTTATATCACCTTTACTAAAACCGTTGATAAGGGCTGTCCACGGTAACAATCTGGCATATCCATCCATAACGGTTCGGTAACCCATCTTCTGCAAAAGCTCCATATTTCTTTCATCAACTATTATTTCACCATCAAATATAGGTTCTACAACTGTACTTGGTCTTGTGACAACTCCAGTTTTCTTTCTACGCTGGATAGCTAAATCTTGATTTATTAAAGGCTTTGAATTAACATCATCACTGCGAACTTCTAGTACCTGTTTTCGTTTGTGTTTACTTTCATTAAGTGCATTTTCAACAAAAGACATTGACGTGTTATTTGACTCCAAAGCCAGGCAGCGTTTCAGTATATCCACTTCAAGTAATTCAGGGGAGCTTGTGGAAAGTTTGGCTTTTAGTAAATCAGCCTGAGAGATATTATTACTAAAATCATCTTTTATCAATTTTTGTAATGCTTTAATTGAACGTCCACGGTTAATTAGCACATGACTAGGAACTCCGAGGGTTCTAGCACAACTTGTCGACTTAAATTCAACTTCATCGTAATAGTTAAAGTCTTCTTTCAACTTTCTATTTATACGAATGGGTCTTCCACTAGTTGATACCAGTTTTGTTTCTAAACTACAATCAACATTAGTTGTTGAAATGTTGACAGAATCCTTCGGCATTTTAGACTGTTTTGGTGGTGTAACTTTAATATTCCTTAGACATTTTTTGTTAGCCGATGTTGTATTTTCAGGTTTTTTTTCAACAGCAGATTTACATATATTTTTGGTTGTTTGACTATAACTCGACGAAGATTTACTTTCACAGTGACAGTTGTACAAATTGTGAAACAAACAGTATGGTATCACATCTTGCAGATTTATTTTTTCTAAACTTACAAAACACTTTTTAGAGAAATCATTTTTTTTCTGCATTTGTACTTTTTCATCTTTAAAGTCTTCAAACTTACAATGAATATAATCAGAATATTTTATAGGAGCTTTTGTAGGTCTTCTAGTTTTATGTCTTCCACCTGTACCAACAACTATAGTCTTGTCATTAGTATGGATCACTGTCTGTGTAAATTCACGCTCAATTTTAGCCAAATCCTTTTTGGCTTCATCTTCAATCCTAGTTACAGTATCTCTTGATAAAATATCTGTTCCAGCTGGCAGCATAAGTTTATCATACTCGATAGATCTTTCTCTAGGACATTTACATTCTAACATACAGCCAACATTCTGGCAATGATATGTTATCATTCCATCACATTTTAAACTTTTACATACACATCCAAGTCGGCAGAATGGTTTATCGCATGATTCTTCAATGGAATTTTCTTCAACTTCCACATTGACTACTTTACAGCTCAACCTTAACAATTCTAGTTCTACTTTAGACTTCTTCTTTTGGGGTTTTTTGAAAATACTTGAAATGTTTTCAGCTATCACAGGCATTTTGTCTAGGTTGCTATCTTCACAGCTATATCGATATTCTTCTTCTTTAATTAATGAGGGAGCAATTTCTTTAATTTCAACATATCTAATTAGATCATCTATAACATGAGCAACAACGCTGTTGATACAATTTTGATTATTACCATTTTCCTCTGTGATATATTTCAATGCAGATGCTCTTCGTTTCTTAACAACAATCTTTTCTTGATTATTTTGGTAGCTTACAGGAAACTTGAATGTTTTATTTTCAGTACTATTGCCATTTGTTCTTAACATAGATAATGCAAATTCTGCTTGATCTGCTGTGACAATCGCATTGCATTGTGGTAACATACTTATAATATTTGGTGGCAAGCGCTGTCCAAATTTTGGAATTACTTCTAGTTGTATTTTCGGTAATAATTTGGTCTCTGTTTCCCACTTATCATGACCAGTAATTTGTAAAGTAGGTTTTTTGCTTAAAGGTCCTGGTAGATATTTTATTTTTTCGTTGTATGTCTTTCCCAACTCAGTGAGTAAGGATAGCTTTTTTCTTCGGTGGCACTGATTTAAAGGGGATCTCACCTTCACTGAGGAATTGATTTTTGCTACACAAATGTTGGGTTTGACTGCTCTTACCCATAATTTTTTGTCATTAATTTCTATATAACTTTGTTTTGTTTGTTTGAGAGTATCTTTGTTATTTATCACCGACCCATCGTCTGATTGTTTTTTCATTTTTATAATTTTCCGCATTTCCTTCAATCGCTGCTTTTCTAAAATCTTCCTCTTCTGGGCCACCGTTTTAGCTTTTATTGTTTTTGTTTTCTTTGATACTTGTACCTGCTCCTTATCTAACTCAATCATCTTCTTTAATAACAAAGGGCTTTCATCACGGTAACTGTCTGTTAACCCATCCTCTGCACCACATTTTGGTACTTTATAACTAATGTTTAATTTGGAGTTCTCTGTTAAAAATTCGTCCAAAGTGTTGCTAACAAAAGGAGAATTTTTGTCAGCAGTTTGACTTGTGTCATCATTAGTAAATGAAGACTGGGAATTATCTGCAGATGTAGTAACAACTGGTTTTTCATTAGAAGCAGTTGTGGTCTTAGAAAAAAAACCAAAGTTGTTTATTACATCTTTAGGTTGAGAAGTAACCTCGATACTATTTTTCTTATTATGTATACAATTATTTTGTTTTTGTTTTTGAATTATTTTTCTTATTTGATCAAATACTCCAGTAGTGTCATTTCTTTTTTCACTATTTTTTACATTTTGTTGGACGAGAAAACTGCTATGGTCCACACTATTGTCTATTGCAGAACTCATATTTGATGAATCATCATTTGTCATATCTGGTGACTGTTTAATACTTTCTATATCTTTTTCATTATCTTGTTCATCTAAATTTATACCCCCCTCCACACTTAAAATTACAAGACCAAACTCATTAGTCTGAGTGTATAAATCATTTTCCTGGTTGTCTGTATGTGTTGCTGATGGTTTTTTGGAAATATCAGTAGCTTCGACAGATCTCGACCTTTTTTCTGTTTGAAAACTGGTGTTGGTATCTTCAAGACTGTTATGATTTACAATCTTCTTGTTACATTCTAAAGAGTTCACATCGTTAGTTCTGAGTTGTTGTAAAAACTGCCCTTTTTTCCGTGTGCGTAAACTGTTTAGTTGTAACTTTAAATTATTTCGTATATCTTCTAAGTCAGTTGCTATTGATTCCTCTTTATCTCCATCTTCATCATCTTGATTATTATGTTTTTCTGAAGCAGGAGAGTACAACTTCTTATTTGTTATTTTGTCCAATGGTTCACTTACATTATTTCTGTCATTTGTTTCTGTAGTCAAATTTAACACTTTCTCACAACTTTTTTGATAAATCATGGTTGTATTAGTTATATTAATATTATTATCAAAACATTTTTCTTTTATTTCCTCCAACTTAGAACCATTTTCATTAATGTTTTCTATGCTGAGACAACTTTCTTCTTTATCATCATCTGGAATCTCTGTAATTTTTTTGGAACAGGTATCAAACGTTTCAATATTTGTGGAAGTGATCTTTAATGAGTTTTCTTCAGGGAAGAATTTGTTGCTTTCTTTGTTATGGAATATTTCTTTTTCTGTATTACACTCTTTTCCAATGTTATTACATTCACTAATGAAATCATCATTGTCGATATTGTCGTCACCTTCAGCCAAATCTATTGGTGTTGGTTGCATAGAAAATTTTCGTGGAAAAGTTTCTAAATATTCAAAATTATTTGAACAAAATGTTTCTGATTCTGATTGTTTAGCCATACTGTAGGAACCTTCTTCTTCGAAATAGTCATCTTCATACTCCTCATTGACTTCTATAACCCTCACCTCCGTTACTTCCTCTTCATTATTTTCTTCTTGTGGCTTATTTGTGGGCGCCCTTGTATCACCTAATTCTTCAATATTATCCACACATGATATATCATCTATTATTTCATCAATAATGTTACTATGTGTAACATGTTCCTCAATTTCTTCTTCATCAGTATCTGAAAATTCTTCCTGCACACGATGACAGTCAGTTATAGAATTTTTTGATTCACTTTGGTATATGTCTGATGTTTTATTTGTCTTTTCATGACCAAGAGTTTGATTTTTGCATTCATTATTTTCTTCATTGATAATTTTGCAATTAGATTTTTCAGAATTCAATGTTTGTTTTTCAGTTATGACTGATTGTAGCTGATTCTTTTCATTCTCCTTCTGGGACTTATATATTTGTAATTTCTGTAATAAGTCATCGCATGACCATCCAGTATTTTTCAAAATCTGTTGAATTGGGTCATCCATATCCATTTTCCTTAAATTAAGGGGTGGAACTGTTACACAAAATGTCACGAATTCAAGTGGAATTATATTTTAACTAACTTAATAAATAGTACATAATATTATCGCTTCAATGGCTATAATAAATATTATACACACAAATTGTGTGAATATACATCATATCTGATATATTTTTCAAATAAAACAAGTACCATAAATACTACACTGTACCATACACTTATAACAATTATGGTAGGTACCTTCATATCACATAATTTTATTAACATTATTAGGTTTTCTTATATTATAGGGATCTCTTTACTCCAGAGATGCTCAGGTTTACTAGCATCTTAAGAAATTTAGTAGGAAATATAAAAAGGTACATACGACACGTAACAAAGAAAGCAGTAAGTATTTTGCTAAATTTCTGGAAAAAAAAAACCAATTAAATTAACCTCCCTAACTTAATTGAAGAGGTTGATTTTTAAAACTTCTTTTTGCCTGATAGGAGTAATTCTAGCTATCAATAGCAGCATCGAAAAACAAATATCTTGACTGACATATTATGAAGGAACATTTTATTCGTTAAAAATTGAAAAGTGAACTGTGAAAATAGGAAGTGCATGTCTTGATCTACAGATACTATTTCAAGAATACTTTATACGCTAGTTATTACAGAGCATTTCCAGCAGCACATCTCTCGAATACATTGATATGAGTTGATGGCTTATCTCTAATGATAGATGGACCTATGTCCAAAAGAGATTATTATAAGTGTAAAAATGTGCGAGGGATAAAATGTGTTGGGTGAAACGAATGTAGTCAACAACACCAATAATCGGTGTTGTAGTCCAATAACCATCTCATAATCTTATAATGTTATTCTTACGGTATGCTCTCTATGAAAAGTATTGTGTACTATTAGAAAAGTCAACCATAATTACACATAATTCTGCATTCCGTGTAAAAAACTTAACTTTTTAACTCTCTCGAACTTTCTTAGTTGAATAAAATTTTATAAACCAATACATATACCTACCTATTTTTTTTATAAGTTATGACACTTAATTTTAACATTTACTGACAAAATGGAAAATTAATCTATTTAGATTAATATATACAACTATATAAATGATGACACAGAGATGAAGAAGTCTCTAGGAAATTATTCTACACTGCCGAGATTGAAATTTAGAGGAGCAGCTGAAAGAATAAATTAAATTCTTTTAGCTCATCCTTTTATAAAAACAAAGGGAAAAAAGGGATAAAAAGACTCTTTTTCTAATTGGGGCACAATGTATACTTTTTATATATTTGGATAGGATATCTCCTGTTCAAGTAAATTCTTGTTAAACATGAAATAATTTTTATGATACAGGTGGATAAAAAAAATGGGAATTTATTCCCCTAATCACCTTCAAATTTCTATTTTGAAAAGTGTAGAACTTGAAGGAGTTCCCTTGGGTGTTGAAAATTTTAAATAAATAAATCAAACTCGAGACAAATAAAAATAATACAAAAACATTGTCAAATAAGATATTTGAATTTTGGAAAACTATAATTATTGAGTACATAGTAACAATCATATATACATAAAACAAATAATAAATAAATAAGTACATAAAAATAAAAATATTTCATTCAGTTTGTTTAGAAAGGTGTAGGTATGATCTATTCATCTATCTATTCTAATATGATCTATTTGTATCTCCGATCAAATTTATATTATATGAATATGACCTATTTTATATGAAATGATAAGAAAACAATCAAGTATAAGCAGTTTTGAAAATTATTATTTATTATAAATCTCATACTTTAAACGTATATCTATTTTTGGAAAAGTTTGACTCACTTGCCCTTTAGATAAAACAGCCCACCAAGTTTATTCAGTAATTTAACCCAGGCAGGCCTGCCAGTCTTATAAAAGTACGATTATAATACAAAATATAGATTTCCTCACAAGGGAAAACAGCACCATCTATGTATTTAATATTTTATAAAATAATTTATAAAGCCAAATTAAAAAATATATATCTCTTTCAAGATAACTTTTACTTTACAATTGAATAACATGTAAGTAGTATATTTAATATAAATGCATTTGAAATTGATATGAATAAGTCTATTATTTCTGTTCTAGTTAAAATTAAAATGTTTTTAAGGGAACTTTGAAAAACTCCATGAGTAACCCACCCCAAAAACGCCCTGTAGAGAATATTTCAATTGTTTCCTGAAGTAGATATATAATGACTTCAAGAAGTTATTATTCATTAATTATAATATAAAAAGTTAAGTATTATGCTTTTGTCTAATATGTTACTCCTAAGCAGCATTTCATATCCAATTATGTTTAGATCAATTAAAAAAGTAAGGTTAAGGAAACGCCTAATCTATGGTCAACAGAACAGAAATGCCAACAACTGCTCAAAACTTGTCTCGTGTTTGGGCAGATACCTACAAGATTGTGACAATAAAACCAGATAATTTCATTTTGTATTTAAATAATGGAAACATTGATTATTAATTTTACGTGAAGAAAAATTAAAATAGATAAAATAAAACAATCTTAAGAAACAACTTTATATTTAGAGAAATCAAAACATTTACTTAGGTACCTATTTCTGTTTTCTAATTAGGTACCTACTAATAAAAGGTACCTACACATATCTACAATTTTATTAACCAGTTTTTATTTTCATAATAACCACGCATAGGTATATAATAACCTTCCTATACCTACGATTTAATAGCTTTTACATAATTTTGGAACATTAAAAAAATAAGGTAGCTACCTAACCTGCTGTCTACCCAAATAGTTACATTTATGTAATAAGGATAATAACATTTTCAAACCACTAATAAAAAGTTAAAATGAGGTATTACAATACGATCACAACTAGCCGTCCATTATGTTTGTCATAGTCTTATAGTTTCAACCTGAAGATTCAACATCTCATCTAGGTCGAAACGTTTACCACGCACTTTATCAGCCATACCTAAATTAAAGGAACAAATTTTAGACATATATACTTACAGTTCCATACATTATTCGCACTTAAGAATTAAACACTACAATTGTTTAATATTTTTAAACACTTTGGTTGTAATTACGAGTTTTTTAACCAATTTGCACAATAAAAATTTCGTGCGCCATGTTAAATCTAACAGCAGATTTCATGATATAAATAAGATGGCGGCGAACTCCATTACTAAAAATAAAAATAGACGTCAGCGGTACCAACTTCGTAGTGAGTAAAAATATAAAAATAACAACATTTGCATTGGGATTGGGCATTACGCATTACACGAATATGCCTTTTATGCCGTGAAGTGTGAAGGGGTTGTGGGACATCACACAGTTTTTAAGTATTTTATTTATTTTAGGGCACACAAAACATAAGATAAGGATACTAATAATTATATTATGTATAACTATAGGGCAATCAAATACCTATAATAATGTTATAGGTACCTATACATATAACTAATAAGAATAAGTATATCTGCTTGCAGCTGCATCGCAATCTTAACTAAGAAAGAAATATACTGATGGATTAACTTAAACAATAAATTTATTCAATTTCGATAAAAGCCAGTGTTTATTACCTCCACCATGACGAAAATTGATTCAGTTTTGATTCCCTCTAGATATAGGTATATTGCGCTCATATAAAATAATTTGCTTGGTAGGCGTACCTACTTATTATATCAATATATTATTGCACCCTGTATAATATGTGCATGAGATACCTATAATGCAAAATAGGTACCTACGCTCAAGGATTGTGTAAACAGTTAACAATCCTTGCCTACGCTAACGTTGGTACAAAACCAAAGGGTAAAATTTTATTCCTATAAAAAAATAATATTAATTTTTAATATTATATATAATGATTAATGACTTATAATATATTCTTAAAAACAATTTAATTATTAAACTTACCAATCTTACCATATGTAATTGATTGGTGCAGAAATATTTATTTATCAACAAATTTTTTCGTCTCTGTCAAATACATCTGCGACAATGGTGGATCGGATGTTCCGGTTAAAAAGTGATATGACAGTTATGACAGCTACTTCATGATGGCGAGGGGCAATATGACGTAAAACAAAATTTAAAGAGATAGTTACTGATATTTACATTTATAGATGATTCTAAGGTATTAAACAGTCAAGTAATGTTTTTATAAATGAAAAAAGAACTACACAAATGTATTTCATTTCATTTTCATTCCTAGTTCTTAGTATCTAGGGATATAATAAAATAATACCATAATAACCCTTCTTTTCGATTAGCTAGCAATGCAAACTTCACTTGGTGAGATTTTCATTTGATTTTTGCTTACTGGAAAATAAAATTACACCAATTTTAGATTTAATTTGTACCGAATGTAGCAACAAGTTTGATTCCGCCTCATTATTACTGCAACACTTTGCAAATCATGTTATTAGACATTTGGAAAGCGAGATAACCTCTTTAATGACAGACGTAGTCAGAAAAAAGAATATACCAAAATTGTATCCACTCAATGTGATATATGAGAACATAAATGAAACGGATAGAGGAAGTGATTCTGGAATCGAAGATGTAAATCCATTAAAGTTTTGTGTAGTTACGATGGAGGAGAAACAAAAATTACAATCGGAACATGTTCAGGAGCTATCCGTTATTAAAGACAATACAATGAGTAACAATGCTGTGAATCCCAAAAAATACCAGTGCATGTACTGCTTGAAAAGGTTTGGATGGTCTACTGATTTAAAAAGGCATATTTTAATCCACACAGGTTGGTTGCGAGTACCTATATAGGTTTATTTATTGTAAGTGTTTTGTACTAAAAAAAAACAATGCAAAGTAAACTGGAGCTACAGATTATTTTTAGGGTTAAATTAATATGCAACTAATATAACTTCACTCTTATAATTTAACAAATACATTTTCCAGGTGAGCGTCCATTCCAGTGTCTGGACTGCAATTTGTCTTTCACGAGGAATTTTCTGCTACAGAAACACCAAAAGAAATTTCATAATTCCAGCAGTGTTAGAGGGCAGTTACCAGAGCTTAGACCTATTAGCCAAGTACTTAATAAAAAAAGACGCAAACAACATAAATATCTGATTAAACGTAACACAACTTCTTTAAACCAGTGTGTGAGTAACTGTTTAGAGGGATAAAATAAGCAATTTACGTATTCTAGTTAAATTAATGGTGATTATTAATACATTATTATCAGGGACAAGATGATAATTATTTTGTATTGAAAATGTAGTGTTTCAAATTTTTCTGAATTTTAAATGACAGAAGTTAATTTTCATAATGTATAATGTGAAGCAACAATTTTAGCATAATGGTAATTTAACTGCAACATAATGTTAATTGGAATTTAATATGCTAGAAGTGGGTAATTCTTAAAATACAAAACATTTTTAATTAAATAAATGTTCCTACAATACAACTAGAATTGGAATCAGGTCCACCATACAATCACATGTTGAATATGTTCATTAATAATATAATCAATAATTTTTACTCGTCAGGTTATTGGGATGCAAAAATGTTGACTGCGTTAAATAACACATTCAACATCCGATACAATTTGGCTAAATGTAAATTTATTATTTGCTCTGATAATGCATGTATTTCATTAGAAGATCAGTTATCGAAAGTGCTTGGTGTTAGTACAGTTCGAATCTGGCATTCATTAATAAAAATTAATGAAAAGAGAACAAGGTGCCCTTTTAGTGTTTCTTATTTATTTTCATTAATACTAAAACATTCAATGATACAGATAAAACTTATTACATAACTAAGCGTGATATAGTGTGTCTTAAATCCTAGTCGCAATATAGTAAGATAGTTTTCTACCAAACCGACAGAACAAAAAATAGAAACTCATGTAAAAGCAAACTGCAACTTTTTCAAGACGGGATTGAAAACTCAAGTCTGTTTAGTTGAAATGGTTGTGTTGTATTTTCTATTTTTGACTTGCCGTTTTCATTTTGCTAGGATAGTAGCATGCGGTATAATTGCATGATACCATAGATCAGCAACATTTGCTTACTATAATATGTGTGATAGGTACAAATGTTATGAAAAAATTACATTAAGGCAAGTAACCAAAGAGCCATATTTGGCTCTTTTGGTTACTATTAATGGTAAAAGTTGTTGCTTATTATAAGGAACAACTTTTAGCCAATTCATTACATATTTAAACCAGAACTAGTGTAAATCAGTCTCAAGCACTGTTTCTTAAACAAAAAAGCTTTAGGTACGCTGTTTTTGGGTATTGCAAAATGTACATTTTGTATTGACGATGGTATTTTTTAGTACTTTGTACATTTTCCTAGGTTAAGGATATTTTTCCAGTTATGCATATATACTTAAAATGTTTGTCGATAGGAGTATCTTGTAGTTATTTGTGATTTTAATGTGTGTGCTGTGTATTATAATATAAATATTTAATAATTGTGCCTACATAAACTAGTCAAGTGGCCAAAAATACTTTATAGTTAACTATAATATATTTTATCTTAGTTATATAATATTCACTAAATAGTATTTTGTAATACCGCAAGTTTTATCAACATTTTTTATATAAGTATACAATTAATAGATTAAACAATACATTTGTGAAAATTGTTATTTAATAACTGTTTTGATGACTGAATTGAAACTAAAAGTGCCTAATAAAGAAAAAGACATGAGTTATAATATTTTATTAATTATATATTTGATCATTTTCAATAATCTGTATAGTTCAGCATAATTTTCATGAGAGGTCGATAAACTAGCTGTTCAGCATCCTTTCCAAATAAAAAATCAATATGATTGAAAGTATTCAGTTTGATTTTGTATAACCCAACCAATGTAGTAATGTTCGCAGCTAGGTGTTTGACATCCTGAAGTAAAATGTATAAATTATAGTCATATACAATGAAAGAATGAATAAGAAATTCAGATATTTAAAAAAAGTTAAAATTTTTACCACATAACTAGCTAGCCAGTCATTTTCTCCATACATCAAATATACTGGCCTCTTTATAATGTTTATATTATACTTTGGTGGTATTGCAGTGCCATATGCAATCATGTTACCATCTGCACCATAATCAAACTGTTGAAAATTTCCATTCTTAATTTCTTGGGCGTAATGTATGATTGTTTTGGTAGATGTACCTGCGGGGTCATCTTTGAAGAGTAGAGGCAATATTTTCTAGAAGTTAGCAAGTTTTATTTTGGCATTGATACAATTTATGACAAAATTACCTGATTGAATTCAGCTTTATCAAAACCACATAAAGCAAATATCAAATTTTCACATATAGTCTTATCTATCTGAAATAGTTCACAGTCATATGCTAAAAACTTAAGTATTTTGTTATTTGGTAGAAACTGGTTTAATCCCAGATACTTTGCCAACCACTGCAAAAAAAATAGGAACTAAATAATTTAATACACATGTACAAATATCTTTGAAAAGTATTAATGTCTAAACTAGTTTATTTAAATGGTACTTTATCTCTAATTAATTTTATAACCAACGTATTTAAAAATTCAATGTGTACGATTTTAAAATCGAAATTTTGTCATTTTTGACTAAACTCAAAGTTTTTTTGTGTAATCAAAATTTAAAATGGTAACTTGAAGAATTGAAGTTAAAACACATAAATTCGACAACGCTCAAATATAAAGTTAAAGGTACGCTCTACCGCACTATGCTACAGTGGCGATACTCTTATTAGTTGTACAAATTGTATTTTACTAACCTGATAGTCAGAAGAAAAAGGGGCCAAATATTTTATGGGTGATTTTATGTGCGTCATAAATGCCACAGGAGCCAGAGCTATCATCAGCTTAATATTTTTTGCTGCTTGCAGATTTGTGGAGGAGAATACAAAAAACATAGTTGTTCCCATTGAATGTCCGATATAAATGATTTCTCCGGGTTTTTTAGTGGTGTTACTAACATAATTTATGGTGGCTGGCAAATCGTGCGTTCCCATTTCATGCCAACTAAAAAGAAGTTTTATTCAACATCGGTGAAGACATTCAGATTTGATTATTTAATAAACTAATAGGGTAAGTTGCAATATCTTTAGTACATCTATAATCAATAAAAATCTCACAAGATCAGACGGATACTATTTATCAAATTAAAATAATTCCTATAAACACATCCAGAACATTTTCTAAGTATACCATGATGTTTTGCCAAAATTGTTGTAAGTTTTACTGCAACATACTGCATACTGCTAGGTATCACATAATTAAGTATATTTACCTAAAATTCCAAAATTTTGGATTATCTTCAGGTATCGAAATATGAGCTTTAGAGTAAGTATTGCCTCTGGCATTTCCTAACCACACATCATATCCTTGGTCTGCTAGTAAGAATCCTAAATGGTTTTTATAACAGGTATTAGTTCAAGAAATTTATTAAATAACAAAATCTACCTAGGGAGTTATTTCCATTTATTATCCAATCTGCACTACTTCCTAGAAGACCATGTTGCAGAAACACAGGTTGGCCACCTCGTTTGCCAGATTTGGAGCCAGGTATTCTATGTATTTCTAATATGTATCCATCATCTGTTATAATTACATGAGTCTCTGATGGATAACCATGCCTTGCTATCATTTGCGGCTAAAAATAAACCTTTAATAATGGTACATAGAATATATATTGCTTGATTTATTTTGTATTTGTAGTGTATAGTAGGAACACTATTTTTAGAAAGAGTAAGATATGTTGACATTTTTGGATTACATGAAGATTGCTGGAGTTCATCATATTGTTTAGCTCTTTTTCAAATTTAATAATGGATAAATAAGAAGTTAATACATAGATATTTTTCTAAAAAAAAGCACACGATTATATATCAGTGCGAGAAAAAGAAATGGTGATATCGCAAACAAGTAACATAATACTAATTGAGTCGAGACGGATAGTATCAAAGACCAAAACAGTACGGTGTGTTTTTCACTGCTACTACCATATCAGCGTAGCCCTCACTGCGATACCAGATAAGAATCTTGAGATAAAAAAAATATTGTAACCTTTGAACATGAGAATTCTTATAAAATGTTTCGGTAAGTAGGAAGAAATGCTATGTTTTTGACTTGAAATTGAAAAGTATAGTGTGTTCTATTTAAAATAAGTTAGACAAAATTATTTCTACATTATACTTAGAGGTATAGGTAACTACTTATATGTGTCACTTCACATATTTTTAAAATGTGGAAGAAGATTAAAACAAATTGTGTTAAACAGTTATTTTCTTAAGAAACCAGGCTTATAGAAGAAATACATACTAAAACACCATAAACATCATGGCGAGTTTTTATTTTAGACATGTATGGAAGCTATTATGTTAATAAATGTTACTTACCACATTAAGATACTCATCGGGGTTGTAGATACAGTCATTATGATCTTTAAGCAGTTTTTCGATGCCATTGCATTTCGTATAGTTTACAGCTCCCTTTGCAAATACTATGTTTATGAATATTGATACTGTTACTTTGAATAACATTTTGCTAAGGATCTGCTACAAACACCTAGTTTGAGCTATATGAGTAGATTCATTAAGAACAAATTGATCGTTGAAAATGTTTTATTAAGAAAATTAATTGAGTATCATGCACTATATGTATGAATCATGATTTGGACAAAAGTTATGATTAATTTAATCAGTGCTTAATTACACTCACAAACAAAATAATTATTATGTTATCAGTGCAATATGAGTAATATTATTTCAAATTAGTAACATTAATGAAACAAAATAATTTTGTTACACAAACTATCACTATTTCACACCACTAATAAATATGCTTAAAATATCATAACCTCAAAACGTTTTCATTGATTTAACATTTAAATGAAGATCCATTACTATCAAACTTTTTATTTAATTTTTTTAATAAGTACACACCAATTGCCTTGATCATAATAACTTTTAACAATTTCCAGATTATTTAATTTTTGGCACAAATTATCTAGTTCTTTGTCTTGAAATACATGATAAAATCTCAAAAACACTTTGTTTGATTCACTTTGGTTCTTTAACTTCCAAGGCACTAATACATCATCATGTTTAAACTGTGTCCGATTAGTGTGAACTGGTAGAGAAATACCATGTAAAGTTGACACTTGATTATCGTCAATGCTATCCACATGGGCACTGTCTTTATTTTTTTGGTTTTTATCTTGCTTTATGTAACTACTTTTTTCATCATCTTTACACTGATCTTTGGCCCAAACATATATTAGGGCTTTACCGTCAATCTTTAAAACTCTTACGATCTCATTTATTGCTTGTAATCTCCTCTCCTTTAACATAAATTAGATATTAAGACAGCGGTCACATTAACAAATTACGTTACCTCATTAGCAAGATGGTGAATAACCGCTATGCTAATAACACCATCAGCAACATTGTTTATCAGGGGTACACTCAAACAGTTATTGGTAAATACTTCAAATCCTCTGTCCCTACAAACATTGATCAATCCAGAGCTTTGATCGCAGCCTATCTACAAATGATATACACATAAAAAATATGCTTTTTCAATAACTCTAACTTACATTAAAACTATGGTTGTTTTGGCCAAGGTATTTTCCGTTACCGCAACCGATATCAATTAATATCGACCCAATGTCAAAAGATTGTACAAATTCCAAAACATTCGGCCAGGGCTTATGCCTGGTGTCACTGAAATGTGAAGCTATATTTTCATAAACTTCATGTACATGTAATTTTTCCAGTTGGGAAGCAGTGGCATTCTCTATTTTAGATGCATTCACTTGTCTATTATAAGAATCACATTTAGATTTGTAATTGCAGTTACAATCACCTTGTAAAATTTTTCGAAAAGTAAAAGATATCCTTGTACCTAAAAAGATATACATATTGATGTATAATATGAAATGAGACATCAAGTAATGTCAAGTTTATTCTAAGTATTGCTTCTATGCCATCTGTTTGATAATTTATAGATATGTGAAGTACTTTTTTTGATAATATTTGAGTTGTATCTCTATTTAAAGCTTACATATATAAAAGCATAATAACAATTTTGGAATTTCAGTTCTACAACTGCTTGTAACAAATAACAGTGTCTAAAGTTTGTACATGAGCTATATTAATATATAATAAAAGTTGTAACTTATTGACTGCATAGAATTATATCCCAGAAATAATAATAATAAATTAAAGAGTAGTCCGTATAAAGAATCCTGTGCAAAACTTATAAACATATGGTCACAATCTGTATAAATGTATAATGTTACTGCTGCTACCAAGTATAAAGGATAGAGCTGCCCCAATTGTATTTTAGGTAGGTATTTACGTTTTTACATACCTCTTTCTAAAGTGGTGAAATTGTTATTAAAATAAATTACATCAAGTTTTCTGGGTGTAATACCATGACTCCAATCGTATCGGCTTTCACCAGATATAACAGCTAAAGACCTACGAGGTAGAAGTACACATAACTGTTGACTATTCTTTTTAAATTCCATTATAACAGGAGACTGTAGTGAAAGAGATACTATGGGATTTTCAAAAGCACTGTGAGTATCTACATGTTGAGGTATTCCTTGTCCTGGGCTGTAGTGGTTTACAGTTAATTGGTTAGGGTGAAATTCTAAACTACAAGTTTTAAACAGTCTATCCCATAAGAAATTACACTCATTCGGAATTAATTCTTTTAAAGGTTTGTCTTTGTCCACGTTATTTATATCATATTTAAATTCATACCCATAGTGCCTTACTTGTCTATTTTTCATATGATTTGAACTTTCTTCAAAATCACACAGTTTTAATAACTCTATCTCTTCATTGATGGATATGAAATTTTCCAAAATTACTAAACCTGGAGGGAATTGATTCCACGTTTTACCAGACTCGAGTTTTGGTAATTCTGCTGCATATAAGAGATATATAGGTTTATTATCTTGGGCAATATTTAATTTACCATTGAAACATTCATATGCATTGCATGCAGAATTAACATTTATGTATGATATAAAGCTGCAAGATTTACCGGGAAGAAGTAATATACTTTCAAGAGAACCAAATAAAGAAAAATGTTTACAAATTATTTCTTCTGACAACCCATTAACTAAACCAGCATTGCAAACGACCAGATTCTGTAATCACACATATTTTCTATAGTACCTAAATAATTACTTAGGTATAAAAGAGAAAAATGATTTATTACCTTGGATGGTGTTAAATCACAATGAATTCCCGTTTCCTTAAGTACAACATGTTGAAATTTTCTTAATTTTTTCTCTGTTTTTCTAATTTTATTTATTGAATCCATAATTCAATGTTTTAAATTTATATCTACACTTACACTAACCTAAAATATAATAAAATGTAATCATAGACTTAGTGTAAAATAGAGGAGGTTACTCCATAGAAATATTTGTTTTATTTTTCAATGAGTTCCTGTTAAACTGTTCTGTGGATCCCTCTATAAGCGTTTTCTTTTCAAGATCGCCACGCCCTAGGGCGTCAAACTTGTGGCGGACCATAGAGAGCCCTGAACCCTTGAAAAGAACATAAATTTAGGGGATATTTGCCAGTTTGTGTACTTCACCTAAATACAAAATGAAAATAGTAAAATAGTAAATACGTTTTTACTCTATATGTCTGAAATTATGATACCTACTGTGATTATTTTACATTTTCAGCATAATTCTGTAATTTGTTGATGTTTCTTCGTCGCTACTTGTCTCTACCGATCTAATCTTACCTCACTAATATTTTGGAGCCACCAAACCCCAGCAAAAATGGTATAGGTTGAGGGGAAAGGGGAAAAAAGAGGTGGGCGTCGCGCACTCATTTAAAAGAACATGCTGCGGAACAGCTCCGAGTTTCTCTAAGCTGCCCAAGCCATTGAAAAGAATGCAGTATATGATATCCTTGTTTATATATGTACAATCTGTATTCTGTATTACACAAGAATTAGCATGTGGTTAGTGTGCGAATCGAGATTCGTGGATTCAGATCAGTCAACTCTTTCAAAGATCCGACTCAGTGAATCAGATCAAATCTGACCTTTCCATTTCCACTTCTTTGTAAATTAAATTTTGTAAATTTTGTGTTTTGTGTTCGCCGACGCCGTTGTTCTATGGCCGTTGTGATGTTCCCTGACTGCCATAACAAACATGTCAATGCACTGACATGGGGTGCGTTTCGAATCGCGCATTATGCACATTTTGCTTCCTACGTTCGTTCCAATTCACGCATTCTGCACGTCGTAGCATCCATAGCTCCTCCTACTTTTGGCTTCGTAGCACGCAGGAGCTGCATCGTGTACGAGGTGATGCGTTTATGCGTTGCGGGCAACTTAACCTCATTTTTTAAACTTTTGGGGGGACTGATTCTGTGGTGTGGTGTTGCTAGTTTCAATCAATTCTTTTGCAAGAACAAGAATGCCCGAAATTTTGCTAGTTACTCCATCACGAATTTAAATAAATTATAAATTGTCCACAAAAATAACTGTCAAAGTGTCAAAAGCCGTTCCGAAACGCATGAGCGCATCACACGCATCTGCTAAACAGAACGCTTTTATGTGTCACTGCAGCAGATGCGTTTCATCCTTGTTTATAGAGATATATAGTTATTCAACCTCATTAGTACGAGTGGATGGCGTACAGATGTCATGGTGGATAATGTGTGCATCTGACCAATGAAATTCGTGCATTTATAGAAATAGCCAATCAAATTCAACAACCTTGGTAGTATTAAATTTTGCTACAAGGTGTCACTACTGCGGTTGATTAACTATATTTTATATAAACAAGGGTTTCATGTACGATTTGGAATGCACCCTGAGTGACTGCCCACTTGGTATTCTGTGGACTGCCCTCCTGTGCCATATTCTGTGGTGCCTGTGCCGTTATGTGATGAAAATGGCTGGTGTATTGTCTAACGAAATTTGGAAAAATTGGGAAAAAACCGGAAAACAAGAATTGTAAGTTACCAAAAAGTTTTGATTTACGAAGTATTACTTTCTTTAAACATTCTGAGTATTTGAATTTTCCTTCAATTTTATTTGCAGCATGTGCCTGTGCTTTTGTGCTTGTAAAGCGGTTTGTTTGGTACTTATATTACAGAAACATTTTTTTCATAAATAACAGTTTCATTTTGTTCAAGATTAGAAGGTGTCAAAATGCATTCACAATATATTTATTTCCTGCACATATTTATTGTTCAGATTTAATTTTAACATCTCATGTACAAGATGTTTTCACTGTTTCAGTTTCTTCTGTTTTCACTGTCATCGTATAGGTAATTGCGAAAATAATGAGTACCTATATTGGATGTGGTCAAATAAAGCCAAAGTGTATCTTTCGTTGTCTGATAATACGTTATGGAGAAGTTTAAAAACATTTTTTTCATGTTTGGAAAACATGGAATATTATTTTTACTTTTATATTTATTTAGTTAAATATCGTTTTTTATATATCTATATATATATTTTAAATCATTTGTAAGGATATCGAGAAGGACACTCCTATTTCATCAATTTGGTCTAAGCACCAACTTGTACTTGGGTGGGAGGGATTTTCGAACTAATGTTTTTATTTATTTATCATTATTAAATGCATATCTAATTTTTATAATCTTTTAAAATAAATTAACTTATTGAACACAATGTTTTTGACATGTAAATGTTTTCACTGCACATAGACATCTTCAGGATAAATGGATTGAACTTTTGAGTTCGAGTAATAAATAGCTTTTCTGAAGCAGACTGAACTCGGCCCATGTTCAATGAAGGGTTGGACCTACCAAAATGACGTGGCGAGGGATTATTTTGGGGGTTGTCTTAATCAGTGATATTTGTGCCTAATGACATTGAAACATCAAATAGGCGAAAATTTGCAGTTAAAGTAATTCATGGATTATAAATATGGAACAGTTGAGTGTATTCATATTTGTAACCCCCTTCTAGTCAACAAGAAAAATAACTAAATGAAAAGCTAGAATCTATTTCGACGATGTACAAACTTTTGACAATATGAAGTTGACAACTTTGGCAGCAGTAAAAGCTGATTCCGCAAATGGTCTAACTTTAAAAGACCAACCTGATTTGTCGGACTATTCAGTGAAGTTATTTTTGTATATATAAATTAGAATATTACAAAAAGTACTTGCCTAATTTCCAGAATAAAAAAAGAAAAATGTTTCCTATTATAAGTAGTTTGAAGTAATTTATACTGAAGTTGTAGAAAATATACACTGATAGTTGAAATCTTTAAAATAGCTGTTTTACTAAAGAGTATCATGATAGACTGAAACTTAATTGCATTCATCAAAATCATTTAGAATAGGATCCCTTTACTAATCTGATAGTTAAAAAAGAAGCAGTTCCCAATATAAATTTTATTTTTGGAATCTTTCTAAATTTAATGAGTTAATATTTTTTCTTACAATACTCTTCAAAATTTCACTATAAATTGGGTTTAATCCGGTAAAATGTATTCGTGAACGTAATATGTCTTTTTTTTATTAAAATGATTCTCACCCTTAAGAAGTTATTTTTTCGTAAATCTGTTGTAGTTTTTACCATGTACCCGGCTCAGGTCACATGTTTGGACGGTTTGGCCATATCCCAAAAATTAATACACATTTCAAGCCACTTAATAATATGTATTGTGGTCTAATGTTGCTACTGTTTGTAGTTTGAAATAGTGCAATTTCAAATATACAATAAATTCAATAAGATATTTTATTTGTTTCCCTATATGCAGGGTTTAAGCTATCTATAGCCTAGATAGCTAATAAGCTAATACTATTTGGTTAACTTAATATATAGTTAATTAGCTACATTATTATGTTTGTACCTTTAAGTCTGTTTTGTATATAATTTGTATATCACACCTATGATTTATTAGGTATATGTTAATAAAATAAAAACTTGTAAAAAGGCTACACTTTCATTTAATAGGTACCTTTTTATTTTACATGGGAGACTAACAAATATTTTATTGTCTCATTTAAAATAGCTACATATAATTAGCCACATATACAAGGTGTCCACCTAGTGCGCGTAAGTCCAATATCTGGGTTAATAAAAGAGATAACTTAATTTTTTTTTCTACAGGGTTGTCTAATATCCCGAGCTGCACAAAATGAAAATATATTTACATATTCAGGGTGTTCAGTTTTTCCTGGACAGGTACCAACTTCGTTTTTCTAAATGGAAATATATATTTTTTATTGCTTTTTCGAACTAAACCCTTGATTTTAGTAGGACTTTCATCAGCCTTCCCTATACCTAACTTAAACTGTTTTTGAAATATTGACGGGTGAATATTGACATTTTTGCAACTTTGACACCCTGTAAAATCTAAACGGTTTGAGATCAAGCAAAACGGTTTGCACATTCCTATCTTAACTTTTTATAAGCTATCGTTTGATACTAATTTCAAATGTATCCAGGAATTAAAAATTTTTCGAAAATTTTGAAAATTTTTAATTCTTGGATAAATTTGAAATTAGTATCAAACGATAGCTTATAAAAAGTTAAGATAGGAATGTGCAAACCGTTTTGCTTGATCTCAAACCGTTTAGATTTTACAGGGTGTCAAAGTTGCAAAAATGTCAATATTCACCCGTCAATATTTCAAAAACAGTTTAAGTTAGGTATAGGGAAGGCTGATGAAAGTCCTAGTAAAATCAAGGGTTTAGTTCGAAAAAGCAATAAAAAATATATATTTCCATTTAGAAAAACGAAGTTGGTACCTGTCCAGGAAAAACTGAACACCCTGAATATGTAAATATATTTTCATTTTGTGCAGCTCGGGATATTAGACAACCCTGTAGAAAAAAAAATTAAGTTATCTCTTTTATTAACCCAGATATTGGACTTACGCGCACTAGGTGGACACCCTGTATATAACAGTTATTGCTAGTTTAAATGCTTCTGGTATTGTTTTATTTCCCAATATAACATCATACCTCTAGCACATGCATTCTATTTTTTCATATTTCGATATCTAACAATTACAACATTAAATGTAAATGACACCTATATATTAATCTAAATTATTTTGCAGTGTAAAAGTATGCATGCAAATGTTGAAAGATGAATCTAAAACTCCTTTATTTGACAAAACTGGTAATCCCACATGTATAGTGAGATGTATAAATGATTTGATAGATAAGGGTGTTCGAGGAACTCTCAAGAAAGAATCGGTTGTAGCAGCATTACAAGAATTGGTGGTGAGATTTTAATAATTACATTTATCATACTCATCACATTAGGTTTGGTTCAGCAGCAAATTGGTGACGCCTAGTTTTCAAACTGTTCAATTTTATACAGCTAGAAACGTTCCACTTCAACAAATTTAATACTTTATCTGCCATGACATGAAGTACATTATTGAATATTGCTGCCAGAATCAAATTTCTTTTCACAAGTTGTTCACTCCTAATTGTTTTTTAGTCGTTACATGCAGATGTTCCTTCAATAATATTGGATGTCCTAAATGTAGCAGACGCAGTTTCTTCACAGTCAGATGCTGAAGAGTCTAAAGACAGACAGAATTTCTGTGCAATCGTTAAAGAATGTGAAAAGGTACACATATTATGTTCTTGCACTTTTTTTTTTGTAGAATAGGTTACTTTATTCTGATGTTTATCAAATTCATTTTATTATTTTTTTTTAGTTTTTATCTGACAAATTATTAAAGGAACGATTGGAGATAGATACACTTCAGGAGGTGGGAATATTAAAGAATAGAACTTTCTATTCTAAGTTCATTAAAGTTAAAACTAAGTTGTAGTAAGTATAAAGTCTATAAGTTATTTGTGGTGTAGCTGTATAATTCACTTTAAATTATTCTGGATTAGGTACACCATCTGTAAAATAATAAAAACAGAAAAGCATAAATATTCATAATTAAGATTCAAATTATACTATCAAAGTATATCAAGTACTTTATTATTTTGAATATGATTCTCCTGTTTTATTATTCTATAGATGATGTAACCCCAAAAGAACTTATGAGGAATAATAGTAAGAATAATCTTTACCTCTATTTTGTAATATGCACAGTTGAGACATGTCTTATTATAATACTGTGCTAGATAAAAAAATCATTGGAGACTACTTCCGTTCTGAAAGATAAATACAGAAGTTTTGAAAATGATTTACAGTATATGAGATAGTATAGCTATTTTGGAAGAGAAAAATTTTTCTGGCATTTCCTAATAAAATTTGTTAAATGTTTTTTTAGTTACAAGCAGCGCAAATTTAACTTATTTCGCGAAGAATGTGAAGGTTTTGCAAAACTGGTAACTGAGCTAAACAATGAATTCAATGAAAATACTGATCCTAAAGAGCTAATTGGAATTGTGCAGTCACTAATAGGTAAGTATTTTTTCCAGATATTATCAACAGTGATGTAATCAATGAATTTCAGGTTGCTTCAATTTAGATCCAAACCGCGTTTTAGACGTTATATTGGAAAGTTTTGAAAACAAGCCAAAAGATGCAAATATATTTGTTCCTCTCATCATCTCGTACATGAGTGATCCTAATATTATAAGCGAGGTGTTATCGACAAAATTTTCATTTCTCAAGAACATTGACCAAGAAATACCACAGTCTTTATATATATTAACATCCCAGTTGCTCCAACACAAATTAATACAGTTGGACGATATATATTTTTGGGTGAGTTAAAAAAACATTTTTAATTTCAGCGTTTTGCAAAATAGACATTTTAGTTGACACCGGAAGATAGAGTGATGCTAAAAGAATCTGAGAAAAGCTTGAAAGATGCCAGAGAGTATGTACGAAAATTGCAAATTATATCCATAAATAACAAAGACAAAGAGGATACTCCCGAAGAGCCAGATAATATTATCGATAAATATACTGGAAATCAAAAATTGGGACTCTGCGAAGCACTTTTGTTGATTGGTGACTGGGACACTGCCCAAATACTCATTAAGCGTTTACCTGATCATTATGCCGTGGGGTATGAACCTGTAGCAACAGCTATGTGTGATTTGTTGCATCACATAATAGAACCAGTTTATAAAGAGTAAGACAGATTTTTGTATTTATTTTACTCTATTACTTCTCATCAACTTAAGTCGTAATGTTTACACCATTGGCATTACTTAGTTAATTTTTAAGGTGATAGTTCATTTATAGCCTTAAAAATTGATTAAAATTATCAGGACCATTTACCTTTACTATCACCGTAAACTTGTTATAATTTACAAAACGCGAAACCGGATGAACATGTCAATGGGGTGTTTTCCTATTTTTTTTTTACATCGGCAATGGAAAGTAGTTGGAAAAAGAAGAGATACATATTTCTGGAATTTTAATATTGGGTGTCATTTAAGTCCATAAATTATTTTTTTATTGTGCGCGATATCGATGTGACATCACTAAGCGAAAATTCAAAATTTGCGCCATTTTTTAGTGATTTGTAGGATATTTTCATTTGTGTGGTTGGTGTCACTGAGTGACAACTTTACTTTTGTTTATGTTTGAATTGTTTGGTTAGGGTAAACATCATGGTAAACATGAGATATTGTTTTTAGTTTATATTTTTACCTGTAAATTGTTGTCTCTGCCTGTGACTGATTACAAGTGTATTTCTTAGTAATAGAAAAACATCGTAATTTGTAAAGGTAATTTTTGAATATATTTAATCGACTTTTCAGTAATACTGTTAAGTTAAATACTAACCTTACATTTTTCATCCCTTTTTTATTTCTAAAAGGATCTATAGGATCTTTATCATAAAAGGATCTATAACCGGTAAATTGTCGGACTTAGCCTCTACAAAACCTTGCTCCATGTTTAATAAAAGTTTGCTTCACAAGAAAACAACAATACAACACGTCAAGTTGTCAAGCCAAACACAAACAGGAAATTTCAAATGTCAATTATCGAAATGTCGACTATCGTTTGTCGTCTTTACAAACTGAACTAGCGACATATTATCAGTGTGGCCTCTTTATAGATACATATTCCCTAGTTTTCGCTTAGCGACGTCACGAATATAGAATAAAATTTCAAAATTGAATTAAAAATTTTCTACTGATTCAATCTTAATTTTTATCCTAATAAATATAAAAAAAATATATATATTTTATAAAAATACAGGTTTCCACTTTCATTTCAATTGAATAAAAATACCTAATTATGATACCTTGGTAATATCATTATACTTTGATGTGTGCCCTTACTGAAATAAATAAATAAAATAAATATTTGAATTTTATACGTAAAAGAGAACGTGAAATAGCATTTTAAAATGACTTATTTTCAATTATTTAAGGTTTGGGATCATTAGCCCCAAAATACCCAGGAAGCCGTTATCAGCCCACAGTAGCCCCCTGGCCCCGAAACAAGCTCAGAACTTTTTGGAGCTTAGGGATATCGCCATTCCAATGTTACTGGCTCTTGGTTCTTCTTTACGCTTTGACCCGGTACTTCTGTGTAAAGTCGTAAGGTTAGCCAAGGCAGCTCTTGCCTCATACGGAATAGATAACACGAAATCTCTTCTGCCTATTGGAGATTCGCTCTACTATGATATTTTGTCACTCGCTGATGTGACAATACTTCCAGCTCTGTCTTACTTGGATTGCAACTGTTGTATAGCCGAGGAGGTTTGGACACTCTTGAAGTTATATCCTTACCAAGTGCGGTACTGTTTGTATTCCCGTTGGAAGAACGAGACATATTCTTTATATCCAGATTTACTTAGGAAGAGAGGTGATTCGGAGAAACAAATCAAGAATATAATGAAGCGAGTCAGTAAAGAAAATGTCAAACCTGTTGGGAGACTTATTGGGAAGTTGACACATTGTTCTCCAGGGTTTCTTTTCGACTACGTCCTACTTCAGATTCAGGTGTATAACAACCTGATTAATCCAGTTGTAGATTCACTCAAATATCTCACAAATCTTTCATATGATGTACTCGGTTTCTGTCTGATTGAATGTTTGGCGAATGCAGACAAGAAACGCGTCAAACATGACAGTACCTCAATTTCAACATGGTTACAAAGTTTGTCTAGTTTTTGTGGAGCTGTGTACAAGAAGTATACAATTGAGTTGACGGGATTGTTGCAATATGTTGCTAATCAACTTAAGGCACAGAAAAGGTATGATATATTTATAAGTCCACAATTTTTTTAATGTTTATATTAATCGTTTAAAAGCCAGAGCGTTTCTTAGAAATTTTGGTTTTGACTGTAGTTGTTATTTAATTCATCAATTTTTGTTAAATCATTTTTGTTTCAGTCGCTTATATTTACGTGGTTATATTCACTTTTAACATATTTACATGGTCATGTTTACATATTTTACTAGGCTAGGCTTCGAGACAGTGGCGGCGCATTAACATTAATTGTATGTGTTCTGCTTAGGGTTGTCACATTGGTCGAATTCAATTCCCGGATATTAAGTCTGGTCCGAGCCTCTAAATTTTTAAAATTTAGATCTGCACTAAAATTTATGAGTCCACGAAACACACCAGGGTTGTCCGAATTTTTCTGTCTCGTCGTGTCCGCGAAGTACTAATTCGAAAGCTCCGCAAAATTTTATGCAATCTATGATTCTAGATAATACATAACGATTTTTCGTTACCTGTTCATTGTGTTTCCTTATATTATCCCAATATGCAGAATCTAACTGACTTTTTATGTTTATTTTACCTAATAGGGCCAAGTTAACCTCATTTGACAAATGATTTTTTGTTATTTCATGTCTTGATGCTCTGACTTAAATTACTTAAATCTGTCACGCCGTATATTGTCCATGCTTTATCCCCACCGAAAAGTAAACACGGAAAACAAAAGGGTGCATTTTTTATATTACACTGGCACATCCACACTGTTTTTGTGTATGCATTATTGTTAAATTGTCTTTTGTAACTTTTACTTCGGCTTGTTCCACTAACTTCAATATTTAATTGCGGTGCTGGCCTACCTAATTCTTTTATTTTCAGTTTATCCTCATAAAGCAGAGAACCAAATACAGTTTTTTGTAAAAACGAAACGCTATTCATTTTAGTAACTATAGGTATAATATCCGTGGACGCCTAAACGAAAATATTTACCCGTGCCGCTCACAGAAATAAACGACCACGTACCACGTCCTATTACAAAATATTCCTGAATTTACTGCAGTGGCTGTTGTTGTTGCAGCCACATTAAGACCGTATAATCGTGTACTGGGTCACGTGCCTGATTAGCCAATAAAAACAAAGGACGCATCTAACTGTTCCCTGTACACACATTTTGTATATCAGGTTGCGGTTGCATAATATATTAAGGGGCTAGCTCGCGTCGTATAACCTAGATTTATTTTAGCGCGAGAACATTTGGATTCTTTAAATTGTAAATATTTTGTATTTTGTTGATATTTAATATGCTTAAAAGCTTAAATACATAAAATTTTATGTGTTCTGCAGCTCCGCAGCTCTTATGGTAAAACCGCCACTGCTTCGAGATATTAATCTGCCATTTAAAATGGCCTTTTAAAACATTATATGTATATAATTTAAAAATCTTGTCTCTAGTTTGGATCTCTTAATTTTAAAAGAAGTTGTGCAAAAAATGGCTGGTGTCGATGCAGCTGAAGATTTGACGATAGACCAGTTAAATGCAATGGCTGGTGGAGAGCTTCTCAAAGCAGAGGTAATTTCAACTTCCGCCTGCAAACAAAATTAAAATATTTAATTTATAATTTTTAGGCCGGATACTTCAGTCAGGTTCGAAACACAAAAAAATCTTCTCTTAGACTGAAAGAGTCGATGGCTGAACAAGATTTAGCTGTCGCTTTGTGTTTGTTGATGGCGCAACAGAAATATTGTGTTGTATATAGAGAAACACAAAAAAGCCATCTGAAATTGGTGGGCAAACTTTCCGATCAGTGTCAGGATACGCTGGTGCAGTTTGGAACATTTTTGGGGTCTACTTTATCAGTGGATGAGTATATAAATAAGCTGCCATCTATACAGTGCATGTTGACCGAGTATCACATTCCTAGTGAGGTGGCATTTTTCTTGGCTAGACCCATGTTCAACCATGCTATTAATGTAAGTATATGTTATGTTGCTGAGTGTTAATTTATTTTCAGTTTTATAAAAAATATATAGTGGTTTTTAAAGGACGAATCTAAAATAAATACTGCATTTAAACAAAATTTTAATAATATGACAACTAAATAATGGTAAGTGCCATGATAATAAACGGGATCCCTGAAATGTATTGAATTTTTAAAACATTTTTGATAAAATATTTATTCTTTAAAAAATGTTTCTATGGTTACATTAGGTTGCTCGTGTTATACATTTCAGACATCTTGAATTGTAGTCATTGATTTTCCACTGAATTTTAAAATTATTCATTTTAAATTGTATAACAATACGATAACAATTTTTAGCAAAAATATGACCAGTTAAGAAAAAACGACCCCAATTACAAAAAAATGTCCAGCTCATTGAAGAATCAAAAATACTATGAAGCTGTAGCAGAAGTTATGGAACCAGTGCATAAGTCGTTAGTTCCATTACATTCGCCAAGGACATGGGAGGATATAACGCCTCAGTTCCTTGCAACATTTTGGTCTTTAACTATGTATGATCTTTTCGTACCAGAAGAGACTTACCAACAGGTCGTCAACAAAGTGAAACAGCAATCGTTGGCTGTAATGGATTCAGGTAACAAAGGCAAGAAAGAACAAGAGCGATACCAGACTTTAGTTGAGAAGTTGCAAGATGAAAAGAAAAAACAGAGTGAGCATGTGGACAAGATCATGTATAGGCTAAAACAGGAAAAAGATCAGTGGTTTCTATCGAGGGCTGCTAAAACAGCTAAAAATGAGACCATCACAAGATTTCTTCAACTTTGTTTATTTCCCAGATGTACTTTTACACAAATCGATGCTTTGTATTGTGCGAAGTTTGTTCACATTATACACATGCTCAAGACGCCCAATTTTTCAACCCTGCTTTGCTATGATCGGGTAAGTTCTTTATAGATTAGATTATAATAAAAGAAATACTGGGATTGGCAAAATGCACAATCTGGTCTTTTTTTTTAATGAAAATTTTATGAAAAGGAAATCTTAATTGATTTATTTTGTATTTTTAATGTTTCCAGTTGTTTTGCGATATAACTTACTCAATAACATCCTGCACAGAAAATGAAGCGATGCGGTATGGCAGATTTTTATATGCCATGCTAGAAACCGTGATGAGGTGGCATAAGACGAAAGAAACATTTGAGAAGGAGTGTGCCAACTACCCTGGCTTCGTAACGAAATACAGAGTAAGCAACCAGCATGCAGACAACTTGGATAACGTGGGGTATGAAAATTACCGTCATGTCTGTCATAAGTGGCACTATAAATTGGCCAAGGCAATGGTGACTTGTTTGGAGTCGAAGGATTATGTCCAAATAAGAAACGCTTTGATAATTCTCATTAAAATTATCCTCTACTTCCCAGTACTTATCAAACTCAGTCAGTTCATTGAAAAGAGGATAGAGAAGGTACGGGATGAAGAGAAGAATAATCGACAAGATTTATTCACTCTTTCCAGTAGTTATTTGGGGCTTTTGAAACAAAGGATGACCAGTGGGCATATGATGAAGGAAGGAGACTTCCATATACCCGTTGAAAAAGAAAAGGTGAGTACATTTAACCATTATAATTAATCTGACCGTTAACTAACAAATTAAAGCAATATAATAATTTGGCCTGTGCATCGAGTTGAACACATTTACGTGTAGATCGGTTGGGATTAAGATAAAAGCACTGGGTTTTGTGTGTATATGCAACGCAAATTACTTGTCTAGCTGACAGCTTTATTAATTTAATAACCTTATGTTCGGCCCAATGGGGTATTTTCCTTCAATCGAAATGAAAGTGTATTTCTATAATATATATTTTTTTTTATATTTATTAGGATAAAAATTATTAAGATTGAATTGGTAGAAAATTTTTAATTCAATTTTGAAATTTTATTCTATATTCGTGACGTCACTAAGTGAAAACTAGGGAATATGTATCTATAAAGAGGCCACACTGATAGTGATGTCAAATCCGATTACTTTTATGTAATCGCGATTACTAGGTACTTTCACAGTAAGTAATCGTTACTTTGTACTCGTTACTTTTTACGATTACTGACCTTGATTTCGGGAGAGTATTTCCAGCGAATAGATATTGACGAATTACCTACCTAATATTTATTCCAAATCTTGCGCGAATACGCGAGATTACCGATTACCGACGACCGAGACTGAATCTATCTACGGATGGAAATGAATTGGGAATCGTAGTAATCGTAGGATTTGCCTGCTCGCTGGCTCGCTGGTAGTGTGTTGTGTATTGGTATTGCATAAGGCAAGTAATCGTGTAACGATTACTCTACAGAACAGGTACTCGATTACTACGATTACTAGCAAGTAACGATTATTTAGTAACGAATCATTACAATATTGACATCACTACACACTGATAATATGTGGCTAGATTCAGTTTGTAACGACAGTCGACATTTGACAATTGACATTTGAAATTTCCTGTTTGTGTTTGGCTTGACAACTTGACATGCTGTATTGTTGTTTTCTTGTGAAGTAAACTTTTATTAAACATGGACCATGGAACAATGTCTCATGTTTACCCTAACCAAACAATTCAAACATAAACAATAGTAAAGTTGTCACGCAGTGACACCAACCACACAAATGAAAATATCCTAGAAATCACTTAAAAAAAGACACAAATTTTGAATTTTCGCTTAATGACGTCACATAGATATCGCGCACAATAAAAAAATAATTTATGGACTTAAATGAACCCAATATTAAAATTTCAGAAATACGTATCTCTTCTTTTTCCAACTACTTTCCATTGCCGATGTAAAAAAAAAAATAGAAAACACCCTATGTTTTCTTGCGATTAAATTATCACTTAGCCTATACAAATCGTTTCAACTTAATTACCCTGTATATTTTAACAAGTCAAAAGTCTGTTTCACTTGTAATATGTTTTTTTTTTTTGCAGATACCCAAAAACCACGACAGTAAAAGCGACGCTACTAATAACAAGCACAATGGCGATTTGAAAGGTTGGTTGATAGATTAAATAACTTTATTTGGCATTTGAACTTTTGAATTTTCAGATGAGACGGCTAGGGAAAAGCCGGAAAAGAAACAGCCTCGTCAGTTGGCGGACGACGTCAAACCACCATCAAAAAGTCAAAGTACAAACATCGATTTTAACAGGTAATTTTTTCACATATTTTTAATTTACATAATTTATTAATGTTTTTTGTTTAACAGTTCTAAGGAAAGAATCGAAAAGAATTATAAGGAAGATCCAAAAGAGAAATACAGGACTGAGAAACGTGATGACTTTGACAAGGAACGTGAGAGGGAAAAACGCAGGGAGAGGAAAGAAGAAAAGCTAATTGTCAGTAAAGAAGATAGACATGATAGACAGTATAATAGGGTAAGTGTACTAGCTCTTCAGGTTACTGTTTAAATATACATTTTATGGCACACATTTTATTTTCTTAAACAGTGGAATGCCATATTCAACACATTTTTTAATTTAAATGCTTTAAATATTGCATATTTGAAATTTACATGGCATAAATAATAAAAAAATGCAATCAGAGTGTGCCTTAAACTACGGAACACCCTGTAAAAAATTTAAATTAATATTGTGGGTATTTTGAGGATATAGCGTTAATTCCTGATTTTGATTTTTACTTCAGGATGAGAGGTTCATAGAAATGGTTAGTCCCAAAGAAGATGTACGATATTCCAGTGAGAGACAAGTTGACAGATATTATGATGAACGAGGTGGCCATTACTATAGAGAAGCTAGGGAAGAAAGAGAAGTTGGTTTGGGAGGCAATTCAAATTTGGGAAGGCATAGTCAGGAACCTGAGCCTGATAGAGGTTAGCTAAATTTTTTTTTTTTTGAAAAGAGATTTATAAATGGATTTTTTAAAAGCTGGGAATATTAATATTATTAACATAATTCTATTTTTATATCAAGAATATGATGTGATTTATTAAATAATTCAATCAGTTCTTAGTTTCAATCTATCTGGAATAAATTTATTATATTCATAATTTGTTTAAAGTAAGAGGTAATCCAAAAGGCTTCTCATCACTTGTGACTTTGAATAATTTGTGAGGCAGTGCTTAATCTGCTGAATCACGTCGCCTGCTCCTATTTCTGCTCTGTCGATTCGGCGTAATTTGGGTACATACAGGGGTCTGCAATTCATTTCGTGGTTGCCATAGAGATTCGAGGTTGCACTTTATGGTAGTTACGGCACTACAAAACACAAAACTCATAAAAGTAATCAAAACTCTAAAATTTATACACACAAAGACAAAATAAACGAAGATAATTCAGATAGCATCAAAACAACCATGAAAACACTAGCAGATAGTTTTGACAGCTGTCAGGCTGTCACTAACCTCAAATCAAAACAAACAAATTGGCTACCGTAAACTTATCGTTACGTTCTGCCAATGCCGGTTATTGCGGAAAAGCAGCGAAACAGGGCAATGGAACAGACTAGTATAAGGACCCGGGACCAGGTGACTTGGTCTAGCCGATTATCGGCAGTGCAGTACCCTAACCTCAAAGAACATCTGTAGAACACACAGTGGGGGAATGTTTTACTATATTTGTTGTATTGGGTGTTGAATTTTCATGTTTCACTGGTAAAATTGTAAACTTTGTGATGAATCACTGTTGTATTAAACCAGAAACTTCCACGTAACCTTATCTGCCGTAAAACCTTTAAAATAGATAAAGTTTCTATCAGAAATTGTAAGGTAATTTTTGTTTCAGATGTAAAGAGAAGAAAAGTCGACACACCCTCGAAGGTTAGTATTGGCGTGACGTAACATCGATGCAGATTTCAGGGCTGCACGCCTCTATTTGTGTTCGACATTGGGAGATTGGGCTGAATGTATTTTAATCTACTAAAAAATAATAATATTGAGTGTTATAAACTTTAGTGATTAGTGAAACAAGAGACATTCCAATTAAGCGATGTTGATTCGTCTATTATCCAAAGAAGAAAGCGTGAAGATATCATCGTAAATTTTCATCGTCAATAATAAAAAAAACAACCACGATCTATTATAACGAGTCGTCCAGTTTCCGTCGTTCCATCTGAGAAGTTTTAAAAAAATTTCTATTGAGTTTGAGGAATTAATTTTTAAGTTTCAACCACACATATTATCGATACAAATTTTGAGGTAATTCTTTATACTTTATCAATAAACCTTCGAAATAGCCTAATACTAATGAATTATAAATAAAGCATCTAGAAAAATCAAGAGAAATTTGAAGAGAAGTAAAATGTCCCAGTATATTTCTAAATTTAAGATATTGAGAAAGTCTCTAAAAGACAAACTAAAGAAAAGACCATCGAGTAAGGAGAACACAGATGTTTTATCTAAAATATATGCTTGAAACTGTTTTTTTCACTAAAATCATCCGCAACTTCTACAATTATTGAGAGAGATAGACAATTGGAAAAGCCAAATTTACGTATAAGAGGAAGGAGTACCACTAATATATTATTTGTCATCTATAATTCTATATCGCATGTTAATAACTAACGACAAATTTGAACAAATCTACGTAAGATCTACCTGACATCGAGCCTGACATCTAACATGTTATACAACAAAATACTAAAATTTTCAATTTTATTTGTGATCTATAAATTTTTAACATATCAAAATATATCCACCCTAATTATGTGACGAGATGTAGCTGAGGATTTTCTTTGATCTACTTGAGAACTATTCAGAAAATAAATTGATTGTATGCAAAAGCTGACTTTAAATATTCAAATCGGAGGAGTAGCTGGTCAGCTGAAAAATTCCATCATTTCAAGAAGTATAATAAAGTAATGTTGAGAAGTTTCATCGACAAAACACTTACAAATATGAATATCAGAAAATTTGATAAATACAACAACAATTGAGGAGTAAACAACGAATTTGTAAACCCTAAACAGTCGGGAGACTTCCTAAAGATATTCAACTACTGCCGAAGCAGATGTAATGAAGATTCCAATATTTTTGTCCTACCATCGGCTTCGATGAGGTCAAGATCGAGGAGTGCGGTCCCTGGTCAAGATTTAAATGTGTTTCGTGATACGTGAAAGACTTAGTAGAGACAGTCTCTCAGATCTCAGCCCAATCTTCCGACTTGTAAATATCATTGATGGGAAGGGAAGACCACTAAAGGTAGGTATGTAGATAGATTTAGGGCGTATTTAAATGCAGAAGAACTTTTATCTTGATACGGGTATTATATTCAGGTATTAAAAACGTCTACTGGATTGCTGCAATCAGTTTTATTTTAAATAAAATCATCGTTCTTTTCTGTTTATGATAATCTAATGAAATAATTTATGTGATACTATTACAACAATCACTAAAAAATCTTGTAAAGGCCGTCTCAAAATAACAGCCCCAGAAGTCACTAATGCCAATAATTTTACATTTTAAGACTTGATGAAGGTATTAATTTTTCCTTGTCATCCAGCCATATTTAGATACTCTAATGAAACAACTTCGTAATCATATTATTTAATTGAAATTATTAATGTAGTGTTGGCTGTCATTTTTGAATATGCTCAGGACGACTGCAATTGACTTGGATGTCTATTCTTGAAAGCAATAGAAGGGAGCTCTCGAGGAGCGGTCTCTCATTTGAGCTCCCCGATAGAAAAATGCCAAATTCTTGAAACCTGGAACGCACCGGGGCGTATTCAGGAGGGAGCAAAATCGGGGAACACTTTTTGGGGAATCGGGGAACCATATCCACTTGTTGCACAAGGTCTACTCCCTGAAATTCAAGAATAGACATCCTGGCTTGGTAATTTTTAAAGGTTTCTGCCAAAATGGCAACCTATAATGGCTTGATTTTTTTTTGTATTGTGCGTTAGTTTTTGGTTTGTACTTAGGAAAATGGAAATTATCAGACTACTTGAGGTTATTCAAAACCAGAATCATTTGTGTAAACCATAGAGTGTAAAGAGAAGGAATCCGAACTTAATAGGGTTTGCCTGATAAATACAGGGTGCTTCAAATTCGATGCAATACATGGGGATCTCGGAAACGGTAAGAGATACGAAGTCGGTTAAATGGAGGCAAAGTTGCGTATTCAGGGGGGCAACATAATGGTGAAAAGAGACCAAGGCTAACTTGATTAGTTTTCGAAATATTTTGAAAAAACCGAAAATTTCGATTTTTGTTTTTGTTTTTTTGCGGCCCTATTTGATGAGGTATTCAAAAATAAAGAGCACTTTTCTATAGCAACTTTTTGCCCTTTATCGAATGGTGTTAGCGATTTTTCCGCAAAACGTTTCGTTTCCCGGAAACCAACATCAACTTAATTTTTTTAAATACGGACCTGGAATTTTTTTTCAATTTTTTGGAATCATTTTTGTAACTTGATACACAATTTCTGAATTATGAGGAAATTTAAATAAAATTAAAAAATTCTAGATTGCTGAAAGCCATTTTTAAGTACCGATAGTGCTTGACAACATTGAAATGTGTTTGTCATAAAAACGTTTGCCTAGATAAAACTAAATCTAAGAGGACCACGGGAAATTATTAATGATGGATTTTTCTTAGACAAAACGTTTAAATCTGGTTCCTTTTATGGTGGCATTCTATCAAGTTACAAAAATGCTTCCAAAAAATTGAAAAAAAATTCCAGGTCCGTATTTAAAAAAATTAAGTTGATGTTGGTTTCCGGGAAACGAAACGTTTTTCGGAAAATTCACTAACACCATTCGAAAAAGGGCAAAAAGTTGCTATAGAAAAGTGCTCTTTAAGCCTTGACCTCTTTTCACTATCATGTTGCCCCCCTGAATACGCAACTTTGCCTCAATTTAACCGACTTCGTGTCTCGTACCGTTTCCGAGATCCCCATGTTTTGCATCGAATTTGAAGCACCCTGTATGTACTGAAAAAACATACATGCTTTTGAGTTGTCATATGTTTAAGTGGTGTTGCTATCAGCAAGATCGTTCATCCATTTATTTGATATTGTAACTGTTTCTGTTTAACAATTGACAATTGCCGTTTGCTTTGGCAGTGGTCATGATACAACTACACAGATATGCCAATGCGCATATCGTGACGTCAGTTACGAGGAAAAACAATTGATAAACACGAAAATAATTATATCACTGCCCTTAAGAATTTTCGCATCGCATCGCCATTTTTCCCTCACGAATGACGTCATGCGGAGAACAAACAAAATTTATGAGCATATCTGTGTAGTTGTATCATGGCAGTGGTCATAAAGTACACAGGGCGACAAATTGGGTTAAATTTGTACTAATTTCATGTGTTTATTTTGTTCGTTTATTTGTGACCATTTTCAATTTACATAGTTGGGACTCCTCTTTATACTTCATGGTGTAAACCGTAATCTACTACCAGTTTTCAATGTGGTTTTACGTGAATTTGTATACATAGAGGAGCACGTACACATTTTCTAATGTTGCTTTAAGAGATTGTGAACGGCTTTAGTGTTGTGTTTTTTTTTTTTATATCTTGCGAGAAATACTTACAGAACTACAATAACCTCAAAATATAATAAAACACAACACTAACAAACTACCTATTAAAACGACAACAATAAAAAACTTGAAAAATAACAGATAAATTACTTAAATCAATTAAGACACACCAAAACTTGCAAACTCTTTAGCCGAACATAAAACATAAAGACGTTTGGCAGTTTTCACTTGTCAGGAAAATCAATTTACAAAAATAAACAATTGGCCCAGTATGTGTTACCCATCCCATTAAATGGGGTGAAGCATTAAAACAGGGCAATGGCAATGGACAAACAGACAAACATTTTTGCGGGTAACGTAATTTTGCCGATATTGGTGTAAACAGTCATTTAACAATTTTGACTTTCGGTTAGGTAGAGATGCTTAAAATACAAAACGGCAGTAATTTAGTAAAAGCCAACCTTATCTGAACTGCTCATTGAGCATAAATATCTACAACACAAGATGGCAGCACTTAAATTGCTGTTATCAATAATAAACATTATATTTACTATAACAAAAGCAATGTTTACAGTAGTTTACACAACAGCAGATGTACTGAACTGTAAATGATGACAGCATTGACAACACTGCCAACACTTTTATAAGAAACATTTTTGTATAGATGAATATATAAAATTATGTAAACAATTTATAGAACATTATTAGAATAACTATGCCATTAGAATTGAAATAGGCCATTGAAATATAATTTGAATTTTGAAATTATATTTTAATGTAATAGCTATGCAATATGTTACTCTGATAGTATCAATTCTTATTAAATATTATTATGTAATTGTTTTGATTTAATACTATGACTATGAAGTTATTTCTTTAGCGTAGCTAGTATTGGTAAAAAAGGAAACATAATAACTACTTTAATAAATGTTGCTTACAATAAAAATCAAAATTTTGATATAATTTATTGATTGTCTAAAGCACAGCTTACTATTTGTTATGGTAAGCTGTGTCTAAAGTATGTAGGTATATAATCTTGCCTGTAACATTAAGTACGTCAAACAAAACTTGATACAGTTTTCATAATTAAATTTAAAGGAACATTAGTTAAAATTGTTTTTTAATATCTTGGATACAATTATCCCAATAATAAAATCCAAAGTATTTAAAGCTAACATCGAGGTTCACAAGTTTTTATTTTTTATTATGAAATTTGGCGTAAGATCACTCAAATAGTGCGTTTAACCACCAATAATTATTATTAAGGTTGTGTTCCGATATTATCCGCGACCAACCAGGATTTCGGTTAACCGAAATATTGGTAAACCTGAAAAATGTGTAATAAAGGAACTGGCTGGTTAATCAACATGGATGATGAATTGTTTTTATTGGGATTCATTCAACCTAAATACCTTCATATTCCGTGCTTAACTATTACTCTAGTCTCCAGTCAAAAAATAAATGAAACGGCAGATAATTTGGTATATTATAGTAAGATATAAGTGGCTTATAAGTAGATATAGGTGTAGCTTTCAGTCGACTTGGTCAAGTGGACTACAGAATACAATACAGAAAAGTAGAATTTATAAATATTTATTATAACTCTTAACGCAAGAACACCACCCCATCTGCCTTCACCATCTAAACAAAATATAATTAAAATCGTTGAGAGAATTGATTTTTCTTCTCTCAACGCTAAAACCTAACCTGCTAACTCTTCGGATGACCAATGCACCGCTCTCAGAGCACGGTCAATATTTTGACGTTTGGTTAACCTTTTTCAGGTGACCACAGTTCCAAAATTAAACAATTTTCAGGAATTTTTATTTAATGGAACGCTTAACCGGGATTTTGGTTAACCAAGTTTAATATCGGAACACAACCTAATTTTGATTAATAATAATAATATTACAGAAAACTTTTAACAAAAGAAACGGTGAGGCTGATTTACTTGCTGTATGGCAGATGGACAGCTGTTGACAAATAATAGAAAGATTGGTGGTACTAGCACTGATCGCTGAGGTACTCCAAGTCAATATTTATAATACAGATATGGCTTTCATAGGTACCTATATTTTAAAAATGGAACCTCTTCTTGGAATCTAAAAAATATGCAGGGTGTAGAATATTAAGTTATTAGATGATATAAAAAATAATTATTTCATATATTTGTCACCATAAAAACTTTTTTATTAGAAAGTAAAGTGAGCCGAGTGAGAATATTTTAATAGTTGTGTAAAATTATTGTGGTGGTATTAAAAAGAGGAAATACGGAAAAGCGAAAATGTTTTATATAAAATAACCTTTTAACATTCATGATAACGTACTGTACTGATGTCTAACTTTAAACATATTTGAAGCATTAATTCATATAATAATTATAATTTAATATGAATTAATGTAAATAACTGTCAAATTAGTTTTGTTCTGCTGAATGTATAAATGTTGTATTTAGTAAATAATGAATTTGTTTTTAGTAATAGAGATTAACTTGTTTAAAATTTATATATGAACCAAAATACCACTGTGGCACATATAACACATATTTATGCGGTAACAATTAGTTGGTATGTTATGGCATAATTATATTTACTTAAATAATGCACAAGTGGCACATATTTAATTATTTGCCAAGGTGTATACATAGTTTTAATTTAAAACTTGTCTCCGAATACTAGTGTAGTCGAATCAGAGTAATGATGAAAGATGTTATTGAATCCATTGTTATACAAATTTGTATTACTTATTGTTTCAAATATTTGATACAGTTTCAAATTTTTGAGACCATTGGATATTTTTTAATTTTTCTAGGACACTATAGATATTTATTGAGATTACACGGTACCACAGTATAAAGGAGCATTATACTGTAGTAGGTTATATTAATTATTATAAAACAGTACAGAAATGATGTGACTTCTGAAAATTAAATGTTGTTGCAAAATACTGTAATAAGACTCGTTTCTTGAGATTTTTTCTTACACACATTTGCAATCTAACATTTAGAACATTCTAAAAAATGCTCAGTTTTGAAATGAATTATTTTTGTACCTGTGTATGCGCAAATATTCTCTTAACTTAAGTAATATTCGTTTGAAAATATTGGGTTGCTTACAACAACAATTATTGTTCGCCTTAGAGTCGTAAATTATGTAAATAATTGTTATAAAGCATGTGTTGTGCCAATATACTCAGATAGGATGTGGCGCAGCGCAACTTAGTCCCCCCTAGCATCTAATACCAAACCAATGGTTGTCTGCAGAGTTCCAAACATGAAGAACGGAAACCACTGGATTTCTTTGCCGAGAAACCAGATAAGAAGGAACGTACCAACAAATTGAAAGAGAAAAGAGAAAAACTGAGTGAGGAGGAGAAGGAGTTAAGGAAAGAAAGGAAGCTTGGTAGAAAGCGGGTAAGTTTGATTTATTTGTATATAATCATGCTTTGTTGTTTAGATACTCTTTCCGTTGGTAGAAATTGATAGTATTGTAGATAGATAGATAGATATAAACAGCACAAAAATGCTTCTGCATTTTGACATAAGTACATAATATAATATGTAATTTTCAAATATATATGTATATAATTAATAGGTTTATAAAAATTTGCATGAGACTATAAAAAGTGTGTAGTGGATTTGGAGAGTAAAGGTGAATAGAAAAAGCTAGTTATTACACTGTATTTGGCAGTTTTAAAATTGATGACCTAAAATAGGGGTTTTAGTTGAAAATCGGAATGGGGTGAAAGTAGTTGGAAAAAGAAGAGATACATATTTCTGGAATTTTAATATTGGGTTCATTTAAGTCCTTCAATTATTTTTTTATTGTGCGCGATATCTATGTGACGTCACTAAGCAAAAATTCAAAATTTGCGCCATTTTTTAGTGATTTTTAGGATATTTTCATTTGTGTGGTTGGTGTCACTGCGTGACAACTTTATTTTTGTTTATATTTGACTTGTTTGGTTAGGGTAACCATCATGGTAAACATGAGACATTGTTTTTAGTTTATATTTTTACCTGTGAATTGTTGTTTCTGCCTGTGACTGATTACAAGTGTCTTTATTAGTAATAGAAAAACATCGTAATTTGTAAAGGTAAATTTTGAATATATTTAATCAACTTTGCAGTAATACTGTTAAGTTAAATACTAACCTTACATTTTTCATCCCTTTTATTTCTGAAAGGATCTATAGGATCTTTATAATAAAAGGATCTATAACCGGTAAATTGTCGGACTTGGCCTCTACAAAACCTTGCTCCACGTTTAATAAAAGTTTACTTGCAACATTATTGAAATGTCGACTGTCGTTTCTCGTCGTTACAAACTGAAACTAGCCACATATTATCAGTGTGGCCTCTTTATAGATACATATTCCCTAGTTTTCGCTTAGTGACGTCACGAATATAGAATAAAATTTGAAAATTGAATTAAAAATTTTCTACCGATTCAATCTTAATAATTTTTTTATCATTAAGTTGAAGGGCTCTCACTCACATATTGTAATTAGGGCAGAAACTGGAAACTTATTACACTATACATTATGCAATATTACACACAATTTTGGTAATTTTTATAACTGTGTTTAATAAAGTTGTTCAGTGTTCACTTTGATAGTAATAGTTCTCTGGTGGAGCAAGATAGTTCCGACGGCAGTTATTTACCCCAAAGATAAAACTTGTTTATTTAATATTAACAACACATAATACCTATACTATAACTGAAATATAGTTAATTATGAAATTTGAACTTGACAAATACCCACAAAATGGGAAATAATTTCTCAGTAATTTATCACTGAATGAGAAATGGTAAACTTTTAAGTATGCATAAAATATTATGAGAAACTAGCTGCAGACAACCCGCTTTGCTGGTTGAAATTGATAATTACACACACAGTCGACCACTTTCAACCTCTGTATCTCCCACATCACCATAGCTACCGACATGCAACCACCATAGTGCATGATGGGTAGTCTGCGCTGGGTAGTTAGACGGACACGCACGTCTAATATTTTGGTATTACATATTTTATTTGTAATTTTTGTTAATAAATGTATGTTTTTAAATTAGTTTCATTAGTTTTCCTTTTTAATTTATTTTTGCATTATATTTCTTGATCTGTTCTTTAAATTATTCTCTATTGTTACAGGACCGACTTGATGAGGCTGTACAGCAAGAACTAAAGCGGAGACGTGAAGAAGAAAAAGGTAGATTTATGTGCATGTGAAATCAACAAAATATTTATACAGTTTATTTTAGTTGCAAAACTTCTTTCGCAAAATGGAGAACTATTAGAACCACCCCTACATACAAGGGAGAAACATCATCGATCAAGAGTAAGTTGTTATCTACAGTATATGTAGCCTTCACGAGCCCTTGAATATTATTTTTTAACAAATTCTGAAACTTCAACATATAAATTTCTGGTTGGAAAACTTCTATCAGCATTTTAATTTTCTATTATTAATTGTTTCTTTAGTTTTAAATCTTAATTAGTTCACGGTTGGAAAATTCACTTTGAAGGCTGTTTTTCCTACTTATATAGTTATTCCTATACATAAAGGATAGTTTGACTTATAAAACAATTGTTTCTGATGAACATTTTTTTAAAACTACCACTTTTTTAGGAATTATCACCATATCCAAGAGAACGTTCCCATGAAAAGTCAGAGCCTAGAGATAAACAATATCCTTTCTATAAACACATTTTTAATTCTTATTATTGATTTCATATAATTTTTAATAACTTGAGTTTTTAATTTATATTTTATTTTTATAATTTATTATTTACATTCAAAATTTATTTTTTAAATCTGAATATTATCAGTATTACAAATTTTGATGAATCTTCCTTCTAATAGATATATAGTTATAAAGAGTAAATAAATTAAAAAAGATGTTTTCACGTAATTTTACTATATATTTGTTGAATTAAGGTTCTCATGATTTTATATATATTTCCTTAATAATAGTTACTAGGAGGAGTTCGGAAAACAAAAGGAGATAACCTACGTCGCAACAAAGAACGTTACAAAAAGTAGAACATACATTAAGTTGTCAATGATCTTGTAAGAGAAGTTATATTAAGAGGTATATTAAAATGTGTAATTTTATATGTGATCCAATTATTACGTTAAACTTAATAAATCAAGTTAGTATTGACATTTGGTTTGTTATTATAATTCAGTGACAGAAAAATGGCTAAAGTATAAGAAGTAGAATATGTAATCACTGGATTTCCCAGGGAATAATATTCTTTTACCTGATACATAATCTACATTGATATTTTTGTTAACTAAAAATTTTAAATAAAGATTTTTATTTACCTTTACTTGTTTTTATGTTCCTAATAAATAGATAGCAGGTGCCCCATAGTAGATTATATTATACATTATACAGGGTTATTCAGAACTGATCCATAATAAAATTTGGGGATGTTCAACATACATGTACAAATGTGGTAGTGCAAAAAAAAATTTTTTTGCGGGGTCTTGAAACTATTTAAAAATTTTTCATTGCACGCCGCTGGATACTGGTCCACTGTAATGGAGTGACCTTGGAACTGACAATGCAAACTGGCTAGCACGAAAAAAACTTCGGAAGATCTGAGATTATACTGACACCCGGCGCAAAAAAGATTTGCAGCGTTTTTACTTTAAAATAAACTGAAAGATAGATAGATGTGACCAAAGTGACGTGTTTTTAAAATGAATAAAATTTTGTTACACTAATTTTGAAGAATTGCGCTACTTGATTACTCGGTATTATAAACATGAAATTTATAAAAAAATTGCACATACCTTGTTACAAAAGTTGTTTGAAAAACGGTGTTGGAAGTGATTTCGTTGAATTGTGTGCGAATTTTCGAGTGCCCAAACGTGTGTATTGTGAATGTTGTGTATTCCATTTCGAGTAAACAAAGCTTCATCTGTAACTAGTACATCAGGGATTTTCAGCATTTTGCTGCAACAACCACTCACAAAACCTAACTTGTAATAATTGATAATCCACTGGTAACAGTCCATTAACTCAGCATTACTGTACACATGAGCCATTTTGAAAATTTTACAGTTTAACACTCCTAAGATAAATAAAACACCCGCGAGAGCGACACACATAGACTGACGACTCATAGACAATAGAGATATTATCCCCACTCCAACTTTATTCGGTCGGTTTTAACCAGGCGTTCCAGATAAAAACGTGTTTACTTTTTTTATCACATTCTTAGGAATGTGGTAGAAAAGTATCAGATGTGTTGAAGTACAGTTGCCCAGCTATGTAGTCCTTTTTAATGGCATAACTTTAATCATTGTTTACAGGAAATCCTAAGCCTTTTATTATAAATTTTTTTGGTGATATCGATTTCTTATTTAAGGATGCACATATCCTCAAAGTTTTAGAGATAAGTTCTGAATAAGGCTGTATAACAAAACTATAATTTAAAAAATAGTTATTTGTTTAACTAGTACAAAAAATACACGTTTTCGGGACGAGGAATTTTACGAGTCTCGAAAACGTATTTTTTGTACGAGTTTAACATAATATTTTTTTCCAACCACTTCTAATTAGCATCTCCAGTTTACCGATTCATCGTAGTCACTATCTGTTTCTATTTTTCTATTTAATTAAACTTCAATATATTATGTGACATGCAATGTCAATGTCAAATTACTTTTCGGTACTGTACAACTGTACAATAATCTCTTTTGTACAGTTGCTATGGCGATCTCAAACAGTCCCGAAATGGCCCTCTTTTTATACAATTAGTATATTTTCCAACAAGAGATGAAAATACAGTTTTTTTCGTGAGATGAGAAGTTGCCCACGAGCGAAGCGAGTTGGGCAATCTCATCGAACGAAAAAAACTGTATTTCATCTCGAGTTTGAAATGTAATTTTTTCTACTGACATAAAGTATTAGATTAAGGGCCTGTACTTTGTGTCTGGATTAAATTGTTACAATTTAAGTTTTATTTGTTTGTGTAGTCGTTGCTATGGTACTGGCAACATGAATATGCAGACGAAAATATTTTCATCTCTAGAGAGCGAAAGTGGCACTTTCACATAGAGTAGACTGTGGAAAAAGTGCAGTTTTCATATGTCAGTAGAAAAAATAATTTTTATCCTACACTGTCAGAAAATCATATTTTCGTGAGCCTTTAGCGGCGCGAAAGTAGGCTTTTTCACGGCTATGCGTGAAATTTTTTTAACTTTTCTTTCAATAGGTTGCGCCTCCATTATCTGTCATCGTAGCGTCATTTAATTTCGCATTATAAAGTAATTTTAAGTGAACACATCATTATTGTTACCATTAATTATTAAACATTGGATGAGACAAGTATCCCGGAGACATTTCAAGCTTCTGAAAGTGATGAAAGCATGGATAAGAAACTGTATGGAAACTTCACTTGTCAGAAAACCTCCCGAAGTGACATATCATCAAGAATATCATGATTTAATTTCAACAACAGTTTTAGAACAAGCCCGGTTATTGAGTTTATGTGAATAAGGTATTGCCTTTGCTGATTACACTATTCATAATCCTGTATTTAATATCAATATTTCAAAGAACTATTTTTTTTTGTAAATTATTTATTGTTATAAAAAACTTTTGAAGTTTATGATTTTTTTCTTATGTAGGATAAAAAATGTTGTGTGCACCACGGCGGGAAAGTGGTTTTCCGGGCTTCCAGAAGTGGCTAGGCTCAGCTTCGCCTCGCCTGTCCATTTCTTCTGTCAGCCCGGAAAACGTTCACTTTCCCGCCTAGGTACACAAAGTACTATTAATGTTATAATGTCTTATTCGTATAGTTGGAAAAAAAAAATAATTTGTTCTTCTACTAAGTAAATGAATGTAAAATATTATTGTAAATTCTCATTTGTAACCAAAAGCGACTGAAGGGTTTTAGAGTACAATGAGTTGCTCAAAAACTATTTGGAATCGTAATTAATCTTTGTTGAAATCCAAAGGTGCATAGACAATTTCACCCAGGTTCATAATATCGACATTTTTCAAAAATTTTGGTATGAATGGACTATTATGAATCTAATAATTAGATTCCTAATAATAGTGCATTCCTAAAAAATCCCCTATAGTGTTATTAGGGGTACCCACAGAATTAGTCTTATTTCTGTGGGTACACCATATTTCTCATTTAATGGTGGTGAGGTTATATTTTAGGTGTAAATAAAGATATATTTATAAAAAAGTTCATTTTATTCTTGCCAACCTTAAGTAACAATTTCATATATATCTGTTACATACACAACATGACAAATATACAAATAAATTCATATAGATTTCTCTCACAAAACATATAAAATTAAAAACAGCCTCGATAATTTCAACAAAAATTGATCCCTTATTTCTTAAATACAGATTTTTGTTTTAAATCTGTGATCCTCTTCTGCTACTCAACACCGGAGACATCTGCAAACTGTTTGTATGTGTGGAATTGGCTTGTCCGCCTTCTTCAGGTGGAGTGTGCACTAATACACTCACACTGTTTTCCTGGTTGTTGATTGGGCTAATACCATTGACGTTGTGATCATTTTTTTCTTCCGCTATTTTTGGCAGAAGGCTCAAGGGTTTAACCATGGCTGGGGAAATTGGAGGACTAGAATTGGACATATCATCTGGAGTGGAAGGAGCATTTACTTGTAGTAAGGTATTTGTGGAAATACTACCATCAGCATGTGGTTCCGGCGAACTTGGCTGATTCTTCTTTCGACTTTCGGGGTCCACCATTCTGAAAGATTCTAGAAATTCGTTCAGGTCTACGAGGCCATCTTTATTTAAATCCATCAATCGACAAATCTCTTCCAGTTGCTCATAAGTCATTTCACAGGGCATGTGTTTCTTTATCAGATTGCAAGCGTCTGAGAACTCGTCTAGGCTTATATAACCTGTGAAAATAAATTGGTAATATTTAGGTAGATCAAGAACAAAATTTAGTTAAAGGGAAATTGCATAATTGAATATCGCTTCATTAAAAAACTAATGTTTTTTGTATTCTTATTTTTAGAGAGTGCACAATGAAACGAATTTCAATTTGTGAAATTTTTTAATAAAACTATAAATATCTCATGCTTCACAGCTCATGAAGTAAAAAAGTGAATTTTGTTATACATATTTCTTACCCGAATTATCTTTATCTATAATCCTGAATATGGCTTCCAAACTTGATTTATTCCTATAAAGAGTTTCCACTACTGTAGTTGCACCTTGGACAGACTACAAAATACAAACAGTTTTCGTCAAATTTTTAACTATTACTACAATATGATGATATATATGGGTTACTGTATTTATAACACAACTTTGTATCTGTAATTTGTAGAAATAGACAAGTTCTTTAAAAAGATGAGGTTATAATAGTGTTCTCTCACAAATAAGTTGATATAGGGTTTGATGCGTCCATCTCTAACAGTAAGGTAGATATAGCCAAAAGGATGTACTAAAATATAATATGTTAAACAGGGCACATCTGTTCGTTGCTGTGCTACAGAAGCTACAAACTCTTTGTTCAACAAATTTCCCTAATGGCATATTCTTCTAACATATCTCCTTTATTATTAGAGACATACATTCAATCCATATAGGTATGACTGTATTTGTAAAAGAATGCTTTAAACCAATTATGGAAAAATATGCAGTTTGTTTTACATAACACTATCCACATATCATATACATATCTGTCTGATAGAAACAGAGGTAATAAAATATGCCCATTATTTTGAATAGCAACATGACATATGGCCAAAATAAAAATTTTAGCTACATGTCTAAATTAGTTTCAGTTATGTCTATTATTAATTCATTGCACACCGAATACTTCATATATATAAAAAATATCTGCTTCTGACATGAGTTATCTAATTGGAAGAATGATAAATACCTACTTATAAACTTACATTGAGCTTATCACTTTTAATGTCGAATGTTGTCTGATATTTCACTTTGTTGGTCTCAGGATCTATAGAAACTAATTTGTCTTTAAGCATCCGCCATGGAATCTGCAACCCTGTAGCTTTTTCTAACGCGACACACCATTCAGCAACTGATATACAACCTGCAAATAAAAAAAATTAAGCTGATGTTTCGGAGTAAAAACTATACAGAGTTGAGTACCTACCTAGTAAAAAATGTATACAATTTATACTACCATTCTTTGCTCCGAGATATTAATACAACAATAAAGTAACTTGAATCTATTTCTAGCATATTTATGCAACAATAAAATTTAAAAAGACTTAGTTACATATGCATAAAATATACATATACTTTGGTGATTAATACTAGAGACTGATTTTAGTACCTACATAAAATAAAAACTCCATTTATTGTACTTTAATTGAAATAAGTAGATTACCTGTATTTTCTGGATCAGCAGCAGCAAATGCCTCCTCAATCTTCCTTTTGTTGGTCATGATTTGCATCTTGAGTTCTTTTGCTGCTCCGGATTCCACCAGTCCCATTCTCTGGTAAAAGTTGAGCTTCCTCTTGCCAGAATTGGCCATGTACTGGACGTAATGAGTATCTAGTTCTGGTCCTACCAATTTCAAGTAGGCGCCATTGTTCGAGCCTACTTCGTAGTAGTTTGAAGCGGAGAATATCGTGATCACCTGGAAAGCTTTCTAACATACAGAAGCTGATAGAAATTCTGATTTGATTTTTAAAAATATGGTTGATATATTTTAATAGACACCATATGTAGGGTATGTCTATTTTGAAAATTGAAATGGAAACCTACATGTCTTCATGTTTTATACCAAAGTTTTCATTCATGTTCCTACTGATGTGTTATATTGTAGTAAAAAAAAAATAAATAAAAGTTCGAATTGTTGACGACTAACAAACATGACTGTTGAGTTCAAACTTTAAACTTCTTATTCACGGAATTAAATAACATATTTTGAACTATGGAAAATAGGAAAGGAATATTTACTCTATTATTATGGCACACTTCATAGCCGTCGGGTTTACATTCATGAGATCTTATTATATACAGTAGGCGGTTTTCCTCCAAAAATTTTTTTGTGACATCTGGTCCGAAATAAGTTCCAGCTCCTCTTAAAGTGTTTGGTACGCATCCTTTAGTATCTTGAGGATCCGACCACAATATATCAAACACCTGCAACAAATATTGACGGTATATGCAAGTCTAGGAATTGTGAATGGTGGTAGATTAAAGCCTTTTATTGACATATGGGATATAAGAGACATGCTTGAGGCAAATACTTTTTTAATTCAAGGATTAAACCAACATAGTGGCCAAAACAATGCAAAAGATCGACTAAGAATTAAAAAAATATGCTATTAGATACTTTTCTTTATATATTAATTGACTGGATAGAGTCCTCTATATGGCAAAGGATCGGTTCTTACCTGTTTCCATTCCACTTTGTTAATCGTTTCCGCCCCTGGAGCTGTGCTGCTGTCACTAAGCGGTGGGCGTAATAGTGAGACGTACTGAAATGTAGATAAGAGAAGACAACCAGTAAATAATTTCATTAAAGATTCTTGTAGGCACTAATTAATATCATAAGATGTAGATACATATATATATAATCTGAGAATCTGAGCCGTCGTAGCGCTTCACTGAACCGTAGCAATAGTTTAGGTATAAATAGGATACAGTGTTAGTAAAGGTTTAGTTTTAATCAACTTCAGATGATGCCAACTTGGTTGGCAAAATGCGCGATGAGTGCAGTATAGTGTTTTGGTGTCACGTGGAAAACTACGTCAGTGTTATCTTCACACCAACGGTTCCAACCCCCTCCAAGATAGATATATGAAGATATAAAAAACTATTATTCTGTCAATCCGATGAGATTAACTTTATATGTAGGTATTTGAATAACATCAGCGGCTCTTCTCTGATAGGATTGTTTTGATCTCCAAACTTTGTAGGTTTAACGAAATATTTTTAATAATATTAATTTATTATATTATATAATATTTTAGAATCTGGCTTCAAACTACAAAATGTAATTTTTCTATTCACTTTCTTTAGTTTAGTTTAGTAGAAACATCTTTAGTTTCAGTTTCGCTAAAAAGACAAAAATTATTTGAAATCATATTTAATATTTAAGCAAATATACCTACTTAGGTACCAACTGAGATCATACATTAATGGATGAACTTGTTCAGGGAATATCTACAGCACGAAAAAGTACACTGTTTTTTTCATTCTTTGATTATCCTATACTTACTATAATTGTGCTTGGATATGATTGGGATAATTTTAGATTATTCAAAGTGATTAAAAAAAATTTTATCACGATTTTTATTCACAATACCTTTCACACACTCATTTGAGGTAAAAGTTATGTAAAGTAATGTAATGTACTCTCTGATGTACCTATATCTATCTATATTTTAAAAAATAGGCGTCAGCAAAAAGGCCAGGAACTGTTGTAACAGGAGAGTTGGAATGATCCCAAGAAAGAAACTAAATAATTTACCTTAGGAAAGGTAATAATAATTAAGATAAAATTATAATTATCTAAAAATTAAAACTATCAGCACGTTTATTTTAAAAAATAATTGCATCGTAGAAGAAGAAGAAAATTAATTATAGATGTACAACCATAGATAAAGACATATTTTTGTTTATCTATGTGTATAACCTATAACGAACCCTTTGATTTTGATTTTGTCAAATAAAAGAGAAGAAGAAAAATGTAGTCCATTCATTGTTTTAGGTTAAGGTTAATGACCTTCGTGAAATAAGAGGGAGGAGCTACAATAAGGTGAATAACCTCAGTTTTTAAATAACAAGGGGAAAATGGATTGTATAATTTCTTTTAGTCTTTAGTGAAGTGAAACATATATATTATACCAAAGTTTTCAACTGCTTATGAATTAAAAACAGATTCTTAAATTTTTTGACAACATTAGATACCTACCTACACTTTTCAGAAATAGTTATTTTATACAATGAATACGTTTTATCCTTGTACCTATATGGTTTTATCTTTATCCATTTTTGTAGTACAAGGGTAAAATTCTTCAGAGGAAAAATATAAAGTGGGTACCTATGTGTATTGTGTATACCTACCTACATTTGCGTTTACTGCCTCGTTCGTTACGGAATATAACAGTGACAGATGCATGAAAGTGTGGACGCAAATTAATTCAACTCGATTGATAAAGTGAATAAATAGATAATATAATACCATAGACAAACCTACCACTCTATGATAATACTGAACGTTTTTCCCTTCCGAACTTCTAGCCCATCTCTCTAATAACTAAGGATAAGTCTGTGACTATAGGAGGTTTCCCAGATTCTTTAATCCTGCAATAAGTAGTAAGTAGCGGTTAAGGTTCACCAAATGATATTATTCTTGGGCTCTTATGTGGCCTACAGAACCAAAAATATAACGTCCCTCTCCCACAGAAGTCTGCAACTCTCTAGCTAGGTAATCCTTAGAATGAGGGGCTATATTGTAGTTGTCGATAAACTTTTAAGATAAGGTTATTATTTCAAATATCTATGATAATTCTATATTCGATGATGCTTATATTATCACTAACTTCCTAGATAGCACAAAATGATTCGAAGAATAGTTTCTCAATATTCTTTTCGAAGATTCGAATATACTGAGATCATACATTAATGGATGAAGTTGTTCATCAGTTGATTTTTTATTGATTAAACTGCTTAACAAACCTATTGTTAGACGAAGCAAGCCCATGAATAGTAGGTATACCTACATGTTTCATTAGGAATTGCTTATGAAAAACGCCAGGCGAATATTCTTATATTATTTATTAAAAAATGTAATTTATTTGAATATTCCCGTAATATTTTGTGCAGATTATTTTATTAATATGTTAAAACGAACGTTCTATGGATAGTCTTCAAAGTGAAAGATATTCATGTAAGTACCTAATTGATTAAGTTGTGCTATGTAGGTTGTTGGGATATTGCACAGATGTACAACGTATTTATTTGGTAGGACATTTACACACATATTTAATTGTTAACATCTAATTAAATAATTTAATTTATTTATTCATTCCTCCATACACTATAGCGACTGAAATGGTACTTGCATAACTTAAAACTACTTAAATTTAAAATAACATATGAAAACACAATAAATAAAGAGAGGCATAGTTATAATATAATAATTAATTAATTCGTAATTAATTAATAAATTATTCATTATTAAATAATTAATTAATTAATAAAATAACTAGGTAATATAAAACATACCAGTTTTGTTTAATTTTTTGGCACATACAACTAATTCTACAGCAACTAGTACCTACTGGTAAATTAATACAAAACATTATTTTTAAATACTACTTGATTTTTCAAGCAACTGAAGAATTATAAAATCTGTAATATATAGGGTAATTGATTAGAACCGTTGCATTTAAGTGGCCCTTACAGCACTTAAATACAATATTTTCAACATATGCGCATTTTTAATGAAATGGAAGTGTAGTTGTCCTGAAAATATTTTCTTTAAATAGGAAAGGGCCACTATGTTTATGCATGTCCAGAGCAGCTTCAGTCAATCACCCTGTATACCTATTATACTTGTACCAACCTTTCCTCTATCCAAGCTTCTAATCATTTCCAAATCTGTGCTATCTGATATGCCTCCGTGGACGATGAGGACCTTGTTATTGACTATCGTTCCTAAAGGCAGATACCTGTATACTCCTTCAATGAGCCTTAGAAGTTTCTCCGAGTTTTTCTGGAATTAACATATTTAGAACATTAATTTAGTAACAAATATATCATGTTATAATTGGTATATATATGTGCAGTTGTATTATGGTCATTAATATGCAATTTAATAGGTAACTTAATTAATGTTGTATTAAGAGCTCAAACTTGGTCATAACCGACTGAGAGATAACGTATAAACGAGCCCCTAACGGGCTCTTTAGAAATCGGAAATGCGTTGCGCTTGAAATAATATACACAATTCAACATCTACAATCTCAGATATTGAGGGATATCAAAGAAGGGTCCCAGTCAAGAAGGGATATCAAGCAAAAACTGGATTAAGTGGCATCGGACTACTTATTTGTGTGTTTTGTATTAGAAAGAAGCTCGATGGAAATTGTTTTACCTTTTAGTTTATTATTTGACAGCCTGAATAAACTTCATTTATATTTTTGTTTTCAAATGGTACGTCATCTTCAGTTATCTCCTATCAATACTATCATTATTTCCGATACGTAGAATCCAATTCACACTTTTGTTAACGAAATGAATTTTCTCCGGCGTGATATTCAGGACGTTAATTTAATACTTCATTTCTTGTAAATATTGTGAGAGTGAGAATAATCAATATGAACGTAGACCTTTAGGATTAAGGATAAAGGAGGAGAACTTTAAACAGCTAGGCAGGGCAGGGTAAAATAAATCTTTTTATTTTTATAGACTTCGGTAACTAATTACATCAACAATGTTTATTATGATCTCAATTAAATAAGTTTTAAGGGGGTTCTTTATACTATTAGAAATATGTGGCGAAACTTGCAAATAGCTAGTTACGAAAAACGGTAATTAATACTATCTAACTGAAATGAAAAAAAAAAAAATACTTTCTGTTTGAATTAAAATATTTCCTCTGTTTGAAACGGAAACACTTTGGTACCTACATTAATTTATAAATTATTTTAATTGTTACATTTTACGTTCTTATTATCTGCCAAAATGATCTCTTAGGTATATCAAAAAAGTTATTAAGGTTGTGAAAACCCTTATAGATGCAAAGCTGTTTATAAATAGTGACAGATATCAATGTAACCACCCTAGTATACTCGTCATTATTTTAAAACAATGTAAAATACAATACAAACAACACCTATTAAACAATTATGTTTATATCTCAAGGAAAACCATAGTTATAATACACGAAACACGAACAAAAATTCACTTTCTAGATTGAGATGTTTTCATGACATTTGTATACGTTATATTTTTATGAAAGTAGGTACTTATACTATACAATATGGTAATAGTATGGTACCCTATTCAGATGGGTATATTTGGAGATATTATCTATAATAAAAAGAAATACCAGTCCAAAAATCCAGAGGCAAAATTACTTTACTCAGGAAAAATATGTAATACCATAAGACACCTAAAATAAAAGTGGTAGATATCTACTTATGTGTTGGCACTTCTCATCAGAAACGACTACTTACATTACATCTGAAGAGAGATATCGTCCACTAACAAAGTTTCGACAGGCCGTATAGAGTTATCATCCCAAAGGAGACAAAACATCAAGGAAGGATTTCAACAATGTTAAGGCGAAGAATAAAAGTTTGTAAATACCAGACGGGTTGAACCTTTCAAATTGGAGAATAACTGGAGAAAGTTTTTCAGCAACTTGTAATTACTTAATTGCCGAGGAAAAATTAATTTAATAAAGTATATCTACTATATCACAGCTTTTACTGGCTTTTCTATCAGTCTTGAAATATGAATGGTGCGACGATAATGAGGAGTCAGAAGATCCCATTTCATTAATTAATATCTATACCTACGTAGTTAGAGGCTGAAAAAATGTCGTTCTTGTAATTAAGTTTTTTGGAATTGGTATTATTTCATTCAGTGGACTCCACAGATATATTTATACAAGTAGATACTCGTGTACATTTAGGTACATACGAGTACAAAACAATTTACAGTAAGTAAATTCGCATTTTTAACAATAACCCCAAATTTAGTAACGAGTACTTGGTAGATCTTTAACTTTCCAAAACTACTGCAAGATGATAAATATATAGTGTCCGCTATAATTCGTATAGTGAATGTTATAGCCTAGAAGAAATATTGGAAAATAGATAATTCCACCATGGTGTTTGGTGAACTACGAGAAAAAAAACCTAAAATTAAAACATCTTTATTATTTTTTGGAGAAAAGGTTCAAAGTTACAAGCCATCAAGTCTGTGCAGTGCCTTTTTAATTGTCAAAATCAACATTCTTGGAAAATAAATCTTCGAAAAGGTTATATTTAGGTACAGGGAATCCTTGACACCTACTTCCGGTATAACCGGAACTGCAATTACCTTATAATTATTTTAGATAAGCGTTCAGAAAAAAAATATCACCCTAATTGTTCTCAAATGATCATATTTTACGTGATATGCACTAAGTTTGTAATCAGAGCCAAGATTTTATTTGACTTGTCAGGTAATGAGCAACTTCATTCACTAAAGTATCCATCCCCGAAAGTTTCATTTTCTTTACAGTTTCAGGAAAAAGCAAAGGTAGCCTTTTTAAATATTTGTGAAAGCACAAGTCTAAGCCTGTCAATGACTTGTAAATACTCCTGCATACCAGCGTATTTAACATGAATAAATTGTTTATTTATTTTTGCTCAGCTTTATTAATCGACAAGAATTTTCAAGGCGCGCGAAATATTTTCTGTTTATTTATATAAAACGGACTAAAATAGCGAACATATAGACGGGCACGCACTGTTTTTTTATTTAAAATGTTATCTCGGAATGAATTTAGCGTAATTGATTTAGTAAATTATAGTGGTTTGAGCATATCCCTGAAATCGAATTACTTTTATAATTTGGGATAAAAGCACGAGGCACAAGCCTACGACGGACGCATGAAAATTGGCATTTGATGTTTTAGCTATATGGAAAAAGTTAAGAGTTTAATCTACCAGATGAGTTTGCCATTAATTAGAAATATTTTAGATAAATTAACTTCTAGCTATCCGAACAAAATTATGAAATTTTCCTTCATATGTATCGAGTATCAATAATGAGGTAGGTAAATGAAAAAACATACCTATAGCTACTATTTACGAGTACCATACTGTTTCATCTTCGTATGTAAAAGGGAACTTATTAACAAAGCAGTCTGATGAACAAATTTTGATTTTCATCTATTATAACTTTTTTAATCTTCACCTTTTGTATTTTTTTTTCATTGGAAAGCCCCAGATTTCTATGAATCAAGACGTGGTAAATTGTTATTTCTTTATATTTATCTTAAATATCTTAGCTAAGATTATAGGTACAGTTTTCTTAGACCCTTGAAAGGAGTTGGAACGATTGGTGTGAAGATAACACTGACGTAGTTTTCCACAAAACACCAAAACGCTATATTGCACCCGTACAACTACTGTTACGGTTCAATGAACCGTCGCGACGGATCAATGAACCGTGATTTACTAACCAATAAAGTGGGCTGTATGAGATTGGCCCTCTGTCTGTTACTATTCATACTATTTTTACACTTTGCAATTTCCAAACTCTCAAATGCACCCAGCTGGCTGGAATTTGTTACATTCATAATTAGTCTTAAATTGCTACTATCTATCTTATGGTTGTTCTCAAACGCATGTTGGGCTTCACTAGACTAGATCTGTTTTACCATATTTGAGGTGAGCCATATGTTCCTTGAATCTATTTGGAATTGACCTTCTAGTTGGTCCAACATAATTTGGAATGCTTTTACAGCTAATTTCGTAAATCCCCGACCTTTTCTTAGTTTCTATTTGTAAATGGTAGGGGTAGAGGAGTTGTTCATGCATGACACGGTGTACCATCGGCCTGAAGAATCCCATTTGGACTGCAATTTAATTGCCCGAACACTTGTGGATTGATTTTTTTCCACACGGTGTAGAACTCTTTTTTGAAATTCAACCGTACGAGCTGTTCTTGGACGATCACCACCATCATTACGCTTTAGGTTTCCACTTTCTTTAAGGCGACGATGGATGGAAGCAAAGGTTATGATGAGGTTGCCGACGTTCTGGATACCTCTGTCCATAAAAAAATACAGTGTGCAAAAATATCATCCCTTAAAGTTTGTCGGTACGTTTTTGAGACACCCTGTATAAAACAAACCAATTTTTGTTAAACCTAATCTGACAAATAACAACTACCTCCATAATATAATATAAGTTGACTATGTTGCTTCTGAGGAAGTCTTTGTACTTTGCTTATGCGAAGTGTGGAGTGCTCGTACGTCAACAGCTCAAACACTTAGAACAAGTATTTGTAACCCATGTTGAAGTTAGTAATTTAGCTTCTAAGAGAGCTCTTCAAGGCTTCGCCTGAAGCCCTGGATTGGACTGGCTTACATATATTTAACGGAAGGTTAATCGTAAAAGATAGTTTAGGACGAGGTGCAGAGAGGAATCGATTTAGCAATATACGAACTCCACCTGCCGCAGAAATGGACAAAATAAACTATTTAGATTCCCAGTCTATTATATGCATGTCATCATTACATTCTATTTATCCCTATTAAACAATTTATGTGTACCCGTAGAGAGCTGCTGTTTTATTTTATTGTTAGATGAGTGGCATTCTGTACAGTTTATTTTGTTTTAGATCTCGCGTAGCTAAAATCTTCTGCATTACCATAATTACGTAAATTTACATATTTATAAAACAAATAAATGACGTTGGACATGAAATTTTCATATCAAAAGCTACGGTTCATCTATTTCTGAATAAAATTTTTCGTTTAGAGTGACACTTCATTCCCTAGTTTAATTTTTATTGCATGGCCATCGCTCGTGTAACCATAAAAATGAGTATAGGTAGTAATATGGAGAATATTTTGCTTTTATATCTTACGCCATTATGTTTCATGTCCCATATAAAACTATGATAATATTAAATATGTATATACATAACATTTTATAGCATCAAATAGATTAGATAATCATGATAATACATTTTCATACATGAAGAAACAATTAAGCATATCGTCTAAATTTAGTGTGAATTTATTGGGATATTTCAGTAATCCCAATTATACTGGGATTGCTGACTTACAATGTTGTAAGGAAACTTTTCACTTTTGTTTCGTAGTTTTTTTTTTAATTAATTAAGTATCATATAAAAAATGTTTACTCGAGTACGAGGGGCGAATCACTGGGGTATTTTAGTGTACAAGCAGGGGGAATTTCGAGAAAAGTTGAGGATTTTTGGGGAATTTCAAATAATTGAGGGGAATTTCGGGGTATTTTGGGGAATTTCTGGGTATTTCGGGCAATTCTTTGGGTATTTTGGTGAATTTCAATCGTATATGCTTCATTTTTCTTAAAATCTTTACAATCTTTCTTTTGGGTTCAGAACCTTTTGAGATAAAACGGATTGATTTATTGGATATAAATAAAAAATATAACGATTAAATTTGTTATACTATATGGTATTGTCTTTTAAAAGAATATATCTTACGTTTATTTTATTCTTACTCAAACTGTACCTATCTATTTTAACTGAAATAAAAGAAAAGACTTTTTAAATACTTTTCTTTATTTTTGAAACTTACGTAATGCTGTAATATCTTGTAAAGGAATATCTTACGTTTACTTTATTGTTAAGCTGTACCCTCAACTCCTAAAAGAAAAGACTGACTGTAATATACGAAAATATTTGTTAAATGTTTTTGTTATGTTATTATTTTGTTTTAAATTTGTAATTTATCCATTAAAATGTTACTTTATTCATAAGAATATCTTTTACAAAAAATATTTTCTTCATTCTCGTATTTTGTTATATCTGAGGCCCGACCTGAGGTTATCCCTAATCCTCTACATTTTTTAGTAATATTTTACGTTATAATTTTGCTAGATTTCATTATACTTCTTAAATTACGAAAACATTTTTTCTTGGCAGGATTATAGGGTATGTCTTAAAAATGTTTTGTGATGGGGTTCTATATATTATATTTTTGAGACAGTTTTTGTATGAATGAATATATTTTTACCTTAGTTTAGTTTTATTTTTTACCAAAGAACGTTTTATGTTTTGTTGTTGGTATATGCATAGTATAAATAAATGTACTATGGTATATGTGAGTTTTATTGTTTTTCATATGGCATAAATAAATGTTACAAAAACTCAATTTCTATCTCTTTCAGTAGCACATAATAATGGGTTGGGATTTTGTTGGGAATTTCAAAACGCCATGGGAATTTGCGGGGTATTTTGGAGAATTTCGGGGAATTGCGGACGATTTTAGGGAATTTCGGGGAATTACTGACAATTTAGTATATCCAGGGAATTTCAAACATTTGGGGGTATTTCAGGGAATTTTTGGGGAATTTTGGGGATTTTTCCCTGCAAGGGGAATTTCAGTATACAAATTTTTTTAGTCAATTACCCCTCGCTCGAGTATGTATCAATGCACAAAAAATTATTTAATATTTAATATGCCTATAGGTGTCAAATACGTAATAGTGGAGTAAAATCGGTAGAAAAATGTTTCAAAAAATTTTTTAAAGGTATAACCACATGAAACCTATACAGGATCATTGGTTGGGTCCTTGTGCATGTGAAATGACTAATTACGACATCTTTAGGGGGGTCAGACATTTTTTATCCCCAAAAATGTCAATAATTTGTCAAAATGTTATATTTATGTTTTTTGAGACATACCACGCGATAACTTCGAAACTAATTAACTTATAAACATGAGGTTTTTTTTAATCGATTGAAGATATATAGGCGCTCATAACTGTACTAATTTAAGTCCCCTGGTTAGCATATTTTTTCTTGGAGAATGGAGTAAACTCGAAATTTTACTTTTATTGCTGCATGATTTTCGGTAAGCGAGAAACTTTTTTATTTCAAGGAATTTTGCCATAGTATCTGCGTATGAATTAAAGAAAAAATATTGAAAAAGTTTTTAGAACAAGAACCAACCTTCTGTGACAAACAGTTTTCGAGTTATCGCCGTTTAAAATTAATAACACAGGGGCGCGCTGCGCCGCGCGACGTGCTTTTCGAAGACGCTATCAAATTATCGCACCGTACCGCGCGCGCTCTCGATGTGTTTCGAAGGCCCGCTTGGGTGATCTCCTGACCAATATAAAATATCCAAAAAGAATTTTGTATTAAAAAAATAATTTAATGTTCTAGTATAATATATATTTTCTAATTTCATATGATTCGATAAATATTTTCTATCAGGAACACAAATTTGCATTGTATTTACATTCATATTTTTAATATAAAGTTAAAACACGAATTACAAAAAAAAAGGACAGAAATTTAAAAAAATTAGAATTTTCTAGACTCCGAATCTGACGAACTGAGATCTTCGTTTTGTGGTCTGTTACTATATAATGGGTGGTATGAATAAAAACGAAGTACCTGCTACTACTACAAGTATTAGTATATTTTACATAGTATTTACTTTAAAACGAAGTTGATACTACATTTCAAAGTACTCCCTTCTATTTTTCCGGAAATGCTAAAAATAATAACATTCTTCTAAACATTATAATTACTTTAATACTTTTTACTGATTTTACAAAGTGATTACTTTAAAAATGGTTCAAATACATAGAAATAAAATTTATACTGCAAGAAGACACTACGACGCTGATACCATATTCCGTCAAATATTTAGGTAAACAATTAAGTACCATCAATTTAAAATGGTTTATGTTTATATTTTTCATCTAGGTTTAGTAGGGAAAACGTTACTTTCTCGTTACTCGATACTCTTCTATCACACTTCCTTCATCCGAAGACATCTTAAAGGACTGCTGATGTTATAAATACATACAAAACTGAAACTGTCTCTCAAAAACTTTTAAACATGTAGGTATATCTCGTTAGCCGGGACCTGGCGCACGGCGTATGTGTGACGGAAGTAAGTACCTACTATACATTTCAAAGGATGTACTACACTTGTTAAGTAGATACTTCATAATATGGAGTATATTATACTTTGTGGTGAAGCATGTTCTATGTCAAGTAAAGTAGATACTACCGGAAATTAGTAAATCCTTCGTTGTAAAGTAGATATTACGTAGAATATACTAATACTTGTAGTAGTAGTAGCAAGTACTTCGTTTTTATCCATACCACAAATTGCATATTTACATTCGTCGCAACATCTTAATCTTTGTGCTAAATGCGTGCACTTATTATTGTTGCAATTTCTGTCGGAACATCGGATTGACAAAAATTGCAACCATAATAGGTGCACGTGTTTAGTCCAAGGTTTAAAATGTTGCGACGAATGTAAATATGTAATTTGTGGTATGGATAAAAACGAAGTACTTGCTACTACTACTACTACAAGTATTAGTATATTCTACGTAATATCTACTTTAAAATACATTCTTTGAAATGTGTACTTGTACTTACTTCCGTCACACATACGCCGTGCGCCAGGCCCCGGCTAACGAGATATATCTACATGTTTAAAAGTTTTTGGGAGACAGTTTCAGTTTTGTATGTATTTATAACATCAGCAGTCCTTTAAGATGTCTTCGGATGAAAGAAGTGTGATAGAAGAGTAACGAGTAACGAGAAAGTAACGTTTTCCCTACTAAACCTAGATGAAAAATATAAACATAAACCATTTTAAATTGATGGTACTTAATTGTTTACCTAAATATTTGACGGTATATGGTATCAGCGTCGTAGAGTCTTCTTGCATGTATTTGAACCATTTTTAAAGTAATCACTTTGTAGCACGCACGATGAGGCTGCCATGATATCAACTTCGTTAATGACGGAGAAAATATTTCAGTTGTTAAAATGGAAGTATTTACCAGTAAAAAGTATTAAAGTAATTATAATGTTTAGAAGAATTCTATTATTTTTAGCATTTCCGGAAAAATAGAAGGGAGTACTTTGAAATGTAGTATCAACTTCGTTTTAAAGTAAATACTATGTAGAATATACTAATACTTGTAGTAGTAGCAGGTACTTCGTTTTTATTCATACCACCCATTATATAGTAACAGACCACAAAACGAAGACCTCAGTTCGTCAGATTCGGAGTCTAGAAAATTCTAATTTTTTTAAATTTCTGTCTTTTTTTTGTAATTCGTGTTTTAACTTTATATTAAAAATATGAATGTAAATACAATGCAAATTTGTGTTCCTGATAGAAAATATTTATCGAATCATATGAAATTAGAAAATATATATATTATATTAGAATACTAGAACATTAAATTATTTTTTTAATACAAAATTCTTTTTGGATATTTTATATTAGTCAGGAGATCACCCAAGCGGGCCTTCAAAACACAGAGAGCGCGGTACGGTGCGATAATTTGATAGCGTCTTTGAAAAGCACGTCGCGCGGCGCAGCGCGCCCCTGTGTTATTAATTTTAAACGGCGATAACTCGAAAACTGTTTGTCACAGAAGGTTGGTTCTTGTTCTAAAAACTTTTTCAATATTTTTTCTTTAATTCATACGCAGATACTATGGCAAAATTCCTTGAAATAAAAAAGTTTCTCGCTTACCGAAAATCATGCAGCAATAAAAGTAAAATTTCGAGTTTACTCCATTCTCCAAGAAAAAATACGCTAACCAGGGGACTGAAATTAGTATAGTTATGACCGCCTATATGTCCTCAATCGACTAAAAAAAAACTCATGTTTATAAGTTAATTAGTTTCGAAGTTATCGCGTGGTATGTCTTAAAAAACATAAATATAACATTTTGACAAATTATTGACATTTTTGGGGATAAAAAATGTCTGACCCCCCTAAGGATGTCGTAATTAGTCATTTCACATGCACAAGGACCCAACCAATGATCCTGTATAGGTTTCATGTGGTTATACCTTAAAAAATTTTTTTTCGAGAAGGAAGCGACTTTTTCCCTTGTTTTTACTCCACTATAATTTAATTTTGTGCCCGTTCCGGCAGTGGCATGTCGGTTTAACTGCGTTTTTACCTGCCGCCCTCCCATGCTGCTTTGGATTTGGGGGTTGTCTAAAATATGTGTTTTTTTTAATTTATAACTGGGATTTCATAAGATTAGAGTCTTTCTTCTTTTTTCAAACCACTGTACAAGGGAAACATAATTTACGGGTATTCATACACCGTTCATAAAAAATGGTACGACAACCATCTCTTATTTTACTCTTATTTATTTGGAAGTTTGCCAGTCATGTCAAGGAAAGCTCCCCTTTTACCACGGTTTGGAAATTTAATAACTGTTCCCTAGGGAGATGCCATTAATTAGAACAAGTAGGTAGGATTGTAACCTGAATGTTGCTCTTCCACCTGTGAGAGCTTGTTTAAAAATAAACGTGAAATGTGCAAAGTGCTTTTAATTTACGGAATGGGCATAATTCTTTCTAAGGGAAATGAACTAGCGATTTCATTAATTAACTGAAAACTTAAGATTCGTTATACCTACGGAAAAGGTAGATACCTACCTACTCTTGGGAAATTCGGTAACGATCAAGACGAGAATGCCTCACCTGTAATTAATTAAAAACTACAGTATATACTCGGGGCACGAATTCAAGGCGTGCATTTCATCGTACAACCAGATATTAACATAGCTATACAGGGTCTTTCACGGTGACCACCCATTAGAATATGTCAGAGAATACTTAGATTTGAAGAGTGAAAATTTGGACAAGGGTTTTTGAGTATGTTCTCTTTAAATAAAATTATGGCGTCCTCGTGATATTTCTGGTTATACCGGAAGTTGTAAACTTTCTTATTTTAATAGAATACCACAAATATTATTGCATTTTTTGATTTTACGCGTTCTTCTTCTTTCTTCTTAGCGTACCATGTCCTATCGAACGTTGGCAATCATCAGCGCTATTTGGACTTTATCTACCGCTTTTCTAAAGAGTGTCCTTGTGCTGGCTCCATACCATTGTCGTAAGTTCTTTAGCCAGGAAGTTCTTCGACGTCCTGGACCCCTTCTACCATCAATCTTACCCTGCATAAAGAGCTGAAGCAATTCATACTTTGTATTACGCAGAATATGTCCGAAGTATTCCAACTTCTTTCTTTTGATGGAGCATATTATTTCTGGTTGTTTGTGTAGTTGGTTTAATACTTCAGTCTTTCGGACTCTGTCAATCCACGAGATTCGCAACATACGACGGTAGGCCCACATTTCAAAGGCTTCCAGTCTCTTACACATGGCATCTGTAAGGGTCCATGATTCAGCTCCATACAAAAGTATACTGAAGACATAACATCTGAGAATACGCATCCTCAACGGCAAGTCGATATCACGGCTGCATAATACGGTCTTCATTTTAAGAGGCGCCTCGAGCTTGTTTTATTCGGGACCTTATCTCCCGCGCTATGTCCCAGTCTGCGTTAAGCGTACAGCCCAAGTATTTGTATTGCTGAACGCGTTCTACGGTTTCTTCCTCGTAGTTTAGATCACCCAATATATCCCTATGCCTGCTTATTACCATCCACTTAGTTTTCTTGATGTTCAACTTAAGGCCCAACTCTCTACTCTTGTCGGCCACGCAATTTAAGAGTTCTCGCAAATCTTCCAGTGTGTTTGCGAGAAGTACAGTATCATCTGCGTATCTTAGATTATTAACAACTGTGCCGTTGATAATAATGCCCTGTTGTTTTTCATATAACGCCTCTTGAAAGATTTCCTCGGAGTACAAGTTGAACAAGAGAGGTGACAGCACGCAGCCCTGCCGGACTCCACGCATTATTTGTATTTCATCTGACATCTCGCCGTCGACTGTTATTTTTGCTTTTTGATACCAATATAGATTCACTATTATTCTTATATCTCGTTCATCTAAATTTTGTTTTCTTAATATTTCAACGAGTTTCCCATGTTGGACGGTATCAAAAGCCTTTTCGTAGTCGATGAAACACGCGAACACATCCACAGATACATCCCGACACCTCTGCACCAGCACTTGCATGCTGAATAAAGCCTCCCTTGTACCCATCCCATTTCTGAAACCGAACTGCGCATTGCCCATGTTCTCTTCACATTTGTTGTAAATACGGGCGTGAATGATTTTAAGGAAGATCTTCAAAACATGACTCATAAGACTGATTGTGCGATAATCACTACAATGTTTGGCATTTTGTTTCTTTGGTAGCGTCACAAAAGTAGAAATTAACCAGTCTCTAGGGATGTTGCCGCTTCTGTAAATTAAATTAAACAGCCTTACCACAACGTTGAGTGATGGCTCTTCAAAAAGTAATTTCAGCAATTCGGAATGGGTTTCATCGGGTCCTGGTGCCTTACCGTTTTTCGCTAGGCGTATTGCATGCTCCACTTCTTGTCTGGTTATATCAAAACCCTCTCCCGATAAGCTGATAGGTATATCTCTTACGTCCCCAAAAAGCTCCTCAATATATTTACACCATTCCTTTTAGTTTGGCTTGTGTGTCAAGTAAAACCTTACCCTGTTGGTCCATTAATAATCCTGTGGATATACGTTTGTACAGTACTGCAGCTTCTTTGACTTTTTTATGCATATGGAACGAATCGTGTTTGGCTTCCAGGTTTTCGATTTCACTGCATTGAATGCTTAACCATTCTTGTTTTGCCCGTCTAATCTTGTTCCTAATATCCCTTTGAAGTTGAGAATACTTTTCCTGATTTTTGTTTTTGTAAAGTCATCCAACACTTCTTTTTAGTTCGAGTGTCCGCCTTAAGCTTATCTTGAGTGGTTTCAACCAAAGCTTGTTTTACTGCACTCCATGTTGCTTCGATATCTCCTTCACAGGCTTTAGCATTTTGTAGTTTTTCGTTTAGAACTTGAGTTATTTCGTTCTTGATTTGATTGTTGTTTAATTTGGAGACACAACCTTTCCAGTGTTCTTTTTTACTTTTAGCTTTTTAAGAGACATTCTTAAAGTGACTACTACGAGGTTATGGTCAGAGCCCAGGTCAGCTCCAGGGTATGTTTTTGCCGATCGAATACTGTTTCGAAAACGTTTTCCAATCATTACATAGTCGATCTGGTTTCGTACAGTCTTTTCGTACAGAATTTTACGCGTTAGTTTTCGTATATTGCAACTCAAACCAAAGTGAAATTGGTCGAAATGTAAGTACCTACGCATTTTAATTATACATGGAAGTAATTATTTATTGAGAGTAATTTTGATGCATTGACAATCTCAGTGTAATTTAGTACGTAAGAGTAAAGAGTTAAAAAATTACTCACCCTGTACTTGGATTGGACTTCTCTAATAAAACCATACCTGAAATTATACAACACAGTATTTACTTTTCATAGCTACACGATAATTGATATACAGGGTTAGTATTAATGGAATATTGTTTATATATCTGTCACCGTTCAGTTCACATCACTTTATCATATCATGATAAAGTGACGTGATGATCTTATCATCACATCATATTTTTTTGTATACGTAATGTACAGGGTATTCGCGTATATTTTGACCCCTACCTACAGGGGTTATTAAGAAAGTTATAAAAAAAGTTTAAATACAAAAGTTGTTTGGTTTTTCACGCATTATCTTTTAGCTAGGTCGAAAAAAAATTGCATGTCGTAAACTTGGGAAAACCAATCGAACATAATATTTTTAAATGGACACCCTGTATAATTTTACACGCTTGGGTAAACATTCTATATATTTTGTTGACATTTGCATTTGCAAAAATACAAAGAACTAAAAATATTTAACACTAGAAACCAATAATAATAAAAAATATTTAACGCCTTTCGATGTAACCTCCTTAGTTATTAAAACATTTTCTAATATTTTTATTTTTTAATATTTTTTTATAATTTATTGTAAACATTAAATATTTCGACAACTGTCAGTGCATTGTCAACAAAATATATATTTTTGAAATCAGAGAAAAATTGTTTTCCCAAGCCTTTAAAATTATACAAGGTGTCCTATTTAAAAATATTATGTTTAATTGGTTTCCTTAAATTTACGACGTGTAATTTTTTTTTCGACCTAGCCAAAAGATAATACGTGAAAAACCAAACAACTTTTGTATTCAAACTTTTTTCTAACTTTCTTAATAACCCCTATAGATAGGGGTCAAAATATACGCGAATACCCTGTACAACATTGCGAGACACTTTAAACAGGTTGGCTGATTATAAATTTCAGACCAATCTATATTTTTTTACAGGCGAAAACCTGGTAATTTTTTACATATTTGGCATCTACGTAGAATTACCTTTCTAACCATTAGAGTTTTAGATATATTCAATAAGCAGTTGCTGAGATACTGAATTAAAAAAAATTATATCAAAGTTGGTTGGTGCAAGTTGCACGCACAGTAGTCGTTTGTGACATATCTTAAAAATAATAAGATTAATCATTTCCATACCTAGGATAATAGATAACCAGGAAATATAAAACTTTATTGAACCATAAAATTTGATAATATCATTAATAATTTATCTCTTTCTTAACTATTTGGCTTAATTCCTATATATAAAGAAAGTTGTAAAAAGTTAGGTAAATATTTGTCTGAAAAATTACAGAATGAAATATCCCGCAATCTAACGAAAATGTTCCACTCTGTACAGTGTTCCTTTCTTCGAATTTCTTAACTACCAAGTACGGGAAAATTATAAGAGAAGGCGTCTCTTATCTTGCTCATTTTCTCTTCTCTACATTTTCAGACAATGTAACTTCTCTTATCCGTTTATTAAAGTGGCTTCTTATTTCCTCCATACTTTACTCCGCAGGGAGTGTCTTTGTATATTCCTTGTAAAATTCCCCGACGAGGCTGATCAAACTTTATTTTGCAGTAAGCCACAGAAAATTAAAAACGAAATGGTTTTGATAAAGCGCGGTGGTGGAGGAAATCTAGTTTGTATTAAAACAGTAGGGAAGGTTTCATGTTTTATTTTTTTTAGTTACGCGCCGCCATGTGTTGACGATTGTGTAGAGCACAAAAAAATTCGTTTTTTTATTATAATGTGATTCAACAAACGTTAAATAAAATGTAAACCTAAAACAACCTATTACTATACTTAACTCCTATCCGAAGCTAGCAGGGATGCAAAGAGAAAATTATCTGAAGATTCAAAATAATACGGTTTCTTATACGTAAAAATAACACTAATTAAGGTATGACACCATTTCTCCGTAATGTTCTTGAGATATTAAGATAAATGTTTTCACTGCTCACCTTTGGTTCATAATGATGTCTTCGTGGTTGCCTCGATTGAGATAAACTGCTCCGGGGATCGCCAATAGGCAGAGAAGCAAAATGAGAAGTACCTCCAGTCCTCTCTTGCCCCTGTCTATGAAGTCCCCATTGAAAATATAGGGATTCTCCACTGACGGAAGACCATTCTGGAACATAAGGAATTTATTCTTTTTTTTTGTCGTGTCCGCCACTTCCGAAAATATTATAAATAAACACCTGCGCCTAAAGGTACGCCCAGTGGTTGATTTTTGAAATATAGTTTTGATACACAAAAAAATTCATCAGATAATAATTTAAATTTGACTTTTATCATATAATACAATTGAGTAAATAATAAAGTGATGTATAAGGAAAAGTTTAAACGTTAGGAAAACTTAATTATCCACAATTCAAATAAATAATAACTAATAATTCAGTATTGTCATCTTTTTTGGTGTTAAAAAACTGTGTCACTGTCTACATTTTTGACTAGGAAGTTCTGTTACGGATGTCATAAAGTAACCAGTTTATGACAGTCAGCATCGCACTTATTGGGATTTCACGGCCTGTGCTGGTACTCATGAATGTACCCGTTGTTCGGGTAGTTCTGCCGTGGCCTATGAATTGGTTTTCTATTAAACTTTTCGTCGCTCATCGCCATGGACATCTGCATTACTGCTCTGTCGGTGCTTAGTCGTAACTGACGTAGTTTGCTACTAGTAATGTTATCATTTAAATTGATAATCGATAATTCGATTAATCGAGTGAAGTAGTCCGAGGAAAAATATTCCTGACGTTTAATTTCTTTAGATAAATCTTCAATAGTTCACTATTTACAGCTTTAAGGCTGACTTCACAAGCTTCTCCCTCAGTCAGCTTTGTTGACTATTCAGAAAAATCCAGATGGCTAAAATCTCGATTCCACTCAGTTTCACGTCTTATTTAAATCTTTTAGTTGAAGGAAAACTGCAATTTTCTTACGATTTGTGTATCGTAATTGACATAAAATAAAATGCATATCTTCTGTAACTGTAATATGAATTTTAGCGAGTTAAATTAAAATCAAATAAGAAGGAAAGTGCAAAATGTGAAAGAGAAATTTATTTTGTATATATACTTCTTTAATTAATTTGAGAAGAACGTTTGTTCAGCATTTAATGAAGTATTTGCCTTTCTCTTTCTTTACTAAATTCACGTTGTTGGTGAAAACGTTTTGGTAAAGCTCACACTAAAAATTGCACCTACGTATGTGCAGTTATTGTTTTATGTCTGTAGAGACAAAATTATAAAATGAATTCTTGTAAAACTTTTTGCGGAATCTGATTATCAAAATTGTCTACTCTGTTATTAAAGTCGTACCTATTTAATAATTGTTAGATTTTTAGATGCTTTTGTTTTTTCCACTTGGATATGAGAATATAGTGCCAAGATTTATGGCGTATTTATGCACACAAAAGGATAATTAGGGAATTTGGGAATAAGGATTTAATTTGAATCCTTATGGTCGTAGGTTGCACAAAAATGCCTATAAACGCATATATTTATTGGTTAATATTGCCATAACACACGCATATAAAATATTTTCAGTGTTCCAGGTTCCCTGTTCTCACTCACATTTGTATGCTCTCTCTATCATAAACCCACCGTCTCTTTATTTTCTGCAAAACCGCGGAAAACCGTGTTCGGCACATTACTTATTTACGACAGACGTGATAAGAATGTATATATTAAGTATAGGTACCTAAAATCATATTTTTTCGTGCTACAGAGTCATAAAATAATAATAATGACTTTAATAATTACTTTAAAATCAAAGCTGACATACTGGAGGTAATAATGGATACAGGGAGTTTTTAGCCTTGTGCAAGAAAGGCACTGTCAAATGAAGGCAAACGCAGTCCTTAGCTTTATTTTTCACGGCTACGGCTCGATTTGTCTATTTTGTATGTCCTAATATTAGCAATTACAAGTGAAACACTTTGGAATGGCACCTCCACATGGCACACATGATAATTTATGTGTTTTTTACACGTATGTTTTGTATTATCGGTGTTGTTGATGTTTTCCGTTGCTGTAAAGCCTCCATAAAAAACCCCTGAGACTTTTTTGATTAAACTTGGTATGCGATGGTTCTAAATCACGCTTAATAGCGTTATGGATGTCGTTTCCTGAGAAAAGGTAATTGTATAAATTCGTAGCTGAGCTGACCATGAAAAAATAATCACATGAATTAAATAAAACTATTTCTGGAATATGCTCTCTTGGGTCTTCCTATAAAAAAATATAGACCTCTAGATTATATTGGAACTTCCTATATTTCGGAAGTGTTCTCAAGCAAAGTCGGACACATTTATAGGTATATACGAGTATACAGGGTGAGTCAGTTTATACTTAAGTTTGTCATATAAACATATGTCGGGAATCGCTTCGTTTTTGAGATACAGGGTGTCAAAGTTTTGTTTTTTTTTGTGTTTTCCACACAGCTCCTATAGTTTTTAAGATAATTTATTCAAATTTTTACGGTAGATTACCTATGATGGTCCACAAATTTTGACATATGTTAACGATTTGAAAACGTACCGGGTGATATTTTTTCGGGGATCAGACCCCTTTTTATCGTCCAGAACTTTTTTGTGGTGCACCACTGGTTGCTGATTTGCCAAAATTTGGATTCCATGTTCAATTTAGAAACTTTTTTGTCTCTTGCATTCTTATCGTAGCTGTAACAGTTGTTGAGTAATTTGAAGAAATCTCTGAAAGAATATGTTATTAAAAAAAAAATATTTTCATCAAAACTTTCACTAAAAATTATTGCCAATACTAATCTACCGTAAAAAATTGAATAAATTATCTTTAAAAACTATGGGAGCTGTGAGGAAAACACTAAAAAAAACCAAAACTTTAACACCCTGTATCTCAAAAACGAAGCGATTCCCGACATATGTTTATATGACAAACTTCACTTAAAATAAGGTGCTCTATCAAATGCCAGAGTCCTGCTAGTATAAACTGACTCACTCTGTATACAACATATTATATGAACATAAAATATATAAAATAATTAGAATGATTTTTTATTTTTCATTTTTCAAAAGATGGAACACCACCGCGCAATTATATCACTTACCTTGTGCAATATAACTAGTAAATCGTCGAACTTTCCATGTAGATCTCCGCACACCGTGATTTGTTTGGATATACCAGTCGAAGCAATATTGATATTTGGCAATTTTTTCAGGGCAATAATTGACCTTCTTAGAATTTCAGCTACATTTTTGGGTTGCAATTTAAAATGCTGCAAATGAGAATGATAACTATTAAAGAAGATATGTAGGTATTGTTACAAACGGTGTTAAAATGTTATTGACGTGTTATGTGAATATAGGTTCATATAACAACTTGTTTCAGCCTGTATATTACTTTAAAAACAACAGAGGTAGATAATACTAATGATGTTGTTAATAATAGACCTTTAATTTATTTTTGTACAGACAGAGACACTATAGATAGATCTGTCCATTGTCTGCAGCTGTTTGTATTTTATCTGTTCAAAAAACAAAAAATAATAAAAAAATTATCCAGTCCACTATACTGTCTCTGATAATGTTGGTTTAAAATGAAAAATAAAATTAATAGCACATATGGAATGAGTATATAAAACACATTCACAAAATCTTTATAGGTAGTTTATCTTAAGGCAAGAAAAGCCACTTTAAATTCAATTCAATATTATTTTTCAGTTTTCCTCCTACGTTTAACGTCATTTTCGTATATAAATGTGGGACAGTTTTCGAAAAAATCAATGTAGTTTAAACCGTATTACAGAATTTGTATCTAGTAATTATAGTAAAGTACTAACAATATACCCACGTATTAATAAAATAATAAAAAATAACCACCACCAGTTACCTATACTCACTCGATGTTTTCGGAATATTTCTATTAGCTGTACGAGAGCTTTTTCTGTGTATGGATACTCAATGGAAAAATGGAGCAATTTCTTCTTTTCCTCCGGATCGAAATAGTCCTCCTCAGGAGACTCTTCATCCATGTCTAAAGTTATATTTTCTAAAACAAAGATTAACAACTTTGTGTTACAGTAGTGGACAGTTTGAGTTACAATAGTGGACGCGAAACAACACACACATCAAAATATTAATATTACAGAAGAATTTTTCCTATACCTTACGCAAATTTATACATAATGTTTATAATAAATAGTTGAGGTTCTATATCTAATTTATTCAAAAAAGATATTTACAATGTTGTCTTAGTGGGATAAAGTCTTTCCGGCATTACATTTTCGCAATAGTGCAAAAAAGAAAGACATAAAATGACAACAGAAAGTATGTCATTTTCTAATGATTGTATAGAGAAAACAATTCCCCTTTCTCCTTTTACTTTGACCAACAACTTATGAAGCAGTTTTTGTGCTACTTAAAATTAGCATTGAAGTTAGGTTCCGACTCAGATTGTCAAAATTCTAACTCGACTATTCTTTCCATTTCCCTTTCAGAGATATACACTTATAATATCCTTTATACGATCCGAGACTGTTCTGGAGCGCAGTAAAACGAAGTAATAAAACAAACTAATAAAATCTCTCGTTAGTCCCTTGATTTGAACCCCAAGAAGGAGGATGCTCCAAAGAGAAGTGGAATTGCGCCCGAGGAAATTGCTTAACAAAGAGAAAAACATTGATTTTACGCTTTGAAAAAAAGAAACAATATTTTTGACCTCCTATGACATTTAAAATATAAAATATGCCTTATATTTTTGTTACTGTTCCAATATAATGACATTATTATCTTCTTACCATAAGAAGAACTTCTGGATGTTCCTGTAGAGTCACATTCTCGATCTGATTGCGGTATGTGCGTCAACAACGCGTTGAAAAAATTGTATAACTGTAACAAAGGTAATAATTAATAATATAAAACGAACAAATTCGACCTAATTATGCACCGAATGGCGTAAAAACACTTTATTTCATACTGTAATGCACTAATTTGCGGCCGGTAAATGGAACATTACAGTACCTGATAGTGTAATGTTGTTGCGAGACTTTACCGGATTGTTATTAGGGAGGTTCTTTCTCATCAATCCGTGTCTAGCTTGAGCTTTCATACTGGAAATACTTTTATTGACCAATGTGCTAAAATTAAAGTTTAATTTTCAATCCTCTCGGAGAAGTGAAGACAAAATCAAGAGAAGAGAAGGTTATAAGCCAGGATAGTACGAGGGATGTGGTGTAACCTCCTACTCTAATATTGATTGTATATCCTGTAGCACACCGCATCGGCCAAACAATGTGAAGATGGCCGGGGGAAAGCACCTTCATTAAATCCCCTTGCCTTTTAATTGAGCGGGGGTGGATTATAAACTTCAATATCCATACCGCAGATTATATACAAGCACTAATCTATATCAATTTAGAACAGCAATGTGCGCCTTGAATCTTTCCTTATTTATCGTGTGAGGTAATACCTAGGATAACATCTAACTTTTTTGAGACGCACTGAGGGGCTCTACGATTCACCACAAAATTTCTTTGGGGAATAGGTCTCTTTTAATACAATAAAAAACGGGAATAAAAATGGAAAGGTATAAAAAATATTAACAATAAAGACTGCAAGTGTACTGTCAAGTACAAAAGCAAAAATGAAATATTTTTTATTAGGTTTAGAAAGTAGGTACAGGGTATTCGCGTATATTTTGAGTCCTACCTACAGGGGTTATTAAGAAAGTTAGAAAAAAGTTTTAAGTACAAAATTTGTTTGGTTTTTCACGTATTATCTTTTGGCTGGGTCGAAAAAAAAATTGCATGTCATAAATTTGAGGAAACCAATTGAACATAATATTTTTAAATGGGACACCCTGTATAATCTTAGACGCTTAAGGAGATATGGCTCCTCCAAAAATACCAAAGGAATCATTATTATCATTATTATAAATGAAATGTAAATGTTAAAAGTTAAAACATGTTTATTGTGGTACAAAACTATTATAAGGAAGGCCTCGAGCGCTTGAGCTATTGTACTCATAACGCCACAGTCCACTGCACAGTGAGCAAAGGATCACAGATTCGGGGCCGCATTTTGAGTCGCGGCCCAGGTAACTATGGCAACCGACCCGATCTCCTTTTCGACTACACTCGTTAGATACTTCCCATATGCTTATATTATGCAGATTTGGCCGCAATTATTTCGCGGCCTTACGCGAACGTTATTAAACATTATAACGTATTTTTAACACATTACATATTTTTAACATTATTAAAGTACTTATTTAATTTTTGTGAAAGAACAATTTTATATTTTACTTAACATGAATACTGTTAGTAGTATAATTATGAATATATATTTAATCTTTGATTAAAGCTAATTTTGCAAATCTTCCACTGGAAGATAAAATACAAATAAAAGAGTTGGGCGTTACCTGCCCAATAAATACCTAATTTCGATGAAAAAGTTATGGAAAAATTTATTTCTAAGAAAGACCGTAGAGCTGATTTCAATTTTAGAAAGTAAGTGTACTCGTGAATAAATAACTGTATGAAGTTTGTTTACCTACGTAATAATTTAATGTGTCATTTGATAACTATGAATTGAATAACTAAAATACTTTTGAGTTTGTGATTGTGCCATATCTTTTTAATTAAAGGATATCTAAAAACTAAAAATAGTTATGGTCCTGCTTCCTGACTTCTAGTTTACAACTTTTTTAAGGTAACGTATTTGTAAATTTTTGATTCTATAATATTAAATACCTATTTATTGTTTTCAATAATTTTTGTCGAGATTTCCGTCAATCGTATTAAAAAGGAGGATATTTGTCTAAACGAAAGTTACTTTTTCAAGCAAATATTTTTGCTCTGCGAATTTCTAATTTATAATTTTAAGGGGTTTGACCTTGAAATATGCAAAATTTTCGTCTGCGGCGCTTTTTTTCATTTCTGCGCCCCCCATATCTAAATGTCACCAGTCGCCACTGCCAACCTTTCTAGAGATTTTTTTATAACGAGGAATTAATATGATGCAAATAATTCGAAAGTTTTTGTTGTTACGTTTTCACCATGTTGATCGTGAAAGATTTTTCGCTGGATACAGGGAAGTATCCTGCAAAACAACCTGTTGGTATTAATACGTTTGGCAGTATGCCTAAAGCCATGCCACATTTTTCAATTTATCACATCCTGAAGAATACCTACGCTACGTACTACTTCAGGCCCTCTTCTATATCTACTTACAACTGTGCACGCTCTTAGAAGAAGCAAGCTTTTTAACTATGAAGGACAAAGGTCAAAATTAGAATATCTTACTAATTAATACATGTAAAATGGTTTTTTATAGTATATTTTTAATACTGGGTTTTAATGGCCTATTGTATAAAGTGCGCATTAAAAACACACCATGTGTTATTTTTACCGCGTAGGACAATCATTTGGCATATTATTTTATTACCAGAACTAGAAAATAAACTGCGTATCCTTATCTTTATGCACTTTATACAAAATGATGACTTATTTTATTTACTGGATAATAAAATTTGGCATACTACTACTACTACTAAACTACGTACCTAGTACTAAAAAAAAATTGTATAGTAAATCGTAAAATGTATACCTGTTAATTGAATAGAATTGAAACGAAATAGTTTTTGATTGACGTGACCCTTCCTCTTCTACTTTCAGATTTCATTTTGACGCTGGAGTATCGTTGAATTTAATTCAAAAATCATTTGCCTAACATGGACTTGCTTTGAAGCTGAATTTAGATTAAAGGGTTTTTATTCTACATGCCAAATCTGCATAATTTCCCTTTTGTGCCCAGATACGTCGTGCATCGCATTTCAAATTCCATGCAAGGTCAACTTTTGCATACAAAAATCTTTATCTGATGTTACTTTAGTTCCTAAATCCCCGTATAAGAAGAATAACCCAGATCTTATTTAAAAATCTAGTGTTTCTCAAATTTATTCTAAATACAAAATACGGATGTCTTCTACCTTACTTTTAACATAAAAGGTTTAAATGTGCAGGAATTTGTTTATGCTTATATCTACATAAATAACTTATTCATTTCTCCCGCATTATTTTCAATTTAGCAGAACCGCAACTTTTAAATCATGTTTTTTGTTTACCTTTTGAAAATAACGAATATTTATTTATTTATTATTGTTACTATTTATTTATCTATTATTGGACGGGAGAACATGCTGGAGAAATGTCGAACATCCTGCTTCAGTCATGTAGAACAACTTATATGACATGTTACATAAACATTTTTCTGAATCGGCATAAATTGCTTTACGTGCGATCGATCGTCCTGCAATGCAAGATTTATGGCCCACAAAATCACGGAAAAGGTATGAAAATGCGTATAGAAAATTTTGTGTTCAGTGCAGGGTTAAATAAATTAAGGAAGAACTACAGAATTTACTTGTGGCATATTTTGAAGAAAAGGCTAAAAGTTATAAGCTGTCAAATCTGTCCAGTCATCTATATTATAACAAGTCAGAAGTTTCGATAATATTTTTGTAACTTCGAAGTTACAGAAATTCGATAATTCAATCTTTAGAACATTTATTTATGATGAACGAATGTCTTGAATATATCCAAATAATATAAATTTATCATGTATTATTTATAATATTGAATTGCATAGGTTTTAAGTAATGTTTATAACAATTACGACACCTCAAGTCCTATTCAGCGACTTAGTTACCCAGTATAGGGAGAAGAATTTCCAATTTATAAGGAAACCGTATCCTGTGCCTTATTATAAAGGCTTAACAAGACTGAAATTTTCCCCGGTGGAAGGAAACTATACACTAAGAGATCTACCAAGAAGCCCTAATAATGTTGTTGGAATCTAAAAGGACAAAGTAGCATATCGTCCTATAAAGGAAATAACTCAGGAGCGTCACAATAGAGTTTTTAGGTCGTGGTGATCAACCCAACAAATTCCTTCCGTAGTTGATGGAATTAAAAACACCCATTCTAGTCTTGCAGGGAATTGAGAGCATCCGCGAATTAAAATCGGGCTTTAGATTAAACTCTCAGAATGGACTACCTCATTACACGGCTTCCTAGGTTACTTACCTAGAGTATTAATTAAAACAAGTGCTATATTGGAACGGGCCATAATACGAACGATACATGTACAGAGATTCAACAATTTTTAATTAAATTGTGACTTATATACAGGGTGGTCACTTTCAAGGTGTGCACCATTGGGGTATCGTGAATCAGAAGAGGTACAGAGCTGCTTAAATTACAAAAATGTTGCGTTATTTTCATGCCATTTCGTTTACATTAAGTCGTTGAAATCGTAATTTTATTTTCTATCCAATGGTATAAAAGTCCAATATGGTATAAAAGTCCAATAAGGAAATCAAAAGTTGCCTACCAAAACATGGAGATTTAGCAGACCTGAAAAAATTTTTGAAACTTCCAGCAGATTTAGTGTATCAATTTCTGTAACATACCAAATTTCACTGTATTTCTTTCAGTGTTAAAAAAATATGTGGAAGAAATAAGGAATACCCAGTTTTTCCAGGTATTTTAGGAAGGATGCGATGAGCTGTCAATTAATTTTCATATTTTTAAATGGCATGAAAATGCGTAACTTTAATTTGATCAACCCTGTAGCTCTTCTGGTTCAGGATATCCCAATGGTGTGTGTAAACTTTGAAAGTGACCACTCTGTATAAGCCGTAGTATATGAAGATATACAGCCTTATTCAGAACTTATCTCTAAAACTTTGAGGATATGTGCATCCTTAAATAAGAAATCGATATCACCAAAAAAAATTATAATAAAAGGCTTAGAATTTTCCGTAAACAATGTTTAAAGTTATAACCATTATAAAGGACTACGTAGCTGGGCAACTGTACTTCAACACATCAGATACTTTTCTACCACATTCCTAAGAATGTGATAAAAAAAATAAATACGTTTGTGTCTGGAACGCCTGATTAAAACCGACCGAATAAAGTTGGAGTGGGGATAATATCTCTATTGTCTATGAGTCGTCAGTCTATGTGTGTCGCTCTCGCGGGTGTTTTATTTATCTTAGGAGTGTTAAACTGTAAAATTTTCAAAATGGCTCTTGTGTACAGTAATGCTGAGTTAATGGACATGATTCTTATTTATGGCGAAGTTGGACAAAATTCATTGGCAGCTTCGCGCTTGTATGCGGAACGGTTTCCCAATCGACACACCGACACATCGACAGTTAGGTTTTGTGAGTGGTTGTTGAAGCAAAATGCTGAAAATCCCCAATTTACTTAATAATTTGCATTTACAAGATCAGCAACCAGGAGGAACATTCGGTTTAGTGCGGCAAAATTGGATAAGGCGTGTCCAAAATTGTGTACAAGTCCAGGAATATTATTTCGAACAGCTTTTGTAACAAGGTATGTGCAAATTTTTTATAAATTTCATGTTTCTAATACACTAAAGTACCGCAATTCTTCAAAATTAGTGTAACAAACTTTTATTCATTTTAAAGACACGTCACTTTGGTCACATCTATCTATCTTGTAAGTTTATTTTAAAGTAAAAACGCTGCAAATCTTTTTTGGGCCGGGTGCGCCGGTTTTTTTCGTGCTAGCCAGTTTGCATTGTCAGTCCCAAGGTCACTCCATTACAGTGGACCAGTATCCAGCGGCGTGCAATGAAAAATTTTTAAATAGTTTTCAGACCCCACCAAAAAAATTTTTTTTTGCACTACCACATTTGTACATGTATGTTGAACATCCCCAAATTTTATTATGGATAAGTTCTGAATAACCCTGTATGTTGGAAATTGACCCTGCATATAAGGATAGGAGCCAGGACTGGAAGTATACTTCTACAGCTTTTCCTCCACTACCATTTGCTGCACCATAAGCAAAGGCATATCGGTAAGTTTTTGAAATGAGAAATTATCCTCCATTTTCAATTCAAATTTTGAATAAAAATCAACAAAGAGAATGATCTGATGCCAACTAAATAAGTCACAAATAATGCTATGATCTTAAAATTGGCATCTTTGGAATTTTATTGTGATTTTTTAAGATATTTTTTTCTCCCAACAAGAAGCGTGGTTGAAACAAAAAATGTTGTACGAAATTTTAGTTATTTGGGTATGATTTAAAACATTTTATTGCTCTACAACCCAAACGGCTCATTTGCGGACATGTTTATCAAACAAAAAATGTTTTTTTCATGTTCCCTACCACCCCTTAAAGTTTGTCGGTATGTTTTTGGAACACCCACACTTTATACCTAGAAGTTTTTGGTTTTTTGAATGACAGCAAAATTTTCCCTCGAAATTACTTTCTGATTTGCCCTCTTTAGTGGCAGGATGTGTATCTAATCCTGAAGTATCATCAAGATCAAATACATTGAGCTATAAGCGCTAAACGAGAGCTCGAAACTTGAGATAATTACTATGCTGTGAGTGAAAGAGCACTCGAGTTGCTGCATCTACTCGAATGATTGCAATTAATAGGAGTAGGTACACGTCCCCCGATTAAATTTAATAAAATGTGTACAATCCTTGAATCCTTGTAATCTATTTGTATTCTGAATTCAGTCCTCAGCAAGTCAATTTCGTCAAGTACGACTACGGCGTAAACTTTCACGGGATCCTGTTATTCTCTGTATTCTGAACGGTGATTTATTTGGAGGGTGTTTTCCTTATCACGCAAGCAGGTGGTAAATTTAATTTCACCGCAGTGACAGTTTATGCTTACAGGGGAGTGAAACAAAAAACACATTTTATTCACATGGCAGAGCGGCTTAAGCTTTCCCATTATTAATTATTTATCTCTGTCTATTGGGAGGCCATTTTCATTGAATATATTTTTAAAAATATTACCAATGTCACCTATATAATGCAAAAATAGGATAGACATATACAAATACTCAAAAAACACTGTAATCTATTTAATGCTGTTTTTAAGCTTTTACTGATAAAATAAAACCAGAAGGAAATCCCAACAGTAAACAATTACATAAACATAGTTTCTGTTTTGAATTGGACTTGACGTAATAAAATGTGGTAAGTACATTTTTACTGAAAATTACATTTTTACTGTTTCCTTTGTACATACAAGGGTAATAAAAATAGACAAATATTATCTAAAATAAAGTGGATACTCGAAGCGGATGGTTCTTTATAAAACATCGTGAAAATAATTGTTTTGAAAAAACATAGATCTCATTTAGATGTTCCAAGAAATATATAGAAAACACTCTATATACTAGTATTTCGGCTTATTAGGCCTTTTTCAATAGAGTAAATGTTTATTACTAAATGTTTCCAAGTGCGTTTTCGTTATTTATTTGTAATATGCTCGTAAAATTAAATTTTACGAGCATATTACGAGTTTACCGTGTATGTGGGTCAAACCGGTAGAAGTATTGAAACTAGAGTAAAAGAACATAAAAAATCCATACTAAATAACGCAAAAAATTCAAGATTTTCGACGCATTGTATAGAAAACAATCATTTTATAGATCAGAAAAATGTAAAGGTACTGCATCGTGAAAAGAAAGGAAAGCGCTTAGATCTGTTGGAACAATTGGAAAAAATCTTTAATTATAAATCCTTGTACTACGAATGATCAGATAGATTTTACATTTTCGACCTTCTTAGAAAAAGGTACTAAAAACTCGAGCTTTACCAGATGGTAGAATCAATAGGGGGTAGGTGCTCGTAAACAAATAAATAACGAAAACGCACATGGAAACATTTAGTAATAGACGTTTACTCTATTGAAAAAGGCCTAATAAGCCGAAATACTAATATATAGAGTGTTTTCTATATATTTCTTGGAACATCTAAATAAGATCAATGTTTTTTTCAAAACAATTGAATATTATCTATAACTTTTAGGTCGTAATTCATGCTTTTCTTAAATAAGTTGTGGTTCATATACTTATTGTAGGGGAGACCAGGTACGAAAGTAACACGGGTTGGTTGTAACAGTAGCCCTACTGTCATTCTAAAGTGAGTTAGCCACGAAATTCCATCATCATAGGGTCGGCAGTGACATCTAGAGTAACTCATTTGAACGATAACCTCCGTGGTATGTTTTAGTTCGACTTACGACCTATACGGTGTGAGGTGATATGCGAGGTAAGTTTTCATTCTTTATGTAAATCTAACATAATCTTAGAACTGAACATAATTATAAATTGTTTTATTGGCTTGTGCGATTAATTTTAATATTGGCTAAAACCTAGGCTAAGTATTTTGATTAAAAATAATCTTTAAAAAAAGTTTTATTCAAGTATTATGTTAATCACGTGAAAAATGCATGCAGGGACGATTGTAACAATGCCATAGAGGGACGATTGTAACATGTTACAACCATCCCTGTCATTTTTAATATGATAATTTGATAATTCTGTAGTTAGCTACAAAATTATATTAGTTGATACAACTTCTTAATTTATCAATACGACTGTGTAGGAATATAAAATTTTATTTTCTTTATTTAGAATGCCTAACAAAAGAAAACGAACAACAGAACGGGGAAAAGCTACTAAAATATTTTATCTGGGTTCAGTTGCACTGGAATTTATCCATTTAATTCAGAAATATTTTCTGATATCGACTTTCTACCTTCTAGTGTAACTGACCGTCCTGTAGAATCAACAAATAAACCAACTATGAATGCTTATGAAGACCAAATGATTAACTCAACAACAACTGAACCAGGAACCAATCACCAGTTAACTGAAACATCATCAATGGTTGACAGGTTAACCCCTCAACCAGGAACAAGTAAACAGTTACTTGACCATACACCAGAAAAAGAAATATTAAATGTAGCAGCAATCAATGACCCAAACAAGACTCAAGAAAATAAGGAAAACATACCAGAAGAGAAAAGTGGAACGTCATTATATTTTTCACCCGAAGAAGTGCTTCCACTTCCAAAAGCACAGCCAAGAAAGTCAACTAATAAAGGCAAAAAATGTAGGAAATCAGCAATTGTAACCGACACTCCAATAAAAACCCAATTTGAGATAGAACAGAGCCAGAGAAAGAACGATCTAAAGAAAAGACAAGTAAAAAGAAAGGTGTTGAAAAAGAAGCGGATGAAAGATGTTGATAGAAGTGACTCTTCCGATGAGGACGATGACTGCGTTTGTCTTGTGTGCCTGGAGCCATACAAAACTAGCAAGCCCGGTGAACAATGGACACAATGCATATCCTGCAAAAATTGGTCCCACACTGAATGCACTAAAGGAGATGATTTCTATATGTGTCACAACTGTGAATCTGAATAGCTAGGTATTATGCAATCAACAACAAATTAGAATTGTCTCTTAAGTTCCTATTTCTGTCAAATACCTGCCTATGTGTTATATATATGTATATATTCTTTTGTTTCAAATAAAAATATATACCAGCATATACTTACTTTAATAAACATAAAACCAAACAAATATGTTGTAAATACTAACACTACATAGTTATTATCTATTATTTCCATGTTACAAACGTCCCTATGTTCTGTTACTTTTGACCCATACCGTTGGGTAGGTAGTAACGAAGTATAGTCTCTATTTTTTTATTAATTACACACTAATATGAACTCTCATTATTCCAAAAATATTTTTCTTAAGTAAATAAAGTGCCAGGAAATGAACGTATAGCAAATAATTTTATATAACTGCAAATTTTTATTTTATCCATGTTTATAAAAAAATGTTACTTTCGTACCTGGTCTCCCCTACTTAGTAGACCCCATTTTTAAGTGAGCTAACTTAAACTTTAATTATTGGGTCAACGTTAACTTTTTTCTTCACAACCAAACACAGCTGATACTATAACAGATATTGCTGCTGCTCTAGAAAAGGTAATGAGATTATTCTACTAAATGGAATCCTAGCACTAGTACGAAAAAGAGGCCTAAAAGAGAAAGGTTAATCATATGGGTCTGGTCCCAAAATAAGTCTCCAAAGATAAATTATGTAGATTATGCACCTTCACTGCTTGTCGTATTACGATTGGCGACAAAACTATTAGGAAAATAGGTTTTACTCGTCCATATACTTCTTTCTTTTCCATTAAAAGAAAGATAACGTCAATTATAATACAAATATAACATAAAAATACCTCATACTTGCTTATTTCATCATTGACTCTCATAATCAGTATGCGCACACAGGATTTTTTCATTACTGTTGTGAAATAGAGTTGCATCGTGCCGAGATAAAACTCATTAACACAATGTAAGATTAATTGCTTTCACTGTGTCACATTTTATTAATCTACTTGGTATAAATGAAAAGAAGAGATTAAGTTCACCGCCATAATGATGGTGATATCCATCAATTTTAACGCTGGCCTCCAATATTTTTTACCACAAGTTTATCTGATTTGTTTTCAAGTTGTTGACAAGTTTTCTGATGTGAAAGTAGCGTTATTTTTCTTAAAATATGCTAAACTAATTCTTTATTAATACTAATATTGAATAAAGTTATCTGTTACAAAGTTTGTAACGTATTTGTGGCGCAGATCTTGATGCTGTTACCTCATCTCAAGGATCCCAAATAAAACAACAGGAAATTAGCTGTACGAGTGGTAGCCCAGAATACCTATTGTTATTCTGGGGTAGTAGTGCGTCAAATTTGAATTTGGCAGACCCCAATCTTCAATATAATCAAATCTTAGGGGTATTCATTATCAATGTAGGAAATTATTCCTAGGTCCGACATAGGATCGTATTTTATGATTTGATTTACCGAAAAATATAATAATAATAATAATAATAATAATAATAATCGTCTTTATTGTTACACCAATAGAAAATAATAATATTACATAAAATGACAATACAATCCATACAATATTGGTGCATAATCACCTTGCAGCATGCGAAGTTTAGCTCTAGGCTATTCTTACACTTAACATACTACAGGTGTCATTCTAATCCTGTAAAAAAAAGGAAAAAAAGTTCCCATAGACTAAGACACACCAGAGGTAATTAATATAATTGAACATAAAGAAGTAACTATACAAAGAGACATAATTAATAAAAATCAATAAAAAATTCACAACCACAATCAGGTCTTGTATTATTGAAATGAAAATATGTGTTTTCTTAATTGAAATTTAAAAGCTTGAAGCGTGAGATTCTTCATAGTAAATGGTATATTATTATAAGATTTTACTGCATTATAAGAAAAAATTTTTTGAAAAAGAGCAGTGGCATGAGGAGGAAGAGTAAGCATATCAGTATGTCGAAGATTCACAGCATGAACTTGAGCCCTTTTAGTCAATTTAGAATTAAGTGAAGAATCGATATTAAGTGTTAGTAGCTTATGAACAAACGTATTTAAATGTAGCAATCTTCTATTTTCCATATTTAACCACCCAAGTTCATGTAATGTATGTGACACATGATCATACTTACGCAGTCCAAAGATATAGCGAATACAGAAATTTTGAACTTTTTGGGTCCTTTTTTTGTAAATTAAGTTAAGACAAGGGCCATAAATAAAGTCACAATAGTTGAATACAGACAGAACCAAAGATTCACACAACATTTTTTTAAGTTTACCGTTTAACACGAATCTATTTGAATATAAAAGTTTCATAGAGGAGTAGGTATTTTTTAACAGGCCGTCTACATGACTCATAAATCTAAAATCATCATCTATTATCAAACCCAAATTTCTAGAGGAGGATACAATGGGTAAAGGATTATTATTAAGATAAATTTTGATAGAGTTCTTTATAACACTAACTTTAGCCTTGGGCCCAAATACCATAATACAAGATTTCTTGGGATTAATTTTTAGGTTGTGTTTTTGACATTTATTGAATAGAACATCCAAATCACTATTAATGTTATGAAGCCCAACCTTCATATTTAAATTTTTTTTGGCAAAAGACGCAAAAAGGAGTACAGTTTTTTGTATTTATTATGTTCTCTATTATATTCATAAAGAAATGCACCCAGAAAATAACTCCTGAAGTTTTAAAGTTGTAAAATTTCCCAGTGTTATTGTATTTATTTTTATGTAACAAAGTAGGTAATTCAACTACACAAATATAGTTATTTAACTTTGTACTTTAGTCTTTTCTTATGTAAACATTGCTGTATGCTTGAGTTAGCTTCATTTGAACCAAATTGAATTCCACTGTTCGCAGTTTCGCAGTTCCCTCATTTAAGAAAAGCAGTTGAAACTTAACAAAAACTAAATTTCAGTTTCTCTGCATTAAAAAATTAAAGATAGTAGCAAGATGCTTTCTGCATTATAAATAGGTGCCGGAAGGGGAATATATATTACCAGAATACTCATCAAGGCAAAGCAAAGACATCTGTCTGTATTTCAATTGAATCAATATCTGAAAATAGATTAGATACACCAGTGAAATATACAAATACTAGAGCATTAAATTACTTTTTTAAAGTAAGTAGAATCTCCCCGCCCCTGGCTGTATTGCTCAGGTCATAATTGCGATAAGCTCTATGAACAGAAAAATCACCAGAGTAAAGTGCAGAATCATGTACAGAAGAGGCAAGTAATGTTTCAGTTAATACGATTAAAGGAAACTGTCATGCAAGAACGAAATTAAATAAATCATTTTTAGATTTTAAACTTCTAACATTGATTGACAATAAAAATGAAAAGAAACTGGTTACTGGAAGGTTTTATTAGAGCTTTCAATATCGCTCGTACGTTATTAGCTACTATTACTCGTTATACTCCTGCTATTTATTACCAAATTAGGTAAAACTTTTACTGGAGCACGTTTAAACAAATTTTAGCTCAATAGTATCACAGATTTTATACACGTTATAATTAATAAATAGACATCATGGGCTTAATGCTTTGCAATAAATTGAATTTTGAATAATATCTACAAATGTCTATTGTTTCTCTTAGTAAGTCAGTTTTTTGTTACATTAAGGTTACTCAAAACGCAGGAGATATATCTTTCTGAGGATTAATACACTTCACTTACTTGTTCACCATATACTTCCATCAAGCCTACAGTTTCCAATTTAAAATTGCCATTTCTCGCATCGAGAATATCATAATCACACAGCAGCGTATGCTTGGCAATTTGTTTAACTTCCTGGCATTATTTGTGTTGTTTCGAACGGAATTTTAAGCATTTATTCACAACGTAGTGTTTTAAATTATTCATTAAATAATATTCATTTGGCAGTGAGATGGTTCTGAACTTTTAGGTAGGTATTATAATCACTATTGAATTATTTTGTACAATTGAGAAAATAAAAGGACAGCAGGCCTTAAAAGGGCTTACATCGTAAATTTTAAATAATTATTCATACACAATAATTAGCAAAAATCCTTCCTTGGCACAAATATTATTCTTATTCACTATCATTAAGCTTGAACCCCCAACAGTTCTTGGCAATATTTTTATAATTAGAGATCGTTTTATCTGTGAAGTTTTGGAGATTATATATACTTTAGCACAGTTATAAATCCAATACTTTATGTATTTAACTTAGTATATTACTATAGTAGCATACCTTAACTTGGTCCTGTTCACCAGCATATTCTAGGGTCTGAAATATAGTCCATGTATATCTTCGCCTGACTTCCAAGCGGGCCATGTATCTCCTGTACCATTTCTGGATCAAAAGAGATGCCTTGATTGCTGAAAAAGATAATCTGGTTATATATTAAAACATTTTACGAAACAGTTTCCTTTGAGGGGCGGTAAAATTTTTAATTTGTTAAAATTTTAATATTACGGACCAAGAGGTTTGCCTGAATTGCATTTTATTTTTAATAAAAAGGTAAATGCAAGAGATAGAGGAATAAAGAAGAGCTAGTTAATCACGAATTATTTTATGGTGAAAATTGATTTTGTTTAATTAAATTTTAGCACATTTTTTTCTCTTTCTCACGATATACTTATAGGCAATTTGATGAGCGACACGGCCAATATCAAGGGAGATACTTAAGAACATATTTAATACGACATATTTCCCTGGTTGTCAGAGATCTACACATCAAATCTATCAGTGGACAATATTAAAGAAATGTTGATTATAAAAGATTTCTTATTTTATTCCAACCTGAAATAATTCTGTAGGTATCTGTTATTTTCGTGGAAATGTACAAAACCTATTTATTATAATTTCCACTGTATCACTTGGCAGTGATACGTGCCTTTTTTGACAAAGGAGGCTGACATTTCTTAAATGAGTATTTATGTGAATGTAGTAAAGCCAAATAAAATGATATATCTTCTTTTCCTGCTGACCAGCATGTTCATCTGGAATGCCCTTTTTGGAGGGGACAAATAACAATTTAAGCAGGACATAGCAAGCATATACATATACATAGCATATAGCTATAATTATTGAAGTATTGATATAGGTACTGTGCGTTTCACGAAGTTGTATCCCGGATTGGAATATTCGGATTGTCAGGATTCGCTGGCAAATCCTGTGCGAGACTGGCACGCGCGCTTAAATCACACCACTTCAATTTGTAGCGGTCCGTAACCGAGATGTGCCAATGCATTGAATTTAACTAATAACATGACGACGCTCCATACGTTGGAGATATATACTAACATTCCAATCCGGGATACAACTTCGTGAAACGCACAGTATATCCACCATCACAAACAGTATATGCATGAAGGATATCCACAGGAAATTGTTCTTTTTGGTAATCGAAGAATATATTTTCGAATAATTTAAATTTTAAGTAAATTTATCCTACTTTTCCAGTTCTTGGTTCAAATATTTTCGAATTAGTATTCTTTACCATTATTTTTGATGAGGTGAAAAACGGAAAAAGATGTTTGATGTTGAATTTCGATCAGTTTGGTGTTGAAAATGTTTCTAAAAAACCGGAAACCAATCACATTATTAATTAAGAATGAATGCACCGAAAATTGTAGCGTAAACGTACCTATCTCTTAAAAATATTCTTTCACTGCATAATATACTTTACAGAAACAGAAATACAGAAATAAACAGAAAACCTTTCATTTTAAAACAGTTAGATATATTAAAAACTTCATCAATAAACTCTACAAAACAACCATTACTCTGGCAGACATAACCCTCCATAGCGTTGTAAAATATCCTAGTGATTACAATCTAATCCTTTTCTCGGAATTTTCCTTTACTCTCGTTTCCAATGAAACAAAATTGAGATGCACGGCGTAAACCTTGTTTCCGTTTAAAATTTACGGACACGGCACATCATAACTTTTATGAATGTAGTTGTGCTCAATTGCTTTTTAATTATACCGGGTCTCCAGGCATTACCATATTTATAAAGGTCAGCTCATCGACGTTTATATAATAAATTTTCAATTTAAATGGATCGTTGTGGATGGCGCCCGTCTGAAATTGGATAGTGAGTAGGAAGACGTCGCTGATATTAGGATATTAGGATTATCAAACTAAGTGGTGTTAGAAGCCTATCAACCAGGTAACTTGGCGGATGATGACAGGGTTGTCTTAGTGATATTATCTAAGTGTTAAAGTAAATATATTTGTACACAATTTTATTATATTATTAGACCAGGCAAATCTTATTTTTTCAATGAAGTTTAAGGGGACATTTATTTTCCAATGGGAATCGATAGGTTTTATGTTCAGGAACAAATATATAAAAATCCCAAAAAATCCGTTGTGCGCTAAAAACGTCATTTTGAAAAAATATGGCCGCCCCTTCAAATTTTTGAAAATGAATCTTCTTATCCCTTGGAGCAATTTTAACATTTTTTTTATTTTTACAGAATTTTAAGCTTAAAAATTAGAAAAAAATGATATTTTAATTTAGATATACTCAAGAATATAAATTTCCTAACAAAAAAACGAAAAAGGAAACGATTTTTTTTTTATTTTTTTGACTTCCTACATTTAACTTTTTAATATCACTAACTAACTTTACAATCTAGTTAACTACAAAAACTCAGTCATTTAAAAGATCCTCGTACATATACATTTTTTTTGGCAGCCATTTCTGCATTGACAGTCACGATATACACACAGAAGATAGGATGTTGTGCGAAGTGCTCCTTAACATGACGCGTTATGTCACTCAGAGTGTGCTTTTCGTTACGGAGATACGCATTTTGTGCGTTTTTCGCAAAAGATGTTTGTTATGGTTCGTTTTATAACTTAAAAATATAAAATGTCTCAATTTCGCGAAGCTGAGCTGTTAAACACATTATTCTTACTGCAAAATTTGTTCCTCTAAGGTTTTGGCCGCGAATTTCGGGAGAACTGTACAATATAGAGTAAAATTGTACATACAATATTTTGTAGAGCACAAAATATACTACAAGAAAGACTATGGGAGGGTATTATATGCACAAATGCACAATATAAACACAACACAAGTTTTAAAAATGTGGGGTTTTATTAGTACAGTCAAAATTTTATACTGTTTTTTCTTAACCAGTTTAATTTATTTACTTTTTATATATCAATACCTAATGCTTGCATAAAATCAAACAATCTCCAAGTAAAAAGTATCCTTATCTAACCAAAACCTTACGTTTAAAGGATTGGAAAGTAAGGACCATATATATCAAATATGCCAAAATGATGGCTTACCCAAATTTTAAAAAATATTTACATATGCTAGTTTATTATTGTCCATAGCATTCGGACTATTATATTTAAATTACCTCATAACCTTAAATTTACCAATATTTAATTTTAAATAATTTAAATTAGACAAGTTCACCAATTTATTTATTTATTAATATTTTCCTGGATTGTTACACCGTTCTTGACGGTATTTACAAAACACGCAATTTAAAGTATACAATATAGATAAAAATATAACACATAATTCGATGATCGAAAGTATGATGATCCAATTCAATTCTTTTAAAATTAAGGTTTTGGTTAGATAAGTATACTTTTTACTTGGAGATTGTTTGATTTTATGCAAGCATTAGGTATTGATATATAAAAAGTAAATAAATTAAACTGGTTAAGAAAAAAAAAATACAATTTTGACTGCATTAATAAAACCCTATATTTTTAAACCTTGTGTTGTATTTATTTTTGTGCCTATAATACTTCTAGCCAGGGCTAGGAAATTTCCTATCCATTGCTGTATTTGAAGATAGATCCTGAAAATATAAAAAAAAATTATTTGCTATTAATGTAATCACCATTTGAAACTACCTTAAAATATGTTGCTTTAGTGCAACTTTCGTTGGGGGAAGAACGTCCAAATCAAAAGATTTTTCGAGCGTCCGCTTAGCTATAGATTTTTAGATTTGCATTCTATAATAAGATAGCTATCGTTTTCAACAAAAAAAAATAATGTCCGCAAAAACTTCACACTTAACGTATATTTCTTTAAAATTTGCCTGGTCTATATTGTCCGCCTCCGTCATCACCTGGAACGCTCACAGTGTTTGAAAAAGTTATAAATAAAAGATGAACTGACAGGTAATTTTAAAATAGAATCTACTCAACTGGTATTGCAAATGTAAAACTATAAAAAATTGCATGTTAAATAACGAGTATCATAAGACGTACTTTTATCGCACGGGTCCAAGTTTAGGGTCCTTCCGCTCTCCCTGAAGGGCTATATTTCGCATATTGCTTGGAAAATGTAGGTAAATACATTCAAACGTTGATGTGTCACGGGAATTTTTCGAAAAATTATTCGGCTCGGTAGCGAATTTATTTCAATTAAAGTCTCCACCCTGTAGATATAAAAATACAAACAAACAAGAACCCCTCTTAATAAAAAAAAACTTTTCTTTAGAAAGGTGGACCAAAATTTCATTATATAATTATTCTGGGACTATATCAATCTGAAACGCAATTCAACTAGAATTCCTTCTACCATGGTTTTACACAATTCTAACATAGACAATCCACAAGATATTGTAGACGGTTTTGCACAATTTTTTTCTAGCGCTTTTATTAACTCCTCAGGATACGTTTCCAACCCACTTCATAACTCTTGTTGTAGCAACTTCCTTCACATACCCCATGTTAGTGAAAATGACGTTATGGTTTCGATAAAGAAAATTAAAGCAAATCTGACAACTGGGCCTGACAATATCCCTGCTCTCATTGTCAGGGACTGTGCAATGGTATTCTGTAAACCTCTGTGTACTATTTTTAACTTAATATTGCAGACTAAAACTTTCCCTGACACCTGGAAACAATCCAGAATCTGTCCGGTGTTTAAAAAAAATGATAAAAACGACATTGAGAATTACCGACCCATTGCTCTTGTATGTAACTTTTCTAAAGTATTTGAAATTTTAATTTCAAGCTATTTGTCCTTTTATGCAAAAAATTTGATATTGCCTGAACAACATGGTTTTGTTCAAGGAAGATCCACCGTTACTAATCTTGTGAGTAGCACGCAATTTATTGCTGAGGCGCTGGATCAGAGAGGTCAGGTTGATATTATTTACACTGACTTCTCTAAAGCGTTTGACAAACTGGATCACGGACTAATTTTGTGTAAATTAGAATATCTTGGATTAAGCGAAGCCCTATTAGAACTGTTTCAGTCATATCTCTCCTATCGTACGCAGTTTGTGGAGTATCGTGGGTATAAATCTGAACAATTTAGGCAGACTTCTGGTGTACCTCAAGGCTCTGTTCTTGGGCCTTTACTGTTTGTTTTATTTATGAACGATATTGCGGATGAACTAGATGTTAATTACTTACTTTACGCTGATGACTTAAAGTTGTATTCTTATGTAGAATGCGAACGCGATTGTTTGAATCTCCAGCATAATTTGGATATACTTAATAGTTGGTGTATTGATAATTGCTTACCTCTAAATGTAGCAAAATGTAACGTCATGTCGTTCTCACGTAAAACCAATACCATTTATTATGACTATAGCTTAGATAATTGCGTCTTAAATAGACCTGACTTCATCAAGGACCTTGGGGTTATTTTTGATTCAAAATTAACTTTTTCCAAGCATATTGAGGAATGCGTTACTGGTGCTTACAAAAATTTAGGTTTCGTCTTGCGTAACAGCAAAGAGTTTAAGAACATGTCTACATTGCGTACGTTATATACCTGTTTTGTTAGATCCAAGCTAGAGTATGCCTCTGTTGTCTGGGCACCAACGTATAACTGTCATATTACACCATTAGAAAAAGTTCAACGGCGATTTTTTAAATCGGCAAGTTTTGTCTTGGATGGTAGCTATCCAGTAAGAGGTACCTCTCAGGAATTTTTTCTAAATAAATTTGAAATGAGCAGTCTTGTTAGAAGACGAGCTATGTACTCTATTATTTTTTTATATAAAATTATTAATAATATGGTCAATCGTCCATCACTTACATCGCTCATCAATTACCAGGTGCCCAGAGTAAATGCTAGGTCGAGTAACTCGCTTTACCTTCCCACCTCTCGTACTAATCTTTTACAGTCATCCCCAATATATCAAATGTGCCTTAATTATATAGATACTCAACAAGAACTTAACATATTTCACTGTAAGATTGCTGATATAATTTTTTGTGTTTTTCTCATTTTTCTTCTTTTGATTGTATCTATTTATCTTGTTTCTATAGTGTTATTGTGTCAATAATGGCTACTGTTTGCTCGCGTTTATATATGTTTTGTTTATATTAATACTTTCTTCGTCATTTATCCTGTAATTGGGCTTACGCCCGTTGGGTAGATTATTTAAATAAATAAATAAATAAATAAATAAATAAATAAATAAATACAATTGCACCATATAATAATATTTATTATATACTATTCCTAGCGAATGGGGAATGGTTCACTGGTTAGTTCTATAATAACTTGGTAACATAATTTAATTTGCAGACCCTGTACGTGTATGGACAAAAGGACCTTTATTGACATAGTCTGTTAATGTATAGAGTATATTGTTGGGACTACACAATAATCTTATTGCTTAGGATAATATTGTTATTTTAGTGGGTTATCTATCATAAAAGGAGAAGAGTGAAACAAGAAAAAGTGTATCTGTCTCCTTATGCCTTGAAGCTTATGGCAGTGTTCTTTTAATCTAATATTTCCATTATCATTATATACTTTAGTTTTAATTGTTTTTTTACACTCTGGGCGAAAGTCGAAGCTACTGCAGTAATTTTTTAAGCTAAAGCAGTGTTTGAAAATTAGCGGAAGAAGTTTGGTAATTTTGTATGTGATAATCGACATCAAAATCATGATACGAGAAACATTGAAGATGCCATTCGTTAGAAATGGCGAAACATTTGCCATTAATCATAGTCTGCAGCAGAACAGCTCAGAATATCTACATAATTCATCTGAGACCAACTGTGAATAGCTTACAAACTATCTACAGATATATATTCGACTTCTAGAAGGATTATTCTTCATTCATTTGCATGCTATTTCCTTCCATATGGTTTTAAATAAATAATTTAATAGAATATAGTTTGATTACTAATACAAATATACAGGGGGTTCCAATATTTGAGGTCAATCTTATTGGTAGATATTAATTACAAAATTATAACATTTAATCCAAACATATCTATTCCAAGCTGCACTGTTTTTGAGATATAAACTGTTGATATGTCGTTGGTTTAAAATTGTTACTGTTATTAGTGAAAAAATATATTGTTTTAATATCCCCAAATATTTTTCCAAATAGAAAAGTTTTCGAAACGTAAACGTTTTTGAGTGATATGTGTTTAATGTTATACCTATATTGTTAATCTGCTTTTTAGTGTGAGATTTCTTTAATAGACAAACATATTTTTCAAAAAACCAACCTTTGACTGTGTGATTTTTTGTATTTTTCAATGGTGGCATAATACCCAACTAAATGGTAATTAATCAATGCCACAAATAAATACTTTCTATTATTTTTAGCTATTAGGTAACTTTGATAAAGTCCGAAAATTAGGACGAAACGTAGGATATTTGTCCATGTATCTGGCTCAAAGTCCTCTTTTATTATTTTTTATTGAAGAAATAAATTTTAACAGCCAACAACTTTTTCAATATCATATTTAAACATCAATGATTAATTAATTGAACAATAATTGAAAATAAGGCAACTTTAGTTAATTATTTCTAACAAATTTAGTTAATTATGTCCATTTCTTTTGGTGTTTTTTCCGGAGCAAGTTCAGAAGTTTGTTTGCATACTACGCTTGAAATTAATTTTAATTTAATTTTAAACGAACATGAACACGTTTCAGTTATATTTCGCACCTCTGTCAGGGAATAAAAAGCAGGGTTATGCAAATATATCTATTTGGTATTCTTAAAGTAAGAGTAGATATATTTAAATTTTTTATTTACATTTTAGACCTAAATTGAAATTCACGCTAGAACATTTACGGACGTAGGACATGTGAAAATATAAATTCCTTCCCTAAACCAGAGACATATACATTATATGCCGCTGCCTAAACTGTAGAATTGTTGCCTTCCCTGGAGATGCCTTTCCCGCTCCTTTGGTTTTAATGGAAAACGAATGGGTGGGTATATAAATGTAAATTTTAATAAAATACAATTAAAACTTTTCCAATTGCTTCCATAATAGACCGTTAATGACGAGCGCAAAATTGGGAACTCACGGATACAGTCTCTGTAACAGTTTAAAATAATCGTATAATACTTTGTATAATTATTATACTGTTGAGAAGAGCTAAATTGCGGGTATATTAAAAAAAATCTTCAGAAGGAATTGAATCGAAAATCCGAAAATTATATATTTTCGAACTGGGGTAGTCCAGCAGATTTGCTCTATATATTACAGATTCTGGATAAGCATTTGAACCATTGTCCTACCTTTACTTATTGTTAAGGAGGGTTAATGTCCTTGTAATTTGTAAATATTAGCCCTAATAACTTACAGCTCGATATCAGCGGTAGGTCACACTATAAAAATAATGCCTCGATACAACTTCGACACATAACATTTCACATTACAGCATGTATATGTCTACGTCGAACCGTTATCCTTGCTGACAGCGGAAGAATATTTTTTTTAGTACCATTACTTTGACGTGGTTGTATATGGTGACAGTACCGGTGCTGTAAATAAGGCCTCAACGGAGCTTTATAATACAGATCCCTAAAATCTGTCACACCCCGGCATTATAGCGTCGGTAACTGAATTATTATGGCATTGTAATTTATAACATCCATCGAATGATGGTTTTTAATTAACGATGCGTGATGGCACCAGACATACAGTTGGGGATAATTATGTTAGATAGAGCAATTTTTACGGGCTTAATTTTTGCGTCTCTTAATAAACCTGTTGATTTATTGAATTGTATAGGTCCAATTCAATAATATCTAATTATAATTAATAATATTAACGTTAATTGAAGCGACACTTCAATAAGGGATAATTCAAGCGAATAAACGCCCTTAATATGGTCTAAATATACAACGTGTCCCACACAAGAGTGAACTGCATGGGGATCTCGGAAACTAGAAGAGATACAAATTCGCTTAATTAGGAAAAAAGTTGCGTAATTAGAGGCAGATTAAAATAGCGCAAACAGATCTTAAAAATTGTTTTGCGTTTTTGAGTTATTTTTAAAAAAGTGACTAGTTACTGCGGTAGTTACAATTCTCAATATTTTCTTGATCCTGAGTTCTCTGCTAGGAATTTCCGGCACTTATAATTCAGCAATCAAAACCACTCAAATTCGCTAATTTATTCAGCCATCTTAAATTTAAGGATTTAGCTGAACAAAAGACGTGGTTTGAATTAATCATTCACTCGAAGTCGGCCTAATTAGATTATTATTTTTTAAGTGGGACTGAGAATTGCTTCATGAACAGTTATTTGTTGTTCTGTCTCGTCGTTTACGTTACCCAATTCGGCATAATTATATAAATTTTGTTATGCTTTTACATAATTAATAAATTATGTAAATATTGTTCAAAAACGTCCGTAAATACAAATTATTCGCTTAAACTTGCCTTCTCAATAGATGACAATATTTATCTTCTAGATTTTAACAGAAGTAGACAATTGCAACAGATAGTAGATGCATTACTGTCAATAATAGAGAAGTGTCTTAAGAAAAAATTCTATAAATATTTAAAGTTGACATTGATTTGACCAGAAAAATCCGATTTTTCATAAACTGTAGTACCTTCTGATGAAACTGAGCTTAAATTTGAACATAGAAAATAGTTTCGTTCCATTCAGAATTTCTTAACGTCCAAATAGTTTCATAAATTCGACTAATTAATGCCGTTCAGAAACATCCGGTATAATAGAATTACTTGCTACTTAATCGGAAATATATAGTCTGTCTCTTATAATGATATACTTTCCTAACCCCTATAATTTTTATTAATGCATCCATAAATTCCCGCAAACTGAAACGAATGTAGATAGGCTGTGTGGGTGGTTAATTGAAAAAAAAAAACGGCGCGCAGTTATCCTGTTTTACCTTAGCGATTTATCATATTAAACATATATACAAGGTGTTAGTTAAACATGCGTTAAACATGCGGCGATTTTTGAAAAATCGCTTTGTTGCGAAGATATAAGGTGCAAAAAATTTTCAACAAATCCAATTTTGGTATTTTTCACATTATTAATGTAGGTGAAATAAAAGTATGGCGTACTATACTGGACGTATCAAGTAAAAGACATGTAAGAAAAAGGAGTTGTTTTTTCTTACCAACATCCCGTGATACTTCGGAGTGATTATTTTGTATGTTTTTGTATGTTGTGTTTTTGTAGTTTGTATGTGTAGCATTTGCTAAGATTGATTGACGTTTGGCTAGTTGACGTGTAAACGGTTGTTAGTGAAGTCCTCTATCATGGCGCTCGCTATACGAATGTCGAGATGGCTGACATGCATTTTATTTATGGACTTGCCGATGGCAATGCATTAGAAGCTAGGCGACTGTACATTGAACGATTTCCTAACCACATTGCTCCCGAGAGAAAAATTTTTCAAAGTATTCATCAACGTCTTCGAGAAACGGGAACATTGAAGCGAAGTGGAGGACCAGGAAGGCCAAGGACTGTAAGAACGGTACCTAGACGTAGAAGAGAATGTGCTGGACATGAAAGAAGAAGATCCAGGTACTTCTACGCGAAGAATTTCAAATACTTTGAATGTAAGTAATTGGACTGTTTGGAAAATTCTGAGAGATAATTTGTTGTACCCATACCACATTCAACGCGTTCAGGCACTTCTTCCTGCGGATTTTGCTCCACGTATTGCATTTTGTTAATGGCTTTTGCACACATTGGTTGAAATCCCTCAACTACTTACGCTGATTCTTTTTACCGATGAAGCCAGTTTCTCGCGAAATTCAATAAGGAATTTCCACAATAACCATGTGTGGGCTGACGAAAATCCACATGAGATTTGTGAAGATTGGTTTCAACATCAGTTCTCGTTGAACGTTTGGGTTGGAATTGTGGGTGACTGTCTAATTGGGCCCGTATTTCTACCAGGAAGACTTACTGGCGATGTATACCGCAACTTTTTGGAACAAACGCTACCTCAGTTTTTGGAGGATGTACCATTGGCTACAAGACAGGCAATGTGGTTTATGCATGATGGTGCACCACCTCATTTTAGTGTAGTTGCTCGAGAGTTTTTAACAGCAACATACGGAGATCGCTGGATTGGTCGAGGTGGACCTTTGTTGAAAATTTTTTTCGCCCTATATCTTCGCAACAAAGCGCTTTTTCAAAAATCATCAAAGTATAAAATATCCTTAGAATAATCCAAGGAATAACCTGAAAAATAAAAACAAAAAATATAGTTATATAAGTTTTTATTTATATAACTATATTTTTTGTTTTTATTTTTTAGTCTTTTTCGCTAGTTTTAGTTAATCTAGTATTTCACCTACCTAAACCTACACCTTACTAGTCCAATTTGCTAAGAGCTGATAGTGAAAAAGACTATACGAGAATGATCTCATCATGTGATGGGTTCATTCTCGTAGTGTGTTTGTATTCGGATGTTCTTTTTATACACGCTTTTATGCGTAGATTGATGGCAGTAATTTAAGTTATTTACTTAAAATTTCTTTTCTTTATAGATTATGTAATTTGATTGCTATGCAGTCATCATATTTCCCTCAATTAACACCTAACTAAATTTGACCAGCTGTAAGAAACGGCCGCTCAGTTCCCCTAGGTCTTAGGTCGGCCCTGCTTAGAGTTTCCCTTTTTGCTAAGCACGTAGGTACTAAAAAAGCCTTGCCAATCAAACGATGTGTTTAGCTGTCTTTCCACTGTGTTTGTCGTCGAATATTTCCTGAACTTTGTTTACTTTCTCGAGTGAATGAGTTTCCCATGCTGCACAAATAAAGAAACTCGTAGGGAAATATTGGGGAAAATACGTTCTTTTTTATGCCTCAACTAAGCCTACTATGTCAATTCGACCCGCGAGCACATCCCAGAAGGTGTAGATATACCTTTTTCAATTATAGGGTCTTGTAGAATATACGAATTCCGCCCGTGAATTTCTCAGATAAAATAAACGTGGGTGTTAGCTTGTCAGTGCCTACGCAGAACAATATCGTACATGAGACGCCATTTTTAATAATTATTATTGGTTGTTTATAAAGAAGTAACGCCCTTAAAAATATTTAAGTATCACAGGATTACTTCCCTTAGGGATTTTGTAAATCGTTTCTGTAAAGCATGCTCAATAATTATAATCTCAAAGTACTTAAAATATCTACAAAATGTTTTTCTTCAAAGTAGGTAAAGTCCAGTCGTGGCAGGGTGTGTGCGACAGGGAGGGTCGCCCATTAAAGTCATCGGTTTTCTGGAACATATTATCAGGAACCAGTTACGCAGTTACTTTAATATTTCTATGAAAAAAATAATGTCGCTTCCGCTCCAAAAAGGTTGCGTGAAATGTTGCGTTTAGGTAGAAAATGTCCGTTTAAATTAACCACATCAGGTATGAATAAATATTAAGTGGATGTTAGTAGCGGTGACAAACACACCGTAGTGCCCTCTTTGGGTCTTTCTTACTATCTGTCTGACAATTATTATCAAATTGACAGACAGATAACGATCTTCTTTTCGACCTCTATTGTCTTTGAGGAAGACAATCTTACCCTATATCTCAGAAACTAAACGTACTAAACTGCATGATTTTTTTATAAAAAAAGTCATATAAAGTTATTAAAAACGTAGAAATAGGTATAGACGAATAAGAAAATAGGGTAATAATGATTAATGATTACAATAAAATAAATTGTAAAGGTGTTACGAAGATATAGTGCAAATAAGAAATGAATTAGAATTTTATCGCAACAGAACTCCGCAGTATTTCTAAAACGTGACTTGAAATAAATTTGTAGTTATTTTAAAATTATGGAAAACCATTAAATACAGGTATTTGATGCATGCCGATTTATTGTTGGAGAAGTTTCATATTTCTATCGTGTTTATGAATTTATGACTCTATTTAAGAAACTCTGCTATTTTTTATATTCTTGTTTTACAGTACAGCATAATCCACCTAAATAACTTAATATAACTAAACCAGCATAATCTGTAATTTAAATAATTGTACATATTATGTGAAACCTGCTATAGACTCGTTTAAGCAAAAAAGTAAATGGCTAAGACTATCAGCACCAGTTCAATATATACCGGGTAAATCATGAAGCATAAGTAGTTCACACCATAAAAATAACACCATAAAAATAATATATTTGTGATCATTAATTCTTATTTGTAATAGTCTAGAGGTATGACCGATATAATATAGTATTTACCACATTCATATTAAGTTAATAAATACAATTTTCTGTATTTTAATAATTGTTTTGATAAATATCTAAAATATTTCTGTGTTTAGAATAGAAGGTAGTAAAGAAATAATCAGATAAATAGCTGCTAACGTTGAAATTAATAGGTACTTGATCCAGATCAAGCTTAAAAATATAAAACAATACCCAATGTTTGAAAATATGTCTAAAGAATATCTACCCACCTACTTTGACGGTCTTCATGCGCATATAATGTGTAAATTTAATATTTTATATTAGATATACTTTGCTTTTTTCAGTTTGATGATGCACACTGGGGTTGTTTACCCATTGCCATTACTTTATATCCATTAAAACTCTTTCAGTTTCAAAAACATACTGGATCGAATTTGTTTCTGTTTATATTTTGAAGCAAATAAACTAAAAATTTGATAAATTATGAAAGGCAGTCACATTAAATTGAAAAACTAGACGTTCTTAACTATTTTGTAAATATAAACATAGTATTTACGCTGCCCTCTATTCCCTTCGCTTATGGAACAAATTAGTCAGGCTTCCACTTTAGCTATGATGGATGTTTGACTAGAGTGGGTGGTTGTAAGACATCACTTAACAAATTATCGTGAACATTTCACATAAAATGGAAAGGTGAAACGACGCCATTATACCTTGTATACAGTTGCTATTTTGTGTATACTAGTGAGATAAATACACTTATGGTTTTTTATTGCCAAACAACTAAAATTTTTAATCTATACAGGGTGTTAGTTAAACATGCGGCAAAAATTCAAGAGGTTATTCCTTGGACTATTCTAAAGATATTTTATCCTTTGATGATTTTTGAAAAAGCGCTTTGTTGCGAAGATATAGGGCGAAAAAAATTTTCAACAAATCCAAGAAATGCAATAAGGAATTTCCACAATAACCATGTGTGGGCTGACGAAAATCCACATGACATTTGTGAAGATCGGTTTCAACATCAGTTCTCGTTGAACGTTTGGGTTGGAATTTTGGGTAACTGGCTAATTGGACCGGTATTTCTACCAGGAAGACTTACCGGCGAAGTATACCGCAACTTTTTGGAAGAAACGGTACCTCAGTTTTTGGAGGATGTACCATTGGCTACAAGACAGGCAATGTGATTTATGCATGATGGTGCACCACCTCATTTTAGTGTAGTTGCTCGAGAGTTTTTAACAGCAACATACGGAGATCGCTGGATTGGTCGAGGTGGACCTCACGTATGACGTGCTCGATCCCCGGACTTAAACCCCCTGGATTATTTCCTATGGGGCCATCTAAAGTCATTAGTTTATACTAGGCCAGTGGAAGATGTGGACGATTTAAGAGATCGGATAAGTACTGGGTGTAACTCAATAAGAAACGACCCTGCTATTTTTGAAAGAGTTCGGGAGACTATGAGAAGATTAGATGGTTGCATCCGAGCTGGATGTAGCCATTTTGAACAATTCTTATAGGTTCAGAAATTTTACATGTTTAGTAATAAATTGTTATTTGTTGAAACATTTTTTCGTCCTATATCTTCGCAACAAAGCGCTTTTTCAAAAATCATCAAAGGATAAAATATACTTAGAATAGTCCAAGGAATAACCTCTTGAATTTTTTCCGCATGTTTAACTAACACCCTGTATACCTAAGCGATAATAGTCAGACCATAGATTAATAACAGTCAGACTATCAGATGTTTGTCTTGTTTTTTATTTCAAACGATACTTTGAACTCGGAAACTTATTTGTTACAAACCCTCCTAACTATATCAACCTTTCAAATATGTTAGTTCCGGACAAGTTTGTCCTTGATGAGACTGTATGTTGAAACACAAAATCTGAAAGATTTTATTAAAACAATAATTGTAATGTTAATGACGGAACTATGATTTTCTTCATAGTTCCGTCTATTTTTTCCCCAAGGACAGTGGCGGCTAGTCATAATGGGCACAAGGGTACGTGCCCTATGCGTAAGCACATAAGACTTGGGAATGTTGTGATATTTTATAAACTTTTATAATTATTATAATTTGGTGGATTTTTTGATTAATTTTTTATCATGAATATTGAATTTTTGGTGCATACATATCCGTCTAGCGTCTAGACCGCTTCACGCTTCACCGTCTGTGTAATCCGTGTGTCCACTAGGCTGGGCACGGCCGCTGTGTGCCTGTTCTTTTTTCTTTTCTATTTGCATGCGCAAGAAAAGGATACACAGCTTCTATTTTTCCAGCGCGTCTTTTCTAATGCGGTCTGTTACGTCATTGAATGGGCGCTGCCCCGTCGACCAGACGGTACAGAGTACAGAGTACAGATACTTTTCAATCAGTTACAGGGGAGGCAGTTAGACTCTAACAGTATTATCTAGATGATAATACTGTTAGAAATAATTTAGACTCGTTTACAGCTGCTATACAATGTCTAAGAAATAATACAGAAGAATTAATAAATAATGCTGACATTTTAACAGAACATTCCGAGGAACATTCTGTGGATAATTTAAGAAAAAAGAGAAAAGTTACTGTAGGAGACTCAAAGGTAATGCAGTGCAAAGAAATATGTGACATCATATTAATGAACGTACTTGAGAGATTTCAATTTACTGATTTTTTAACTATAGCCAATTTGTTTGAAAAGGAGAAATTTAACAGCTATAGAATAGTTTTTCATCTGGAATATATTAAAACAGTGTGTGCCTTATTTCCAAAGATCAACATTACAAAATTAAAAAAATGAGCTGTATATAATGTATTCTAGAGATGATTTCATACAACATAGTGGTGCTTTATTACAAATGTTAAATAAAAATAATTTACTTACGACGTTTTCGGAATCGGTTGAACTATTAACTATATTATGCACAATTCCTATGACTACAGTCGAAAGTGAACGTGTGAAGTGAAATATGGAAAATCATTTTTCCATATTTCTGTCAATCGCATCAAAAAAGGGGATATTTGCCTAACAAAACCTATTTCTTCAAGCAAATATTTTTGCTCTACGAATTTCTAATTTTTAATTTTAAGGTGTTTGACCTAGAAATATGGAAAATTTTCGCCTGCGGTGCATTTTTTTCCCCTGTGCCCCCCATTCCCAAACTTCACCAGCCGCCACTGCCCAAGGATATGATAACTTTGTTTTTTTTTTTATTGAAACACCCTGCATATTTTAATTTTACTTAGAAAGATCTACACAAAATAGGCACGAACGTTCACATAATTTAAATATATCGGTTTGGTGTTAACTCATCTTACTGGCGTCTATAGTAGATGTAAGGGATACAGTAAAAAGAAACATTGTCCAGTTAAATCTTCGAGATAGTCTTCAGGGGCGTTATATTATCAATGACTATAAAAAGTACAATACAATGAATTTCAGGACCAGCCAAGAATAATCAACAAATTTACATAACGTCCTTTTGCTTATATTAGAATTTCAAATAGTCTACATTTTGCACTGCCTTGTTATTTGCACCTGTAAATTACCTGAAAATAGAGAAAGCCTTGTCGTGTACCAAATTTGCGGGTCTAGCCTTTCATATTTATGTGACACTTAAAGGACCGTCGTGGTTACTGCACTCCAGCGTTTTGAAACAATATATTTAATATATGTAATATACTTCTCGTGGGCCTAGAGGTTTCAGATTGTTGCTCTTGTGCTTAAATCGGTTACTAGCTTATAAATTTCTCACAAGGATAAATATGAGCACAAAGGGAGACATTAAATTTATCCCCGAACTAAAGATGCAGTTGTGAGCACAAACTCTTTCCGATGTTCCATTAAATTGAAGGTATAGGATGGTGGGGAATAAAGTAAAGGCTTCAGTGGGGCCATAACTTTCATATTTTCATATTATCAACATTAATTTTATTTTGGAATATTTTATAATGTTACATACTTATTTTGATTGCCAGTTGTCCTTTATTAAGTATCTTCTATTCTTTATTATTCTTATCCTTTTTTAATTTATACCATAAAATATATATACATATGGTTCACTAGCTAGTGCAACTAAATTCGTTGATATTTTTTAAACAAACATTTCATACCACTATGTGTACAGGGTGTCCAAAATAAGATCCTCTATCCCCCTATCTCAGAAAGTATAAAAGGTAGATAAAAATGTTAAATACGAAAGTTTTTTGTTTTTACCCGAATTTTTCATTTTTATAACTTTTCTGAATACAGGTTGTTCAGTTTCTCTGATCCAGGCATCAACTTTCTTTTTTTAAATGGGACACCCTATATTCAATTACATTTTTGAACTCACATTAAAATTCTAGGTCGACATTGTTAAGAGTACCCTATACCTATCATTTACCGTTACGAAGATATTAGCATTTAAAGAAAAAAATCTGTAAAAACACCTGCTCAAAAAATCTCGGCAAAACAAATAAGACATCCAAAAAAAAGCTAAATAGGGTTTATTTCGTAGACAATTAGACTCAGAAACTACTTCTATGGATCGATATTACCTGATTAATATACAGGGTGTTTTTGACAGATGGCTCAAACATGTATATGTTAAAACTCCATAAAATCGAAAATCTTTTATGGAACACCCTGTGTATTATTATATTTTTGAATTCTCTATTAAATTTTAACCTTACTCTATATAACGTTCCCTATTCTTATTTTGCTTAGTTTTCAAGATATTGACGAAAATGTGGAAAAAATGTCAACTATTAATCATTATCGGCTATTATTAAAAATATATCTACTATTATTTGGTATAATATTATAGTTAGTGTGCCTTAATACTGATTAAGAATATATTATTTTATTAAATCTAGTATTTTCTTAAATTATTTCATTAATTAACTAATATAAACAAATCTATGTTTGTAACTTGAACCACAAATAACTAACAATAATTAACAAATAACAATAAAAATATTAAATTAAATCAAGTGTCCTATAATATGTCCTCAATTTTCAGCTATGCATCTTGTGTATATAACTGCTAGTTTTCTTACAGTGAATCACTTTGATTGAGCGCTTCAATTTCCATCCTGATTTTAATCTTTAAATCATCAACATTATTACTCTGAATTTGATAAACTCAGGCTTTCAATGTACCCCATAAAAAGTTATCAAGTGGAGTTAAATCTGGGATCCTCGGCGGCCATGGGATATTCCTGTTTGGTCCTATCCATTCCACAAAATAGTTCTTAATAAAATTCTTTACAACTGCAGAATTGTGGCATGGAACTCCATCCATCTAATAGATGATCTGATTGGCATCTTCTTCGGCATCCAATAAAGGTAAAATGCAAGTTTGTAGTGAATATCATTTCCTGATATGTTACCTAAGGTACCTGGGACCATTTAAATATTGACCAAGAAAGACAGGGCCTAAAATGTGTCTCTTATAAATAGCGCACCAAACATTTTCGTCAATATCTTGGAAACTAAGCAAAATTAGAATAGGGAAAGTTATATAGAGTAAGGTTAAAATTTAATGGAGAATCCAAAAATATAATAATACACAGGGTGTTCCATAGGAGATTTTCGATTTTCTGGAGTTTTAACGTATACATGTTTGAGCCATCTGTCAAAAACACCCTGTATATTAATCAGGTAATATCGATTCATAGAAGTAATTTCTGAGTCTAATTGTTTACGAAATAAACCCTATTTACCTTTTTTTTGGATGTCTTATTTGTTTTGCCGAGATTTTTTGAGCAGGTGTTTTTTAAAGATTTTTTTCTTTGAAATGCTAATATCTTCGTAACGGTAAATGATAGGTATAGGGTATTCTTAACAATGTCGACCTAGAATTTTAAGGAGAGTTCAAAAACGGAATTGAATATAGGGTGTCTCATTTAAAAAAAGAAAGTTGATGCCTGGATCAGAGAAACTGAACAACCTGTATTCAAGAAAGTTATAAAAATGAAAAATTCAGGTAAAAACAAAAAACTTTCGTATTCAACATTTTTCTCTACCTTTTATACTTTCTGAGATAAGGGGATAGAGGATCTTATTTTGGACACCTTGTACATGATATTTTAATCATTTTTTATTTTTTGGTGTCACCCTTTCAGATCAAACAAAGAAAACCTTAACCAAAAAAGTGTAAAATGTGCTCGTGTTTCTCTGTGTCATGTCATGTTGTATACATTAGCCTGGATATTGTAGTCTAAATGAAAACCAATATAAAGACATTCAATGGTACGTGAATAATAGTTCTGTCTTCAATTTTCACAGGTTATGGGCTCTTAATGTTGTAGGCAAGCTTTCACACCAGGTGACAATCTCTTTGTGCCAAGCTGTCAATTAAAACAATGCTTTGCTAAAAGTTACCCGCAGTTATCGAATAGCTGCGATCGAATGCCTAACATGAAAAGACCTATATAAGCTGTCTCACCCTTTGTGTAAATATCCTAAATAAATTTAAAAAATGTAATAAGGGGTATATGTACTTTTTATTGCTTTTTAAATATCGTTAATGATGATTTGTCTTGTATTATCTGGAAAGAAAACATAGGTAAGTGATTAACGCACCAACAGTCTGAAATTGAATAGTTTCTACAGGTTAAATAATACTAAATATACAGGGTGTTCCACATAAAAGTCCTCAGCCTCCTATCTCGGCAACGGAAAGATATATTTTGATTTTGAATAAAACAGTTGATAGAGCTCATATATGGCTTCGTCACGGAGTTCAACTTGATTTTTTCCAGACCAAATTGGAGATGGCGCTGAAGTCGAAATAAATTTTTCGTTAGCAGGAACTTTGCACCAACGTTTATCCGATACTTTGTTCAATTCTAAATGATTTTTGTCAAATGACTATTTTTCAAAACTTAATAGTTTCAAAGATATCGGGCTCTTCATTTGGTGAGGCCCAAACTCAAGTGTATGTTATATTAGAGTTTCGAATTATTACCGTATACAATGAAACAAGAATTAGGTATCCAAGTCAATTTAATAGCTCTTTTTAAGTTGGGACGCTCAATAATTTTCGAGAAAATTGAGATTGTTTGTTTTGGGTGCTATCTATTTTTCAACCCCTAGGACCCATTTCAAGTCAATGATTTTTATACTGAGTAGTCTATATGAGATGCTTATTACGTGTACCAAAGGAGAATTTGGGACGCTCAATACTTTTCGAGAAAATTGAGATTGTATGTATTGGGTGGTAGTTTTTCACCCCTTGGGACCCATTTCAAGTAATTCATTTTTATACTGAGAAGTCTATATGAGATGGGGATTACGTGTACCAAAGGAGTAGTTGGATAATTATTGTTTCATTGTATAAGGTAATTCGAGACTCTAAAATATGCTTGAGTTTGGGCCTCACCAAAAGAAGAGCCCGATATCTCTGAAACTATTAAGTTTTTGAAAAATAGTCATTTGACAAAAATTATTTAGAATTGAACAAAGTATCGGATAAACCTTGTTTCAAAGTTCCTGCCAACGAAAAATTTCTTTCGACTTCAGCGCCATCTTCAATTTGCTCTGAAAAAAAATCAAGTTGAACTCCGTGACGAAGCCATGTATGAGCTCTATCAACTGCTTTTTTCAAAATCAAAATATATCTTTCCGTTGCCGAGATACGAGGCTGATGACTTTTATGTGGAACACCCTGTATACGAGGAGTGCGAGTACTACGGGTATACTTAGGTGCGAGTTTTTGGAATGAAACATTTTGGTGTCTGATGCCAAACCATAATCATAATGTTATGATTTTTTAAGCCTGTAATGCTGCCATTTGTTAAATTGGGATTCTTCACTTAAAATCCAAAGCAAACCAAAATTTTGAATTAACTATAATTAAAGAAATATTAAATTCGGTTAACAACATGGAATATATTTTTTTCAGAAAAGCCACATATTTGTTTCTTCTGTATATACTATAGGTAGGATTTGGTTAAGTATACCAACCGACTTATTTTGACCTGGAAACTACTAATTTAAGAAAAATTGTTGCTCAACGAATATTATTACTTCTATCTAATACTATTGTTTATTGCTTCTATCCCCCCACACCACTTATTGCTTATTTTCTCATGAGCTCCCAGAACAACGCTCTAGATACGCCACTGCTACACTTTAAAACCAACCTCTACATGTCTACAGATGTGACAGCCAGATGTTGGCATGTCAATTGTCCATAAAAGACTATAATAAATATAAAATATAAATCGCGCACACTTACATAAGTCTACAATTCTGATCTGTATATTATTGTGTGGTTTTACAGCGAACAAACTCATGTAGTTGAAAGTTATGAAGATTAAAATACGTTGTAATATTACTCAAATGTGAAAGAGGCAACATTTTGCAGAAATATTTACGGGTTTTGATTTCACATCATTATTCCGCTCTTTAGAACCAACCCAATTCCTATTTCATCTGTATTTGCTTTATACCTCATTAATATGGATCGGTCAATGTATAATTACGTAAGGAAGTGCACATTCAGAGATTCTCCATACACATTGTGAATATTTAGTCGGCTTTGCTGTCCCAGTAAAGGGCCAAACTGTGTAAAGTATCCAACATCCGTCCCCAAATTAAACATCAATCGATGGCGGTGGTGGGTTTTCCATTCTGGATTAAATGATGTGCAAATGGGTTTATCCTCTAGCTGTTAAACTTTGACTATACGTTAATATAGGTACATATATTGTATCAGAAAAATTCAGTAGTATAACCGAAAACTGATTATATAATGGTAATTTTTCAAAACGGATAATTTAATGTTAGTATTCGTAGGTACAACAATAACCGTTCTTTATATTTTTCGAATAAGAATTAATAGATATAATATTAATTCGTTTCCATATTGTAATTTCTCGCTTTCACTTCACGCATTTATTTTAATTTTGACAGACAATTAACAATGATAATTTATTAAAAAAAATGCTATTTGTTTCCTTTATCTATCAGTTGATAGACACAGTAGATGAATATCCTGCAATATTATCGGAAATACTCTAGCTTGTGTATGCCGTGTGATACGGACGCATGAATATACCGAAATATTTTAGCATTACACACTCGGAATCGCTTCTTGAGGGTTTTACATAAATCCGTATTTGCTGAAATTACCCCAGTGCCAGAAATACCGAGATTACTCACTTCGGAAGCCCGGATTATATCAGATGAATTTTTGGGTATGAATTTCGGAGCCCGCCCACTCTAAAAGCACACGTATTGAGCGGGGTCCGTTTAAAATACCATAATGCTGTGAACGGTGGAGTGATTGAATCTCACAGTCCTATGTTCTAGTATTTATAAGAAATTTAGGTGTTATTTGATCCACCCTATACATACAATTTTTAAATACCTACACAACAGTCTTTCCAATATTTTTTTTTATAAAGATTGCATAAAGATGCATTACGTGTTTTTCAAAAAACTAAATCACATGAATACACTGGAAGTGTCTTCTTCTTGGAGCACTAGACATTTTGTTTTTAATAAATTTTTGTAAACATATAGAAAACTATTAAACATTAGATTTTCTATCTATATTTACTCTTCTAAAAGTGGTATTTCTATTAGTTTTTGATAACTATTCAAATAAATTATTATAAATTATAACTAAATATACTTGAATAAATAAATAAACCACAATAAAGATTGAAAGTGTAGGTATTAGCAAAGTCTACATATATTGTAGACTTTGGTAGTAGTATCAAGGCAAACTTCTAAAGTTTGCTCCAATAAATCAATTTAGAATATGTAATAAAATTAAATATATGACAAATTAACTGAATTTCAGTGGTTTTTTAGTTTGATATGGTATGATTTTGATAATTATATAATGTTACAAATTTTATTTGGAATTATGTCTAAACAAAAAAAAATATAATAAAATTTAAAAGAAAATAAACGCTTAACTAGCTTTGTTCTAAACGTCCAGTCAATCCTCGACTCGTCGTCAGTAAAATTTTATATGATCAAAAATTGTCAGATTGAGATTTAAATTTAAAAAACATCACATGCACTGATCACTATTAGATTAAATTTTATTTATTTATTTTTAACATTATATTAAATTTATTATTATTTTATTATTAATTTTCCACTGGTAACAACCTTCTGGAGAAGAGGAAGCCAAGATTGATGCAAGAATAGTGTTTCCGACGAGATATACAGTCATCACTATTAAGTTTAATAAAAGTATCAAAATAACTATTATTAGTGATAGATAGAGCTAGTTTATTAGTGATATATAAATTTAATTTATTAGCTTAAGTCGTTCTTGACTTTCGGACTTATTGTTATAATCAGATGGAGGACAAAAAGTATTTTCCATTTGCATTTAAAGTTATGGCGAATGCGCTGGTACAATGTATGTACTTCCAATATGTCTCACAAAAAGTGTACAAAGTATGGTATAAATATTCTATAGCTAGAGTTTTTCTAATAAGAGGAAAACTAACATGTAAAACAAACATTTAAGAAATATTCTGAAACATCTGCGGTACTGATGATTGACACTCACTTCATAAAATATATCTTTACAAGTATATAGAAATATTTCAAAATATCTAAATATTTTTAAGTAGCAAATAGTGTCTTTTCTATTAATACGATATTAAATTCCTCCTTTACACACTGATTAAATATAAAATTTAATTATGGCATGGTTATTTACCGAATTCATTAGGGAGTTTTTAAACCCTTTAAATTTTGAGCACGTCGTTATCATTATCGTTATTCTGAGCATGTGCAGTTCCAAAAAGAGTATCATTTTTGGCACTGCGCGATTGCGATAACGATAAGGTAAAAATTTAAGGTGTTCAAAATCTCCCTATTATAAAAAGCAAAGTGAATGCTTATCAAGTGTGGATTTACCATGAATTCAAATTTTACATTAGCAAAATGCAAAAACGTAATTAATTAAAAAAAAATATATACCTAAACGTCCTTCACTTAAGGATGTTTTATTAAACGCTTCTATTTGCTATTTCATGTTTGTCTAAAGAAAAACGTACCTATCTAAATGCACAGATAATTTCTAATTTCACAACATTTTTTAAAAATGTGGTTCTTTGATACTCCACCATGTTGAAAAGCTAAGTCTGCCGTTGATTGCTTATTAACACAAAACAGTCTTGACACAAGACACTTGTCAGTCTTGTCACTTTGCGTAAATGATTGTAAATGCAGGTTAGATTGGTTGCAGCGAAATTAGCTCTATGTATAGAATGAGATGTTGTCACATTAACTTCTTATTTAGCATGCTGTTAGTTATTTGTCTATAAATAATAATTATTAATATGAACTACTTAGATTGATTTAAGAATGCGTTCAGTGGTCATTAGTAAACTTGATGTTATTGTGATTATTATTAATATGGGTGCAAATGTTTTAAATTGCACCATTACCTCAAACCGAGCCAAATATCGACGGATTCTTAGTAGATCAACTTATTTCTATCACAGCCTTACCCTCATATTCTTTTCTACATGCTTACTCCATAAATCTACATATCACTAAAGTCGTAAAAGCCTGGTCACTAGAACTTCGCTCGTCTATCTCTGCTTAATGTGCGAGGGCTCTGTATGACGACTTTATAGATTAAATTTTTATGGACTTGCATTTACCCCAACAAGTTTAACCCTGATGGACTACCCTCTGAGGAAACGACGTTCCCAAAAGGATGTGGGATTTTAGAATTTATTGTTCTGAAACCTTCTTTTGCTCGACTGCCGTCATCCAATAATCCACTTTTGTAGAATCAGAATAACCTACATTCAAACCTATAGCAAGTATAACAGGAACTGCTGACAGTAATAATGGTAAGAGGATAACATATTAGGCAGGATTTCGAGCATTTAAAGCCGGAATTCGTGAATTCAAAAGTATTTATATATTATCAATATAGAAATGGAGGATTTATTTTAAAGGATAACAACATTTAAATTTAAACATATCTCCGATGATACCTGTATCATATTGGAAAATAAAGTCCCTCAGGAATTAAGCCCTAAATACTAGGTGGAAGAAGAAATAAATAAATAAATAAAATAGTAAAAAATAAAGTGGATACTCGAAGCGGATGGTTCTTTATGAAACATCGTGAAAATAATTGTTCTGAAAAAAACATTGATCTCATTCAGATGTTCCAAGAAATATATAGAAAACACTCTATATACTATAGTATTTCGACTTATTATGCCTTTTTCAATAGAGTAAATGTCTATTACTAAATACTTCCAAGTGCAGTTTAGTTATTTATTTATTTACCTACCCCGGTTGATCCTTCCCATCTGGGAAAGCCAAAGTTTTTAGTACATTTTCTAAGAAGGGCAAAAGCGTAAAATCTATCTGTACTATCATTCGTAGTACAAGGATTTATAATTAAAGAATTTTTAATTTCCAATTGTTCCAACAGATCTAAGCGCTTTCCTTTCTTTTCACGATGCAGTACCTTTACATTTTTTCTGATCTATAAAATGATTGTTTTCTATACAATGCGTCGAAAATCCCGAATTTTTTGCGTTATTTAATATGGATTTTTTATGTTCTTTTACTCTAGTTTCAATACTTCTACCGGTTTGACCCACATACACGGCATTACAATCTACGCAGTTAATTTGGTATATTCCCGATTGTTTTAATTTATTAACCCTTTCTTTGTTGTTTATCAAAAGCCTCTCAATGGTACGCTTGTTGACACTAATCGTTTTACACCCGTTTCATTCTAATCTGTGAGCTATTTTTTCACTATAACCTGGGACGTGATTAATATAATTATAGGTGGCTTCTTTTTCCCGAATATTGTAAAACTCCCGACAAATTAATTTCCTCCTTTTGTTTTTTATCATTTTATCTATTACTTTTTCTTTATATCCGGTGTTTCCTGCAATTTGTTTCATTGTACTTAATTCTTTTTCAAAATCTGCTTTTTCTAGCGGAAACATTAAAAGCCTATGTATTAAACTAAGGAAAACCGACTTTTTTATTTGCCAGGACTGCTGCGATCTTGCTGGTATAATTGCGTCGGAAGTTGTTCGTTTTCTATAAACCGAGAATTTTAGTTTATTTTCTACCTTTCTTATTGTTATATCCAAATAGTTTAATTCATTGTGTTCCTCCTTTTCCATTGTAAACTGAATATTATCATTAAGCGAATTTAAAAACTTGAGAAAGCCGCTCAAATTTATTTCAGTACCAGTCCAAATACAAAAAATTTCATCTACATAGCGAGCCCAAAAGTGAAGATGTGATTTTAAATTATTGTCACTATTGAACAGTGTGTTTTCAAAATGATTCATAAAAATTTCCGCTAGCAAAGGAGAAATAGGACTACCCATGGGTAATCCGTTTTTTTTGTTTGTAATATTTTCCATTGCAATAAAAATAATTTTGTTTAATGCATACCTTTATTAAACTTATTAATTCATATTTTTCTGTGCTGTTTAATTTTGACTAATTTATTAAATTGCATAGTACTGACGTTAATTCTGCGACTGGGATTGAGGTGAATAAACTTTTAACATCGAATGAAACTAATTTAGAATTGTGGGCAAAAACAATTAGTAAAAAATATTGTCGTGGACAAATCTTGTCTAATTGAATCTAATAATGATGATATAATTAAAATAGATCCAATTATGCTTATAAAATTAATAGAAAAATATAAATTGAAATCGTTATCCCAGATATTTATATTTTGGCATTGTCCGATGTCATAAATGTTGACGTAATTCACATGCCGACTGCAACAATGTCTATACTTGTGGTGAATGCACTGGAAACCATAAAACCGACGACTGTAGATCTAATAAACTACTATGTATCAACTGTTTAATACACTCGGAAAAATTTAAATCCACTGCAGTCATGCTTTTACAGATACGAACATGGTATCTGCGAATAGTTAGTATAGTAGTGGAAAAACTACAATGCACAGTAATTACTTCTTAACCAGATGTCATAATGCATATAAAAACATTTTTGATAGGTTCTATACATACATCTTGGAGCAAAATTTTTAGCTAACAGCAGTCTTAGAAACTTGGTTAAATATAAATAACCTTTCAAGCAAATATTTTTGATTTAGCCCATCAAACGGCGGAGGAGTTTCTAGTACATTAAAACAAAACTTCAATGAAAAGTAGTAACAATGTCTGATATCTCTGGTAATACTATTATTGGACAATTTTGGATTTCCATGATAAAAGAAACTGTCAGCTATACTTGAACCTTTCTTGAAGACATAATTGTTACAGAAGACCAAATTAATATATATAATAAGGTAAATATTCCGATAACAATTCAGTTATTTAAGTTATTTTAAGTATTTAAGAATACTTCTCTCAAATGTTATTTTCACTAGTTGGGGGCAAATGCTGAGCTTTACATCAGGGCCGCGCCAAGGGCAGCTGCCGCCGGGGTGCGGAACTTTTGCTGCCGCCCTAGTAGCATTCTAGGTTAATCATCAAATAATGGAGCGATAATGCGATAAAATAAATATGGAAATATAAATAAACATTAATAATAATAATAAAAATAAATGTATTTTTCTTCAACAATTAACAAAAACAAACAATATTAAAAACAACAACAATAATTAATAAGAAACCAACAATTTTAAAAAACAAAAAAGGGTTAAGATCAGGAACTTAAATAGTCTTTCTATTTAAATACTTCGTTTCTTAAGTCATTGTTCAAAAAATAATTTTTTGGGCCTTCCTTCTTGCAAATTCCTCAACCAAATCGGACATATCTAGGTCTTTTGAAATTTTTTTTGACTCCGCCTAGTCAGCTGAGTGACTCCCCGCCCCGGTCAGTCGCGCACGGGCCGCCATCTTTAATCGAGTAGGAAAAACGGCGTTTCGTTGTTACTCGCGACAAATGTGATGACCGGCGACTAATAGATCGTGAAGAAAACCTTTTAATTTAGCTAAAACTGTAAATTATAACAAGTCAACTGCGTGAGATCTTAGAAAGTACTTATTTACCTACTAAAGGGATCTGATCTAACTAACGGACAAAAATAAAATGTAAAAAAAGGGGAAGAGATATATCTTGACACGTCTGCTACTAACCAACGGTGTCTTTTGCGCCCCCTGGAACGTGGCGTCCGGGTGCCACGCACCCCTTGCACCCTCGGGTTGGCGCGGCGCTGCTTTACATATTTGTTAGGAATTGTTTTAAACGTTCAAACTTTTAAAACGACCAGAACCTAAGTGTTTTGCAATTAAATAGAAACTCACAGGAACAAAGAATAAATAACTGAGGGTCTATTATATTATATATACTTTCAAACGGGATACTGCTTAAATAAATTCACTTTTAACTTTCTAACTTTAGGTCGAAGGCGCTTAACTTTTTTGAGAAGGGGATTGTGTACATATAAAAATAATGAACTGCTTGGCATATCGAATAAAGTTGGATGGCAAAGTTAATAAATTGTTAACATATTCAATTACAGTAAAAAATGTACCTATATAAGAAAAAATTTATGAAATAACTTTTAAAATGAACGGAACAGTAATTCTTAATATTGTATCTCTCATATCTCATGATGTACAGTTAGTACATAAATAACAACAGCATAGTATTAAGAATCCATTCACTAGGTCGAAATAAGCCCTAAATTGGCGTTCGTCTCGTGTCTAATTATAAAAAAACTATAAAAGATAGCGACTTTTAGTAAAAAAGTATTGAAAGATAAGACTTTAATCTAAGTCCCTATAGTAGTAATTTTTGGTATTTCTTTTATTTTTAAAATTCCAGGCAAACAATCTTCTACTAAAATAGCGTATTTTCAAAAATTATTTTCTCTAAAATACATGTAAGTATTAAACAAAAATTTGCTACTAGAGGGATCTAGTTTATCTTTTGATCTTTCCGGTGATATATAATTTATAACATAAAAAGAAATTTTGTTGCAATTATAAGACAAATCCGGTACCCTTGCAATGAGGGCTAACTTTATTTCCATGTGCCTTTTTACTTCGGCTTTACGTGCACCTCTGAAATCTTAATAATTCGATAGTTGGAATATATAAGTCTCCACCCATCCTCTCAATCCGACCCAACATTCATGCCTGTCAAATCTACAGAGAATGGACCCTTAAATGAAACAAAATAATTATGCAATAATGAGTGTACTTGTGGCTTCGACAAGTTATTTTAAATCGTCAAATACCGAAACACAATGTTACAAATAAGTTATTTTGTAAATAAAAATGTTCTAATAGTATCATTCTCTCAGTGATTAATTACTTCTTTTATATAAGGGCAATAACATCGACAGGCGATATTAATAAAAGAAATTTTCTAATTAAGATGTCAGATTTGAGATGCTGAAAGTATTGAGTAAACCGATTATCCAACCAATTTATATGAAAGGTGGCTTGACAGACGGTAGGTATTACAGTGGCAAGTGGTAAATAGCATCGCTTAATGTTTATACAAGCATTGAGCAACTGTGTAAAACAGTTTATTAGAGTTACAGTATTTTGTATACCTACTAGGGGAATACCAAGGAGGTTTTAGGAAAAGTATATCAACAACAGACCAAGTATTTATGGTAAAAAGAGTTTTAGTAGGTTCTTTGAATATTAAAATCGCCATACATGTTAATTATAGATTTGAAAGGAGTTTACGACAACAAATCCCTTCGTTACTTAGAGTAACCTCAATCTCCTCATTTTATATTTATGTTAATAACTAATTATTTCTAGCCGTTTATGACATATTTTCAAATATAATATTATCCTTCGTATACATACAAGGGTAGAAATTTCACTGGATTTTCATATACTATGTATTACAGACTGTCCAAAATTCGAGTCTCTACATAGGTATCTCAGTTATTATAAAATATAGGAAAACGCTCAAATGGGGAAAGTTTTAGAGAATTTTATGCTGATTTCAAATCTACATTGAAAGTTATCGTGAGACAATTGTTTTTCGAGATATTTGAAAAAAACGAAAAACCGAAGAATTTGTTTTTGGCCAATAACTCGCTAATGGTTAATCTGACACTTCTAAAAATTTTACATAATTAGTACACTTTTTAAAGACGAACATTTTGGCATAAACAAAAATTACAAGGCACTCTTTGTTTTTCTGTTATGAACCACAACTTTGCTATTTCTTATGGTCGCCGTATTGGATTTTTATATCATATTTTAAAGCCAAAAATTCTCTTTCCAACGATGTATCATAAGCCTATAAAAGAATTTTTAAAATCTGTGAAATATTGAAAAAATAATTTTTTTACAAGTTTACTTTAGAAGTTGGCTGTGCCATGAAATGTTTTATGTCACAAGTGTCAAATAAAACTGCTTAGAAAGAGCTAACGTGTCAGTGTTTTTATAAAGTGAAAATATGGAAAGAGTTCACAAATTGTCAAATGAAGAAAAGTTTGATATGTTTACGCTTTATTTACAAGCTCACCGTAATGCGGAAGTTGCATCTACCAGATATTTGGAATTATATCCAGAAAGACAGCAGCCGCATAAAACATATTACAGGAGAATTGTTACCAATTTATTGAATTATGGTGTATTTGAGAATAAGAGGAACCACTATGAAAAAGATAACCATGATTGTGACGTAAACGTTCTTAATATAATAACTGAAAGTCCGTCAACATCTGTAAGATCTGTTCAGCATCAAAGTAACATCCCGAAGTCTACCGTTCATCAAATTTTGAAAAAACATGGATATCATCCTTACAAGCCTACTATTGCCCTAGGTCTTCGCGGAGGTGATTATGATAGGAGATTGCAATTTTGTCAGTGGTACATAGAAAAATGCAGAGAAGTTCCTGAGTTCCCTAATTTGGTAATATGGTCCGACGAGACCCGTTTTACTAATTGTGGGGTATTTAACAAACATAACAGACATCATTGGAGTATCCAAAATCCCCATGTGATGGAACATCGACGATTGCAGTCTAGATTTGGGTTTAACGTTTGGTGTGGTCTTTTAGGTATTTTTATCTTCATTAATGATATTGTGAATAAATAAGCTAGTCATTAATGTATCATGTTAATGTATAATTATTTTAGGGAATCGTTTGGTTGGTCCGTTTCTTTTCGATTACAACCTTAATGGGGAAAGATATCTAAACCTATTAAGAGAAGAAATAATTCCAGCAATTAGAAGGCTTGTACCCAATGCAGCTGAATTTCAAAGATTGTGGTTTCGACAGGGTGGTTGTCCGGCACATAATACTGTAGAAGTTAGAACATATTTAAGCCATTGTTTTGGGCAAAATGTTATTGCGAACAATGGACCAGTTATGTGGCCGGCAAGATCCCCAGATCTTACGCCACTCGATTTTAATTTGTGGGGACAAATTAAAAATGAAATTTACGAATTTTAACCACCCGTTAATAGAAATGAATTAGAAGCTAGAATTAGAGAAGCGTTTAACTTGTTAAACGGAAACACATTAGGAAGAGTTATGAGAAAGATTTTAAAGAACTGTGAAATGTGTCGTAATGCAAATGGACGTCACTTTGAGCATTTGCCTAATAATGCTTAATTATGGATGCTTCATTTTTTAGTTCTGGTTGTTTTAATACTTACTACTATTAGACTAAAGATATTCATATCAATATCATGGTTATCTTTTTCATAGTTGTTCCTCTTATTCTCAAATGCACCATAATTCAATAAAGTAGCAATAATTCTCCTGTAATTATGTTTTGTAAGGTTGCTGCCTCTGGATACAATTCCAAATATCTAGTAGATGCAACTTTCCCAATACTGTGAGTTTGTAAATGAAGTGTAAGCATATCAAACTTTTCTTCATTTGAGAAATTGTGAGCCCCATATTTTCATTTAACGCAATTCATAAGTCATTTTGTATGACACTTGTGACAGAACGGGAAATATTTACATTTCATGGCACAGCCAACTTCTAAAGTAAACTTGTAAAAAAATTATTTTTTCAATATTTCACAAATTTTAAAAATTCTTTTATAGGCTTATGATACATCGTTGGAAAGAGAATTTTTGGCTTTAAAATGTGATATAAAAATCCAATACGGCGACCATAAGAAATAGCAAAGTTGTGGTTCATAACAGAAAAACAAAGAGTGTCTTGTAATTTTTGTTTATGCCAAAATGTTCGTCTTTAAAAAGTGTACTAATTATGTAAAATTTTTAGAAGTGTCAGATTAGCCATTAGCGAGTTATTGACCAAAAACAAAGTCTTCGGTTTTTCGTTTTTTTCAAATATCTCGAAAAACAATTGACTCACGATAACTTTCAATGCAGATTTGAAATCAGCATAAAATTTTCTAAAACTTTCCCCATTTGAGCGTTTTCCTATCTTTTATAATAACTGAGATCCCTATGTAGAGACTCGAATTTTGGACAGTCTGTATAGCCATATCTAAATCGTTGACCATATCTATCAGTCCAAGGGCACCAGTTGCTCAAAAACTGAATGAATGGGCAAAGCTTTCTGTAATACATATTGATTGAAACGGTAGATGTTTTTTCTGTATGGAAGCTTCATCATTTTTTTTTATTGAGCTACTTAATGGTGGTAGTTATTTGTGTTCGATTTTCGAAGTGGAATAAATAAAATTGTACTTAGGTATTCTATACTCCTTTCAGAATGTTGACAGAAAGTTACTTTAATATATATTCTCCTTCAAAAGCCCATCAGAATCCCTTTTAAAGTGATATTTTATATTCAGAAAACCAAATAAGGTTCTACTGGAGAAAGGGATGTTTTTAATATTATTGTAGCATCTGAAAGTATATTAGGATATTAGAATTCATAACATGGGTAAATTCTATTCATTCTATTCATTTTCTTCATGTAAAAAAATAAATTAAAGAGGTCTCAACTTTCGAAACATACGTTTAAAAAACTTTACTCAAGGTAATGAAAGGAAAGAAAAATTCAAAACTTAAAATATTGGGGATCGCTTATTTCTATAGAGTGTTGGCACTGGGCCGTGGTAAGAGTGGTTGTTATTGCAATATCACAAAGTATGATGCAAAAATAATCGTGAAGTACCTGTGCATATTATTATTACACAGTTTTGTATGTAGACCAGAATGTTTAGCTAAATGTCTTACAACTATGCATTATCACAGACCGATGTTGAATATTTAATATATTTAATAATGTTCTCTACATTTGGTATGAAATACCTATTCAAAGGTAGAAAAAATGTGTGTAAAATAGTAGAAGTAAGACACAGTGACAAATACAAGTTACAGGTGTCAAACAATTACAATCAGTGTTTTATTACTAGTATCTACCAATGAAAATCTAGAATTCACGAGCGGAGTGGGGATAGGATTAACCTAACCTATCTTTGGTATGATCACTTATATTGCACTGACAAGATTATACAAAAATCGATGTCTGCAGTTAGTGACATCCAACGATGTGAGGTCAAAGTATTTTCTCGTAGTTTTCGTTGCAATCCGAATCTTTGTTTTTTGATTCTAACAGTGTTATACAAAATACGCCAAATTTTTGCTTTATAATCGGCGCTCGGCGTGGCATATAGCCAGGATAATAGGTGTTTTGGCTTAATTTGTTTTAGTCCTTATTTAAAGAAGGCGTTTTCAGATGGTAGATATAAAGTAGATTCTACTATTCGTAGTAATGTGTTATCTGCAACCCATCTCAAGTAGTAGAACTTGTTTCTACATCCCATTATTTTATTTAAATAAGTTAATGTTTATTCATCGCCACAAGGATTAGACGGAATAACGATTTACGTCTTTTGGTAGATTATAACTCTAAGGATTATTCTGTGGTTCTTACTGTAGTATATCCAGATACGTAATATTCCTATGCATATGTCTGGAATAACTTTCAACAAAGTAAAACTACACGTTACTATGCTTAATTAAATTTAAATCTGCTATACTTATAGCTTAAAAAATTTTAGACCTGTTAGCATTAAAGACAAATTGCATTGAATAGCATGGTTTTATTGGAAATAAAGAATGAACGAACAAATTATTTTAAGATTTAAGGGAGACAATCCTTTTCTAAAATGATTTATATGATAAATGATGTTTATGCTGTTACCGCGTAATTCAGGACAATCCCATCCGCGCGATATAAAAGGTGGGGTATTTTTAATTTAATGAAATTAAGTTTTCTATGAAACCATTTGTGTCACGAAAGGTGTAATTACTTGGAAATACACAATTTTTAAACTATCGCACCATTCGAATGTGGTTGAAAAAACGTACTGGTAAAATAGAAAAAACTATTATGAAAAACTAATTTTTATGCTTTATATTTATACAAATATAGATTTTGATATTTACGGTCATTTTCAAATTAGTCATATATACCTAGTGTTTGGGTTTAAGTAATTTAGTCATAAAGAATTGAAACAGAATTTCTTAAGTTGAGACATATTACATTTTTATCACACTTGCCATTGAAAAATAAATATCAAACACTGTATTAATTTAAAATTGACGAGAAACGAGACATACTGCACTCTGTATACATAAAGTACAATGTCTCAATGTATGTTAATTGATGACTATCTAAACAATCGACAAAGATATCTTATTCCCTTATTATTTTAGTATGCCTGTGTAATATATGCATAATTTCTTAAATAGATAATAATTATAAAAGTAGTTTAATCAGTAATATACGTACAAATATTCGAATGGTAGTTAATAACAAAGTAACTTAAATAATAATCACATACCTATCTGTAGAAAATCTGCATAACAAAAGTATCTCGAAAAATACCAGAGAATAGTACAATATTTTTATTCTCATTAGATTAAAATTATTTGTGGTGCAGGTACCTATTATCAATTGCTCTTGTTCTTGTTTTATTATGTGTACTCGATATTTTGAAATTATGTCAATTAGTCTTCCTTAATATATTTTAAATTATGTGCTCAAATAGGGTATGTTAAAATATGCTGCGATAGAGAGGCAGCTGTCACAGCAGGGCCCCGCGACAGACATGCATTGAAGGCATCGAAATGGCAAAAGGAAGCAGACTTAAACTCATAGGATCTGAACCCTTCTTTGGAATTTCGATTACATTGACCAAACACGTCTGAAATTGAACAATAGGGAAAATTCTCGGATGTTGGAATGTGATTCTAGTGGTAGGCAAGGCGAAGTTGTTTGTTTTGCAACCTTTGAGGGTCAAACTGCCGCACCATAGCTCAGTAGATATAACTTAACTGTTATAGTTATATGTTAACTGTGTATGTGTGTTTATAAACACACATTTATATTTAAATTATTTATATTTAATGTCTCCTGCACACTGTCAATGTTGTCTGTAATGTGTAATTTTTTTTGAGAAATCACGTTTTCATGTAGAACCGAAGGTCATTCCTCTTGCATGACGTTTAAATGTTATTACATGGGAAGTGACCAGGTTAGGCCACGTTCCACTAATATAAAATTTTAAATATCAATAAAAGCATCTTGTGAAATACCTCTTTGAACCTTATATGTGTCAAGCAGAGAACTACATTTTTAACATCTTTGGCTATGATAAATATTTTGGAAAATATTAAATCTAGGTATTTAGTTTATACAACTCACTTTTTTCTATCTTGGTCATGCTCATATCATCGTCTTGACCAAACCATTTCAGTATCTTCCTTGGTATGTGTTTCTTGATCTTGCAGCAGTTTCTGCGTCTGGGTAGCACTATTTTTTTCGGCAGCTCAATAGTAGGTTTCAGTTCTATGTCGGACACCGACTTTGAGTCACTCTCCGAGTATTCATCGTTGATCACTGGTCGACGACGTCGCTTCAAGCACGTGCACTTGGAGGACCACCAGCCCATCATTTTCTCTAACAAAAAAAAAAACAAAAACAGATTACGGCACAAAGTCTAGTTAATCTCTGTGTTATATTATTCTCTCAACATTATCAGCTATATGTACAGAAGAATTTTCTAAGTTGTAAATCCATCTAAATCTATATTGAAACATTTTATGCTTCAGATGGCATTCGAGACTACAATGTATATGATGAATATAGCAATTTACGAAAGTCTCATCTCTACCGCTAAGGAATATAATAAAATAAAAAAGAGTATCATGAAAGTAAGACGTAACGTAAAGTAAAATGTACAAAGACGTGGATGGTGTTGATGAAGGACACAACTAACTCATAATACGCCCTTTGAAGCGCATTACTGGTTATGGTATGCCTTTTTCAATATACATTTCCTTTGTTTTACGCTTTTAAAAACACTCTTATCAACTATTAATCAAAATATTCAGGAGAAGTACTATCGTAAAGTCTGTGGCAGCTTTCCATTGAACAAAATTAAAATTGTTCCTTTCTCCTAACTTCTACCAACTTTTCTACATTCACTTATCAAAAGATAGGCATTTCACGTAAAACTCCAAAGCTTTTATGTTTGCCATGTTTTATAAATGTTATACCTCTTCCTCTGGCAGGAAGTCTTTCATGACACAGGTATGTCAGATAAATAAAAATTATGTCCAATAGTTTTTAAATGTTCAATAATTTATTTTCGATTATCACATCATGTTAATCCGTTTATTACTCAGGGGAAATTTTTAGAAAAAGCCAAATATTAAATTAGTTAATATTTTAATTTACTCTGGTTACATAAGTTGTTAGTTACAATAGTAATTTTAATAATTAGTCAGAAAGTGTATTATTCAAGGATAGTACGAGGAATAGTATACATTTATTATTTTATCTTGTCTATTTGCTTCGTGATCGTCTTGAAAGGAATGGGAACCAATCCTGCGCTATATTTATAAGAGATCAGACCGATGCAATCACGTCTTATACTTCTGAATAGGAGGTGATTGCATTTCAATACATACAGATATGTCCGAAATCAAGTTAGCCTGAGGTCACAGTTCGACTGAGCGATAAAGGGATCTATGGAATTAAGAGATTTGTATGGTGCCTCAATATTAACTTCTAGCTTGTAAGGGAAGTTATATAGCAAGTCTTTTATGGATATCAGATATTAAAGACGTATTGCCTTTTTATATGAAACTGCTATGAGTAATAAAGATGAAAATAGAGAGCAATATTCTGATTAAACTCTTGGAAAATGAAAATAATATTACAAAAATAACATTGAAAAAGCAGGTAATAGAATAAATTTTCAATATGCATATCTACGATTAGTAGTAAGGATTTGTTTCAGACTTCTCCGTGTACAAAGACTTTAAGTAAATAAGAATTTAAAACAAATTAAAGGCAAGACAGAAATTCTCTTAGCAATATGCCACGATGAGTGCTGCGCTGTAAAGCGAACTTTGCCGGATTTTGTCTAATACAGTTAGCAGTGTAATATAAAGATTAAGGATGTATGGAGCTACTAAGAAATGCGCTACAGGACAGTTTCGATCATGTTTGATTTCATCAGTGCAGTATATAAAAGTATAACATCTGTTGCTAGTGTGAGTACTCTGTGCTCTTGTCTTTATCACGTATGGTCCACTGATATAATGGAACAAAATATAAACTGATTTGCAGTGAGTAACATGTTGGTAGAGTGTTGAACCTAAACTAACATAACCTAATTGAAATGCATCATTCGCAAATACAAATAATTTCAAAATTACACGTCAAATTGCTTCTTCAAAACGCCGAAAAACTTTAATACAATAAAATATTTTATAGATAAACAGAACATGTTCCAATAATGTTGAAAAATTGTTAATTTATCCCTGATTTAATAGATAGTATCTAAGACAAAATGCCCTGCATATCGTAGCACAAATTACAAAGATAATTTAATTCACAGCATCGCCCTATCCGCCGTTCTCTTAGTTGATTGACTATCCCCACTTGGCACATCAAATTGCGAAGTTTTATTAGTTTATTGAGAAATTTGCTCAACGACAATCTAGAGGGAAGCTTAGGCAAATCAGCTATGGGGTACGTTTTCACTTGAACGATAATTATAACGTAACACGTTCCGTAGAGTAGTTAATTCTCAGCTAGGATAAGAATTACTTTTCGGATTGGACGAAGTTGACGGTGTAGCTGCAAGCGATCGATTTGAAAATTGAAATAAAATTAGAATTAAGTCGGAGGCTTTGTGTGGAGCATGTGTAAACATTTAGGTCATTCGAGATCAAAAGATATCTAAATGGCTCCTGTTACATTGTTGTGTGTATGACACTGTTGAGTAAGCATCCAAAATTTTTCTTTAACCAAAATGATCAATCAGTTCCGGCATTTATATATGGCATAATTAATTGAAAAAGTAGTTCTCGCAGGATTTTGATTAATGAGATAACAGAACGTTTTTAGATAAAGTAATGAACCTTTATCATTTGATACACAATCGTTTCCTGATAAAACTGCTAAAACATCATCCATAGACAGGAAATTGATAGATTATCACTTCACTGTTCGCAGTGAAAACATCCAAGAATGAAGCAAATAACTATTAACTAGAAATTAGGAACAAAGTAATTTGAAATGAATCTTTCTTTTACAGATATATAAGTGCTTCAGACAAACGAAATCAGTTCATTAATCACGAATCATAACAGTTTTAGATCTCTGTGGTGTTTTAATTTTATTTTTAATGCCCAACAATTTTAAATATGCGATACACAAAGTAGTATAGTTTCAACTATACCTTAAAGCAAGCGCTATCGTTGAATGATATATTAGTATTTTCACACAACTGAAGAGTATAATGTTGAAATTCCGAGATGTGTTGGCTGGAATCCATTTAACAATTACATACACTTTATAACATATACATAAAACAAGGCGACGGCGATAAATTGAGTAAATTATTTGATTCCATTAAATTGATTCAGACTTTACGAAACTTAATTTAATTACTACGTATTTATTTTTAAGCTGATTTCGTAGAAATCGATGCATGATGATTCACAATGCTAAAAATATATTATCTGTTTATATATTTAAAAATGGAGGGTGCTTTTATTCCCGATTTTATAGTATTAAAATAAACTTGTAGATGTGTGCAAATAACCATTGTTTTAGTAAAGTAATTCCCCGGTTACTTTCATGTATTTGATCAATTTATATATCGAATGTCATGAATTATATTCGATATTATTAACAATTAGCTAAACTATAATCACATAAGAAAGAGAAAGAATATATTGTAGAACAATGAAACATGCTTTTATGTATTTTACCACTATATTTGTACAAAAATTTGTGACTGCAGTTTCGACTTACAAAGTCATTTTCAAGTAATGATTGAAAGTAGAATGAATTACAAACGGTAAATTTTTACATAACTTCCTGTTTCAGTGCGACTAGGCAATAATTTATAAACACAAATCTGTTGATTCATTGCGATATAGCACTAAGATTAGATTTCTATAGACTAGACTCTAAACACTCTCATTTATTGAGGGGACTGAAAATTCTTTCACGAGTCATTTCACACCGCAAAAGGATGAATCCGGCAATCTCAACGCAGTTTTAATTAAACCAAAATAAGAGAAAGGAAAACGCAAGTCTCCCCTGCGTTTTTATTAAAGGTAAAAGTTTTAAACTACCCTGGATGGAATATTAAGGTTTTCTTAGGATTTTTAAGACTGCACCAGTGTGGCAGCATTTTACGTAAGTATTAGGAATGATAATGGGGCAGAAGGAACTTGAAAGTTTTTCGTGTTAGGTGAGTTTTAGGTAGGTGCCAAATGGAGAGATCATTTATTAAACTTGTTTATGTAGTATCGGCAGGTGAAAGAAATCTAGTTATATCTTCTATTTAGATACAGAGAAATAGATGGAAATCATTTCTAAATTGTTGTAGAAGGTAATAGGTACTATATAAATGGATACGGGTGATTCATCTTTATGATTTAAATAATTTAAATAAACTTCTACGAATACCTATAGGAAAATAATATTTATGTGAAAATCTATAAAAATACTTTTTTTGAAGATCTTGATGAGTTGTTTGGGAGAAATGGACCAAACATATCAACAAAGACATAAGACATTAACATTATAAGGTTTTGTAGGAAGCTACGGAGATAAATTGAAAATTTTTATATTTTATTTCAAAGAGAAGCTGAAAATTCCAATACATATGTACGATGCCCTTAAAATAAATAAGAAAATGTACAAGATTGAGCTAGATAAGTTCACAGAAAAACAAAATTATTTAAAATAAACTAAAGAGGTTTATTGCTTCTTTTCTTTTGAAGTTAAGGTACTACGTTTTGTGTAATCTCGAAGAACGAGGCTTGAAATATAATTTATATTTTATGACCTCACTGCATAATGTGAGACGAAATATTGAGTGAACTATTTAAACAATTCCTTTGTATTTACGAAATGGTTATCGTGCATGCCAAGACCTATAAATTTCGGTGAAAACTTTATTAAATCGCCTGATTATTCTGCAATGCGTGTTTTTTATTTGTAAAGTGTATCGATCAACTCACTGCGGTTCTAGACATTAAAAACTATACATACTTCTAAAGAAAATGATATATCAAATTTAATTCCCACAGGGAACGGGAATTTATTTCCTCCGCCAAACCTTTTACTCTTTTAGGTAGGTTTAGAATCCAAACCCACGCATTATATGCAAAGGTAATACATAACAGCTGCCGTGGCAACTTATACTGGAAATGTGTCTGAAGTTATAACATACATTTGGCTAAATGCACCTAGAATTTCCTCCTCTAGTAGTGTCAGTATGATACATTATAGCCATTCTCTAATAACCTGTTGACTTACTATTATTATTGAGGATATGAGCTATTATAAAGTAACGTCATATCCAATAGGAATGGAAGTAGTGGAAAATATTCCTGTATTTTCTATTCCTCTATTTAATGTTTGTATCTACTATTTTGTGGAGAACTGTTGTGCAGTATTTATTTATGCGATTTAATTAAACGATTTTTCTTAATATTTTGATGAATTGTTAGGGTACTTGATGGTAAAACATAATTTTTTAAGTGCTAAAAGTAGAGTTTATTTTTCAGTACCTACCTAAACATTATTATCAACTTTATCAATAGGACCAAAAATATTGTAGATATTTACTTTTGTAACATAAAATGATGAATTTAACAGACTGCCAAAATGAACGAATTAATTCCAAACTTTACATGCAAAAAAAAATAAAAACTACGGATAATGAAACAGAATAACTAAACACTAATACTAATAAATAATTGGAATTAAAAAGTAAAAAAAAATTTGCCACCAGCGTGTCTGGAACTCGCGAAATCAGCATTATCACATTTCTAATCCTACGACTTTCCCATTGCGCTACCGCGCCTGTTGTTAAAAGTTTACCATGAAACGTTTAAAAATAACCTATCTGAAGTTTAATTAATTTGACAGTTTTCGTGGGAGGTGCTTGTCTCGTTAGTCCAATCTCACATCGGCAGATAAAATGAAAAAGAAGTTGAGACGGAATCGACTCGAGATTTTCGAAGACGAAATATACCCACGTAGAAGGACTCGACGTACGGTCTAGAAAAAATATCTCAACGGATTAGAGAAAGGACGGAACTTTCGCGTGAAGCGGTTCTCGAAGCCGTAAAATTAGAAAAAGGGTCTAGGGAGTTCCGCGAAAAGTCGGGATTTCGGCAGGCGTGACGAGGCCATTAGGCCCGAAGACAAACGTCGGTGCTAGCCGTATCTCTCTCGCCGCACGGCGATTTTTGAAAAGGCGTTTAAATTGGGAAAACGCGTAGGAAACTGGACGAAAATACCCCTACGCATAGAAGAAAGGCCGGGAGCGACCTCCGGCCAATTCGGCGACGGAATTTAGAGCGAGACAGAATCGACGCGATTTAATATATATGGATGGATTGTCAATTCAGAACCAATTAATTAAATAAGTATTACAGTAGAATTTTTAGAAACAAAAAAAAAATGTTAGTATAGGCATCTATTTCCAGTTTACCCTATACACAGCAGATTTGTTGCTCTACAGAAGAATCTGAGGTTTTAAGGATTATAAATACTTCTGAAACAGTAGATGGGGATAATAAAAATACCTACATATCCAAAATAATTAAAGACAATGGCATTGCAAGTAACAATAGTTGAGATTGTATTATTCTCTACCTATACATTTTCAGTATCGCCAAGGGGTCTTACCCTTTTGTGGTTATTTCCATCCCACAAGTCTGTAGGGATTCACAGAAATTCCCAGAACGATTGTTACCACACCTCAAGTGTCAGCTACAGCAGAGGCGAAATAAGCCTGACATTTTTCATTTCTAACAAGTTATACGGGTTCCAGTTTCCAGGCTCCAATCAACTTATGAATATTGTTGACATATCGTATATTCCTCGAGTTTTCTGAGCGAATTCAAGGAAATTTAAATTTCGTTCTCGTTTAAACTTGCCTCCATAATCCGCCCACGTCTAGGGCTGACGCTAAAGACTGTACGAATATACGGTCTATTTGGTACCTACCCCAATTGGGTCGTTTGTCTTAAAGTTGCTTCGTTACGTCTCAGCATTGGATCGCTGATGACTTTCATGGTTTAATTTTATTTTGTCAACTTAAATATGCATCGCTGATTGCCTGACTCGTACTCTTTGAGAAATTTGGATACCGAGAACATCACACTTTTCACATAATAATAATAACTACCGATATTTTATTTACTATGCTCTTTGCTGAAACTTGCCTTCTCCCTGTCGAAGATACCAAGAGGAGAAAGTCGTAATATGATCTCCATGGATGCAGTTGCAGTGCTTTTCATATGTGAATATACCGGGATATCAAAAATTATCTTGGTCAAGGGTGGTTGTGGAATGTAAAACGTGTGTCTTACTTTAAATTTTTGAATATGTTTTGTTGTGTCAGAATCTGTCAAGTCATTGTGCTGAAATTTTCTAATCCAGTTTTTGAATCATGCCTCTTACCACACAGCACAAAATTTTCATGATTGAAGCCTATTTTCGAACGGGTGCGCTAGTTAATGGAAATTGGCAATACAGTCAACGTTTGTATTTGGACAATTTTCGAGAGCACTTCCCAAACGTGACAATTTTTATGCGTGCCTTACAAATTGTGATGAAGTATTTCGCGAAACTGGTTGTGTGACTCATAAAAAAGGTGCTGGTAGACCAAGAGTTCGTACAGAAGAAGTTGTCAATGACGTTCGTCAACGTATGGAAGAGGACCCTGCAAAACCTTTGAAACGTCTTTCTCAGGAAATTGGACTTTCTCATGGAACATGTCATAAGATTTTAAAGAAAGACTTGAACATGCATCCATATAAGATGCAAGTACATCAAGCTCTTCTGCCCGCAGACCACCCCAAACGCCTAGCTTACTGCCATTGGTTTGTCAATAATTTAATGAATGACGATCTTCTGGACTTAACTTTTTTTTTCTGACGAAGCGTGGTTCCACCTTTCGGGATACATCAATTCTCAAAATATGCGAATGTGGAGCAATGATAACCCTCATGTTTTTACTGAATCGCCACTACATGCTCAAAAAATTGGTGTTTGGATGGCAGTTTCTCGCAGAAGAATAATTGGGCCAATTTTTTTCGATTTAACCGTCAACGCAGAAAGGTACAGACACAACTTTTTGGCTGAATTTGTGCAACAGTTTAACGATGATGAACTTCGGTACGGTTATTTCCAGCATGACGGTTCAACAGCACATACTACACGAGAAAATATTGCTTTCCTCCGCGAGTTTTTTGATGACCGGCTGATAAGTTTGCATACAGAAGTTGAGTTTCCTCCGAGATCACCTTGTTTGACAATTATGGACTATTTTATATTTCCTTATTTAAAAAACAAGATTTTCGCAACTCCGGTAAATAATTTGCAAGAACTGCAACAAAGAATTGTTCAGCAATGTACAACCATAACGCCAGAAATGCTGCAAAACGCTTTTCACAGCATGAGACTTGTGCATCGAACAAAACGGGGGACGTTTCCAACAATTACTGTAATTTAGTTTTTCTTGTTACTAAAACCGTTATTTCATAATTTGTAGTTCATTATTGTTTTACAACTGAAATAAATAGCTATGAAATTTGTAGGTTATTGATGATGTCAGTGTGACAGTGACATAATTATTTCAAATTTAAAGTAAGACACACGTTTTACATTCCACAACCACCCTTGACCAAGATAATTTTTGATATCCCGGTATAAAAATCTGCTTCCCTTGAGACTTGACTGATGCGTGACCTAACCCTGCCTTGCAGAAATGTCAGGCATTCAGTAACAGAGGTTGCAGACAAGGCAGAATAGGAACTTGAGTGTGTTAGCTCATTACATGTCAAGTAGAAATTTAATGAAACAGCCTAGTTTAAATAGTTACTGTCGAGATCTCATCACCCTTATAAACACAGATATGTTATACCGTATCGGTGATTATAAAGGTAGTTCTATAAGCGATGTGTAAAGCCATTTACCGAGCAGGTGGCTCAGGGCTTAGCGTGTCGATCGCTCAACCCAGAGGTCGTGGGTTCTAATTCCCATTCCGCCAAACAATTTTTCATTAAATTGTTTACTCGTAGATCAAGGCTTATTCGCAGGGATGGCTTGGCAGCCATCCTGGCGTTGGCCTAGGATGGGAAGAATGTCAACTTGGTGTTAATGTGAGAGATTAAAATCAGTTGATGTTTGACTTGTCCCCCTAACTAATGAGGTTTTCCAGGTTTCCCTCATTCCAGCACTGAATGGTGGTTAGGGCCTACCAACGTAAGTCGTTCCTGAGGCGCAAATGCGGCCCGCGAAATAATAATATGCCGCCCCTCTCCTACACAAGTCTCAGACTTTCGGGCTAATCCTTGTGATTAGAATGAGGGGTAGAGATATTATTATTATTATTTTTATCATAAATACGAGTTTATTTGAAAACATGAAATCTGGTCTGGTTGGGTAAAAGTCCATGAGTTTCAAGGAACATAACATATCAGCAGGACAACATTATTTTAGGAAAGTCAGGAATTTCCTTGATAACTTTTATCCTGGTAGTTAGATTTGACGTCGAGTACCTCCTGAGTGGGCTGCTCAATTACCTGATTTGAGTCCATTGGATTTCTCTATGGGGTTATCTTAAATCTAAGGTGTTACCCAAAAAGACAAACCTTGGATTTGAGGCAGAGAATCACCAAAGAGTGTGCATCTATCCCCAAGCAAACATTTCACAACATGCGCCAGGAAATATCTGCTAGGTCCTTCTACTGCCAGAAGGTCCAAGGTGCTCAAATCTTTAGTTATTTCTATTAAGATATTGTTGTCTTTATTAAACTGTTGAAATTTGACTGCTTGGAGAACAGATGGACTGATTTCAATTTTTCAAACACCAGTATGCAGAGTATTGAGAGACCTTTTAAATGATACGCAACACGTCCCACCTTACCATTTAAAAAATATATTTGGCAGCCTGTGATGCTAATACCTTTAATTTTAGGTAAATGAATTTATCGTCAAAACATAGTATATTTTACATCATTCACCATGTATTTTGTTCGGAGTCCCAAGAGACTCAGTAGTTCAAAAGTTAGCATAGGGGGGGGGGGGGCGAACTTTAATTACAGATTCTACCAAGTAATTCTCTAATGCTTGCCAATTTCGTAACGTTTATTTTGCCATGAAAGAGGAGAGAAAAACAGGTTATAGTGTTTTAAATAAAGACATTCATTTTTTTTTATCAAGAGAAATATTGCCTATATATATTTTTCTCGATTACCTGCTCTCTCAGCTAGGAGCTGAATAGGGGAAAATGAAACAATGGCGCTAGAGATTTTACGACCCTTCAACTTTGGTAATATACGGCACTTGTCGCTCGCGAGAGCGAAACACACATGTTTCTTCTATTTCGTTTTCGTTTTTTGTATACCGACTGTAAAATATTGTGTAAAACAAACAAATAATATTACGAATATTTCATGTGGTGGAAAAATATAAGTATAAAATATAGTTTGGAACAAAATTCATAACTGCGTTATCTAATATTATTAAGAAAATCTCTCATACACGTGGATTTTCTTTTGTTCTCGGACAAATTTTAACCGAATTCACTAATATACAGGATAACCCAAAAAAATAAAGCTAAAACATATTTTTTAAACAGGGCACCCTTTGTATTTTTCCAGTTTTAGAATGTGTATTAAAAACTCAACAAAAAGGTATAGAAATACTAAAAAGGAAACCAACGAGCTATTTTCTTAAAAAATTTGCACTATATTTTATATTTTTTTAAATGGAACACCCCGTAAATGGTTCTATCGATTATCGACTAAGAGTTTACCATAACAGGCTAATTTTGAAGGCCTATACATCGTGTGGTAATCCCTTTGAACAAAAATAGAAAGTAGTGGTCTCTATTTAACCGTATTAAGTTTTCTGTAGGAACATAATAAATAAATTTACAGATTTCTCCTGCTTCAATTTCAATAATTCATTGTTAAAACTATTTCATTATTATTTTTCACATATTTTTTATTTTGACGTATTAATTTAGGTAAGAAATGTTCTTTTTGAAAAAACTTGATTTAAATGAACGTAATATTTAAAAACAACTTAAAGATTCATATTTGGTAACACTAGGAAGGGTATGAAGAAAATATGGTTAGACATTGGTAGAGAAGGGTACAGAAAAGTTCTAAATTCAGTTATTTTAACATATTTTTCATTAGTTTAGAATTACGATAGTATTTTCTCATGTGTGAATTTTGTAAAGTAGGTATAATTCATTATAATTGATGCCATTTGTTTATTTTTACTTGCATTTTTATTGTGGTATAAATCTTTTATTATACTATACTAATTTTATTAACAGCGTTTCTTTGAGGAACGAGTGTTGTCGCATACTTCCAGGTATTCTGTACCTACATTAATGTGGTTATAATATCAGGCCAAAGTTAAACATATAATCTGGGGTGGGCTGTATAATTTCCCTGAATTTCCAAAGCTCCCCAGCTAATGTTTTTTCCCATCCGTAACTTCCAGGAAAGTTTCAAGTGAACATCGTCACAATAAAGTCTTTGTTGGAGTTTGATTGATTAGAAATAAAGTTAAAAACTACTACATCAGTACGATAAAAATGTTGTACTTAACTAAAGAGAAAGTTTTTTCTGGATCCGAATTAGTATAGACACGAAGGGAAAGTATAGAAACGTGCGAAGCTGTAATAAATTGTCGAGAACTTTTTTGAATATAAAAAAGCTTCTAATAGCGTTAGAAAATTTAGTTCATACATATTTTTCATTTGTGAAGGCGTCTTTGTTGGAAAAATGCGCGATCGATAGATTGAAATAAAGTTAAAAATTTCCGCAATGCGATACTGCAGCAGGCTATTATTCCAAAATAGTCCGTGCCAAAATAATGGTAAATACGTGATGACATCGATAATAGCAAAGGATTGATAACCCGTAAACAGACCTTGAGCTTTCTTTCCAGAGAAAATAACGAGGACTTACGTGTATTTCTTAACACGCAATATATCTTGAAAGTTTATGTAGTTCGTAATATGGTAGAAAATAAAGTTTTATCAATTTCAACTCTAATCTAGCCAAAGACGTAAAAGGTTTACGATACACAATATTTTATTTTTATCAATCATTTTCTATTTTAAACTTCAATGGTACCTATTTAATTTTTATTAATTTAATAGTGGAATAACATCTGACTGTAAATACATTTTTACGTCATTATTTTGCATGCGGTTTTGATAGAAAGAACAGACGATCCTGCTCACAGTGTGTATTGTGAAAAGGTTTACGTTTTACAAAACAACATGTTTATGAGTAGGTAATATAAAAAAGTATTTACAATCAACAAACAGATTATTATTGGTGTATACCTAGAGGATAAAAATTTGTAAGTACGTAAAAAGTGAAAGAAATTTTTCTGTAACTAATAAAATAGTAAAAGTAATACATAAACTAAAATTTAAAATGTCGGTTGTTTGTATGTCCTATTTTGTTACTGTTCATATAAAGTGAAAGTCAATCAGTTGGCTTTAGTAAAATTATACATATAGCAGGAATTGTAAAGTGAGACACTGACACAGGTTTCGAATATTATGTCTCTACCAAAATAATTATTACCAAGATACAAACAAAAACATTATTATTTAATAGGTAATCATTTAATTATTATTAAATTGATACGAAGAATGCGGTACTGGGTAAGAACTGGGATACCCTCTATAAGAAACAAAAAATTACTGCACTTCCCTTCGTAGTTCAATCAAATTTGTTTGTGCTTAAGGGTAGACTTGACAAACATGAATTCGGGGTCGGGTTGAGAGGTTGGGTAGCCGATGGGTGAAAACTTACATATTTCCACTACCGAATTATTTAGATTTCGGAGGTGCACGTAAAGCCGAAGTAAAAAGGCACATGGAAATAAAGTTAGCCCTCATTGCAAGGGTACCGGATTTGTCTTATAATTGCAACAAAATTTCTTTTTAATGTTATAAATTATATATCACCGGAAAGATCAAAAGATAAACTAGATCCCTATAGTAGCAAATTTTTGTTTAATACATGTATTTTAGAGAAAATAATTTTTGAAAATACGCCATTTTAGTACAAGATTGTTTGCCTGGAATTTTAAAAATAAAAAGAATTACAAAAAATTACTACTATAAAGATTTAGATTAAAGTCTTCTCTTTCAATAATTTTTTACTAAAAGTCGCTCTCTTTTATAGTTTTTTTATAATTAGACACGAGACGAACGCCGATTTTGGGCTTATTTCGGACTAGTGAATGGACTCTTAACTTGGTTTATTTCCTGTTAAATATATCAAGCAACATTCTAAATTTGCTAACAATAATAGGTATCTACCTATCTATTTGTGAGTTGATATGATCATATACGTTCTGGTTAATACAGGAGTTTTGTTTCCTTATGAAAACAGATTGCCTAAATAGGTGAATGTTTCATGATACCTCATTAATTAGCTGCCTAAAATATAGTATGACAAATCATTAATTAGCGTGTTCCTTCACACATATATGAGCTGCTATTAGCAGCTCATATGTGTGAAAGGAACACGTCTATTACGACAAAAGAGAAGTGAGAAGGAAGAAATTTCTATTTTTTATATGCGTTTTGTTATATTTACTATTGGCTATGGCTTCTCAGAGACGATCTGCAGTCAGTGTCTTTAATAGTTCAGTAAGACGATAAGCGCTATCAAGGTCTCTTTTACGACACAAAAGTAATGAGTTTTCCAAAAAAACTACTAACTAAAAAATGATCTAAAACTAAAAACACTTAACTACGGTTGTTGATTTTTAGTATCGATTATAGAATAATAGCCTTTCGAATAACAACGTTTTATGCTGTAATTATGTGGATATTCGACATGCCAGTTTTTCCGTTTATAATCATAATATTTTAACGGCAGTTGGCTGTCCTACACATATATTTCGGAGCTCCGTGGTCAAGCGGTTAAAGACGCGAGGTTTTTAATTGACCCACACATTTTTTGACGATAATTCGGATTTCATTGTCTATCAACTTTTTTAATTGTTCCTATATTACATTTGTAAGCATAAAATTGGTAGCGCTCTTAATATACAACTAAAGGTCATTCACGTTAAGTTTAAAGTGACGTCACCTTGTCAAAAAATACGCCGTTGACAGATGAACTTTTTTGCAGGCAGTAGTTTGAAAAATGTCACAGAATCACAACGGTTTAAGTTCTGACAAGAATTGCTTTTAGTGTAAATAAAGTGAATAACTAGAAAACGTAAATAGAAAATACACGAGCAAAATTTAAGCGGAACCAAACACCAAAAAACCAGCAAATAATAGAGAGGCAATATAAATAAATAACAACTTGACAACGTAGAGAAGGGTTGCCAAATATAAAACTCTTTGTAAATGGCAAATGCTATGCTAATTTATTGATTATTTGTTTATCGAATATTGACAACAATTAATTACTGAAAATTACGTCACTTTAAACTTAGCCTGAATAACCTTTAGTACTGCAACCTCACTGTATACATGGCTGGCTAACACCCTACTGTTCACTTTAATTAATAAGGTCTTCCAAGTTTCTCGTACTAAATGGTAGGTAGTTAAAATTATAACATCGTAAGTCCATAATATGCCGCTCCTTCTCCCACATAAGCCTTCACAACAAAGGTTGCAACCCCTTTCAAGAACACTACATTGATATATTTATTTATTTATTTATTTATTTAAGGAAAAGAGATACAAACGGGACAAACCAAAAAAAGTATCTACAGTATACGGGTGTCCACCTAGTGCGCGTAAGTCCAATATCTGGGTTAATAAAAGAGATAACTTAATTTTTTTTTCTACAGGGTTGTCTAATATCCCGAGCTGCACAAAATGAAAATATATTTACATATTCAGGGTGTTCAGTTTTTCCTGGACAGGTACAAACTTCGTTTTTCTAAATGGAAATATATATTTTTTATTGCTTTTTCGAACTAAACCCTTGATTTTAGTAGGACTTTCATCAGCCTTCCCTATACCTAACTTAAACTGTTTTTGAAATATTGACGGGTGAATATTGACATTTTTGCAACTTTGACACCCTGTAAAATCTAAACGGTTTGAGATCAAGCAAAACGGTTTGCACATTCCTATCTTAACTTTTCATAAGCTATCGTTTGGTACTAATTTCAGAATTATCCAAAAATTTAAAATTTTCTGAAAATTTTGAAATTTTTTTATTCCTATATAAATTTGAAATTAGTACCAAACGATAGCTTATAAAAAGTTAAGATAGGAATGTGCAAACCGTTTTGTTTGATCTCAAACCGTTTAGATTTTACAGGGTGTCAAAGTTGCAAAAATGTCAATATTCACCCGTCAATATTTCAAAAACAGTTTAAGTTAGGTATAGGGAAGGCTGATGAAAGTCCTACTAAAATCAAGGGTTTAGTTCGAAAAAGCAATAAAAAATATATATCTCCATTTAGAAAAACGAAGTTGGTACCTGTCCAGGAAAAACTGAACACCCTGAATATGTAAATATATTTTCATTTTGTGCAGCTCGGGATATTAGACAACCCTGTAGAAAAAAAAATTAAGTTATCTCTTTTATTAACCCAGATATTGGACTTACGCGCACTAGGTGGACACCCTGTATATGCAGATATCATTTAATTTTGCTTAAAGAATCAACAATTCTTAGCAATGATAATAATCTCCAGGGCGTAAAAAGCCAAAAGATATGCCAGAGATATGTCTTTGCTTCAACTGTAATCATAGGTAGTTATCAACTTTACTATTTGCGTTTTATTTTGGTTTCTTCTTTATTGATTACAAATTTATTTAATTGTATATTCCTGACAATAAATGTAGAACGCCTAGGTACTTATAAAAATTACTTTTGTTGTATTGTTATTGCCACAATTTCATTTTGTTGAGCAGTAAATGCTGTATAATAATAATTATTATCTTATGAATTGGAAATTATTTTCAACGATATGGAACAAATTATTGTGTTTTATACACGGAATTTTATTTAATTTCCAATTCAATTATGCTCTAGTAACTGAAGCAAAAACCTGTAAAGCAATAACTTGAAAGATATTTATGTTTTTATTAATAATACCAACATCCGATTATAATATATTGTGTTTACAACACCAATAAATCGTTGTCATCATACATGTTGAAATGGGTTATAAGAAATTGAATTTTTATTGATTCTTATTTATAGGAAATTAATTTCTTGGATGCATTTTGCGTCGACAGTGCGCTGCGGAATGTTCACAATGACTTACTTTCCAAGGAATTTAAATTAATTACATTGTAGGCTAGTTCCTATATAAAATCAATTTGTAATTATATATATGTATACACTGCCGAACAAAGTTACAAGATAAAATAACTTGTTTATATAAGATTTGACAGATAGGTTACAATTAACGTAATTAAAAAATATTTGATCGAGTCATTGCCTGAGTGATCCAAATACATAAAATGGAAGAACTAGTAGATATACAGGGTATAAAAACTTTATTGAACCATAATATTTGATAATTGCATTAATAATTGATCTCTTAGTTAACATTTGGCTTCATTCCTATATAGAGAAAGATAAATACAATTGTAACAGGTATAAAAAATATTAATGTGTTTTTCTAAAATTGTTCTCAACCGCGATACATTTGGAATACCCACGAAAATACACCGCCTTGTAACATTGTATATTGTTACGCGTGAGAGAAAATAAGTAACAAGCCATGAGCTTGTACATTTCGCGTTAATTTTGCGTCGCAAGTGTTTGTGCCTGTGTCGTAAATATTCTCTAAGTGTTATTTGCCAGGCTGAACAAATAAAGAATATCTTAAGGAAGGATAAGAGAGAAAACATATTGCCCTTTTTAGCGATCCCGGCCTTTTTTACTTTGAGCGTAGCAATGAAGTGTACCCTATTTGATTATTACAACTTTGTAGAACTGCAGAATCCTTACATTTTGTACATAAATACATGCCGGGATGTCGTCTCTTAGCGATATTTCATGAAATAATAGGGCAGAAGGGGAGCGAAAAGCATAATTACGTTCGCAATATAATAATTCAGTTTTCTCTGAATGCGAAAGAACAATGCGAGAAAGTCTGGAGAAAAAAATAATTTATTTGAAGCTTTTTTAAAGTATTTGTTATGATAATAGTAATATATTTCACAACTTAAATAACGACTGCTTTATATATATATATGACTAAGTCGTTTTAAATAAACAAAACTTTGAAACAAAGATAAAGAGATTATATGGCGCCAAATTACTGGACTAGTCAATGGTTATAGATAATGGTAATATTAATTTTGTTTATGGTGTGTACTACAGTGGCCCTAAAAGTCAACAATTTACAATAATGTGTTTGGATAATCTTTTGCAGCAGAATATTGGTAATGAATAGTATATTATTGTCCCCGAGCGCTGAAAATTGTTGATTGGAGCGGAAAATGGAGTTTTGTTTAAAATGTATTAAAATTTTAATACAATTTCATATCGATAAGCATCAGATTTAGAGCCGCTTTTTGCGCTATTTGACAACCGAATAGCCCAGTAATAGGTAATTAGCAAGGCATCTTTAATTAAAGCAGTATATTTGAACATGTGTTTAAAAATATATTTGCAGCCCAGTAAGTTGTAGTGTGTTATAGTAAAAGGTGATTTAAACATTACTTTTAAGCAGAATATCCACCAGATCAGGCCGGCGACAATTGGCCTGATTTGAATAGTGTCATAAAGTAGTTTTACAGGTGTTTCAATAATTTCAACCAGTCCACTGACAAGATTTTAGTCCTGCCCAAGGTTTTGCAATTGCAAACAGTCCCAAACAAGCCTTGAACTAATCTTGTTTGAGTTCAGTGTCTTTATTGCAGACTAACTATGAGAGAATATGTAGATGAGTTTACCCTCTCCTCACATTCTCCGCCAAACATGACATTATTGCAAACATTTCTGCTTGGAATGCCTGGGAATAAGTCCCCAGACTATAGCTTATACGCCATCTAGGTCTCAGCCCAAATACTCCAGCTCCTGTTCCTCTGTCTGTTTCGGAGCCATCTGTGAACCATACAAGGCTCCAAGCCTCCAGATGATTTATCTTCAACTTCCAGTCACTGAGATCCTGTATTTGAACCTGGAGTGGCTTACTGAAGTTAAACATTGCAATCATTCTGTCAGATATCATCTCTAGGATAGCCTCTGACATCAATGTGTTTCTTCTCTTGGAGTGTCCTCTTCTTTTTGAAATTACCTATCCAATTGTTATTGTTCCTGATTCGGTGTGCTGCTATCCTTGCTTCTCTTTCCACCATCAAATGAAGTGGTGATAGATTTGGCAGGACTGCTAGCGTAGGTGTTGCTGCCGAAGCCATAACCCCAGTTATACCTACACAGACCAACCTCTGAATCTTATTCAGTTTTTCCATTACAGTGGCCTGCGTGGCCTTATGCCACCACACCAGAGCACCATAGAGTATTCTAGGTTTCACTATCGAGGTGTACATCCAATGTAATCCTCAGTTTCAGTCCCCATGTTTTCCCTATCAAGCGTTGACAAGTACCTAACCGTCTCAGCTTGTCGTTAGTTTTTTCCAGGCGCGGGTTCCAGGGAAATTTCATATCCAGTATTACCTCTAGATACTTCACTTGCCCCGGAAATCGGATGGGGAGGACTTAATATACTTTCACTTTCAATTTGGGTTTGGGTTCTTAGTATACTTCTATATTTATTTGTTGCTATCCGCTGGTACTATGCGCCCAAACCTTTTGACAATGTTTTTTCCTTCTCATGTAACTAGTAATCTTCGACGACGACATATTATATCAAACACGGACTGAAGTAAAAAGTCGTAAACTCAACTATAATTGTGAAAACTGAACCCGCAGTCTACAGACGATTCGTTTCAAGATATTATGATGGGTACACCGGACTTCATGGTGCAATAGATCAAAAATATTTGTATATTATTGATCTGTATACTACAGTACATATTGTTATTTGTATAAGCTTTGTAGGTTGTTAATGTTACTAACGTTACTGATCTCATTCTTATTGTTACCGTTTTTATATTACTTTGTTTCCTGTAATTGGGTTGTTAAACCTGTTGGAATAATTAAATTAAATTAATAGATGTTTTAGTTTTTTGTCTCTTCTTACTTTTAGAGAATACAGCGTCTTGTAATAGGTGGTTAATGTAATTGTATTTTTATATCCAATCGTAAAATATTTAAAAATAATTAATTTTTATTTTAAATGTCATCGCTCCTCGCTAAGCTCCTGCAGTTCACTCCTTAGAAAAAACCAATATTGTGTCGTTAAAAGAAAAATCAAAATGTCATTTTCCATAGATATTGTTGTTGATAAAATCTTAAGCTTAGTGTTACTGATGTAACTAAAGTGTCTGAAACGTTTACTAAACATGAATTTATGTGTAAATTGTAATTCTTTGCTTTCCCTCCACACAGTTTCTGATCCGCATGAAAGAAAATTACACTTTTAGCATTAGTGTCATAAATCCAAACTGGTGCGGTTGGACACCCTTTAGAATTCAAGGAAGCGTGCTGGAAAAAAATATGTATATTCTTCACATCAAATAGCATTTGGGCTTTTTGTAAACCAGTGACGTTAATACTACATTTAAAAGTTATTATTTTTAACATATTTTCGTAACATATTTTATAAAATCTATTGCTAGCGGTGTACCTCAAACCATATTTGAAAAGTATCTACTTTTAACAACACACATGCTCTTTATTTCAGATAAACAATTCGCGCTATTTCAGTAAATATTAATAGGTATCTAATATACTTTTAAAAACATTTTTCTGTTCTAACAAATAGAACGCCGCACATACAATTTTTAGAGGGCATGATTTGGTTTGTTGCAATGGCAAAGTTAATGTTGGGTTACCCAATAAATGGTTTTTAGTAAACGACGAACTGTAAAAAATAATGTTTTTTTGTAAAGTGTGTTGTAAGTGTTTCTTATCTTGGAGTGTCCTCTTCCTTGGGAAGTACCATAGACTTAATAAGAAAAGACCTCACGGTTCATTCATAAATAACCTTTTGTTTTGTATCAATCATTGGCAATGTGTATGACAAAGAATACCGAGAGAAAGAACGGCAAAATTCCGACTCCGTGCAACGTTGCAAAAGTTTTGGGAGAACTTGCTTCCGACGCCAAAAGCGTACTGTTTTTGGAAGGGTTGGGTATGATAATAAAACATCAAAAAAGGAATTTTAAGAAAATCACTACTATATATTGCAACAGCAAAAGCTTGTGAGATTAGAAATTAAATTAGTACCGGAGTTTTAACGTAGGGAATATGAATTGAAACTTGAACACTTAAAATTCTGAATTAAGTAAAGGTGGTACACCTACTACATTACAAAAACTTATATATACAGTAGTGTAAAAAAGTATTTTTCAGTTTTTCAAAGATACCCAAACTCTGTATAAAGGGTTCAATTACATTTAAAAGTGAAATATAATTTAAAATAAGAAAGATGTACATGGTGTTAGTTTTTAATTCAACTTTTTGTTTCAAGTTATTTGACTTACTGTTTTCAAAATAACTCTTAAAAGCCTGATAATGGTGATTTTCTCTTAGATTAGTATAAAGGATACCTTTAAAAATTACCTTGGTTACGCAACTGATTTTAATTTTTGTGTGCAAACGTTGCATGTTGGCTTCACACTTACCAAACAATATAGGTTTTTTAATTTGTTATGCAGCAAAGTGCTCAATGATGCCTTAGCTTCTTGCTTGGAGTCTTGTTTTGACCATATTTAAGTATGTGTGTAGGTAACTCCAAAAACTAACACATCAGCCATATTTTAAAAAATATCAAAAGCATATCCATAATATAATATAGTGTATATATATACTATATTCCGTAAAATGATAAGGAAGCCAGCCAGCACGCCCCTGAAAATCCGTAAATATGGCGTGACAAATATAGCGACCGAATAACCAAACAAAACTTGGCAAAATGTACCTGTGGAAAGACAGTTTTGAATATAAAGAATTCATTTTTCCATACACTTGACACTGATGAACCATTTTCTGAAGAATAGTAATAAAATCCTTACGAAAAACACTGAAAAATTCACAAAAGCAAAATTTCGACTGCCAGCAACACCGCACAAAAGAAATACTATAAAATACTACGATTCTCGTGCTTGTTAGCGGCATCAATGGACATGCGGATTGGAGTAGGGAGCAATGATGCCTGTTCATTCCATTTTTGCGTTATGAAGTTAGTTTTTATCGCAACGTTTTTAACAAAATATGATTTATCTACTTAACTAGGAAACGGAAAAATATTTTTATGTAATATTTAACCTTAACCCATAATCATGGTAATTTAAATGTGAAAATATAAATTACACAATTGACAGTTTTTCGTACAATCATAAAGTAGACCTTGCAGTTGACCAGATAAAGAGTAAACAAGGGGATCTCTGATTGCTTTAAAATGTAAACAATTACATCTCCCTTGTCTTATAAATCTATGGGAAGTACCTATCCAATTGTTATTGTGTATTGTTATTGTTATATCCAAAGTGTGTTGAAATCACTTTTGACATTCTGAAAAGAAACTTCACCGGCACAAACAAATTACCAAAAACACAACGTAAAAACGAGTAACCTATATCTTCTAGAAAATGGTGGCATTTGTTCGTTCTTCTAAATATTTCGTTGGTGCTTGCTTAGTTTTCCAGGTTATGTTTTTATTGAAAGTTTAATTTGAAAAAATACTTACTACTACTACCAATTTTGGGGCATGAAATCCAATGGTGATATAATTTCTTTAAGTTACCTACCGACTAATTATCGAGTTACAAACCTAGAAAATTTTATGTTACGAAAAATATTTGACTCTGCTTTTTATACAATTATTTTATATCTATAAATGTATTGTGATATAATAATATAAACACGATATGTTTCCTGTGTGTATTATATAAAATAAAATAATTGTTTTCGCAAATTCCGCGTTCATATTAGATCAATATTTATATATCTCTATTGAAAATCATTATTGAATAACTACACTTATATGGTCTCGACATTATATAGTCTTCTCTACCCTGCACCCCATTTAACATCTATACAATCTAAGCAATAAACTCTACGTACTAAATATGTTTAATGTTTAGTTGGTAGATCTAAAATGGCGAACGACTGGTAAAAACCTCGTATTACTAGATATTACCACTTAAATGTATCGAAAATAGCAGTCTGGAGAATTTAAAAATAAAAACTTCATTCATGTATTTTTTAAATCGCTCAGAATATCGTGAAACCAACCTTAGTCTGACAACATTAACTTGCGTTAAAATAACGTATGTATCTACCTGCTTGTTGAAATTTGGCAAATATAGCCTTCGTGTCTAAAAATATTTGAATCGTTGTATTGACGTAGACCTCTATTCATGAAAGAAGAATGAATGGTGGACAAATGTATTGCAAACTGCTCTAGAAATGCTGTGAAAAGGCAACTTATTCGATGTATCCAATTGGAATATATCTGTCAAATTATAAACGAAGAAAAGTATCCATTTGTAAGAAAATATGTTCAATGATTATAAATTATAGGTTACGAAGGCATTATTTAATTGTGACAAAAATACCGTATAGCTACATTATTTACGAGAATAGTTGTTTAAGCAACATTGCAAAAAGTTAGCAATTATAGCACATGGTGGGAAACTGTCTTCTGACACGAAGCCAAAGTGGATAACGAGCCGGGTGACGTAAATATACTTTTATGCACGTTTTACAGACACTACTTACTTATCTATGATTGTTTATTTTAGTAGAAAGTAAAAAAAATGTTATAGTAAAACTTTTCCTAGCACACGGAAATCTCATCAAAATGAATACGGGCTTTTATAAGCATTTTCTTTAATTATTATTTGTTGTTTTTTATAGATAATGGAACATAAAATGTACAAAATATTTATATTAGTATTAAAGTTCCTATAAGCATAGATCAAATATTGTCCTGGATATCCTGTTTCTGAATATCCTGATCATACTCGAAACAGTACCTACATTTTTATTCGCTGGATAACATGATGACATAAAGCGTAGTTTTGGTAATAATTGGTGTTATTCAAACTAAGCTCATTATCTAAAAGCAACCACAAATTGGGTGAATCAGATTTATATTGTTGTAATACTTTAGTTCAAACTTCAAAAGTGATCATAAACCTGATAAATCACTATAAAAATTCATATTTACATGTAAGTGCCATACTGCCTTAAGTTACAGTTCTGTTTCCCTAAAAACGCAATATATGGAAAAGCCTGTTTATTTTCTAGAAGCTTCCATCAAGGAAACACATTTATGATGTGTCTCCGCATTACAATTACTTTTTCTCATTCAGTACAAAGAAGTCTACCGTAGTAGGAAACCGAGTGGTGGCTTTTATAGGTAGGTGTATTACAGTACTGGGAGAGAATAGATCTTTAAACTCCATTCTTTCATATTTAGATTAAGTTAGCCAAATACATCATAGCAAATTGGAAAGATATATAGTGAAATATGAATTCAGCAGAAAATATTGTACGTTTTACTGTAAAAATACGTGTATTTTACGACGTTTGAAGACATCAGGGTTCATTTTTTAGCTTCATAGGCTAATACCAGAATTTGTGAGATAGCATTCTTAAAACATTCTCTTCACTATTGGCAATGCTTAGTAAAGCGTAGGTCAGAGTCAATCTACAAACCCAAATTATTGTACTAATTAATTATAGGCAAGAAATCACCGTTTCAAATAATGTTTTACTAGACTTATTTTTACAACTACCAGAACCCAAGATAGATCACTGCCTACATCTAGCATCCTATATAAATATCATGTGCAAGTGAAACTTCTTTTATAAACTTCAATTCAGTATTAATATATTCAGTTATATTTATTTGAAGGAGATGCCGAAAACAACTACTCCACGGCCAATATGCCTCGACTGGCGTTGCATTACATCGGCATCTCCATAGGAGTCGCCACATCTGTCTGTCAATTTAACAATAATTGTCAGACAGATAGTAGCACAGACCCAAAGAGGGCACTACGGTGTATTTCTCACCACTACTAATATTCAGTTATAGTTCTGAAAAGAGAAGGAGAAATAACGATGACCTTCAAAGACACTTAAATGTTTTAACATGATACTGCAATTATTGTCAAATTTGAATATCTACGGCTCAATACATATTATCATATAAATAAAAATATTTTAGATTGTTAGGAAGATATATGTTGGCTTTGACTATATGGTTTATAAACTCAATGATGTTGGGTAAGAGTTCGGAATTATCATACATTATTTTGTTCTGACTTGTTTATTTTCCTTTTACCTGTTGTGATTCTCCGTATAGCCATGTATATGTGTCTTGGGAACACGGTGAAATCTGTCATTTAATGAAATGTCTAACGCTTTTTAGCGACTTGTTTATCGCTTATTTTTCTGCCCTAGATATTTCATAACATGCTGAAGCTTAGTTAACATGACGGATTTTCATTGTTATACCAGTCAGTAGTTGTTTTCTTTTCTATGCGTTAGTGTACCTTCTAATATACATCTTAATAACGACTAAACACACTAGAAACTCTGTTGGCGGTGTCGGTAATTTCAGTGTTTGGCCCAATACATTTATGCAAATAATTTTTGTTACATGATTTTACGTCTTTAATCATATTCACATTACATTATCCTTAATTTAAATGCCCATTTACATTAATATCGTTTCTTATTTGTATTTTTGTATCAGTATTTCTGTAAAAAATCAGGCATTCAGTAGAAAATGTTTTTTACACTAAACTCAATGCCAGAATTAAGCAAAGTGCAATGACAGGAAATAGAGTAGATCGGTGTTGTCACATTTATTTCTAAAGTATTCTTATTTAAAACAGGAAAGGTATTAATTACCTTATTTACCCATTTTTTTACTTGTCTTTAACGTCTCTTATCCCTATTGTACTATATTAAAGCAAACACAATGTTTAATTTGTCTTTTACTCAATAATATCACCGAACATAAACAAAGACTTTGTTTATGTTCGGTGATAATATCAAGGAATTTCCGAATATGTAGCAACTGCGAAAGTTGTAAAGTTGACGACAAGCTGTTCATCCTTATTTAACATACATATTCTTGGATTTACGCTTTTTTTCTCTGAGCTTCAACGACGTTGATTGGTCGAATCAGAAACCAACAAGCGACTGCGCTCGAGGTAGTAGGGAAACAGTGGCGTGATGTTGGGTTATTTCGCGCGCGTTTCTTAACGGTAAAAATTTGTGGTAAAATTATCAGTGTATTTATTCTTTGTGTCAGTGTTTATACCTATTTGTGTTAGTTAAAAAAGTGGAAGTGCATATACTAGAAGTATTCTATAGAATTGTATACGAGTATATATTAACTGAAATGTGCCCAATGGTTAAACAGAATACGCACGCCCATGCATCACTGCATTTTACCAGATCGGCAAGGTCATTCCACTTTGCTTAATTCTGGTCTTTACTGTACATCGAGTTCATTCTTTAGGCGACATATTATGGTCGGATAGATAGACTTTTAAATTAAGGTACTGAATGTTTCGTTTGGCATCTCAAAAGAATTCGGTATGGCGGGTATATTTGAAAATCATTTTTTTAAAATTAGAACGAAGAAGAGGAAAAATCTATTTGGGAATATAAATAATTCAGTATATATAGAACAAAATTCTTCATAAAATAGAGTGAGTTTATATTACCGAATAATGGTTTGGTACAATGCATTGTTACTATCTCTTGTTACCTTTTCAGTGTTAACATTCTATAGTTAGCACGTTTTATCTTCTGGATAACTGTCGACGTTTGTAATTAATGCTGCTGAAAAATTTCTTTTATGTTTCACATCGGCTGAAACTACCGAGACAGCAATTCATCCACTGGTGAGTTTTAAATTTTATGCGGAATCTCGCTCCGTAAGGACACGCTAAATATATTAGTAACCTCAAAATCTGTATAGCAATAAACTCCATATAAACATAATGGTCACTGAGAGGCGGCCATTCGTTAAGCGTATTTCTGGACTGAAATAAAAGCCAATAGTCTGAATTTTAATTCCACTGGGAAATTCATCAACGTAGAGAGGAGGTTTGTGGTCGTTCCAGTGCATTTGATGACCTATCGCATGTCATAAAATTCATTCTCAATTATAATTGGTAAACTAGTTTCCCCACAACTATAAAATAACGCTGTACTGGCGAAATTCAGTTAGAAAATTTCGTGTTTACGGAGTTCAATTCATAACTTTAAAAGTTTTAATCTTATCATCACGAATTTCCCAAATCGACTACAGTGTCAAATGCGTGTATTATCCCAGAAAGGATTGCTAACTAAATATTTTACGTATATACAACGGTGTGTGAAAATATTTTTCACGCAAACTATTGCAATACTGAAAAATATTAAACGAACGGTTTGTTTCATTTTTATGCTGCATACTTCACCTTTGAAATGCTGCTGCAATATTTTATTTATTGGTTTGTTACTCTCCTTTCAATGTATCTACCTATTCCTATGTACGGAAATATGCTCGCTTGCTGCACTCCAATTTCCGGGCAAGCTATCTTTATTTAAAACTGTCTGAATTCTCGAATTCGGCAATTTACTATTTACAACAAAAAATAAAAGAATATTATTCTTATTGTAGAGCCCAATACATTATGTTGAATTAAGAATATTAATGCAGTGACCTAATTAAGAGGTTTGCCAATTGGGACTTCATAAATCAATAAATTAAAGGAATGGGTGGCAAGCATCGATCGCTCAGTTTTTAAAGGTTTACAAAAGGTCAGACTGTCAATAATGAATTTTTAACATGTTAAAATACTAACAAGTACATAATTGAGAGGTTTTATAAATAACAATAATAAAGTTGATATGTCATGAAGATATATGAACGCAAAAGAGATGAATTTTAATAATTCCACAGGTATCTAGTTGTGTAGGTCTTTCATTATGCTAACATAAGTATTTGACAAATAAAATACTTTTTTTACTGTGCAACAAACAATATACAACAAATATTTTCTGTATCACTTCTTTATTCATTAATTTCACTAGTTGAGTTGAGTTGAGTGAACTATTGAGTTTGGTGGTTTGAATCTTGCCTGTCTATAAATATAACCAAACTATTAAAATCTAACCCTGCCAATAGCAGTAGAAATTCGAGGTCGAGACCATGGTTACTGTAACTTTGGATCCAAAATTATAATATATCCTCCTATAGCCTCTAGGTAGGTATATGTGCTTCTATAATAATAGACAGGCTGAAACAGATCGCTGTTGACGTCAGCTCAAATAACCTGTGCATAATTAAAGGAAGGTGGTTTCCTAATATTCCGATCCTCCAGTCACTGGTAAAGTTCAGCATCAGCTGATGTATTTTCGTGTAGGTATACAATAAATACGTTATTTGTTCTGTAGGTTTTTATTTTCATCTCACAATTCTTTGTTTTGCTGCTAGCCTGTCTTTTACATTCCCAACTTTAATATTTTAACAACAGACAACAACATTAATTTAATAGTTTGCATATTCTCAACAAACAACAAACTTTGCGGTAATGCAGTTCATTGCGATGGAAAACTTAATTTATAGTTCACAGCATAGTTTATTCTCACTTGGCACGCCAGGCGATCTGCTCACGGCAATCGGCTTTGTCCTCCGTCCGGCAGCCCAGACTTTATACATCCAATAGTTCGTGGTAAACTAGTTCGCTTAGCAATAGCTTAGCTTACCAATAAAAACTAGTTTTTTTAATAGTTTGTTAACGAATTACCCATCTCTAGTGTCATGCGCTTGACTTTTCGTGCTGAATATTCTAATGTTCGGTAATATTTATATTAAAACGCTAGACTAAATATTGCGAAAAATATAATTTTTGTTATACCAAAGTCCTTTTTAGCTACCTACAAACATTTTCATATGAGATTAAAACAACAATTTAATTATGTTCAGTGTCGCAATTAGTTTAAATCAATAATAAGGGTAACGTAAATTCTCTAACAAAATAAATTAACACATGCCAGCTTTACAATAGGTATATAAAAATAACAATTGGAATATTAATTATTATTCATGTATGCAGTTATCCTAATGTGTTTATTATTTATTTACGCGTGTATTCAAATATCATACTCATGCCCAGGATCTCTAGAGTTCTTCTTTGCAAAGGATCTTCCATGAGTGCCTTCGCATGATTCTGTCCTGGTTTTTAAAATCAGTAATTCATATATTCTAGTTTGACCCATTTTTCCAGAGCCGTTCTGGCAGCACTATAAGCGACTCTGCAAGCTGGCTCCGGTTCATTTCCTTCAATGCCTTTATGACTTGGCACCCAACACAGTCTCAGCAGCAATTTCAAACTGACCCAAACGAACCTCGAACTGATCTTGTTTGAGTCCAGAATCTTTATCGCTGCCTGACTATCAGAGAATATGTAGATGAGTTTACCCTCTCCTCACATTTTCCGTCAAACATAGCAAACATTTCTGCTTGGAATACCGTGGAATAAGTCCCCAGACCATAGCTTGTACGCCATCTAGGTCTCAGCCCAAATACTCCAGCTCCTGTTCCTCTGTCTGTTTGGAAGCCATCTGTGAACCATACAAGGCTTCAAACCTTAAGAGAATTTATCTTCAACTCCCAGTCACTGAGATTTTTTATTTGAATCTCGAATGGCTTATGGAAGTTAAACCTTACGATTATTCTGTCAGATATCATCTCTAGGATAGGCTCTGTTGTTATGTTAATAACAATGCCATAATAATAACATCAAAGATTTACAATATGTATTTAAGTTCAAAGAGAAAATATTGTTGAGAGGTTTTCCTTTGTTTCTTATTCGAGATCTAATACACTTTAATTTGAATAAGGGTAAGATATAAACAAAAAATAACTGTGCACTATGACAAAACTTTAACTTAACTGAACCTTCATTGTTCGTCAATGAAGGTAGGTACGGCAGATTATATCTTAAGACGTAACATAGACATAGAGTTGTAAATTCTATAGGCGAAAATGCTCGCAGGAGAATATCAGAAAATAAACATTTTGTGGGTATTCGATTACGATGAAAATCGTTTCAGTTCATTCTATTACAGCTGCCGGTTTTCATCGAACTGTCGAATTAAAATTTAACGCAGTTATATAGTTTCAGTGACAATAAACGTAAGTAGAATTGATTTATTAAATAAAAAATGGATGTCAACTGTCAAATTAGTTGCGCTTGCAACGGAAAGCCACTTTTATTTACTACCTATTTAAAAAATAGCTAGTGGCGACTTCAGGGGGTCAGTTTATGTCCTCTCAATTGTTTGGGAACCATACTGTAAATGGAGAAAAAGAAGCTGGAGAATAATATGTTGTGTATAGCAAAAATGGATGAATAGATATTATACAGTGAGGACATAAAGTCCGTCCCCCCCCTCTAATTTTTGAACCACTTGGTAGATTGTGATGAAATTTGGAACGATAATATATGACTAAATTCTGCATTTTTTGACATATCAATGACCGCTCTGAATGTCAAAGTGACAGCTGGGCGCGCAATAGGAAATTTCTTTTAAATTGAAATGGGGGTTGAGTGGAGACTCATTTTGAAGCCATTTTTATGCTCAAAACATCCCCCAATTTTGAGAACATTTGGTTCAGTAATTTCCAAATAAAAACCAGTAATATCGATTTCTATTTTATCATTTCTTTTGCATACATATTACAAATTATTGTAAATTATTCAAAGCAAAACAAAAATTTAAAGTAAACAAATAACAATAAACTATCCCTAACCTAAAATAACCTAAATTAAAAAATTATGAAATAATTTAAATTAAACGTAGAGACAGAAACAAATTTAGAAAACACGTGTTACTTCAAAAGATGTTGAAAATGGCCTCCATGAACCTCCTGACAAATAAATATTCCATGGGTAAGTTCTATTATAAAGATTATGTGGTAAAAAGATTATGTTATAAATTGATATTACTGGTTTTTATTTGGAAATTACTGAACCAAATGTTCTCAAATTTGGTGGATGTTTTGAGCATAAAAATAGCTTCAAAATGAGTCCCCACTCGACCCCCATTTCCATTTAAAAAAAAATTCCTATTGCGCGCCCAGCTGTCACTTTGACATTCAGAGCTGTCATTGATGTGTCAAAAAATGGAGAATTTAGTCATATATTATCGTGCCAAATTTCATCACAATCTACCCAGTGGTTCAAAAGTTAGAGGGGGGGGACAGACTTTATGTCCTCACTGTATTTAACTTAAATAAAGATTACTGCACATTCTTACAGACGAATATATTGAGCAATGAGTGTATCATATCTAGTCTTATCTGTATCTGTATCTATCGCAACATAAGTCAACTCATCACTTTAACATAAATTTAAAAGGATAAAAGGATTAAAAGGAAATACAATATTATTATACGTTCCAAGACTTATTCCATATTATTGGTTAGATAAACTTAGTCTCAGTCCTAATGAATGATAATTTAGTAGACCCACCAAAAAATTATTCTATTTTTAGAGGACTTTCAGCCAGATGCATGTGGATAAATATCCTACGTTTCGGCCGAGTTTTCGGATTTTTTCAACTCGGACCTAACGTAGGATATTTGTCCATATACAGGGTGACCCATTAAGAATGAAAACACTCGCCTACAAAAGTTTTTTATGGACCGATTTAAACCGGATTTTTTTTAAAAGATAAATCTCCAAAATCTCTATGTTGATACAAAATTTGAAGACGCAATTTTCATTTTCAAGGCCTACTATGAATTTTTTTTAAAGTGAAAAATAGCAAAATTTTGTTAGCGATTTTTTTATAAAAAATCTGACTACACCACTGGATTTAGTAGCCCCTCGAATGCATTTGTACCAATTTTTAAGTTTGTTCCTAAAAAAGTTATGACAATATCGGCAATATCGACAATATCGACAATATCAATGCATATTGTATATACAGGGTGACCCATTAAGAATGGAAACACTCACGTACAAAATTTGTTTATGGAGCGATTAGAACCGGATTTTTTTCAAAAGATAGATCTCTAAAAGCTCTATGTTGATGCAAAATTTGAAGACGAAATTTTGATTTTCAAGGCCTACTAGGAATTTTTTTTGAAGTGAAAAATATCAAAATTTTGTTAATAAAAAATCTGACTACAGCATTTGTACCAATTTTTGCGAAAAAAAGTTTGTTCCTTAAAAAGTTATGACAATATCGGCATCAACAGTGTTTGCCTTTGTCGGTGAACCTATTCTTTTATAAAATTAGAATAGAACCCAAAGTGAAACAAAATTAAACAACTTAAACACTGGTGTAATTATTAATAAGAATCATAAAAACCAGTATACACAAAATAACCAACAATTACTCTAATATAAACAAAAATTGATAGGTGAGTTCGTCAAATTATTATTATTTCGTGGTTATTATGCGAAAACTTATAATACTTATTACCTTCTTAGATAAAAAATTTCTACATTATAATTTTTTATTCAAAAAGTGTGAATCAATTTGACATACTCCTTTTTCATTTTTAAAAATGTAATTTTTTAATCATTACTTTTCTTATTAATTGTTGTTTATATTCGAGTTATTGTTGGTTATTTTGTGTATACTGGTTTTTATGGTTCTTATTAATAATTACACCAGTGTTTAAGTTGTTTAATTTTGTTTCTCTTTGGGTTCTATTCGATTTTTATAAAGGAATAGGTTCACCGACAAAGGCAAACACTGGTGATGACGATATTCTCATAACTTTTTTAGGAACAAATTTTTTTCGCAAAAATTGGTACAAATGCATTCGAGCAGTGACTATTCTTTCTATAGTCACTGATTCGAGGGACTCCTAAATCCAGAGGTGTAGTCAGATTTTTTATAAAAAAAATCGCTAACAAAATTTTGCTACTTATCACTTATCAAAAAAAATTCGTAGTAGGCCTTGAAAATAAAAATTTCGTCCTCAAATTTTGTATCAACATATAGATATTTTCGAGATCTAGCTTTTAAAAAAATCCGGTTTAAATCGGTCCACAAACAACTTTTGTACGCGAGTGTTTCCAATCTTAATGGCTCACCCTGTATATCTGGCTGAAAGTCTTCTAAAAATAAAAATAATAAAAGGGAAGAAAAAAGATTTTTATTTGTTTTTTATTGAAGAAATAAATTCTACTTTAACAGCCCACAACTTTTCCAATATCAACAAAAAAATTATGATATACAGCGGTATAATTAGCTGGACATATACTTCCGACTTGATGTAGATGAAAATATATATACCCTGATGAAAAGATATATACTTTTCGTGTTGGGTGTAACCACAAATCATACGGATTACTAATCATGAATCCTATCATGGGTGAAATAATTTTCACCCATCACACAGAATTATCCAAGACATGTTAGCAGATATCAGGCAACCGGTGTTATCAGCAGAGCATGAATTTACAGTGCTTTAATATGAGGAATTAATACAGATGTGTACCTCTTTATCCCTACTAACTAATGACCGAATGAATTTTCCAGTTTCCCTTATCCACACACTAAATGGTCGTTAGGTTAGCGAAGGGTGCCAACATAAATCATCCCTACTCTTGGTTAAAATATTTCTATCGTTACCAGGATATAAAATTCATTTCTTATTGATAATTTAAGTTTTTTTAACAATAGGATGTTCCATTTATTCTCAGACTAAAGAACCATCGACAGAATCATTTTCTGCCACTTCATTTTATATAGTGCTCTATGGGGGGCATCCTTCAAAAGCTTATACCTGTTTTATAGCTGGCAATTATGTATAAAAGAATAGTTATAGACCTTCATTTAAAAAATAAAACCAATATTATGTTAGTATGAAACTTTTCTCTAAGAATTGCTCTTGTAACTTTAGCTGTAATCGTTATGAATACCTTGTATGTTTGACTAGTGTAAGAATTTCCAAAGTAAACAAAGGTTTTTCGCTTCAATTTAAAAAGAAAAATCAGGATGTGATTGATCGGATGTCGATGTTAGCGTAGGCAGGTGCGCAATTCCAGTCCAGTATTTTCAAGAAAAGTAGGATACATCCCAACTTAGATCCATCAAAAATTAAAATGGTGTTGGGGTTGCCGATTAAATTCCCCGAAAATTCTGTTTGATTCTTAATCCTATCAGCCAAAGTTTTACACGGAGCAGTTACACATCTCGTAAATAATTTATTTTAGATTAGTAAAATAGTAGCTAGTATCACTAGCTTTCGTATTTTCTACATGTTTCGATATATTTCAGTGTTACTCCGTTACAATTTCAAGTGTTTAAGTTAGAAACTGAAAGAGAATGGCATAAATGCAACTAGGTTTTTTGAGAAATTTGTATGCCTACCCTAAAATTTGAAGTGGTATCCAAAAACGGAATGAAAATAGCATATCCCTTTTGAAATAAGCGAGTTGATATCAATTTCCGGTAGAACCGGAAGTCGCACCTTAACGCCAATATTTTTAATCGATAGAAAATTGCGATAAAACCCCGTAGCTATACAAATTATCAGAATTTCAGTGCCCGTATTATTCTAAAAACAACTAATTGAAGGTACATGTGATACACCCTGTATATCGGCTATTCCAACACAATTTATGGAATATTAGTAGCTACCTCAACTGTCTAATATATATAAAATGAAGAAACAACAATCTTCTGAAGTACTTTCTCTGAAATTAACATGTTTCAAAATATGCTTTTGCCTTTTAGCCTTTATTTTATCTCTGCACATAGTTTCTTCAGTGTATTTGCATTTTCCATTACTATCATGTATATAAATTGCACATTGTATCATATACATCATGGTTCCTGTTTCAGATTGCAATTTTTTCTATGAATAATTAGAATAGTAACGAATGACAGTGCATGGAATTCAAGATATATAAATTATGTAACGATGAAAAAGGTTTTTCCTTTAAAAATTCATCAACTTTCTATAAATAATGCGCAAAATATTTGACAAAATGAAATTTTAATGCCCTTGTATTTTTTTATTGTGAACCTCATCTTTGTCCAAATAATTTCAACTCACAAGGCACGCTGAGAAGTTCAAATTTTTTTTTCAGGTATATAGACCCTTTCCAATTATGACGGCCCAAATCGAAATAAAAGTCCTAATCTGATTCTCTTTTGCTATGCTCTTCCGGACACCTATAGGGCTATTATTTCAGGATCTGTTTCCACCTAAACCCTGCTAGGGTGATTTCCACCCTTCGAAATGAGCCGCAATGGCTTTTGTTCGGTGATAACATTTTTTTATTGTACGGAACTGACGTTTATGCTTACAGTGTAAGGATAAAACAGAGCAGAGCAGGCACCAACTACATAATAAAGGCAATATTACAAATAAATAATTACAGGCGCATTCATCTTTGGACACAGAAAATGGTACAGTATATGTACAAGTAAGTAGTAGCAAGCTTTAAAAATATATACACATGGTGCGTAGGCCTAATATAGGTACTCTAAACTATGCCTATTGCTGAAAGTGTCAGTTAATATAGTACACATATATATCTACACTTCTATAAATAATTAAATTAAGATATGTTTGAGAGTGAAAATCTGTTTAATCTTCCTAATTGGGTACATAAGAAAATGTATGTTTACTTAAACATAATTTTGTGTGAAACCTGGATGAGTTTATAACATATCTCTATCAAGAGAGTTGGTTTCCGTTTCATGAACTAACCGAGACTGATCTAATTTATTACTGAATAGATTTGGTTAAACCTGCACTGTTTCATCAAACTCAAACTGATATAGTAGTGGTTGCTCTTTTATCAAAATTCCCACTAGACATTATGTTCGATACATTCATGTGACATTCCAGAATATTTGAAAGCAGAATTGTTAGGAATTAGTCGTTTATAACTTTAAATAAAATGTATAGTACCACTACTTCATTTGATTTCCAGGTTATCGAGTATTCCAGAAAGATAAATATCAACTAGCGATAGAAATAAAGATAATATGGAAACAGAAACATGATCACATCGTTTCACATTATTAGTAACATGATTCACTCACATTCATTAATGAAATATCTCATTCAATTCAACTTTGGAGAAAGCATAAGTAAATACTCAAGCTCTGAAATCTATGCTTCATAGATGTAGTATGACATGATCCTTCCTACAGCCTATCTACAAGAAACATAAAACCAAGAAATAACTGATAAAATGGGAATAATAACAATAGAATTTATCATAAACTTGTTTCCTTTTGCATTCCATAGTCTACGTGTAAAATAATAAATGTATTAGACCATAATAATTAAATAATTTATTCATTACCCAAACATTAAACTATTATATTTGTAGTGGTGAGATACAGTGAAATACACTGCAGTGCCCTCTTTGGGTCTTTGCTACTACCTCTCTGACAATTATTGTCAAATTGACAGACAGATAACGATCTGCAGAAAGGAGATGCCATAACTGCGACCTCTATTGTCTTTGAGGAAGACAATCCTACTTAATTATTGGAAGGAGATGCCGAAAACAACTACTCCATGGATTCCGATACCTATGGCAATCTGATGAGATCATAACAAGATCGAAACCGGTCATTGTCTGGTATTTGGTCTTGATGAAGGATGTGGCGACATCCATGAAGATGTTGATGTAATGCAACGCCAGTCGGGGCATATTGGCCGTGGAGTAGTTGTTTTCGGCATCTCCTTCCAATAATTAAGTAGGATTGTCTTCCTCAAAGACAATAGAGGTCGCTGTAATGGCATCTGCTTTCTGCAGATCGTTATCTGTCTGTCAATTAGACAATAATTGTCAGACAGGTAGTAGCAAAGACCCAAAGAGGGCACTGCAGTGTATTTCACTGTATCTCACCACTACAAACATTCACATATGCCCCTTAGGCAATCAATGTCGCCAGATCATTCATCGATTCCGATACCTATGGCAATCTGATGAGATCATAACAAGATCGAAACCGGTCATTGTCTGGTATTTGGTCTTGATGAAGGATGTGGCGACATCCATGGAGATGTTGATGTAATGCAACGCTAGTCGGGGCATATTGTCCGTGGAGTAGTTGTTTTCGGCATCTCCTTCCAATAATTAAACTATAATGTTTAGGCTCAATATTTAAAAAAACTTGTAAGCATTTACAAAGATTCTAACCCTTTTCAAGAATATTTGTATATTCATATATCAATAATAAATTTTTATTAGTGTATTTAAAAACCAATTTCAGAATATCAGATACATTTACCCTTACCTGCATAACAGTTAGGGTTGTTATTTTCGCAAAGCTCGTTCTGGAAATATGCGTAAACATTTTAAATACAACCAGATTACGGAATAAAAGGATATATGCCAATGGAACAAATCCGATTGTAGATAGTATATTAATTAAAAATATGGAAAGCTTGTTTTTAATTCAACACACATGTCGTTGTTCCGGTAACAGAATAAACATTAAAAAGCGGTAAACTGAAAACAACAAAGATAAATCTGCCTTTCGAAGTATCTGTCCATAGATTAGTTGAAATAAAACATAAAATTTTGTTAACGATAAAACAAAATCTGATTAAGACTGGAAAATTGTATTTACCAATAATTATATTTATCATAAATCATTTTTTTGCATTGCTGCAGACATTTCCTTATTACTAATTCTTGAATGCCACTGACTTCAATAATATTGTAGCGACACTTTGTTCTGAAAAGGTATCCCTTGTAGCTTACCCAAATATCATGCAGAAAAAATAAATGTAAAAGGAGAGGAAAATAGTTAAACGGCAATATATGTTTTATTAGTGGGAATCCAGCCAATTTCTTAATGAATTACTTTTTCCTGCATGGAAGCTTTCGCAAGGGTTTATTGTGTATAGATACTTCTTATATTCTTATAAAGTAGGTATTTAAAAATTGGATAATAATATTAGGGTATCTTTACAAGAAAGTCAGTTTATAATATATAAGTTTATAATTTCAATTTAATTTTTAACCGAAAAAAAGTCATTAAGAAATTGGCTGAATTTTTACTAATAATATATATATATATATATATATATATATATATATATATATATATATATATATACGGGGTGATTCAGGTGTTCGATAGAACAGGATAAAATAATGTTCATTCATGATATAAACTTTATAAACTAGAAGGCGTTGAAGTAGACTTTTCCCCCTCATAACTTTTGAAGCACTCATCCTATTGAAGTGAACATCCTTATAATCACACAAACACTCCTTATAATCTTAGATAACTTTCTTAAGTTTGAACCACCCACCTATCTTAGAAGTGTATTTTGAGTGCTAGCACCTCTTACTTTATTTCAAAACTTCTACAAAAAAAATGTATTTCAATAAAATAGCTGCACACCGTTTTTTCCTCTTTAATTTTGAAACTTATTCGTCTTTTGTTTTTTTTTTTTGACATTTGGCCTTGTTTCCGAGATATACAGTGAAATTCGTTACAGTGTAGCGCCCCACTCTAGTAAATTTCATTTGACGATATAGCAAGCCATGAAAAAACAACTCACTTCACAATGGTTTGTGAAAACCATTGTCAAAAGTATTATTTCAAGAGTATTTTTTATGAGGGAAAAGCGAGAAAAATATCTTTGGTACTTCAACCCCCTCTATCTCCGAAACAATCCGATTTAGGAAATAATAAAACCTGTTCTATATCGATTCATGAAGTTATCAATATTAAACCTGAATCACCCTATATAAGGATGTCGCTTATTTTGGTCATTGTGTATATTTCAATGACTAAAATATAAAATATAATCCATTCCTCTTTAAAAGTATGCACCCAAATATGTCCTGAAAACATTTGTTTTTATTAAGCTGATACTCTAACATTTCATAAAATATATAAGCAACTAATATTTTACTAGTCTGACAAGTATTCCTCTATACGAGAAAATTTATATACAGATATTCTAAAAATAAAGAAGGCATCAGCTGATTGTAGGTTATTTTTAACGCAATTTCGTAAAACATGCAGTGGAACGCCGGTCATATTTACAAGGCATGCCAAGTTCCCAAAAACTTAAAGGTATAATAAATAAATATCAAGTTCTCTAAATTAAGAGTAGTAATTATTTTGTCACTCACGATAATTGTTTTCTGCTTGATATGTTTAGATGAAATATAGCATGTTGAGAATACGGCGAAAAGTCTGACTACGAGTTTCACTGGATCGCGAGTTTATGAACGGGCTTGGTTGACGGCGGCCGACGCTTGTGGAAAACTAGAATTCTAGCGCCGCGACACTTCCCGCGGGCGTCTACTTTCAAAGCTCTGCGTCGTATTTGCACGCACGCGTGCCAGGTGGGCTTAGAGACGCCCGACTTTGCCGGAGATCGCGTATTTGACGGGGGTTAATTAATGGGAAGCATTGGAGGTATCTGAACAGATCACGCGTAGAAAAAAGTTGAATATACAGGGTATTTCACGTAAGTAAACCGATATAATGTTTGAGAGGTGGAATACATAGGCCAGTCACCGTAGACATAAAGATCGCGTTAGGTCGCAAAAAATTGCAGAGTTCTGATTTTTTGGAATGTTGTTAGGATAGGTACCAATAGGGTAAAGCCAAGTTTGCAGCTTCGAAAGACCAGTGCTAACTGCGGGGTGCTTGAAAAATCTTTTTTTTTTTCGGACTTCTTTCAGTTTTTGGTTTATAACTTCTAAATGATGCATCCTACGGAAAAAGTCGCCCTGTACAATTTTAAAGTAGACATAACATTTACAAACAAACAAATTTACTACAATATGAGTGCAACCGCAGCTCCATAAGTCTAATAGCTCCCGAGATACAGCACTTCAAAAATTAGCCATTTTTAGCAAAAAGTTTGAAATTGTTGTTTTAGCCGTCTTCCAAGCCGAATATCGGCTAAAATACTCAGCCTACGAGGAAAGTCATTGGAAATGAAGTTGTAGAACAGTTATTTAGCTTTAATTTAAGTATAAGCGGAACACTGTAGGGCTAATAGTTCCCTTGTTATCAGGAAATAACAAAAAATTAAGGAAAATGGGATTTTTCAAGAAATGGAGCCTGACTAATTGCAGGACTTTTTTAAAGGATAAGAAAGACGTAACTCAGTGGAAAATGGTTTTATATCATGCAAAATGAAATTGAGTTCAATTAATAATAACGTATAAATTTATCAAAATTATATCAAAATTGTATAAAAAATATTTTGGTACTTTGGGGGACCTTGGACGTGAAATGTTGAACGTGAAGTGATGGCGGAACCTCAGCTGACTCCTGCGACAGAAATACCGAACACAATGTAAATTAGTATTTATTGCGTAATCAATTTTATAATAAATTTCAACGAAGGATATGTAATATTAGGTTTACCTTTACGCACTTAGCGAGACAGTCGTTTTCTTTTGGAAGGCCCAGACTCGTCAGACGGCTCTTCTTGGGGCTCCGGAGACTCCTCTGTTGTCTGATTAGATCTACTACTAGATACTAGCGGTAAAGGGTCGTCGACGTCATCTTCTTAATCCGACTCGGCCATGGCTAAGGAAGGAGTATTCAGGTAGGTCTTCCCCTGACAAATTTTGCAGAGAGCTGCTTGAAAACTTTTTGGGAAAAATAGCCAATTTTTTAAGTACTCTATCTCGGGACCTATTAGACCTATGAAGCTGCGGTTGCACTCAAAAGTAAATTTTGTCTACTTTAAAATTGTACAGGGCGACTTTTTCCGTAGAATGCACCATTTGGAAGTTATAAGCCAAAAACTGAAAAAAGTGCCAAGAAAAAAAGGTTTTTCGAGCACCACGCAGTTAGCACAGATCTTTCGAAGCTGCAAACTTGGTTTTACACTATTGGTACCTATCCTAATAACATTCCAAAAAATCAGAACTCTGCAATTTTTTGCGACGTACGATGTTTTAAATGACTGGCCTAATAAGTTTTGCTTAATATATGGCTACTTCGATATAGACGTTTATGATCATTTCAATGAAAATAATTTCTGGATCACTGCACTTCGTTTGTATCGCGGGAGCTATTAGGTATCAGCTTTGAAAAGGAATGCGATAATATGCATGGAACAACACAGATAAATAGATAATAATTTATTTTCCTTTTTGAAAATTACAAAATTGTATAGGAATAAGTACATATCCTAAAACAAATAAAAATACACATAAAAATCAAGATAAAATAATGTTACCTACCTATTTACAAATACCTACACACAAAATTCGTCCAATGAATATTGTTGTCAAATAAAAATTATTTTAAAACTGTTCTGAAAAGCCTAAGTGTGACCACGTTTTTAATTTGGTAGAAAGACGATTAAATGCTTTGAATCCAAAATATTTAGAGACTTACATGTTCATTATACAGGGTTATTCAGAACTTATCTCTAAAACTTTGAGGATATGTGCATCCTTAAATAAAAAATCGATATCACCAAAAAAATTTATAACAAAAGTCTTTGAATTTCCCGTGAACAATGTTAAAAGTGATACCATTATAAAGGACTACGTAGATGGGTAACTGTACTTCAACGACATCTGATATACCATATTCCTACAAAAAAAGTAAACAAGTTTTTGTATCTGGAATTCCTGGTCAAGACCGAGCGAATAGAGTTGGAGTTGGGATAATATATCTATTGTCTATCTGTGTAGCTCTCTCAGTGCCGGTGGTAAACAAAACGAGGTCAGCCCAGCCGAGGTACTGGGTACATTAGAAACAAGAAGTCAGTACTGTTGTTTGTTGTTTTATTTATCGTAGGAGTGTTAAACTTTAAAATTTTCAAAATGGCTCATGTGTACAGTAATCCTGCGTTAATGGAAATGCATGTGGTATGTGCAAATTTTTTATAAATTTCATGTTTCTAATACCTAGTAATCAAATAGCGCAATTCTTCAAAATTAGTGTAACAAAATTTTATTCATTTTAGAGACACGTCACTTTGGTCACATCTATCCATCTTTTAGTCAATATATCAAATATTATTTTATCACACGTTAATACAGTGGTTTTTTGGGGCAAACTTTAGAAGTTTGCCTTGTTACTACACTTTGAATAATTAATTTGTATACTTCTGGTTTTCTGCTTTTTGTTATTTTACAGGTGGTGTAATCCCAAAAGAAACCAACTATGTATCCATCTTTCAGTTTATTTTAAAATAAAAACGCTGCAAATCTTTTTTGCGCCGGGTGTCGGTATACTCTCAGAACTTCCGAAGTTTTTTTCGTGCTATATGTAACATCGCCAGTTTACATTGTCAGTCCCAAGGTCACTCCATTACAGTGGACCAGTATCCAGCGGCGTGCAATTACAAATTTTAAAATAGTTTTCAGAACGCGCCAAAAAAATTTTTTTTTGCACTGCCACATTTGTACATGTATGTTGAAATCCCCAAATTTTATTATGGATAAGTTCTGAATAACCCTGTACATATTTATCAAACAGTGAACGCAGTGAGTTTTTACTGAACTACTGACCTATTTTACATAAAACACTTTCACATTGTATTTTTAATTTATAATCTGCTGGATTTGAGACTATATAAGTATTGATGTGTTGTGTGCATAAATAGTAAAATGTGTATCGGACGTTATAGTGTCTAGATCGTTTATATAAAGTAAAAATAGTACAAATCCCAATACCGAACCCTGAGGAACTCCTAAGTTCTCATATAGATGGTCAGATTTATTGATTTTGTTATTGATTTTATGATATATGGCTACATATTGACTACTCTATCTATGTCTTTAACCACAATAAAGCAGGGTTAATTATTCCATATCTAAATAACTTATTGTAATTTTTTGTGACCAGCGCAGTCGAATGCCCTTCTAAGATCACAGAAAACCCCAACAGGACACTCGCCTTCGTTGATAAAATTTGAAATTGTTTCATAAAACAACTGTGTATCCGTCATACTTAGTAGATATACCGTGCCGACTAAACCGTACTGACCATTTGAAAGTAGGTATTTTAGAAACATAGAGATATTTTTCCAGTCTATATAAAAAACAGTATTCTCGTTACAGGGTAGGTATCGTTACATAAGTTTGATAAGCTGCGTTGTTAGTTATATAAAAATCAAGCAAAAAGTGGCGTTAGATACTTATCAGAAACAATAACAGATTGTAGAAACTAGTTCTACTACTTGTCAGATGGCATGCATATAGCAAATAACTACGAATAGTATGGACGTCATTAAGATCATCCTCCATCTGCAAACGCCTTATATTAAATAAGGACTAAAACAAATCAAGCCGAAACAGCTATTCTCCTGGCTATATGCCGCGCCGAGCGCTGTTTTTAGACCAAAATACGGCAAATCTTGCTTTGTAATTCAGCGCTCGGCGCGGCATATTGCCAGGAAAATAGCTGTTTTGGCTTGATTTGTTTTAGTTCTTATTTAATATAAGGCGTTTGCAGATGGAGGATGATCTTAATGACGTCCATACTATTCGTAGTTATTTGCTATACTTATCAGAAAGTTACGGCACCTACTATTAGTTTTTTAACTTATTAAACCGATTAACGAAATGTAAATGAACTTACTACACTTAATATTTATCCCTTCTAGTAATTTTAAGGAATTGTTTCAGTATTCTCTTCGGATAAATAAATCAATAAGTAACTTTCAGTTGAGCCTGTGATACCTAAACGTAGGTTACGTAGGTCATAAGAGCATATCACTGTGGAATCCTGGTTCCATAATTTATGAGGTCACACCAATGCAGTCCATTTAATAAAGTACAAGTTGAACAATGACTTCTTACGGTATGTATTGGCAAAGTCGATAAAAAAGTCACGATCCAGTTGTTTATCCGAGCCTTTTGGAATAGTGGTGGTGGATAATCTACATGGCAATATGCCACAGATGTTCTTTATTTATTATAATGTATTTTGTAAAACTGTTTTACATTAAGAACCAGTAGTTTTACATCTGGTTAACGTACTAATCGCGATTTCAATTTAACCAGTTGTTGGAAGGTGCACTCATTGAACTTTGCAACCTTTCAGGTAGCAATCTTCGGTCATTCAGTAGGAGATTTAGTCTAACAAGAGTTCCGGTAAAATAGGAACTCAACCGTGTAAATCAACATTTCACTGAACCCAGTAAAGATAGGTCGGCACACTGCTGATTAGAAATATCTTCATAAGAACTTAAGAAGCTATTTCAGAACCATGAATATGTATTTTAATACCATCTGGTTTTAGAAAAAGGGTAAGAAAAAAATTAGTAGCATGTAATCTGGATTTGTAAGTTAAACATATTCATCAATCATGTATATGTTTTGTATAAACTTTGTTGCCATATGATTTTACCGTCGTAAATGTTTGCTGAAATCGAGCTTCATGTTTCAGATGCAATTTGGGTTTAATTAGGATGATTAATAAGCACTGCTCAAACTATATTCTACTTAATACAACAAAATATATCCACCAACAAAGTATTCTAAGCAATCAAGCATATAACTTTATCATGTTTAGTACATAACATTATTAAAATATAGGTATTGATTAGCTTAGCTATGGATATATGTGACCAAAAGTCTTTTTCGCTCCTTAGCTTATAGTAATTTTATTGTTGTAACTTTCTATTTAAAGTTTAAAGTATCCATAACGGATGATTAAGATTTTACCGAAAAAAATTAGAAGATGTACAGGGTATTCGCGTATATTTTGACCCCTACCTACAGGGGTTATTAAAAAAGTTAGAAAAAAAGTTTAAATACAAAAGTTGTGTGGTTTTTCACGTATTATCTTTTAGCTAGGTCGAAAAAAAATTGCATGTCGTAAATTTGAGGAAACCAATTGAACATAATATTTTTAAATGGGACACCCTGTATAATTTCAGACACTTGGGAAAAAATGTTTCTCTGATTTCAAAAATATATATTTTGTTGACATTTGCACTGACAGTTTTCGAAATATTTAATATTTAATGTTTACAATAAATTATAAAAAAAATATTAAAAAATGAAAATATTAGGAAATCTTTAAATAACTAAGGAGGTTACATCGAAAATCTTTAAATATATTTTTTATTACTATTGGTTTCTAGTGTTAAATATTTTTAATTCTTTGTATTTTTTCTATTTTTTTATGGTACGCGCTGTCGAATATTTCGAAAACTGTCAATGCAAATATCAACAAAATATATATTTGTAAAATCAGGAACAAAATGTTTACACAAGCGTGTACAATTATACAGGGTGTCTCATTTAAAAATATTATGTCCAATTGGTTTCCTCAAATTTACGACATGCAATTTTTTTTTCGACCTAGCAAACGATAATACGTGAAAACCAAACAACTTTTTTTCTAACTTTCTTAATAACCCCTGTAGGTAGGGGTCAAAATATACGCGAATACTCTGTACACCATTAAAATTGGAGTTAATATGACAAAAAAAACACTTAGATTCTAACAGAGCTCGCATAAAAAGAACATTGAAATTACGGTGTGTACGAATGACTATCCTGTAATTGCTAAGGAAGGATAAAATAAAACATTAGATGCCACCCACGGTAAGGCCACTGGAATTAATTCCAAAAACATTCTTTACGAGTCAATTCTTACGAAGCCAAGTTCTCGACTATTACAAATATAAAATGTGCCCGTTTTCATCCCGCTGTACGTACAATGTCTTTGTTTTTAACGTTCATTTGTATGTAGACCCAGAGGTACCTGCACCAGCAGTCATAAACTTTTGTTCCATTATACGGTCTATTCGATTATTTTATCCAGAGAAAATTTATACTACGGATTTCAGCTTCAGGGCAGGCGGTATGCTTGCATAATAATTTTAGGTCGGTGTAACTAAGGGCCTCCCTAGGAGGGGTTATTAAGTACGGGAGGTAGCGGGTGATCAAAGTCTTTTCGTTGGGTTCGGCTTTGAATTAGGAAATGTATTTCATTTACAGTTTCATAATTATCAACGGTTTGCCATTCAACTTTACCTAAATACCTTGGAATATCTTTTGATCGTTTGAATTAAATTTAATATGAAATGGAAACAAAAATTTACGTCACCAAATTAAATATAATAATATTTTTTTGCCAAACTTCCAAAGTTAAAATATATCTTTGTTGGAAGATCTACACAAAATACCATAGAGAGACTGCCTTGTCATTCAATGAACATGAATGACAAATTCAGAATGCCTTATCGTTAGTATCGGAGTCCCTCAGGTTCCTGTTCTTGGACCGATCTTTTTTTTATTATATATACCAAGTAGTTTGAGTACGTTATCCCAGATGCATCTTTTGTCATGTATGCTGATCATACATCATTATTAATATCTGACAGTTCAGATGAGTTGTTAGAGATCAAATTCAATAGAGTTTTAAGATCGATGTGCGCTTAGTATGAAGCTAACTCTCTTTATCTTAACGCTGCATGTAAAAACACAAATTTTACGATTTCATAATAGACAGAATCGTCGCAATAAGTTCAATGTAACCATGGATGGATCAAATAGATTATCTTGCGCAAATGAAATGAAATTTTTTTGTATTGACGAATGATTGAATTGGAACAGTCACTGTAATCAATTAATTTCAGTACTAAACTCATCATGTTATTTGATTCGGAAGTTAAAACATATTGTCCGTGACTCAATTGATTGCTGTCTATCATGCCCAAGTAGCATCAATATTGAGGTATGGGATTGGTTTTGGAGGAGGTTCCACCCTAGCACCTAATGTTTTTCTGGTTGAAATTTACAGACAAGAACTAGGTATCGGAAAAATACAGAACAATAAAATAAATACATAATATTTTATATTCCGGATTCCGTAACACTATAGAAGAAACGTTTAGTCTATGGTAATACCATAGACAAACCTACTATACTTTATGGTAACACTCATCTTAAGTATATACCGAACATTGGCGCATTCGCCAAAATATCGACTTTCTCTATATTTTCTCATATAACTCAACAAATATATTATTTATTAATTTCACTGATGTTTAACACTACCACTAGGTAGTAGTCGTAATCTTGTACTTTATAATGAAAACATATTCTTATTTATTATTATTATATAAAGAAAAATCTATAGAACAGATTTTGTGAGGCAATACTTACCATTATATAGGTAATTAAATTTCACTTGGTTTTGTAGAGTTTCCGCCCCCTGTTTCAGGTTCTCAATACGAATGTTAAAAGATAAAACCAGCTAAAATTTACTTTTTACTGCTGTATTCCGTAAACCAGTCAAACCAAATCGCCTTAATTTTTTGTGTTAAATGAGGTAATTAATTATCCTTTTGTTCTCTTTCCAAACTAATTATAAAAATAATTATTCGTGAGAAACAGAAAGTGAGAAACATTGTTTATTAAACATTTTATTATTTACACTTGGGATTTTATTAGCTCAAATATTTATTTCAATAGAATAAAGAATGAATGAATTTATAATATTTATAAAATACAATAACTTACGTACTTAATTGCCGTTACCGTACCTGGAAGAATTACCATTTATTCTTATACCTATAAGTGCAATGGGGAAACGTGTATATACAGGATATTAGGAAAAAAGTAAAAACAATTGACGGCATTAGTAGGTATGTCACTAATGTGTAAAACACTAAGCTTCTATTAATAGACCTATGCATCACAAATGCTTCATGTTCAAGACGCTGTGTTAAGTTGGGTAAAACAGTTATAGGTTTATTAGATTCAACAATCAAGTGTATTATAAGTTTGGCTTCTTACAACAGTGGTGTAGATACAGGAGGAGTTTGACGATTATTTGTCAATAATAAATTAATTTTTATTTTTAATATGTTGTGACCGTCATAAATGCAATTTAAAGAACACGTTTAATACATGTGTCGACATACTGTATATCTTATAGACAAAACAGTACATATATTTTATCTAAAAAAAGGGCTTAACCTATTCTTTCCGACAGAGTAATCATCTAAGCAATCACTTCTGTGAACATATTATAGATCCGTTTTTTATTAACATATGTACCTAATAGTCAAACGTCAAACTCCCTCTGTATTGTGTTTTTGTGTGTACCCCTTCTGTATTGTGTTTTTTCTTTTTGGAAACAATAAGCCTAAACTTATACATAATTTAGTCTAAAGTATATCATTCTAAATTTTGTTTGTGTCGAATAAACTTGTCCGAAAATCTATAGTAAATGTATTTGGTAACGTTGCACCCTGTATATCTCGAAATCAAAGGATTTCGGGGTCATAGTCATAGTATATTTCCAAAATTTCATGATTGATGGACCGAGGCGTCTCTTATAGGTGACTCACCCTCTTTATACGTTTATATCACAAAACTGTGATACTGTATATAAAAGATAAAAAAAAAATATATTTTATTAATTTATTAGAATTTTATAGTGATTGGCATTTAATTGTTAACAAGACTTATAACATAATATATAAAGTGTACAGTGTATATAATATATGCTTTAGATTGTTTTATATTTTTTGTATTTTAAGCTACCATGATCAATATTATATTAAATATATATTTTCTAAAAGACTAGTCTATCTAGTAATCGCTTATTGGCTTTTTTGACTAAATACTGTATAGAAAAAAGCCGTAGCACTGTAACAAATCTTCATAATCTGCAAAAAATCAATATTTAAAAAAAATTATTTAAATATTTTTCATGTACCGGGTTTTCCAACGAAATGACTCACCCCCTACATCTTTTTTATTTTTGGTGCTAAGAAAAAAAGTGTTATACAAAACTTTTATCATTTTTTACAAGCTTTCCAGATATGTAGTTGAACAGCCAAAATGAGTGCAGCTTAAAGAAATACGAGCCTAGGTTCAATTTTTTTAAATGGAATACCCTGTATATTTTTTGATTATTGCATTCTACGGGTTTTTCTGATTTCAAAAATATATACATGTGCTATAATCGCTGCAATGGTTGTCATTTTATGGAGCTTTTTTTATAACACAGAAGCTGCAGCTGCCTTAGACATTGTTCATTTATCACATTAGCCTTGGATAGAAACAACACCTCAAATGGGAGTAATATAGCTTGCAAAACGTGTTATAAAAAAGTTCCATAAAATGACAACCGTTGCAGCGATTATAGCACATATATATATTTTTGAAATCAGAAAAACCCGTAGAATGCAATAATCAAAAAATATACAGGGTATTCCATTTAAAAAAATTGAACCCAGGTTTATATTTCTTTAATCTGCACTCATTTTGTCTGTTCAACGACATATCTGGAAAGCTCATAAAAAATTATAAAACTTTTGTATAAAACTTTTTCTTTTAGCACCAAAAATAAAAAAAGATATAGGGGGTGAGCCATTTCGTTGGAAAACTCGGTACTTATTCGCTGTTCCTATTCAACGTGGTTCCGATAGCCTCAAATAAGTACCATCAAACACTGGCGTCCCCAGTGTCCCAGGACAAGAGGCCAGATCCTCCAAAACAGCGAATCGATATAAAAACACTCCTGTATTATGAGCTACTTATATTAAGGCTAACCTCTGCCAAAGTTAAGTTCGACCTCCGAACTATGCACTCTAGTAACTATTCATTACTGAAGAAGGAACGTTGGGATTTAAATTGGGTTGAGTTGTTGGAGTCATTTTTATATCTTTATATAATTGCCTATTCTTGAAAGGGATTGGAACCTTTGGTGTGAAGATAACACTGACGTAGTTTTCCACATAACACTATACTGCAATCGACGTGCGTTTCCAATCAAGTTTGCATCATCTGGAGACGATTAAAACTGATCATCTCAGTTTTAATAATCTCCAGATGATGCCAACTTGGTTGGCAAAACGCGCGTCGAGTATTTTGGTGTCACCAAAACACCACTGGGGTGTTATGTGGATAACTACGTCAGTGTTATACAATTTCCTACATACTTTTGTATGAGGTCATGTAAAACATTTAAAACAAGAATATATTTTTTGAGAAACCAAGTATGTCTCAATTTGTTTTAAACTTTTTAGACCACTAGGTATATGACATAAACTAGGTCTCTACCGAATCTACGATAGAAACAATGTTAAATTACATTGCCTACACACTATTGATATTAAACGACACAAACTAGTAGGTATTGATGTTACCCTCTTAAACGTGTCAATGGACATGTCACCAATAGCAGCAGCGTTGAAAGTTAATGGTTTCTGGGATCTAGTCATCATCAGCAACATACCCATTCTGGCTGGCTTGGTATAATTTAACCAATCAGTGCAGTTATATATAACATCGGATATCCCGGTGCTCTGAAATGGAGAATTAGAAACTTGTAGGTTCATTCAATCAATCAAAAGTGATGCGCAACTGCATATGTGACACAATCGTGTGACAATTTTTGTCAAAAAATGTATTAGGCAATTATGTCACATACGCTTGGATTACTCTAAAATAACTTGTATAGTCTTTATAATCTCAATGCGTAAACAAAGAGGCCGCCGTCGAGGTGCAGGTGTTTCTTTTGTCGGAATTTTTTTTACAGTTTCAACTGACATTATACAGCCTTATTCAGAACTTATCTCTAAAACTTTGAGGATATGTGTATCTTTAAATAAGAAATCGATATTACCAAAAAAATGTATAATAAAAGGCTTAGGATTTCCCGTAAACAATGTTTAAAGTTATACCATTATAAAGGACTACGTAGATGGGCAACTATACTTCAACAGCTGATAATACCTACCGCATTGCTAAGAATGTGGTAAAAGAAGTAAACACGTTTTTGTCCCTCGAACGACGACCGAGCGAATAAAGCTGGAGCGGGGATAATATCTCTATTGTCTATTCAGTCATCAGTCTATCTGTGTCTTCTATCAATGCCGGTGTTTTACTTATATCGTAGGAGTGTTAAACTGTAAAATTTTCAAAATGGCTCATGTGTACAGTAATGTTGAGTTAATGGACTGTTACCAGTGGATTATCAATTACAAGTTAGGTTTTGTGAGTGGTTGTTGCAGCAAAATGCTGAAAATCCCTAATTTACTTAATAATTTGCGTTAACAAGATCAGCAACCAGGAGGAACATACGTTTTAGTGCTGCAAAATTGGATAGCTTTAGGGACAAAATTTCGAACTGCTTTTGTAACAAGGTATGTGCAAATTTTTTATAAATTTCATGTTTCTAATACCTAGTAATCAAGTAGCGCAATTCTTCAAAATTAGTGTAATAAAATTTTATTCATTTTAAAGACACGTTACTTTGGTCACATCTATCTATCTTTAAGTTTATTTTAAAGTAAAAACGCTGCAAATCTTTTTTGCGCCGGGTGTCGGTATACTCTCAGAACTTCCGAAGTTTTTTTCGTGCTAGCCAGTTTGCATTGTCAGTCCCAAGGTCACTCCATTACAGTGAACCAGTATCCAGCGGCGTGCAATGAAAAATTTTTAAATAGTTTTCAGAAGCCGCCAAAAAATTTCTTTTTTGCACTACCACATTTGTACATGTATGTTGAACATCCCCAGATTTTATTATGGATAAGTTCTGAATAACATTATATATATATAGACTATACACACCGAGTGGTAAATATTGTCAATGTCATCATAAACTCTTTTTGTCGCTGTGGTTGTGCTATCCTTTAGGAAAGGATAGTAAATAGAAATAAAAACACTTATAAAAGACTACAAACAAGAATTTTTTTATATTTACACTATTTTATGAAATAGTGTACAGTGTATTATTAGTAGTGGTGAGAAACACACTGTAGTGCCCTCTTTGGGTCTTTGCTACTATCCGTCTGGCAATTATTGTCAATTTGGTCAGTGTCTGTGGTTGGTCTCGATGAAGCATATGGCGACTTCCATGGAGATGCCCGAGTAATGCAACGCCAGGCGGGGCACATTGCCCGTGGAGTATGTAGTTGTTTTCGGTATCTTCTTCAAATAGGGTGTCCCTTTCTCAATGTCTTAATCCGATCTCTCGCTTAATATACCACGTAGACAGAAAGATATAGTTTTCGCGAATCTTTATCCATTTTTTGAGGAAAAAAGATGGTGCGTTATCAAAATTTGGATAATTTCTTTTATTTCTGAATTATGGTCAAAACACTGAGTTTAAGCTGTTTTGAAGACATTCTCATAAGTTCCTTAACAAGAAAATATTTAACTATTTTATGAGAGTACTCTTTAGATTTTTTTAGTATAGAATCCTGGGGAATACTCAATTTTTTTAAAGCATCTACGATTTCCGAGTTATACATATCTAGCGATAACAACGAAAATGGGAGATACAAAATGGGAGATACAAAAATTAAATAGTACTACACAATATTATTTAAACATGTCAGCATATCACACAGGCTTGGAAATAAATTAACAATCCTTCAACCCACCTGTACTTGTATCTCATTCGCATACCAGAAAAACATAAATATCTGCGTAATTAGCATGATCAAAATTCCAGTAGTCCTCAGAACATCAAAAATATTTTGTTCCTTAAACAAAACAAGGAGACAATTAATCGCAAACACCAGTAATTTCATTCAGTAAGACAGTTAATTTCAAAGGGGCCCACGAGTATGTCTACTTGATGCTGAACTAACTATAAAAAACAAATAATCTTACCGTCAGTAACTTTAACAGGAATGCTGCCAATTCTAAGGAGTTGCTAAAGAAAATTATAAGGACAATTTCTTTGCAAGCGCTGTCCATCATGTGCATCAATCTATAAAAATATATTTTATACAAGATCTGGTGACTTATTCTTCGGTTTTTAATTTTTTTTTTTTAAATAATTTATAATTGCGAGATATGTTTCTCAATTAACGGTCTTCAAAAATTATATAGTTGAGTAGAGATGGTGAAGTCGAGTAGGTATTTGGCTTATGGATGAGTTGACAGTATAAAAACAACGCGTATGTGCAAGGCCGAGCGCCCACGGTGCGACTGTTTTGAGACAAAGGTTGCAAAGTTTACTCTAGAACCAGTTTACAACCAAAATGAAACTCTGGCACGCACACGGATGCGACTCATTGTGAATCAGTTTCAATCAGTTGGTGTAGCAGTGCAGAAAATTTTTACCATGTCAAATTCTGAATATTCAGAAACCGATGAGGAAGACATCATTGATTATTATCAATACCGCAGACTGAACAGGACACAGAGGAAGTACTGGGTCCATCCATACATAAGGGAAAATTTGAATTCTAGACTCTTCTAGCAGCAAAAGAACTGTCTCAGACAGATAGAAAGTTTATAGAGGTGTTTCTCCACCTCTCCGACAAATTATAAGTTCAGTTCTTGATCACTCATTTTAAAATAAACAAATAACACGTGGTAAGCACCGGGCAACTTTAAACTGCAACGCAACTGCGACCGCGGAAAATGGTCGCGTACAACCGATTTGGGACTGATTGCAAACTAGTTTCATTCGAATCGACTCGTGTGCCGCTCAACACTACGCTGCCGCGGTTAGAAAACAGTTGCTAGCTTAACTGATTTGCAACCTTTGTCTCAAAACAGTCGCACCGTGGGCGGCGCCTAAGTGGTATAGAATTTATATTGTAGCCAAATTTGGTCTGAGCCGGCTCTGCATGGCAGAATATATATACAGAATGTTCCACTTCAGATGTGCTATAACAATCTAAACAATAAGATAAGATGGAAACCTGTTAAGCAATTTAAGTACGATTTAGAATCTGCAAAGAGATTTTTGTCCCTTAACTAATACAATTTTATTGCTGTGATCCTTTCAGATTTATTTATTTATTTCTTAATAATGTAGTAGGTACATTTTTAGTAAATTATCTTCTTTAAAAAATGAACAATTATGCTATAATATATTTTGGAAATTTTTTCCGATATTCCTAGCTCCTGATTCCAGGTAATTCTTCAGTCTAATACACCTAGTACCTTCCCCCCGATAGTTTTGCTTGTTCTTTACGAAGTATTAATAGCCCTAATCACTCAAATTGCAATCGTCTGATGAACCCTAATGATGCATCTACTATTATTTAACCTCTTCTTATCTGCCCACCTTACATATTTAAGATCTGGTGCATATATGCTCCATCGCTGTGATTTATCCTAATAAGCTAGTATGACCAAGTGTAAAAACTTAGGAAGATCATCTACCACAAAGCTCATAGCAGTGAAAGACAGAACGTCCTGCGTCTTGTTGCGGGCACTCTGGTTTATCCCGAGTTATGACTAGTGCTTCCTCCAGTAATGGAAGTACTTACCTTACCAGTCTTTCCCTGAGAATGGTATCTAGTCTATCAACCTGGAGATGTTTTCATGATTGATTTTATAGTATTATCATGAAGATATAATATGATATAAGCGTTTAAAATAACAATTATATATCTATTACATATTCATAATTAGAATATATCTATAATTTTACCTACATAGGTACCTTATTATTTCCTGATGCTTCTTTACGCAATGTTTCAAAATTTTCAGAACTGCTTCACCAGTGTCCAGGTTCTCCAAGCTTGCTAATAAAGAAGCGTTTCTATCAATACATTTTATCATGTTCTGCAGAATTTTTATTTGACCTAATGCAAACAACATGAAAGATACTGGAGTTAACTTATTATAGATATGTATAGAAACCACGCTTATATAAAACATCAAATCGGTCAGTACTGTTAAGAAGTAGCACTTGTTGTACAAATCAAAAGGGTACCAAATTTGGAAATTTATGCCTTTCTTGAGGGCACATAAACCAGTATCTTGTTCCATGAAAGTATGCCTGACTACTAAAATGTACCAAATAGCTCCAGTTATATTTGTAAGTAAAACAAAGAACATAAGCATTCTTCTGTTTAGACTTGTATATCTGCAATATATTTCTATAGACACTTCGTCTTGTTTGTGTAATGTTTTTTCATAATCGAAAATATACTCGTAAACTTTCCTCAATCTTTCTCTTCTACATAGAATACTTGAAATATACATATTAGTATATTGAATATAGTAGCAAATTAGTTCTATAATCCTTTCTTGTGGGCAAGTTCTATAGACGATTATCGACACAAATATCTGCTGAGTTATCATGATGACAAATACTTCAAAGAAGAATGAGTACAGTTTGTATAATTTGTCAAGTGCTTTATTTTGGAACCCCATGTACCATTTTCCCACTATCATCATAATATATTTGTGGAGATTCAAGTAAATTATATCTTGCTCCAAATCTAAAAAATATTAATCTACATATCAGTAATTGGAGGTAGATAAAATTTAAAATTGACAAAAAATTACTATTGACAAAAAACAATAAGATATAATGTTGTGAAAACTGAAAATAGCCGATCTTTGAAAAAGACGTAACGAGCTTGTAATAATATAGGATGTGGTTTTCCATATTGGTAGGTATAGTTAATATCTAACTTCGCATTATAAGAAACTTAAAATATGTTGCATTCGCCCAAATCAATAATTAAGGCGCGGGAATTTATTTTACCAAAAATTAGGGCCACCGGCATCTTTGCAGTAAAGGTTCCAACCTTCACTGTTTTGGTCCCTCAGCTCCACTATTTAGAATTTTCAACTGACAACTGACTAAATAGTAACTGAATTGTGTTGTATAAAACTTACCCATATTTCTTCTCGTAACTAGTATCTACCAGTATCTTGCAGAAGCTATAAGCTTTTATATAGAGTAGGTACTGATCACATTACACAATTCAAGACGTAATTTAAATGATGTTCCAATTAATTACACCATTTATAGGTAATTATAGACGCTCTTAATTTTTTCGTCATTCCTAAATTTTAGTAAGAATAATTATTTTTTTCCTCAGGTGGTGATTTTCCCATATATACATTGATATTAGAATAAATTCAGAAAATCCATTAATAATTCTTTTAATAATCATGGCCATATTTAAGTAACTACTTTCGTTTCTACCGGACGTAGACAAACAAAAATTGCAAATAAATCTCCTACAGTGTTGAAAGGAGGTTGGAACCTTTGGTGTGAAGACAACACTGATGTAATTTTCCACAGAACACCAAAACACTATAGTGCACTCGATGCGCGTTTCGCCAATCAAGTTGTCATTATTTGGAGATGATTAAAACTGTTTTCAGCGCGTCGAGTGCAGTAATCAGTATATTTGTAAAAGTGACAAAAACTATTAGTTACTTTATTGACTTTGATCATACGAATCATTACACACCATTATCATACATCGATTAGAACTTAGAATAAAACAAAGTACATTAAATAAATTCGATAAAAGTGAATGTTATGTCTAAATGTTATTAAATTTGAGAATGCTTTTAGTTTAACCTACTTTCTTAGTATATACAGGGTGTCCACCTAGTGCGCGTAAGTCCAATATCTGGGTTAATAAAAGAGATAACTTAATTTTTTTTTCTACAGGGTTGTCTAATATCCCGAGCTGCACAAAATGAAAATATATTTACATATTCAGGGTGTTCAGTTTTTCCTGGACAGGTACCAACTTCGTTTTTCTAAATGGAAATATATATTTTTTATTGCTTTTTCGAACTAAACCCTTGATTTTAGTAGGACTTTCATCAGCCTTCCCTATACCTAACTTAAACTGTTTTTGAAATATTGACGGGTGAATATTAACATTTTTGCAACTTTGACACCCTGTAAAATCTAAACGGTTTGAGATCAAGCAAAACGGAAGCTATCATTTGATACTAATTTCAAATTTATACAGGAATAAAAAATTTTCAAAATTTTCAGAAAATTTTAAATTTTTGGATAATTCTGAAATTAGTGCCAAACGATAGCTTATGAAAAGTTAAGATAGGAATGTGCAAACCGTTTTGCTTGATCTCAAACCGTTTAGATTTTACAGGGTGTCAAAGTTGCAAAAATGTCAATATTCACCCGTCAATATTTCAAAAACAGTTTAAGTTAGGTATAGGGAAGGCTGATGAAAGTCCTACTAAAATCAAGGGTTTAGTTCGAAAAAGCAATAAAAAATATATATTTCCATTTAGAAAAACGAAGTTGGTACCTGTCCAGGGAAAACTGAACACCCTGAATATGTAAATATATTTTCATTTTGTGCAGCTCGGGATATTAGACAACCCTGTAGAAAAAAAAATTAAGTTATCTCTTTTATTAACCCAGATATTGGACTTACGCGCACTAGGTGGACACCCTGTATCTACAGGTTGGTATGTACATTAAATTTTATTTGTAAATACCACCAAAATATCCGTAGAAATGGTGGTGGAATGTGTATTGGGTAACTCTTTTATTTATATAAAAATTGTTACAGACGCCTATTTTAATTATTTCAATTACATTGGGAAAGGAAATATTGAATACCTAATTCTAGGTAAAGAGGAAATAAAGAACAATAATTTTAAAATATATAAAATTAATGTTTAAATTAGGTAGGTATCTAAAATGTTTGATCAAGTCAAACAAAAGTTTTATTAAGGAAATGAAAAATCTGCATTAATATAGAAAAATTAGCGGTACAGACAAAAATAAACTTAAGTAGACACAAGAACTACTCCACAAGCAATGTGCCCCGACTGGCATTGCATTACTCCGCATATGCATGCATGCAGTGCATTACGTCCTTCATCGAGACCAACCACCAGACACTGACCGGTTTCGCACTTATTCTCTGCTCATCAGAGTGCCATAGGTGGCGGATTCGATGAACGATGTTGCCACATGATTGCCTAAAGGTTCTCTGGTATGTTAGTAGTTGTGAAAAACACACAGAACTACCCCCTTTTGATCTTTGCTGCTATCCGTCTGATAATTATTGTCACATTGGCAGACAGATAGTGCCTTGCTTTTTCGCAAGTGGCCATTATAGCAGTGACCTTTATTGTCTTTGAGGAAGACCATTCTACTTATTTATTTGAAGGATATACTGAAATCGACTACTCTACAGGTAATGAGCCCTAATTGAAATTGCATTATTCCGGCATGCAAGATGAATTGGTCTAGATGAAGGATGTGGCGATTCCTATGGAGATGCCGGAGCAATGCAATGCCAGCCAGGGCACATTGACCGTGGAGTACCTAGTTGTTTTCGGAAACTCCTGTTTTTAGTTATACTATAAAGTTTTTTGTTTCGGCATATTTTCTATACGGGATTGTTGTTTTAGATGTTTTATTTTTTGGGTTTAATTCTGTACCTACTCTTTTTTCAGCTGAACCATGATTTATACATTTAATTTCTTCATTTCGATAGGAAGGCGAGGGATATCAGTTTATTCAGCTTTAGGCACCTAGACTGCTTATTAGTATTTAGTATACAAAACAGTCAAAAGAATATGGTTTAGGCGTATATTTTACCACAGTAATTTTTTTTCTGTGGTGCTACTACATAGATAGTTGTTAGACTGGCGAAGGAAGACAGCTCCGGCAAGGGACGTATAGGGATTAAATTAAGTGTATGTGAAATATTATCAAAATAAGTATATTATCTCTCACAATGCGGACCATACAATCAGAAAAATATATCATGCATAATTGATTGAATTCATTTACACTCAATATCGAAGAGAATGACGTATGCACATCCCTTCCGAATACCTTCATTCCTTGGGCAAACTGTAAACAATTGGACAACCATAAACTGTGACAAAATTAAATAATTAGAAGTCAGTCATAAGTATTTATTGATTATAATTTTTTAATGCAGTTTTCATGAGACTTTGAATTGAAGGCGACCTTTTTTTTTTAGAATTTTCAATACAGTCTAATAATTCTTCTTCTGCTAAGGGACTGCCACCTGGTTTGTGGACACAACAAAGTTCATCACCAGTCAAAACAATAGTTATAATGCCAGAACATAGACTTTCTTCATCTGCTGTGGGATCAGCAAGTATTATTTTACTAAAAAATTGAAAAAATAAATAAAAACAAAATAATGTACAAAAATATACAAATTTTTAAAAAATAAAAAGCAAGTACAATCTTATACCTACAGTATAACAATTTTTTTAATACATACTCATCAAAAACGACAAATGTTGTGGAAATTGGAGTTGAATGAATGCGTAATGGAATCTGATCCTCCAAATTAACGAGCTTATTATCTAAAGCAGGATCATAGTCGACCGAAGGCAGTGTAACTAAAAACCAGTATATTCTAAAAATTTTTATATAAATTCACTATATTTAATCTACCTGTTTGCAGTGCTCCCATTAAAGATAAAATACATGCATCTACCACAGCACCATCATAATCTAAACAAACAAAATCTATAAAGAGACACCAAGCCAATTTATCTGGGAATATGCACAAGTCCTTAAGATCAATACATTTAGAATTTTCAATGATGTCAGCGATAAGTTGAGTTAGTACTTGTGCCTGGTCGCTTGGCGGGCCCGGTTTAAATTTTGGAGAGCACAATGGAGATAATTCTAGATTAGGGACTATAAATCCTTGATTTGGAGTCTCTGCTTTTGGTCTACAAAATTCCTAAAATATGAGTTAAAACTTTTTATTGTATGGGTAAGTATGGGTAAAAAATGTTGTAATTGTATGATAAAGGTGTTTTAAAGAAACTGTTTTACGAAATCATTTTGCTACATACAGGACAGGAAAAAATAAAATGAACTTACAGCTTTTATCCCACAAACAATGGTAGTACTCCCTATTTTTGCTACAGCTGAACCATCTGCAGTATCTATAGTTCCTAAATTTAATATAATCGGCCTAAATTCATTAAATTCTCTACCATCAGGACGAATTTTATGTGATAAATAGTCTCGATAATATTTGACAGGGTGTAGTGATCTACAAAAAGATATCTAAACAATGTGATTTAAAAAGTTAAATAAACACTGAACATTTTAAGAATATTACTTAAACAGTTGATACTTAATATACTTGATTAAAATTTACTTACTGATACTGTTTAGCCATAATATGACAATTTTATTTATACTTCAATAATTAAAGAATTTAGTATTATATTCATTATTATATTAGAATAGAAGTATTTAGTAGAATCAACTATTGTTAGTTATTATTACTAAAATAAAAAATTACAAGTATCTTGACAGTTTGACAGTATTTTAACAGTTCAAACGGTTCAAACCAATCTAACCTAACATCGCCAATCCCTTGTCTACGGTTCAAGCACAGTATATTGCTAATTTAGCATTATACTGTGGTTCAAGGTTCAACAGACGCTCAGTAAGCGTTCAGTTCAGTCCAGTCTAGTTCAGTTCAGAGCGGGGATTCTGGTTCTACGATTACGATTCGATATCACGTCAAATTCAGAGCCTTATTTATTTCTTATTTGGTTCTGAGATACGATAAAACGATATTATATTATCGATCTGGATATCGAGTTGACAGAAGACATGACAGCTGACAGTGACGATGATATTAAATATATTCATTATTCAATTATTCATTATTCACAGACTTAGCTTAGCTTAGTGAAGTATGACAATGATAAATGATGGTGAAGCACAGTATATAAAACAATTTATATACTATGGTGACAGGTGACAGCATATTTTTGACATTTCATTCATTTCATTGGACAGAACAGAAGCGAAAGAAAATTTTAATAAGAGTAGAGGAACTATTTTTCTATTGATTTTATACAAGGTAAATAAAATCATTATTAATTATATAAGTGAATCCATAACATAGCTATTGCGGTAATATACAAACTTCAGGAAATAATCTGTACTTTTGCCATGGGATGTATACGACCTACTATAAAATCTTGGTTTTGTATTTGAATTTTGAAATTTATTTACACCAGGTGACTGGTTCCTTCGACTTTTATTGGTGCCCCTCCATCTATGTCAAGCGAAAGTTCAACCGTCTCAGCTGTTCTTTCCTATTTCCCGCATTTGTAAACGATTGAAGTCTAGTGAAGTGACCGTTGGGGATTTCTTTTAGCCTTTTTAGAAACTGTTGGGACGTTGGGTTTTTCGGGCGAAGGAGGACGCAAGTAAATTATTTGTCGCCATCAAAATGGCTACGATTAGAATTCACGAGGATCAAGAAAATCGTGTACCCGAAATCCGCCAAAAACAAGCCACCATGGCGGTGCAACAGAAACGACCGGTGTTAGGTCTCATAGATAATGATAAACAACGTATCAACGTTCCAAACAAAGGGAAACAGGTAAATATTGATCAGTATATTAAATTTCTCTTTTTCACATGAATTCCTTTTTTCTTTTTCTCAGCCATTAGGTTTAGCTAACGTGAAGATTGGTGGGAAAAAATTTGACGAAAATGCAGATTGTCTTAAAGAAAATCGAAAAAATTTGGTCAACCCAATCGTCCCAGTCGCCCAGTTTCAAGCATTTAAAGTCTACGAAGATAAGTCTTATGATGAACGAATGGCTCACATTGAGGAGAAACTTAGACAGAAACTTAAGCCAAGTAATTCTATTATACAGGTTTACAAAGGAACTTCAGAGGATAAGAGGTTCTATACAAAGACAGAAGTTGCGGAAATGGAGAGAAAGAAAATCGAGGAAGATGCAGCGAAAGGTATTTTTCATCCAAAACCATCTCTTATGGATAGTCCCCAGGTAATATTTATTGAAAAATCATTTGATGACTCCCTTAATTTTGTGGAAAGTGTGTTGAGACCATCAAAGAGCAATAAGGATATGTTTTTTGAAATGGAAGAATATCGCAATGATATTTATAAGTATCTGCTTGAGCATGAGGTAAGTGTTGAATTTATAATTTTGATTTCTGTATTGCCAATTACACTTATACACATTTTTACATTAATAGGTACATCATAGACCAAAACCAGGTTATATGAAGAAGCAACCCGACGTTTCCTCAAACATGAGAACTATTTTGGTTGACTGGCTTGTAGAAGTTGCTGAAGAGTACAATCTGCATACGGAGACTCTTTACTTGTCTGTTAATTTTATCGACCGCTTTCTTAGCTACATGTCTGTGGTGCGGGGAAAATTGCAGTTAGTTGGGACTGCAGCAATGTTTTTAGCATCGTAAGTATTGAATATGGATAACAATCAATTATATCATAATTGGTTATATAAATTATTTAACCTTTTATCATTTTCAACAAAATCCCTCCCCTCTTTTTTTTTTTTGGTGGTTTACACTTTTTGAAAACATCATCGAGTGTTTGTGCCAATACCTAATTATTGTGATTTAGGAATTAAAGGTCATTCACGTTAAGTTTAAAGTGACGTCAATTTCAGTAATTAATTGTTGTCAATATTCGATAAACAAATGACCAATAAATTAGCATAGCATGTGTCATTTACAAAGAGTTTTATATTTGGCAACCCTTCTCCGCGTTGTGAAGTTGTTACATAAAATATATAAAGTTGTTATTTATTTATATTGCCTATCTATTGTTTGCTGTTTTTTTTGGTGTTTGGTTCTGCTTAAATCTTGCTCGTGTATTTTCTATTTACGTTTTCTAGTTATTCACTTTATATTAAAAACAGTTCTTCACAGAACTAAAACCGTTGCGATTCTGTGACATTTTTCAAACTCCCGCCCGCAAAGAAGTTACATCTGACCACATAGATCTGACAACGGCATATTTTTTGACAAGGTAACGTCACTTTAAACTTAACGTGAATAACCTTTATACAGGTAGCCTTAATATGGGAATAATTTGAAGATTACATTGAAATAATTGAGACTCAAGAAAATTAGCTTCATCTGTTAATTATACAAGTTTGTGTTGTTTTTTATTTTTTTTATGACAGTGGAAATTAGATAGAACACACTTTTTATATAATACTGATCTTTACTTTTAATGATTGTTAAAATATAAATTGAAGGTTTATCGAGTATATGCAACGGAATGTCGCAGGAAATCAGCATTAACAATAAATCTAACAAACTGTGTTCTCGAAGGCATACCACTCTTTTTATTCTTATCTTCTACAATATTTACGTGACCCCTACAATCCTGTTTGCCCCAGCACATCAGGTCTCTGTCGCACACTTTACAAATTATTGTGGAACCATTATAGAATAAATACGGGAATACGCATATAAATTATTCAGTGTCTGTGTATAGCTGCTTTTTACCCTTCTCGCGTGTGACATACTTTATTGTTATTTATTAAGAAACAACAAATAAAATGTCTACAATACACATGTCGCTCGCACACGTTCCTGTTGACTCGTTTTACACACCATTGAATCACGGCACTCTGTACCATTCCTACTTATTATGAGAAAAGTTAATACATGATATTATTTTTATTATAGAAAGTACGAAGAAATATATCCGCCAGATATTTCCGAATTTGTGTATATCACCGACGATACCTACAACAAGCGACAAGTTATCCGTATGGAACACTTGATCTTGAAAGTTTTAGGATTTGATCTCTCTGTTCCTACACCATTAACATTTATTACCGCAATGTGTGTCATGAACAGTTTAAGCCAGAAGACAATGCATCTTGCCATGGTAAGCCAATTTAAAGAAATTTGTAACTCGTAATGGTTGATTAAAATAAATGACTAGTGATTTTCCATGGAATGTGTGTGCAGATTTATCCAATGTATAATATTCCAAAAATCTTAGCGGTCAGTATTATGCTGCAGTGCTAGCAAATGGCTGGGCATATTCAAAACATGATATGTTTTGTATTGTTGAAATATATATCTTTTTATTTATTTTTAATGTTGTCACTTTATCTTAAAAATGTTTATATTAAGGGCCGATTGTACAAACATGGTTCATCTCCAAATCAACTGAAGCGAGTTCTGATGTCTAGAAAACAATTATTCGCTATTCTTGCACTTCGATAGGTATGATCTGGTAGATTTTTAAGAAGCTGAGCAAAATAGTAGTGACCTTGAGTATGCATCATGTGCATCAATACCAATAAAATCTTTTCACTATTTTTCTAATCAGCTGTTTGGTGTGCCGGCAGCGCCCCCATCGGAGAAAAGAGTTGCGAATTAAAACAGTGGATGACAATTGAACTCATTTTCAGAGGATTTGAAGATGAACCTTGTGTGGACAATCGGCCCTTAAGGGTTTAAATTATTGATCAATAATAGTAATACTGGCCTTGTGAGATGTGAAACTGTTGAATCCTATTAAATAACCATATATACATTTCTCTCGTTGATAATAAACTGATTTTTTTTTCTTGCATCAGACATTCAAACAAGCACATTATGAATATTTATTAACATTACCAACACGGCATGAAATATCCATGGGAAATATATGACTTGTCATTTGTTTTGAGAGGTTTGAAAGGTAATGCCAAGTACTCGAATAAGAAGATCTGACTGATACAATCATGTAATACAATACAATCATGTAATACAATACAATCATGAAATGTTTTGTTAAAACAGTCCATATTCGTTGGCATGGCTATCTATTGTGTTAAATTTAACTGTTATAGCACAACGGAGCATTCCAAATGTTTAATGAATTTTGATTAATTTTTTCCTTCCAGTATCTCAGTGAATTGGCTCTTCTCAATGGAGATGTCTATTTAGAATTTCTGCCATCCACTATTGCTGCTTCCGCTATTGCGGTTGCTCGGCATACTCTGGGTGAGGAAGCCTGGAATGACCAACTCACTAAAAGTACGGGCTATACACTGAATCAACTGAAAGGGGCAGTCGAATTTTTAACCCATATGTTTACTATTGCTCCCACTTATCCTCAGCACGCAATACAAGACAAATATAAACACCAGAAGTATATGCACATATCACAACTAACTCCGAATGAATCTCCCATTGTTTTTAAATAATTTATACATCGTTTTTAAGACTGGAACATGGTATGCTTTTATGCCTTGAGTAATTTTGAATTTTTATTTTTATAGTATATTGAACATGTAAGTCTGTATTTTAAACAGTTTTTTCTTTTTTAATAAACATAAATAAACATTTTTATTTTGAATTTCTGGCATGTCTTGTTTTTAATTTTGATCGAGTTGACAAGTTTTATACAGAGTGATTGCAATTGTACAGTATAATTATTTATTATTAATCTTTAGTTTTAAATCTATAGAGTTTAAGGTTGGTCTGATAAATTTTATTTGTTATTTGTCACACATTTTTGATATAATTTTTAATACTTTGATACCAAAATGTACTACTTTTTGTTTAAAATAAATGAAAACAATGAATTATTATTTTTTTTAACAGATAATACTCCCTTGTTCTACAAATAAATATTTCATTAAAAATTTCTAGTTTTAGTTAATGAAACAATGGTAGGTATTTAAAAGTTGAATAGTATTTTGAAGTTTAGTTGAACCATTTATCTATCGACTATCAATTGTAATGTCATATTTAACCAACCCACATAAATAAGTTGTGATAGGCTTTCTATTATGTATCACTTCATATCATTTCTACAGGTTTCTAAGCTAACCAGTGAAAATCTGTTAAAAAATGTTTTGTGATACCAATTGGAGGATATATTCTGTAAATTTTAAATAATACATATACAGCGTCACTGATATCAATGGAAAAGGTTGCTGATATGTATGGAAACGGTCGATTATTGCCTAATGCAAGAAAAATGTTAAATATAAAAGTTTCAAGGTTTTTTAAGGTCCATATAAGTAATATCTCTCATAAATATAAACGATAATTTGATAATGGAATTTGTCAGTTGTTTTAGTTTAAGAACTGATATAGATATTCTACATTATGTGGAAGCACTGTAATATCAGATTAATTTCAGATGAAGTGATAATGTACACAAAAATTCAGCATTACAACGCTCTCATTTTCACAGTCAGAAAATGAAATAACCGCATTTTTTCAACTTTTCATCATTGGAAGCTAGCTCAGATGATAGAGAAACAGTTTTGCCTCTTTCCTTCACCTTTACAGTCAAGAAATAAAATCATTTGCGATTGGTGCCAATGATTTTAGTTGGGATCATTTTCATACTTCTGCATATTATTTTATTTGTAGTAGTATGTTGATTTATAAGGACCACTAAAGTTTATTAAGATGAAAATATTGTTAAATCATATAAACATTTTTTGGTTAGTTAATATGAACATATTTAAATTTTATATTCCAAATATACACATGCTATAATCTTACAAACTACAAATATTACTAGTTAAATTTATTTTTTATCTCATAAGAAGGAACTTGCTACCCTGAGACATTACAGAAATTCAATACAGAAAGACAATATAGAAAAAAGTCAACTATTGTCTTAATATTATGTTAAAACTCTTGGCAAAGTGTTCAAATATTAAGAGCACTCCATTTCGACAAATTCAAAATCTTTTTCAAAATCATCAGTTTCTTCTATTTCTTTAATATTGTCTATAACTTCTTCAAGTACCATTTCCACTTTGTCTCTCGAGGCATCAATCACTTCCAAAAAGTCACTTAAAATTTGTTTCTCTTCTTTTAACTGTGTTACAGCATTTGATAATACTTCAATTGTGGGATGTTCTGTTGTCCAATTTTTAATCAACAATGTAATGTCAACTATCGTAAAAGCAACAGAAATAGCACTAGAAGCGCGTGCTACTACGTTAAAAAAAACAGTGGCAGAGTTCCCCGATAAGCCGAAAATATTATTTATGAATGATAAAGTCTTTTGTGATATCTCAAAATTTTTGCCTATTACTGGAAGTATATCTACTGCTACAGTATCTAAGTGATACATTTTGCCTACGGTGCTTAGAGTAGCCATTATCTTCATATTTGGTTCTTTGGTTAAATCTATACAACCATTAGCAATACCTACAAAATAAAATTATTACATATCACACATAAAAAAGAAAAATCGCCTATACAAATATGAAATATGTAAATAATTAAGTAGATGATTAAAGCTATGTTTGTTATTTTAGAAACTGTTCACCTTTTATGGCTATTATAATAGCACTGGATTTATCAACTCCACTTTCCATCAATTTTTCAATAATCATTGCAAAATTTTTTAGCTGCTCTTCAAGATTGTTATCAAGCGTCTCTTTCCTCTTTAAAGTTTCCTGAATGTCATTCATAATCACTGCAGATGATTTGTAATCTAGGTAGTCAGTAAAGACATTGGTTAAACCTCCACAAATAGACATCGCTGCTCCGGTGGCCCCAAAAGCCAAAGAGCCTCCTCCAATAATGGGAGAAAAAAGTACCGTCCCAATTAGCACTGCTACGCCAGTACTTCTCCATGTTATAGCAGCAGTTTTAAAAATGTTACAAGTCTTATGATGTTCTGCTATAAAGTTCCGGTAATCATTTAGATAGTCAATGATGTTTTCCACTTCCTCTATATAATTTTTAAGCAACTTTGCAAAATCGCTAAAGTTAGATTTAGTTGAATCCATTCTAGGAAGCACAATGCACTTGTTTTCTATTATTCAAGAAATATTCACACTCATCACAATAAGAATAAGCATAATATGCTCAACCCTTTGAAAAATACGTACCAAGCACAAAGGAATTACTGAACCCTAACGACTTTGTCTATGCACAATAGTTTTTTAAAATAAATTTAAATAAACTATAAATAAACTTAATCATTATATTATAATACAAAACATTAGAGACAACGCAATAATAGGTAATGACGCAAATAAAATAAGTGTGGTTCCTAGCACAGAATATCTATAAGGTTCCTAGTTCCTAGACAAATTAAACCTAGTGTGGCTGTGGCACAGCTTACCAAAGGCTGTGGCTGTGGCATAAAGAATTGTTTCTTTATCTTTATGGTCACTAACTACGTTTGTCTCGTAAAAAGTCAAGCCATTTATAGTTTTATACACTTATATGTCTATGACTATTATACAGTCAACAGCCAACTAGCCACCTCTACAGGTTGTACTATCAACTTTTGATATTCTTTTAAATGATGTGTCCGATGTGTTACAGTTTTCTGTAGCCATTTTCTACCGAAAGCAGGATTTGCGCCAGCCCCACGTTAGGTGGCGCTCATGCACGTGATTCTTGCCGCCCTATGCTATCAACGCGTCTTGTTTAGTTAGTTGTTTAGTTAGTCATATGGAAATACATACGCAAAAATCATCTATAGGCAACCAAATAAACAAGCAGGTATTTTCTTTGCCTAAATCATTTACTAATAACTTAATCGATCCGAGATCCCACCCTAACCCTGTACTACATCGCCAAGAACCCTAATCTTTGTTTAGGGTTCTTGTTCTTGCTACGTCGCCACCGCGATTATCTAACGGAGTTAAAACGTCAATACTAAAACGAGTCAATCTAGACGGCGGTGCTACATTACTTCCGGTTTTAAGCCTCCAAACAGTAGATGGCGCATGGAATTAAAATTGTATATTATATATGTTACTCTATAGGCAACCTAATAAACAAGTGTTTTTTTTTGTCTAAATTATTTGTTAATAACTTTATCGATCCGAGATTTCTATTCTACACTACATCGCCGCCTCAATTATCTTGCTTAACGGAGTCAATCTAGGCGGCGGTGCTACACTACCTTCGGTTTTAAGCCTGCAAACAGTAGATGGCGTACGGAATCAAAATTGTTAATTATAACTGTTACTCTATAGGCAACTAAATAAACAAGTAGATATTTTCTTTGCCTAAATTAGTTACTAATAACTTTATCGATCAGAGACTACCCTACACCAAGGATAAGATTGCTCGATGCCTATTCCTCAATATTATCCAATCTGAGTGAGTCATTGCGAGACCCGATACTCTTTCTCTCTCTCTATATTGTGTGGCTCCTTGTCTGACATGAACCGTTGACAACTCACTGCCATAGAAAATATAATATAGTACCATAGACTTAGTATCCATAAGTCTATGTATAGTACCTACGCCCATGATACAACCTACGCCCTAGGATTTTAGTTATACAGGGTTATTCAGAACTCATCTCTAAAACTTTGATGATATGTGCATCCTTCAATAAGAAATCGTTATCACCAAAAAAATTTATAATAAAAGGCTTAGGATTTCTCGTAAACAATGTTTAAAGTTATACCTACCATTATAAAGGACTATGTAGCTGGGCAACTGTACTTCAACGACATCGGATATAACAGATTCCGACAAAAAACAGTAAACAAGTTTTTTGTACCTGGAACGCCTATCTATCTTTAAGTTTATTTTAAAGTAAAAACGCTGCAAATATTTTTTGCGCCGGGTGCGCCGATTTTTTTCGTGAAAGCTAGTTTGCATTGTCAGTCCCAAGGTCACTCCATTACAGTGGACCAGTATCCAGCGGCGTGCAATGAAAAATTTTTAAATAGTTTTCAGACCTCGCCCAAAAAATTTTTTTTTGCACTATCACATTTCTACATGCATGTTGAACATCCCCAAATTTTATTATGTTTAGGTTCTGAATAACCCTGTATAAGTTAAAAACTTGTTTCGATAAAGTGTTTTGATTTTAATGTTTTTTTAGTGATTTATGAACTATTTTGTATAGTTGTTTTGAAATAAAGACTTGAGACAATTCTGTAAGCAGTCGATTGTGAATATATAATTTAGGAAAAAACTAGTTTAGTATTTAGTTTCTTTTAAATTTTATTATAATAATTATTTTATTTAGACATAATTTAAAATCTGATTTGTAATATTACAGAATTTTGTATAAAACTCAAAAACCACTGATGAAATTTAGTTAATTTATCAAATATTTATTTTATTACATATTATGCAGTGTTTTTTTGGGGCAAACTTTAGAAGTTTGCCTTGATACTCCACTTTGAATATTTAATTTGTATGCTTCTGGTTTCCTGCTTCTTGTTATTTTACAGGTGGTGTAATCCCAAAAGAAACTATGAATCATAAAAACGCACCACAAATAAGTTACAGACATTACTTTACTTACCTTAGGTTGCTAAATATGTCTGCAATGCTCCGCGCATATTATTGTTTATTAGATATTCTTCGAGCATATCGTTACATATCAGAAAATGAGATATTAAAAACTTTCTGAATTTTGGTAGGTATTAGATTTTTACATATAGTTATTATACCTACTATTTGAAACAATATCCATACTGACCCTAATTTTAATTTCTTTTTGATTTATATTTTTTGGAATATATTTTTACTAAAAGTTCAAATAACTAACTTTTTGAAAAATATTTAAGTCTAGTTATTGTTTTGCGAATTGAAAACTGAAGTACAAAGACAGTATTACGAAAAATTTACTTCTCACGATTCCTATTAATATGATGAATTTGATAAGTGTAAAAATAATACACTATATTGTAAACTTTTAACAATTTTATTTAAAATATATTTTTTTACATAGAATAGGTAAGTAACAATTTCTTCTTCACATTTCTATGATAAATAAAAGGCTTAAGGCCTTTCAAAAAAATGGCAAGAATTATATAAAACAAGTTTTTTCATAATAGAATGGATACAAATCAAGTACATATTTATAAATTGAAGCCTCCGTGTCAGGACAACGTCGTTTCCCACTTCTTCCAGTTTCCTAATCCTTTGTGAAGATAGTCCAATCTTCTCAATCAGGTACTCCCCAAATCCTCGCCTAAAACAAACACCTTCAAATAACTAATAGTTACTTTAGAAATTTTGGAAAAATATACCTAAATCAAGTATATATTTATAAATCGAAGCCTGCGTGTCAGAACAACGTCGTTTCCCACTTCTTCCAGTGTCCTAATCCTTTGTGGAGATAGTCCAATCTTCTCGATCAAGTATTCCAAATCCTCGCCTAAAGCAAACACCTTTAAATAACTAAGTTACTTTATAAATTTTGGAAAAGTATACCTAAATCAAGTATATATTTATAAATCGAAGCCTGCGTGTCAGAACAACGTCGTTTCCCACTTCTTCCAGTTTCCTAATCCTTTGTGAAGATAGTCCAATCCTCTCGATCAGGTATTCCAAATCCTCGCCTAAAACAAACACCTTTAAATAACTAAGTTACTTTATAAATTTTGGAAAAGTATACCTAAATCAAGTATATATTTATAAATCGAAGCCTGCGTGTCAGAACAACGTCGGTTCCCACTTCTTCCAGTCTCCTAATCCTTTGTGGAGATAGTCCAATCTTCTCGATCAAGTATTCCAAATCCTCGCCTAAAACAAACACCTTCAAATAACTAATAGTTACTTTATAAATTTTGGAAAAGTATACCTAAATCAAGTATATATTTATAAATCGAAGCCTGCGTGTCAGAACAACGTCGTTTCCCACTTCTTCCAGTGTCCTAATCCTTTGTGGAGATAGTCCAATCTTCTCGATCAAGTATTCCAAATCCTCGCCTAAAACAAACACCTTTAAATAATTAAGTTACTTTATAAATTTTGGAAAAGTATACCTAAATCAAGTATATATTTATAAATCGAAGCCTGGTGTCAGAACAACGTCGTTTCTCACTTCTTCCAGTGTCCTAATCCTTTGTGGAGATCGTCCAATCTTCTCGATCAGGTATTCCAAATCCTCGCCTAAAATAAACACCTTTAAATAACTAAGTTACTTTATAAATTTTGGAAAAGTATACCTAAATCAAGTATATATTTATAAATCGAAGCCTGCGTGTCAGAACAACGTCGTTTCCCACTTCTTCCAGTGTCCTAATCCTTTGTGGAGATAGTCCAATCTTCTCGATCAAGTATTCCAAATCCTCGCCTAAAGCAAACACCTTTAAATAACTAAGTTACTTTATAAATTTTGGAAAAGTATACCTAAATCAAGTATATATTTATAAATCGAAGCCTGCGTGTCAGAACAACGTCGTTTCCCACTTCTTCCAGTGTCCTAATCCTTTGTGGAGATAGTCCAATCTTCTCGATCAAGTATTCCAAATCCTCGCCTAAAACAAACACCTTTAAATAACTAAGTTACTTTATAAATTTTGGAAAAGTATACCTAAATCAAGTATATATTTATAAATCGAAGCCTGCGTGTCAGAACAACGTCGGTTCCCACTTCTTCCAGTCTCCTAATCCTTTGTGGAGATAGTCCAATCTTCTCGATCAAGTATTCCAAATCCTCGCCTAAAACAAACACCTTCAAATAACTAATAGTTACTTTATAAATTTTGGAAAAGTATACCTAAATCAAGTATATATTTATAAATCGAAGCCTGCGTGTCAGAACAACGTCGTTTCCCACTTCTTCCAGTGTCCTAATCCTTTGTGGAGATAGTCCAATCTTCTCGATCAAGTATTCCAAATCCTCGCCTAAAACAAACACCTTTAAATAATTAAGTTACTTTATAAATTTTGGAAAAGTATACCTAAATCAAGTATATATTTATAAATCGAAGCCTGGTGTCAGAACAACGTCGTTTCTCACTTCTTCCAGTGTCCTAATCCTTTGTGGAGATCGTCCAATCTTCTCGATCAGGTATTCCAAATCCTCGCCTAAAATAAACACCTTTAAATAACTAAGTTACTTTATAAATTTTGGAAAAGTATACCTAAATCAAGTATATATTTATAAATCGAAGCCTGCGTGTCAGAACAACGTCGTTTCCCACTTCTTCCAGTGTCCTAATCCTTTGTGGAGATAGTCCAATCTTCTCGATCAAGTATTCCAAATCCTCGCCTAAAGCAAACACCTTTAAATAACTAAGTTACTTTATAAATTTTGGAAAAGTATACCTAAATCAAGTATATATTTATAAATCGAAGCCTGCGTGTCAGAACAACGTCGTTTCCCACTTCTTCCAGTGTCCTAATCCTTTGTGGAGATAGTCCAATCTTCTCGATCAAGTATTCCAAATCCTCGCCTAAAACAAACACCTTTAAATAACTAAGTTACTTTATAAATTTTGGAAAAGTATACCTAAATCAAGTATATATTTATAAATCGAAGCCTGCGTGTCAGAACAACGTCGGTTCCCACTTCTTCCAGTCTCCTAATCCTTTGTGGAGATAGTCCAATCTTCTCGATCAAGTATTCCAAATCCTCGCCTAAAGCAAACACCTTTAAATAACTAAGTTACTTTATAAATTTTGGAAAAGTATACCTAAATCAAGTATATATTTATAAATCGAAGCCTGCGTGTCAGAACAACGTCGTTTCCCACTTCTTCCAGTGTCCTAATCCTTTGTGGAGATAGTCCAATCTTCTCGATCAAGTATTCCAAATCCTCGCCTAAAGCAAACACCTTTAAATAACTAAGTTACTTTATAAATTTTGGAAAAGTATACCTAAATCAAGTATATATTTATAAATCGAAGCCTGCGTGTCAGAACAACGTCGTTTCCCACTTCTTCCAGTGTCCTAATCCTTTGTGGAGATAGTCCAATCTTCTCGATCAAGTATTCCAAATCCTCGCCTAAAACAAACACCTTTAAATAATTAAGTTACTTTATAAATTTTGGAAAAGTATACCTAAATCAAGTATATATTTATAAATCGAAGCCTGGTGTCAGAACAACGTCGTTTCTCACTTCTTCCAGTGTCCTAATCCTTTGTGGAGATCGTCCAATCTTCTCGATCAGGTATTCCAAATCCTCGCCTAAAATAAACACCTTTAAATAACTAAGTTACTTTATAAATTTTGGAAAAGTATACCTAAATCAAGTATATATTTATAAATCGAAGCCTGCGTGTCAGAACAACGTCGTTTCCCACTTCTTCCAGTGTCCTAATCCTTTGTGGAGATAGTCCAATCTTCTCGATCAAGTATTCCAAATCCTCGCCTAAAGCAAACACCTTTAAATAACTAAGTTACTTTATAAATTTTGGAAAAGTATACCTAAATCAAGTATATATTTATAAATCGAAGCCTGCGTGTCAGAACAACGTCGTTTCCCACTTCTTCCAGTGTCCTAATCCTTTGTGGAGATAGTCCAATCTTCTCGATCAAGTATTCCAAATCCTCGCCTAAAACAAACACCTTTAAATAACTAAGTTACTTTATAAATTTTGGAAAAGTATACCTAAATCAAGTATATATTTATAAATCGAAGCCTGCGTGTCAGAACAACGTCGGTTCCCACTTCTTCCAGTCTCCTAATCCTTTGTGGAGATAGTCCAATCTTCTCGATCAAGTATTCCAAATCCTCGCCTAAAGCAAACACCTTTAAATAACTAAGTTACTTTATAAATTTTGGAAAAGTATACCTAAATCAAGTATATATTTATAAATCGAAGCCTGCGTGTCAGAACAACGTCGTTTCCCACTTCTTCCAGTGTCCTAATCCTTTGTGGAGATAGTCCAATCTTCTCGATCAAGTATTCCAAATCCTCGCCTAAAGCAAACACCTTTAAATAACTAAGTTACTTTATAAATTTTGGAAAAGTATACCTAAATCAAGTATATATTTATAAATCGAAGCCTGCGTGTCAGAACAACGTCGTTTCCCACTTCTTCCAGTGTCCTAATCCTTTGTGGAGATAGTCCAATCTTCTCGATCAAGTATTCCAAATCCTCGCCTAAAACAAACACCTTTAAATAATTAAGTTACTTTATAAATTTTGGAAAAGTATACCTAAATCAAGTATATATTTATAAATCGAAGCCTGGTGTCAGAACAACGTCGTTTCTCACTTCTTCCAGTGTCCTAATCCTTTGTGGAGATCGTCCAATCTTCTCGATCAGGTATTCCAAATCCTCGCCTAAAATAAACACCTTTAAATAACTAAGTTACTTTATAAATTTTGGAAAAGTATACCTAAATCAAGTATATATTTATAAATCGAAGCCTGCGTGTCAGAACAACGTCGTTTCCCACTTCTTCCAGTGTCCTAATCCTTTGTGGAGATAGTCCAATCTTCTCGATCAAGTATTCCAAATCCTCGCCTAAAGCAAACACCTTTAAATAACTAAGTTACTTTATAAATTTTGGAAAAGTATACCTAAATCAAGTATATATTTATAAATCGAAGCCTGCGTGTCAGAACAACGTCGTTTCCCACTTCTTCCAGTGTCCTAATCCTTTGTGGAGATAGTCCAATCTTCTCGATCAAGTATTCCAAATCCTCGCCTAAAACAAACACCTTTAAATAACTAAGTTACTTTATAAATTTTGGAAAAGTATACCTAAATCAAGTATATATTTATAAATCGAAGCCTGCGTGTCAGAACAACGTCGGTTCCCACTTCTTCCAGTCTCCTAATCCTTTGTGGAGATAGTCCAATCTTCTCGATCAAGTATTCCAAATCCTCGCCTAAAACAAACACCTTCAAATAACTAATAGTTACTTTATAAATTTTGGAAAAGTATACCTAAATCAAGTATATATTTATAAATCGAAGCCTGCGTGTCAGAACAACGTCGTTTCCCACTTCTTCCAGTGTCCTAATCCTTTGTGGAGATAGTCCAATCTTCTCGATCAAGTATTCCAAATCCTCGCCTAAAACAAACACCTTTAAATAATTAAGTTACTTTATAAATTTTGGAAAAGTATACCTAAATCAAGTATATATTTATAAATCGAAGCCTGGTGTCAGAACAACGTCGTTTCTCACTTCTTCCAGTGTCCTAATCCTTTGTGGAGATCGTCCAATCTTCTCGATCAGGTATTCCAAATCCTCGCCTAAAATAAACACCTTTAAATAACTAAGTTACTTTATAAATTTTGGAAAAGTATACCTAAATCAAGTATATATTTATAAATCGAAGCCTGCGTGTCAGAACAACGTCGGTTCCCACTTCTTCCAGTCTCCTAATCCTTTGTGGAGATAGTCCAATCTTCTCGATCAAGTATTCCAAATCCTCGCCTAAAACAAACACCTTTAAATAATTAAGTTACTTTATAAATTTTGGAAAAGTATACCTAAATCAAGTATATATTTATAAATCGAAGCCTGGTGTCAGAACAACGTCGTTTCTCACTTCTTCCAGTGTCCTAATCCTTTGTGGAGATCGTCCAATCTTCTCGATCAGGTATTCCAAATCCTCGCCTAAAATAAACACCTTTAAATAACTAAGTTACTTTATAAATTTTGGAAAAGTATACCTAAATCAAGTATATATTTATAAATCGAAGCCTGCGTGTCAGAACAACGTCGGTTCCCACTTCTTCCAGTCTCCTAATCCTTTGTGGAGATAGTCCAATCTTCTCGATCAAGTATTCCAAATCCTCGCCTAAAACAAACACCTTTAAATAATTAAGTTACTTTATAAATTTTGGAAAAGTATACCTAAATCAAGTATATATTTATAAATCGAAGCCTGGTGTCAGAACAACGTCGTTTCTCACTTCTTCCAGTCTCCTAATCCTTTGTGGAGATAGTCCAATCTTCTCGATCAAGTATTCCAAATCCTCGCCTAAAGCAAACACCTTTAAATAACTAAGTTACTTTATAAATTTTGGAAAAGTATACCTAAATCAAGTATATATTTATAAATCGAAGCCTGCGTGTCAGAACAACGTCGTTTCCCACTTCTTCCAGTGTCCTAATCCTTTGTGGAGATAGTCCAATCTTCTCGATCAAGTATTCCAAATCCTCGCCTAAAACAAACACCTTTAAATAATTAAGTTACTTTATAAATTTTGGAAAAGTATACCTAAATCAAGTATATATTTATAAATCGAAGCCTGGTGTCAGAACAACGTCGTTTCTCACTTCTTCCAGTGTCCTAATCCTTTGTGGAGATCGTCCAATCTTCTCGATCAGGTATTCCAAATCCTCGCCTAAAATAAACACCTTTAAATAACTAAGTTACTTTATAAATTTTGGAAAAGTATACCTAAATCAAGTATATATTTATAAATCGAAGCCTGCGTGTCAGAACAACGTCGTTTCCCACTTCTTCCAGTGTCCTAATCCTTTGTGGAGATAGTCCAATCTTCTCGATCAAGTATTCCAAATCCTCGCCTAAAGCAAACACCTTTAAATAACTAAGTTACTTTATAAATTTTGGAAAAGTATACCTAAATCAAGTATATATTTATAAATCGAAGCCTGCGTGTCAGAACAACGTCGTTTCCCACTTCTTCCAGTGTCCTAATCCTTTGTGGAGATAGTCCAATCTTCTCGATCAAGTATTCCAAATCCTCGCCTAAAACAAACACCTTTAAATAACTAAGTTACTTTATAAATTTTGGAAAAGTATACCTAAATCAAGTATATATTTATAAATCGAAGCCTGCGTGTCAGAACAACGTCGGTTCCCACTTCTTCCAGTCTCCTAATCCTTTGTGGAGATAGTCCAATCTTCTCGATCAAGTATTCCAAATCCTCGCCTAAAGCAAACACCTTTAAATAACTAAGTTACTTTATAAATTTTGGAAAAGTATACCTAAATCAAGTATATATTTATAAATCGAAGCCTGCGTGTCAGAACAACGTCGTTTCCCACTTCTTCCAGTGTCCTAATCCTTTGTGGAGATAGTCCAATCTTCTCGATCAAGTATTCCAAATCCTCGCCTAAAGCAAACACCTTTAAATAACTAAGTTACTTTATAAATTTTGGAAAAGTATACCTAAATCAAGTATATATTTATAAATCGAAGCCTGCGTGTCAGAACAACGTCGTTTCCCACTTCTTCCAGTTTCCTAATCCTTTGTGAAGATAGTCCAATCCTCTCGATCAGGTATTCCAAATCCTCGCCTAAAACAAACACCTTTAAATAACTAAGTTACTTTATAAATTTTGGAAAAGTATACCTAAATCAAGTATATATTTATAAATCGAAGCCTGCGTGTCAGAACAACGTCGGTTCCCACTTCTTCCAGTCTCCTAATCCTTTGTGGAGATAGTCCAATCTTCTCGATCAAGTATTCCAAATCCTCGCCTAAAACAAACACCTTCAAATAACTAATAGTTACTTTATAAATTTTGGAAAAGTATACCTAAATCAAGTATATATTTATAAATCGAAGCCTGCGTGTCAGAACAACGTCGTTTCCCACTTCTTCCAGTGTCCTAATCCTTTGTGGAGATAGTCCAATCTTCTCGATCAAGTATTCCAAATCCTCGCCTAAAACAAACACCTTTAAATAATTAAGTTACTTTATAAATTTTGGAAAAGTATACCTAAATCAAGTATATATTTATAAATCGAAGCCTGGTGTCAGAACAACGTCGTTTCTCACTTCTTCCAGTGTCCTAATCCTTTGTGGAGATCGTCCAATCTTCTCGATCAGGTATTCCAAATCCTCGCCTAAAATAAACACCTTTAAATAACTAAGTTACTTTATAAATTTTGGAAAAGTATACCTAAATCAAGTATATATTTATAAATCGAAGCCTGCGTGTCAGAACAACGTCGTTTCCCACTTCTTCCAGTGTCCTAATCCTTTGTGGAGATAGTCCAATCTTCTCGATCAAGTATTCCAAATCCTCGCCTAAAGCAAACACCTTTAAATAACTAAGTTACTTTATAAATTTTGGAAAAGTATACCTAAATCAAGTATATATTTATAAATCGAAGCCTGCGTGTCAGAACAACGTCGTTTCCCACTTCTTCCAGTGTCCTAATCCTTTGTGGAGATAGTCCAATCTTCTCGATCAAGTATTCCAAATCCTCGCCTAAAACAAACACCTTTAAATAACTAAGTTACTTTATAAATTTTGGAAAAGTATACCTAAATCAAGTATATATTTATAAATCGAAGCCTGCGTGTCAGAACAACGTCGGTTCCCACTTCTTCCAGTCTCCTAATCCTTTGTGGAGATAGTCCAATCTTCTCGATCAAGTATTCCAAATCCTCGCCTAAAACAAACACCTTCAAATAACTAATAGTTACTTTATAAATTTTGGAAAAGTATACCTAAATCAAGTATATATTTATAAATCGAAGCCTGCGTGTCAGAACAACGTCGTTTCCCACTTCTTCCAGTGTCCTAATCCTTTGTGGAGATAGTCCAATCTTCTCGATCAAGTATTCCAAATCCTCGCCTAAAACAAACACCTTTAAATAATTAAGTTACTTTATAAATTTTGGAAAAGTATACCTAAATCAAGTATATATTTATAAATCGAAGCCTGGTGTCAGAACAACGTCGTTTCTCACTTCTTCCAGTGTCCTAATCCTTTGTGGAGATCGTCCAATCTTCTCGATCAGGTATTCCAAATCCTCGCCTAAAATAAACACCTTTAAATAACTAAGTTACTTTATAAATTTTGGAAAAGTATACCTAAATCAAGTATATATTTATAAATCGAAGCCTGGTGTCAGAACAACGTCGTTTCTCACTTCTTCCAGTGTCCTAATCCTTTGTGGAGATCGTCCAATCTTCTCGATCAGGTATTCCAAATCCTCGCCTAAAATAAACACCTTTAAATAACTAAGTTACTTTATAAATTTTGGAAAAGTATACCTAAATCAAGTATATATTTATAAATCGAAGCCTGCGTGTCAGAACAACGTCGTTTCCCACTTCTTCCAGTGTCCTAATCCTTTGTGGAGATAGTCCAATCTTCTCGATCAAGTATTCCAAATCCTCGCCTAAAGCAAACACCTTTAAATAACTAAGTTACTTTATAAATTTTGGAAAAGTATACCTAAATCAAGTATATATTTATAAATCGAAGCCTGCGTGTCAGAACAACGTCGTTTCCCACTTCTTCCAGTGTCCTAATCCTTTGTGGAGATAGTCCAATCTTCTCGATCAAGTATTCCAAATCCTCGCCTAAAACAAACACCTTTAAATAACTAAGTTACTTTATAAATTTTGGAAAAGTATACCTAAATCAAGTATATATTTATAAATCGAAGCCTGCGTGTCAGAACAACGTCGGTTCCCACTTCTTCCAGTCTCCTAATCCTTTGTGGAGATAGTCCAATCTTCTCGATCAAGTATTCCAAATCCTCGCCTAAAACAAACACCTTCAAATAACTAATAGTTACTTTATAAATTTTGGAAAAGTATACCTAAATCAAGTATATATTTATAAATCGAAGCCTGCGTGTCAGAACAACGTCGTTTCCCACTTCTTCCAGTGTCCTAATCCTTTGTGGAGATAGTCCAATCTTCTCGATCAAGTATTCCAAATCCTCGCCTAAAACAAACACCTTTAAATAATTAAGTTACTTTATAAATTTTGGAAAAGTATACCTAAATCAAGTATATATTTATAAATCGAAGCCTGGTGTCAGAACAACGTCGTTTCTCACTTCTTCCAGTGTCCTAATCCTTTGTGGAGATCGTCCAATCTTCTCGATCAGGTATTCCAAATCCTCGCCTAAAATAAACACCTTTAAATAACTAAGTTACTTTATAAATTTTGGAAAAGTATACCTAAATCAAGTATATATTTATAAATCGAAGCCTGCGTGTCAGAACAACGTCGTTTCCCACTTCTTCCAGTGTCCTAATCCTTTGTGGAGATAGTCCAATCTTCTCGATCAAGTATTCCAAATCCTCGCCTAAAACAAACACCTTTAAATAACTAAGTTACTTTATAAATTTTGGAAAAGTATACCTAAATCAAGTATATATTTATAAATCGAAGCCTGCGTGTCAGAACAACGTCGTTTCCCACTTCTTCCAGTTTCCTAATCCTTTGTGAAGATAGTCCAATCCTCTCGATCAGGTATTCCAAATCCTCGCCTAAAACAAACACCTTTAAATAACTAAGTTACTTTATAAATTTTGGAAAAGTATACCTAAATCAAGTATATATTTATAAATCGAAGCCTGCGTGTCAGAACAACGTCGGTTCCCACTTCTTCCAGTCTCCTAATCCTTTGTGGAGATAGTCCAATCTTCTCGATCAAGTATTCCAAATCCTCGCCTAAAACAAACACCTTCAAATAACTAATAGTTACTTTATAAATTTTGGAAAAGTATACCTAAATCAAGTATATATTTATAAATCGAAGCCTGCGTGTCAGAACAACGTCGTTTCCCACTTCTTCCAGTGTCCTAATCCTTTGTGGAGATAGTCCAATCTTCTCGATCAAGTATTCCAAATCCTCGCCTAAAGCAAACACCTTTAAATAACTAAGTTACTTTATAAATTTTGGAAAAGTATACCTAAATCAAGTATATATTTATAAATCGAAGCCTGCGTGTCAGAACAACGTCGTTTCCCACTTCTTCCAGTGTCCTAATCCTTTGTGGAGATAGTCCAATCTTCTCGATCAAGTATTCCAAATCCTCGCCTAAAACAAACACCTTTAAATAACTAAGTTACTTTATAAATTTTGGAAAAGTATACCTAAATCAAGTATATATTTATAAATCGAAGCCTGCGTGTCAGAACAACGTCGGTTCCCACTTCTTCCAGTCTCCTAATCCTTTGTGGAGATAGTCCAATCTTCTCGATCAAGTATTCCAAATCCTCGCCTAAAACAAACACCTTCAAATAACTAATAGTTACTTTATAAATTTTGGAAAAGTATACCTAAATCAAGTATATATTTATAAATCGAAGCCTGCGTGTCAGAACAACGTCGTTTCCCACTTCTTCCAGTGTCCTAATCCTTTGTGGAGATAGTCCAATCTTCTCGATCAAGTATTCCAAATCCTCGCCTAAAACAAACACCTTTAAATAACTAAGTTACTTTATAAATTTTGGAAAAGTATACCTAAATCAAGTATATATTTATAAATCGAAGCCTGCGTGTCAGAACAACGTCGTTTCCCACTTCTTCCAGTGTCCTAATCCTTTGTGGAGATAGTCCAATCTTCTCGATCAAGTATTCCAAATCCTCGCCTAAAACAAACACCTTTAAATAACTAAGTTACTTTATAAATTTTGGAAAAGTATACCTAAATCAAGTATATATTTATAAATCGAAGCCTGCGTGTCAGAACAACGTCGTTTCCCACTTCTTCCAGTGTCCTAATCCTTTGTGGAGATAGTCCAATCTTCTCGATCAAGTATTCCAAATCCTCGCCTAAAACAAACACCTTTAAATAACTAAGTTACTTTATAAATTTTGGAAAAGTATACCTAAATCAAGTATATATTTATAAATCGAAGCCTGCGTGTCAGAACAACGTCGGTTCCCACTTCTTCCAGTCTCCTAATCCTTTGTGGAGATAGTCCAATCTTCTCGATCAAGTATTCCAAATCCTCGCCTAAAACAAACACCTTCAAATAACTAATAGTTACTTTATAAATTTTGGAAAAGTATACCTAAATCAAGTATATATTTATAAATCGAAGCCTGCGTGTCAGAACAACGTCGTTTCCCACTTCTTCCAGTGTCCTAATCCTTTGTGGAGATAGTCCAATCTTCTCGATCAAGTATTCCAAATCCTCGCCTAAAACAAACACCTTTAAATAATTAAGTTACTTTATAAATTTTGGAAAAGTATACCTAAATCAAGTATATATTTATAAATCGAAGCCTGGTGTCAGAACAACGTCGTTTCTCACTTCTTCCAGTGTCCTAATCCTTTGTGGAGATCGTCCAATCTTCTCGATCAGGTATTCCAAATCCTCGCCTAAAATAAACACCTTTAAATAACTAAGTTACTTTATAAATTTTGGAAAAGTATACCTAAATCAAGTATATATTTATAAATCGAAGCCTGCGTGTCAGAACAACGTCGTTTCCCACTTCTTCCAGTGTCCTAATCCTTTGTGGAGATAGTCCAATCTTCTCGATCAAGTATTCCAAATCCTCGCCTAAAGCAAACACCTTTAAATAACTAAGTTACTTTATAAATTTTGGAAAAGTATACCTAAATCAAGTATATATTTATAAATCGAAGCCTGCGTGTCAGAACAACGTCGTTTCCCACTTCTTCCAGTGTCCTAATCCTTTGTGGAGATAGTCCAATCTTCTCGATCAAGTATTCCAAATCCTCGCCTAAAACAAACACCTTTAAATAACTAAGTTACTTTATAAATTTTGGAAAAGTATACCTAAATCAAGTATATATTTATAAATCGAAGCCTGCGTGTCAGAACAACGTCGGTTCCCACTTCTTCCAGTCTCCTAATCCTTTGTGGAGATAGTCCAATCTTCTCGATCAAGTATTCCAAATCCTCGCCTAAAACAAACACCTTTAAATAACTAAGTTACTTTATAAATTTTGGAAAAGTATACCTAAATCAAGTATATATTTATAAATCGAAGCCTGCGTGTCAGAACAACGTCGTTTCCCACTTCTTCCAGTGTCCTAATCCTTTGTGGAGATAGTCCAATCTTCTCGATCAAGTATTCCAAATCCTCGCCTAAAACAAACACCTTTAAATAACTAAGTTACTTTATAAATTTTGGAAAAGTATACCTAAATCAAGTATATATTTATAAATCGAAGCCTGCGTGTCAGAACAACGTCGTTTCCCACTTCTTCCAGTGTCCTAATCCTTTGTGGAGATAGTCCAATCTTCTCGATCAAGTATTCCAAATCCTCGCCTAAAACAAACACCTTTAACTAACTAATAGTTACTGTAGAAATTTTGGAAAAGTATACCTAATAGAGTCATTTAAATTTTACTTAATATAGAGTAATGTAAATTTTACGTTTATTGGAAATTCAGATAATATTATAGTATAAGTTACAACTGTATAATTACATGCATGCAGTTTAGCTAACATTTTCAAGAATTATTTTTAAAGTAATAATAGAAGTGGTAATTTTGGTTTATTTTAATGTTAATTTAGTGCTTTTTATAGTTAATAATTATGTAACGACTTATATATAATAAGAACATACATATACACATACCAAAAGAGGTTACTCATATATTTTACAGGAATTGTTCCTTAGTTTGCTATGAGGGCCACCGGTATAATTAGTATTTTTTTTAAATATATCAATTAGTTTACGTTAAGTTTTAAAAAATATAAGTAAGTAAATGAAAATTTCATAATGAAGATAACTTAGCTTTTAACGATAGATGCAATTTTCACTTAACATTATTAACTAATAAAATCTGCGTATATACTTGCAAATTGTCTTTTTGGCAAATGACCAACTCCACTATTTAAAACTTACTTTACCATATATAATCCTGAAGAAGAATAACTTTTCTGCCTCTTGGTACAAGTAGGGTTCTTGAGTTTGTACCACGAGCAGTATCAAGAACAAATCATGTATCCTTCCGTATTTCATCCAACCATTGTCTTATTCTTTCCGCACCGCCTAGAGGTACAGCTTCTTTCATAGTAGGTATTCCCAATAGGCAGACTTCATTCTCTTCTCTATTTTTCTTCATCCATCACCTGTCTTGTTGTTGGCGATGTGGTACATGACCACATGTAACTTTTGTTGTTGGTTTTATTCTTCGAGGTAAATCCTTAGTACGGATAGCGTAGTTATTAGAAAAATTAAACTACTAAAATAAATGTATACCTACTATACATTGTGGCATTGTGGTGGGAAAGAAGATATGAGATCTTTCGACGATTGAAGATCAACAGTATGATCTATTCTTTTTGTTTGACTAAAGTTGTAGAAGAACAATTTGATCTTACGTTGATGTAGATACATGCGTACTTACGACCAGATCAGCAGTGTGCTGTACGATTTTAACTTACGATGAGTTGTAGATCAGTAGTACGATATATTCTTTTAACTGTTATGTCATATTATTATTGTTGTAGAGAAGTTGTAGAAGTTCATTCAGCTTTCTTTGAAAGAATAATAGATCAACGGTATGATCTATTGTGTTGCTTTGCTTAAATTCAGAAATATGTTACATTTTTTAGATTTTAGTGAGTTACAGATCCACTGTATGACCTATTCTTTTAAATACCTTAAATGTAGATCAGCGGTATGATCCATTCTTTTACATATTGTTGAGGTTTCCAGGTATGATTTATTATTTCAAATTACGCTGACTTGTAGATCAACAGTATGACCTATCCATTTTACTATTCCTTTATTTATTTGTTCGGCATCTGAAAGTCGGCAGTATTACTTGCTCTTTTAGTACATAGTCTCTCATACATAGTTTCGATCAACAGTAGATATAATCTTTTTTTTACTACTAACAACATGAGAAAACCTTATTATTTACCTCATTTGTGAAAAGGGAAGTAGTTCATTATTAACCTATTGAGAAGGCCATTTATTTACCTCGAAAAATTTCTCGGTAAATAACAGCTCCCTCCTCAACCTAGGTATATAATATACTATTTCAATTTTCAAACAGATGCAGATCAACTGTATGACCTATTCTTTTAAATACCTTAAATGTAGATCAGCGGTATGATCCATTCTTTTACATATTGTTGAGGTTTCGAGGTATGATTTATTATTTCAAATTACGATGACTTGTAGATCAACAGTATGACCTATCCTTTTTACTATTCCTTTATTTATTTGTTAGGCATCTGAAAGTCGGCAGTATGACTTGCTCTTTTAGTACATAGTCTCTCATACATAGTTTCGATCAACAGTATAATCTTTTTTTTACTACTAACATGAGAACACCTTATTATTTACCTCATTTGTGAAAAGGGAAGTAGTTCATTATTAACCTATTGAGAAGGCCATTTATTTACCTCGAAAAATTTCTCGGTAAATAACAGCTCCCTCCTCAACCTAGGTATATAATATACTATTTCAATTTTCAAACATATGCAGATCAACTGTATGACCTATTCTTTTAAATACCTTAAATGTAGATCAGCGGTATGATACATTCTTTTACATATTGTTGAGGTTTCCAGGTATGATTTATTATTTCAAATTACGATGACTTGTAGATCAACAGTATGACCTATTCTTTTTACTATTCCTTTATTTATTTGTTCGGCATCTGAAAGTCAGCAGTATGACTTGCTCTTTTAGTACATAGTCTCTCATACATAGTTTCGATCAACAGTATAATCTTTTTTTTACTACTAACATGAGAAAACCTTATTATTTACCTCATTTGTGAAAAGGGAAGTAGTTCATTATTAACCTATTGAGAAGGCCATTTATTTACCTCGAAAAATTTCTCGGTAAATAACAGCTCCCTCCTCAACCTAGGTATATAATATACTATTTCAATTTTCAAACATATGCAGATCAACTGTATGACCTATTCTTTTAAATACCTTAAATGTAGATCAGCGGTATGATCCATTCTTTTACATATTGTTGAGGTTTCCAGGTATGATTTATTATTTCAAATTACGATGACTTGTAGATCAACAGTATGACCTATCCTTTTTACTATTCCTTTATTTATTTGTTCGGCATCTGAAAGTCAGCAGTATGACTTGCTCTTTTAGTACATAGTCTCTCATACATAGTTTCGATCAACAGTATAATCTTTTTTTTTACTACTAACATGAGAAAACCTTATTATTTACCTCATTTGTGAAAAGGGAAGTAGTTCATTATTAACCTATTGAGAAGGCCATTTATTTACCTCGAAAAATTTCTCGGTAAATAACAGCTCCCTCCTCAACCTAGGTATATAATATACTATTTCAACTTTCAAACATATGCAGATCAACTGTATGACCTATTCTTTTAAATACTTTAAATGTAGATCAGCGGTATGATCCATTCTTTTACATATTGTTGAGGTTTCCAGGTATGATTTATTATTTGAAATTACGATGACTTGTAGATCAACAGTATGACCTATCCTTTTTACTATTTCTCTATTTATTTGTTCGGCATCTGAAAGTCAGCAGTATGACTTGCTCTTTTAGTACATAGTCTCTCATACATAGTTTCGATCAACAGTATAATCTTTTTTTTACTACTAACATGAGAAAATCTTATTATTTACTTCATTTGTGAAAAGGGAAGTAGTTCATTATTAACCTATTGAGAAGGCCATTTATTTAGCTCGAAAAATTTCTCGGTAAATAACAGCTCCCTCCTCAACCTAGGTATATAATTTACTATTTCAATTTTCAAACAGATGCAGATCAACTGTATGACCTATTCTTTTAAATACCTTAAATGTAGATCAGCGGTATGATCCATTCTTTTACATATTGCTGAGGTTTCCAGGTATGATTTATTATTTCAAATTACGATGACTTGTAGATCAACAGTATGACCTATGCTTTTTACTATTCCTTTATTTATTTGTTCGGCATCTGAAAGTCAGCAGTATGACTTGCTCTTTTAGTACATAGTCTCTCATACATAGTTTCGATCAACAGTATAATCTTTTTTTTACTACTAACATGAGAAAACCTTATTATTTACCTCATTTGTGAAAAGGGAAGTAGTTCATTATTAACCTATTGAGAAGGCCATTTATTTACCTCGAAAAATTTCTCGGTAAATAACAGCTCCCTCCTCAACCTAGGTATATAATATACTATTTCAACTTTCAAACATATGCAGATCAACTGTATGACCTATTCTTTTAAATACTTTAAATGTAGATCAGCGGTATGATCCATTCTTTTACATATTGTTGAGGTTTCCAGGTATGATTTATTATTTGAAATTACGATGACTTGTAGATCAACAGTATGACCTATCCTTTCTACTATTTCTTTATTTATTTGTTCGGCATCTGAAAGTCAGCAGTATGACTTGCACTTTTAGTACATAGTCTCTCATACATAGTTTCGATCAACAGTATAATCTTTTTTTTACTACTAACATGAGAAAACCTTATTATTTACCTCATTTGTGAAAAGGGAAGTAGTTCATTATTAACCTATTGAGAAGGCCATTTATTTACCTCGAAAAATTTCTCGGTAAATAACAGCTCCCTCCTCAACCTAGGTATATAATTTACTATTTCAATTTTCAAACAGATGCAGATCAACTGTATGACCTGTTCTTTTAAATACCTTAAATGTAGATCAGCGGTATGATCCATTCTTTTACATATTGTTGAGGTTTCCAGGTATGATTTATTATTTCAAATTACGATGACTTGTAGATTAACAGTATGATCTATCCTTTTTACTATTCCTTTATTTATTTGTTCGGCATCTGAAAGTCAGCAGTATGACTTGCTCTTTTAGTACATAGTCTCTCATACATAGTTTCGATCAACAGTATAATCTTTTTTTTACTACTAACATGAGAAAACCTTATTATTTACCTCATTTGTGAAAAGGGAAGTAGTTCATTATTAACCTATTGAGAAGGCCATTTATTTACCTCGAAAAATTTCTCGGTAAATAACAGCTCCCTCCTCAACCTAGGTATATAATATACTATTTCAATTTTCAAACAGATGCAGATCAACTGTATGACCTATTCTTTTAAATACCTTAAATGTAGATCAGCGGTATGATCCATTCTTTTACATATTGTTGAGGTTTCCAGGTATGATTTATTATTTCAAATTACGATGACTTGTAGATCAACAGTATGACCTATTCTTTTTACTATTCCTTTATTTATTTGTTCGGCATCTGAAAGTCAGCAGTATGACTTGCTCTTTTAGTACATAGTCTCTCATACATAGTTTCGATCAACAGTATAATCTTTTTTTTACTACTAATATGAGAAAACCTTATTATTTACCTCATTTGTGAAAAGGGAAGTAGTTCATTATTAACCTATTGAGAAGGCCATTTATTTACCTCGAAAAATTTCTCGGTAAATAACAGCTCCCTCCTCAACCTAGGTATATAATATACTATTTCAATTTTCAAACATATGCAGATCAACTGTATGACCTATTCTTTTAAATACCTTAAATGTAGATCAGCAGTATGATCCATTCTTTTACATATTGTTGAGGTTTCCAGGTATGATTTATTATTTCAAATTACGATGACTTGTAGATCAACAGTATGACCTATCCTTTTTACTATTCCTTTATTTATTTGTTCGGCATCTGAAAGTCAGCAGTATGACTTGCTCTTTTAGTACATAGTCTCTCATACATAGTTTCGATCAACAGTATAATCTTTTTTTTACTACTAACATGAGAAAACCTTATTATTTACCTCATTTGTGAAAAGGGAAGTAGTTCATTATTAACCTATTGAGAAGGCCATTTATTTACCTCGAAAAATTTCTCGGTAAATAACAGCTCCCTCCTCAACCTAGGTATATAATATACTATTTCAATTTTCAAACATATGCAGATCAACTGTATGACCTATTCTTTTAAATACCTTAAATGTAGATCAGCGGTATGATCCATTCTTTTACATATTGTTGAGGTTTCCAGGTATGATTTATTATTTCAAATTACGATGACTTGTAGATCAACAGTATGACCTATGCTTTTTACTATTCCTTTATTTATTTGTTCGGCATCTGAAAGTCAGCAGTATGACTTGCTCTTTTAGTACATAGTCTCTCATACATAGTTTCGATCAACAGTATAATCTTTTTTTTACTACTAACATGAGAAAACCTTATTATTTACCTCATTTGTGAAAAGGGAAGTAGTTCATTATTAACCTATTGAGAAGGCCATTTATTTACCTCGAAAAATTTCTCGGTAAATAACAGCTCCCTCCTCAACCTAGGTATATAATATACTATTTCAACTTTCAAACATATGCAGATCAACTGTATGACCTATTCTTTTAAATACTTTAAATGTAGATCAGCGGTATGATCCATTCTTTTACATATTGTTGAGGTTTCCAGGTATGATTTATTATTTGAAATTACGATGACTTGTAGATCAACAGTATGACCTATCCTTTTTACTATTTCTCTATTTATTTGTTCGGCATCTGAAAGTCAGCAGTATGACTTGCTCTTTTAGTACATAGTCTCTCATACATAGTTTCGATCAACAGTATAATCTTTTTTTTACTACTAACATGAGAAAACCTTATTATTTACTTCATTTGTGAAAAGGGAAGTAGTTCATTATTAACCTATTGAGAAGGCCATTTATTTAGCTCGAAAAATTTCTCGGTAAATAACAGCTCCCTCCTCAACCTAGGTATATAATTTACTATTTCAATTTTCAAACAGATGCAGATCAACTGTATGACCTGTTCTTTTAAATACCTTAAATGTAGATCAGCGGTATGATCCATTCTTTTACATATTGTTGAGGTTTCCAGGTATGATTTATTATTTCAAATTACGATGACTTGTAGATTAACAGTATGATCTATCCTTTTTACTATTCCTTTATTTATTTGTTCGGCATCTGAAAGTCAGCAGTATGACTTGCTCTTTTAGTACATAGTCTCTCATACATAGTTTCGATCAACAGTATAATCTTTTTTTTACTACTAACATGAGAAAACCTTATTATTTACCTCATTTGTGAAAAGGGAAGTAGTTCATTATTAACCTATTGAGAAGGCCATTTATTTACCTCGAAAAATTTCTCGGTAAATAACAGCTCCCTCCTCAATCTAGGTATATAATATACTATTTCAATTTTCAAACATATGCAGATCAACTGTATGACCTATTCTTTTAAATACCTTAAATGTAGATCAGCGGTATGATCCATTCTTTTACATATTGTTGAGGTTTCCAGGTATGATTTATTATTTCAAATTACGATGACTTGTAGATCAACAGTATGACCTATGCTTTTTACTATTCCTTTATTTATTTGTTCGGCATCTGAAAGTCAGCAGTATGACTTGCTCTTTTAGTACATAGTCTCTCATACATAGTTTCGATCAACAGTATAATCTTTTTTTTACTACTAACATGAGAAAACCTTATTATTTACCTCATTTGTGAAAAGGGAAGTAGTTCATTATTAACCTATTGAGAAGGCCATTTATTTACCTCGAAAAATTTCTCGGTAAATAACAGCTCCCTCCTCAACCTAGGTATATAATATACTATTTCAATTTTCAAACATATGCAGATCAACTGTATGACCTATTCTTTTAAATACCTTAAATGTAGATCAGCAGTATGATCCATTCTTTTACATATTGTTGAGGTTTCCAGGTATGATTTATTATTTCAAATTACGATGACTTGTAGATCAACAGTATGACCTATCCTTTTTACTATTCCTTTATTTATTTGTTCGGCATCTGAAAGTCAGCAGTATGACTTGCTCTTTTAGTACATAGTCTCTCATACATAGTTTCGATCAACAGTATAATCTTTTTTTTACTACTAACATGAGAAAACCTTATTATTTACCTCATTTGTGAAAAGGGAAGTAGTTCATTATTAACCTATTGAGAAGGCCATTTATTTACCTCGAAAAATTTCTCGGTAAATAACAGCTCCCTCCTCAACCTAGGTATATAATATACTATTTCAACTTTCAAACATATGCAGATCAACTGTATGACCTATTCTTTTAAATACTTTAAATGTAGATCAGCGGTATGATCCATTCTTTTACATATTGTTGAGGTTTCCAGGTATGATTTATTATTTGAAATTACGATGACTTGTAGATCAACAGTATGACCTATCCTTTTTACTATTTCTCTATTTATTTGTTCGGCATCTGAAAGTCAGCAGTATGACTTGCTCTTTTAGTACATAGTCTCTCATACATAGTTTCGATCAACAGTATAATCTTTTTTTTACTACTAACATGAGAAAACCTTATTATTTACTTCATTTGTGAAAAGGGAAGTCGTTCATTATTAACCTATTGAGAAGGCCATTTATTTAGCTCGAAAAATTTCTCGGTAAATAACAGCTCCCTCCTCAACCTAGGTATATAATTTACTATTTCAATTTTCAAACAGATGCAGATCAACTGTATGACCTGTTCTTTTAAATACCTTAAATGTAGATCAGCGGTATGATCCATTCTTTTACATATTGTTGAGGTTTCCAGGTATGATTTATTATTTCAAATTACGATGACTTGTAGATTAACAGTATGATCTATCCTTTTTACTATTCCTTTATTTATTTGTTCGGCATCTGAAAGTCAGCAGTATGACTTGCTCTTTTAGTACATAGTCTCTCATACATAGTTTCGATCAACAGTATAATCTTTTTTTTACTACTAACATGAGAAAACCTTATTATTTACCTCATTTGTGAAAAGGGAAGTAGTTCATTATTAACCTATTGAGAAGGCCATTTATTTACCTCGAAAAATTTCTCGGTAAATAACAGCTCCCTCCTCAACCTAGGTATATAATATACTATTTCAATTTTCAAACATATGCAGATCAACTGTATGACCTATTCTTTTAAATACCTTAAATGTAGATCAGCGGTATGATCCATTCTTTTACATATTGTTGAGGTTTCCAGGTATGATTTATTATTTCAAATTACGATGACTTGTAGATCAACAGTATGACCTATGCTTTTTACTATTCCTTTATTTATTTGTTCGGCATCTGAAAGTCAGCAGTATGACTTGCTCTTTTAGTACATAGTCTCTCATACATAGTTTCGATCAACAGTATAATCTTTTTTTTACTACTAACATGAGAAAACCTTATTATTTACCTCATTTGTGAAAAGGGAAGTAGTTCATTATTAACCTATTGAGAAGGCCATTTATTTACCTCGAAAAATTTCTCGGTAAATAACAGCTCCCTCCTCAACCTAGGTATATAATATACTATTTCAATTTTCAAACATATGCAGATCAACTGTATGACCTATTCTTTTAAATACCTTAAATGTAGATCAGCAGTATGATCCATTCTTTTACATATTGTTGAGGTTTCCAGGTATGATTTATTATTTCAAATTACGATGACTTGTAGATCAACAGTATGACCTATCCTTTTTACTATTCCTTTATTTATTTGTTCGGCATCTGAAAGTCAGCAGTATGACTTGCTCTTTTAGTACATAGTCTCTCATACACATAGTTTCGATCAACAGTATAATCTTTTTTTTAATACTAACATGAGAAAACCTTATTATTTACCTCATTTGTGAAAAGGGAAGTAGTTCATTATTAACCTATTGAGAAGGCCATTTATTTACCTCGAAAAATTTCTCGGTAAATAACAGCTCCCTCCTCAACCTAGGTATATAATATACTATTTCAACTTTCAAACATATGCAGATCAACTGTATGACCTATTCTTTTAAATACTTTAAATGTAGATCAGCGGTATGATCCATTCTTTTACATATTGTTGAGGTTTCCAGGTATGATTTATTATTTGAAATTACGATGACTTGTAGATCAACAGTATGACCTATCCTTTTTACTATTTCTCTATTTATTTGTTCGGCATCTGAAAGTCAGCAGTATGACTTGCTCTTTTAGTACATAGTCTCTCATACATAGTTTCGATCAACAGTATAATCTTTTTTTTACTACTAACATGAGAAAACCTTATTATTTACTTCATTTGTGAAAAGGGAAGTCGTTCATTATTAACCTATTGAGAAGGCCATTTATTTAGCTCGAAAAATTTCTCGGTAAATAACAGCTCCCTCCTCAACCTAGGTATATAATTTACTATTTCAATTTTCAAACAGATGCAGATCAACTGTATGACCTGTTCTTTTAAATACCTTAAATGTAGATCAGCGGTATGATCCATTCTTTTACATATTGTTGAGGTTTCCAGGTATGATTTATTATTTCAAATTACGATGACTTGTAGATTAACAGTATGATCTATCCTTTTTACTATTCCTTTATTTATTTGTTCGGCATCTGAAAGTCAGCAGTATGACTTGCTCTTTTAGTACATAGTCTCTCATACATAGTTTCGATCAACAGTATAATCTTTTTTTTACTACTAACATGAGAAAACCTTATTATTTACCTCATTTGTGAAAAGGGAAGTAGTTCATTATTAACCTATTGAGAAGGCCATTTATTTACCTCGAAAAATTTCTCGGTAAATAACAGCTCCCTCCTCAACCTAGGTATATAATATACTATTTCAATTTTCAAACATATGCAGATCAACTGTATGACCTATTCTTTTAAATACCTTAAATGTAGATCAGCGGTATGATCCATTCTTTTACATATTGTTGAGGTTTCCAGGTATGATTTATTATTTCAAATTACGATGACTTGTAGATCAACAGTATGACCTATGCTTTTTACTATTCCTTTATTTATTTGTTCGGCATCTGAAAGTCAGCAGTATGACTTGCTCTTTTAGTACATAGTCTCTCATACATAGTTTCGATCAACAGTATAATCTTTTTTTTACTACTAACATGAGAAAACCTTATTATTTACCTCATTTGTGAAAAGGGAAGTAGTTCATTATTAACCTATTGAGAAGGCCATTTATTTACCTCGAAAAATTTCTCGGTAAATAACAGCTCCCTCCTCAACCTAGGTATATAATATACTATTTCAATTTTCAAACATATGCAGATCAACTGTATGACCTATTCTTTTAAATACCTTAAATGTAGATCAGCAGTATGATCCATTCTTTTACATATTGTTGAGGTTTCCAGGTATGATTTATTATTTCAAATTACGATGACTTGTAGATCAACAGTATGACCTATCCTTTTTACTATTCCTTTATTTATTTGTTCGGCATCTGAAAGTCAGCAGTATGACTTGCTCTTTTAGTACATAGTCTCTCATACATAGTTTCGATCAACAGTATAATCTTTTTTTTACTACTAACATGAGAAAACCTTATTATTTACCTCATTTGTGAAAAGGGAAGTAGTTCATTATTAACCTATTGAGAAGGCCATTTATTTACCTCGAAAAATTTCTCGGTAAATAACAGCTCCCTCCTCAACCTAGGTATATAATATACTATTTCAACTTTCAAACATATGCAGATCAACTGTATGACCTATTCTTTTAAATACTTTAAATGTAGATCAGCGGTATGATCCATTCTTTTACATATTGTTGAGGTTTCCAGGTATGATTTATTATTTGAAATTACGATGACTTGTAGATCAACAGTATGACCTATCCTTTTTACTATTTCTCTATTTATTTGTTCGGCATCTGAAAGTCAGCAGTATGACTTGCTCTTTTAGTACATAGTCTCTCATACATAGTTTCGATCAACAGTATAATCTTTTTTTTACTACTAACATGAGAAAACCTTATTATTTACTTCATTTGTGAAAAGGGAAGTAGTTCATTATTAACCTATTGAGAAGGCCATTTATTTAGCTCGAAAAATTTCTCGGTAAATAACAGCTCCCTCCTCAACCTAGGTATATAATTTACTATTTCAATTTTCAAACAGATGCAGATCAACTGTATGACCTGTTCTTTTAAATACCTTAAATGTAGATCAGCGGTATGATCCATTCTTTTACATATTGTTGAGGTTTCCAGGTATGATTTATTATTTCAAATTACGATGACTTGTAGATTAACAGTATGATCTATCCTTTTTACTATTCCTTTATTTATTTGTTCGGCATCTGAAAGTCAGCAGTATGACTTGCTCTTTTAGTACATAGTCTCTCATACATAGTTTCGATCAATAGTATAATCTTTTTTTTACTACTAACATGAGAAAACCTTATTATTTACCTCATTTGTGAAAAGGGAAGTAGTTCATTATTAACCTATTGAGAAGGCCATTTATTTACCTCGAAAAATTTCTCGGTAAATAACAGCTCCCTCCTCAACCTAGGTATATAATATACTATTTCAACTTTCAAACATATGCAGATCAACTGTATGACCTATTCTTTTAAATTCTTTAAATGTAGATCAGCGGTATGATCCATTCTTTTACATATTGTTGAGGTTTCCAGGTATGATTTATTATTTGAAATTACGATGACTTGTAGATCAACAGTATGACCTATCCTTTCTACTATTTCTTTATTTATTTGTTCGGCATCTGAAAGTCAGCAGTATGACTTGCTCTTTTAGTACATAGTCTCTCATACATAGTTTCGATCAACAGTATAATCTTTTTTTTACTACTAACATGAGAAAACCTTATTATTTACCTCATTTGTGAAAAGGGAAGTAGTTCATTATTAACCTATTGAGAAGGCCATTAAATAACAGCTCCCTCCTCAACCTAGGTATATAATTTACTATTTCAATTTTCAAACAGATGCAGATCAACTGTATGACCTGTTCTTTTAAATACCTTAAATGAAGATCAGCGGTATGATCCATTCTTTTACATATTGTTGAGGTTTCCAGGTATGATTTATTATTTCAAATTACGATGACTTGTAGATTAACAGTATGATCTATCCTTTTTACTATTCCTTTATTTATTTGTTCGGCATCTGAAAGTCAGCAGTATGACTTGCTCTTTTAGTACATAGTCTCTCATACATAGTTTCGATCAACAGTATAATCTTTTTTTTACTACTAACATGAGAAAACCTTATTATTTACCTCATTTGTGAAAAGGGAAGTAGTTCATTATTAACCTATTGAGAAGGCCATTTATTTACCTCGAAAAATTTCTCGGTAAATAACAGCTCCCTCCTCAACCTAGGTATATAATATACTATTTCAATTTTCAAACATATGCAGATCAACTGTATGACCTATTCTTTTAAATACCTTAAATGTAGATCAGCGGTATGATCCATTCTTTTACATATTGTTGAGGTTTCCAGGTATGATTTATTATTTCAAATTACGATGACTTGTAGATCAACAGTATGACCTATGCTTTTTACTATTCCTTTATTTATTTGTTCGGCATCTGAAAGTCAGCAGTATGACTTGCTCTTTTAGTACATAGTCTCTCATACATAGTTTCGATCAACAGTATAATCTTTTTTTTACTACTAACATGAGAAAACCTTATTATTTACCTCATTTGTGAAAAGGGAAGTAGTTCATTATTAACCTATTGAGAAGGCCATTTATTTACCTCGAAAAATTTCTCGGTAAATAACAGCTCCCTCCTCAACCTAGGTATATAATATACTATTTCAACTTTCAAACATATGCAGATCAACTGTATGACCTATTCTTTTAAATACTTTAAATGTAGATCAGCGGTATGATCCATTCTTTTACATATTGTTGAGGTTTCCAGGTATGATTTATTATTTGAAATTACGATGACTTGTAGATCAACAGTATGACCTATCCTTTTTACTATTTCTCTATTTATTTGTTCGGCATCTGAAAGTCAGCAGTATGACTTGCTCTTTTAGTACATAGTCTCTCATACATAGTTTCGATCAACAGTATAATCTTTTTTTTACTACTAACATGAGAAAACCTTATTATTTACTTCATTTGTGAAAAGGGAAGTAGTTCATTATTAACCTATTGAGAAGGCCATTTATTTAGCTCGAAAAATTTCTCGGTAAATAACAGCTCCCTCCTCAACCTAGGTATATAATTTACTATTTCAATTTTCAAACAGATGCAGATCAACTGTATGACCTGTTCTTTTAAATACCTTAAATGTAGATCAGCGGTATGATCCATTCTTTTACATATTGTTGAGGTTTCCAGGTATGATTTATTATTTCAAATTACGATGACTTGTAGATTAACAGTATGATCTATCCTTTTTACTATTCCTTTATTTATTTGTTCGGCATCTGAAAGTCAGCAGTATGACTTGCTCTTTTAGTACATAGTCTCTCATACATAGTTTCGATCAACAGTATAATCTTTTTTTTACTACTAACATGAGAAAACCTTATTATTTACCTCATTTGTGAAAAGGGAAGTAGTTCATTATTAACCTATTGAGAAGGCCATTTATTTACCTCGAAAAATTTCTCGGTAAATAACAGCTCCCTCCTCAACCTAGGTATATAATATACTATTTCAACTTTCAAACATATGCAGATCAACTGTATGACCTATTCTTTTAAATACTTTAAATGTAGATCAGCGGTATGATCCATTCTTTTACATATTGTTGAGGTTTCCAGGTATGATTTATTATTTGAAATTACGATGACTTGTAGATCAACAGTATGACCTATCCTTTCTACTATTTCTTTATTTATTTGTTCGGCATCTGAAAGTCAGCAGTATGACTTGCTCTTTTAGTACATAGTCTCTCATACATAGTTTCGATCAACAGTATAATCTTTTTTTTACTACTAACATGAGAAAACCTTATTATTTACCTCATTTGTGAAAAGGGAAGTAGTTCATTATTAACCTATTGAGAAGGCCATTAAATAACAGCTCCCTCCTCAACCTAGGTATATAATTTACTATTTCAATTTTCAAACAGATGCAGATCAACTGTATGACCTGTTCTTTTAAATACCTTAAATGAAGATCAGCGGTATGATCCATTCTTTTACATATTGTTGAGGTTTCCAGGTATGATTTATTATTTCAAATTACGATGACTTGTAGATTAACAGTATGATCTATCCTTTTTACTATTCCTTTATTTATTTGTTCGGCATCTGAAAGTCAGCAGTATGACTTGCTCTTTTAGTACATAGTCTCTCATACATAGTTTCGATCAACAGTATAATCTTTTTTTTACTACTAACATGAGAAAACCTTATTATTTACCTCATTTGTGAAAAGGGAAGTAGTTCATTATTAACCTATTGAGAAGGCCATTTATTTACCTCGAAAAATTTCTCGGTAAATAACAGCTCCCTCCTCAACCTAGGTATATAATATACTATTTCAATTTTCAAACATATGCAGATCAACTGTATGACCTATTCTTTTAAATACCTTAAATGTAGATCAGCGGTATGATCCATTCTTTTACATATTGTTGAGGTTTCCAGGTATGATTTATTATTTCAAATTACGATGACTTGTAGATCAACAGTATGACCTATGCTTTTTACTATTCCTTTATTTATTTGTTCGGCATCTGAAAGTCAGCAGTATGACTTGCTCTTTTAGTACATAGTCTCTCATACATAGTTTCGATCAACAGTATAATCTTTTTTTTACTACTAACATGAGAAAACCTTATTATTTACCTCATTTGTGAAAAGGGAAGTAGTTCATTATTAACCTATTGAGAAGGCCATTTATTTACCTCGAAAAATTTCTCGGTAAATAACAGCTCCCTCCTCAACCTAGGTATATAATATACTATTTCAACTTTCAAACATATGCAGATCAACTGTATGACCTATTCTTTTAAATACTTTAAATGTAGATCAGCGGTATGATCCATTCTTTTACATATTGTTGAGGTTTCCAGGTATGATTTATTATTTGAAATTACGATGACTTGTAGATCAACAGTATGACCTATCCTTTTTACTATTTCTCTATTTATTTGTTCGGCATCTGAAAGTCAGCAGTATGACTTGCTCTTTTAGTACATAGTCTCTCATACATAGTTTCGATCAACAGTATAATCTTTTTTTTACTACTAACATGAGAAAACCTTATTATTTACTTCATTTGTGAAAAGGGAAGTAGTTCATTATTAACCTATTGAGAAGGCCATTTATTTAGCTCGAAAAATTTCTCGGTAAATAACAGCTCCCTCCTCAACCTAGGTATATAATTTACTATTTCAATTTTCAAACAGATGCAGATCAACTGTATGACCTGTTCTTTTAAATACCTTAAATGTAGATCAGCGGTATGATCCATTCTTTTACATATTGTTGAGGTTTCCAGGTATGATTTATTATTTCAAATTACGATGACTTGTAGATTAACAGTATGATCTATCCTTTTTACTATTCCTTTATTTATTTGTTCGGCATCTGAAAGTCAGCAGTATGACTTGCTCTTTTAGTACATAGTCTCTCATACATAGTTTCGATCAACAGTATAATCTTTTTTTTACTACTAACATGAGAAAACCTTATTATTTACCTCATTTGTGAAAAGGGAAGTAGTTCATTATTAACCTATTGAGAAGGCCATTTATTTACCTCGAAAAATTTCTCGGTAAATAACAGCTCCCTCCTCAACCTAGGTATATAATTTACTATTTCAATTTTCAAACAGATGCAGATCAACTGTATGACCTGTTCTTTTAAATACCTTAAATGTAGATCAGCGGTATGATCCATTCTTTTACATATTGTTGAGGTTTCCAGGTATGATTTATTATTTCAAATTACGATGACTTGTAGATCAACAGTATGACCTATGCTTTTTACTATTCCTTTATTTATTTGTTCGGCATCTGAAAGTCAGCAGTATGACTTGCTCTTTTAGTACATAGTCTCTCATACATAGTTTCGATCAACAGTATAATCTTTTTTTTACTACTAACATGAGAAAACCTTATTATTTACCTCATTTGTGAAAAGGGAAGTAGTTCATTATTAACCTATTGAGAAGGCCATTTATTTACCTCGAAAAATTTCTCGGTAAATAACAGCTCCCTCCTCAACCTAGGTATATAATATACTATTTCAATTTTCAAACATATGCAGATCAACTGTATGACCTATTCTTTTAAATACCTTAAATGTAGATCAGCAGTATGATCCATTCTTTTACATATTGTTGAGGTTTCCAGGTATGATTTATTATTTCAAATTACGATGACTTGTAGATCAACAGTATGACCTATCCTTTTTACTATTCCTTTATTTATTTGTTCGGCATCTGAAAGTCAGCAGTATGACTTGCTCTTTTAGTACATAGTCTCTCATACATAGTTTCGATCAACAGTATAATCTTTTTTTTACTACTAACATGAGAAAACCTTATTATTTACCTCATTTGTGAAAAGGGAAGTAGTTCATTATTAACCTATTGAGAAGGCCATTTATTTACCTCGAAAAATTTCTCGGTAAATAACAGCTCCCTCCTCAACCTAGGTATATAATATACTATTTCAACTTTCAAACATATGCAGATCAACTGTATGACCTATTCTTTTAAATACTTTAAATGTAGATCAGCGGTATGATCCATTCTTTTACATATTGTTGAGGTTTCCAGGTATGATTTATTATTTGAAATTACGATGACTTGTAGATCAACAGTATGACCTATCCTTTTTACTATTTCTCTATTTATTTGTTCGGCATCTGAAAGTCAGCAGTATGACTTGCTCTTTTAGTACATAGTCTCTCATACATAGTTTCGATCAACAGTATAATCTTTTTTTACTACTAACATGAGAAAACCTTATTATTTACTTCATTTGTGAAAAGGGAAGTCGTTCATTATTAACCTATTGAGAAGGCCATTTATTTAGCTCGAAAAATTTCTCGGTAAATAACAGCTCCCTCCTCAACCTAGGTATATAATTTACTATTTCAATTTTCAAACAGATGCAGATCAACTGTATGACCTGTTCTTTTAAATACCTTAAATGTAGATCAGCGGTATGATCCATTCTTTTACATATTGTTGAGGTTTCCAGGTATGATTTATTATTTCAAATTACGATGACTTGTAGATTAACAGTATGATCTATCCTTTTTACTATTCCTTTATTTATTTGTTCGGCATCTGAAAGTCAGCAGTATGACTTGCTCTTTTAGTTCATAGTCTCTCATACATAGTTTCGATCAACAGTATAATCTTTTTTTTACTACTAACATGAGAAAACCTTATTATTTACCTCATTTGTGAAAAGGGAAGTAGTTCATTATTAACCTATTGAGAAGGCCATTTATTTACCTCGAAAAATTTCTCGGTAAATAACAGCTCCCTCCTCAACCTAGGTATATAATATACTATTTCAATTTTCAAACATATGCAGATCAACTGTATGACCTATTCTTTTAAATACCTTAAATGTAGATCAGCAGTATGATCCATTCTTTTACATATTGTTGAGGTTTCCAGGTATGATTTATTATTTCAAATTACGATGACTTGTAGATCAACAGTATGACCTATCCTTTTTACTATTCCTTTATTTATTTGTTCGGCATCTGAAAGTCAGCAGTATGACTTGCTCTTTTAGTACATAGTCTCTCATACATAGTTTCGATCAACAGTATAATCTTTTTTTTACTACTAACATGAGAAAACCTTATTATTTACCTCATTTGTGAAAAGGGAAGTAGTTCATTATTAACCTATTGAGAAGGCCATTTATTTACCTCGAAAAATTTCTCGGTAAATAACAGCTCCCTCCTCAACCTAGGTATATAATATACTATTTCAACTTTCAAACATATGCAGATCAACTGTATGACCTATTCTTTTAAATACTTTAAATGTAGATCAGCGGTATGATCCATTCTTTTACATATTGTTGAGGTTTCCAGGTATGATTTATTATTTGAAATTACGATGACTTGTAGATCAACAGTATGACCTATCCTTTTTACTATTTCTCTATTTATTTGTTCGGCATCTGAAAGTCAGCAGTATGACTTGCTCTTTTAGTACATAGTCTCTCATACATAGTTTCGATCAACAGTATAATCTTTTTTTTACTACTAACATGAGAAAACCTTATTATTTACTTCATTTGTGAAAAGGGAAGTCGTTCATTATTAACCTATTGAGAAGGCCATTTATTTAGCTCGAAAAATTTCTCGGTAAATAACAGCTCCCTCCTCAACCTAGGTATATAATTTACTATTTCAATTTTCAAACAGATGCAGATCAACTGTATGACCTGTTCTTTTAAATACCTTAAATGTAGATCAGCGGTATGATCCATTCTTTTACATATTGTTGAGGTTTCCAGGTATGATTTATTATTTCAAATTACGATGACTTGTAGATTAACAGTATGATCTATCCTTTTTACTATTCCTTTATTTATTTGTTCGGCATCTGAAAGTCAGCAGTATGACTTGCTCTTTTAGTACATAGTCTCTCATACATAGTTTCGATCAACAGTATAATCTTTTTTTTACTACTAACATGAGAAAACCTTATTATTTACCTCATTTGTGAAAAGGGAAGTAGTTCATTATTAACCTATTGAGAAGGCCATTTATTTACCTCGAAAAATTTCTCGGTAAATAACAGCTCCCTCCTCAACCTAGGTATATAATATACTATTTCAATTTTCAAACATATGCAGATCAACTGTATGACCTATTCTTTTAAATACCTTAAATGTAGATCAGCGGTATGATCCATTCTTTTACATATTGTTGAGGTTTCCAGGTATGATTTATTATTTCAAATTACGATGACTTGTAGATCAACAGTATGACCTATGCTTTTTACTATTCCTTTATTTATTTGTTCGGCATCTGAAAGTCAGCAGTATGACTTGCTCTTTTAGTACATAGTCTCTCATACATAGTTTCGATCAACAGTATAATCTTTTTTTTACTACTAACATGAGAAAACCTTATTATTTACCTCATTTGTGAAAAGGGAAGTAGTTCATTATTAACCTATTGAGAAGGCCATTTATTTACCTCGAAAAATTTCTCGGTAAATAACAGCTCCCTCCTCAACCTAGGTATATAATATACTATTTCAATTTTCAAACATATGCAGATCAACTGTATGACCTATTCTTTTAAATACCTTAAATGTAGATCAGCAGTATGATCCATTCTTTTACATATTGTTGAGGTTTCCAGGTATGATTTATTATTTCAAATTACGATGACTTGTAGATCAACAGTATGACCTATCCTTTTTACTATTCCTTTATTTATTTGTTCGGCATCTGAAAGTCAGCAGTATGACTTGCTCTTTTAGTACATAGTCTCTCATACATAGTTTCGATCAACAGTATAATCTTTTTTTTAATACTAACATGAGAAAACCTTATTATTTACCTCATTTGTGAAAAGGGAAGTAGTTCATTATTAACCTATTGAGAAGGCCATTTATTTACCTCGAAAAATTTCTCGGTAAATAACAGCTCCCTCCTCAACCTAGGTATATAATATACTATTTCAACTTTCAAACATATGCAGATCAACTGTATGACCTATTCTTTTAAATACTTTAAATGTAGATCAGCGGTATGATCCATTCTTTTACATATTGTTGAGGTTTCCAGGTATGATTTATTATTTGAAATTACGATGACTTGTAGATCAACAGTATGACCTATCCTTTTTACTATTTCTCTATTTATTTGTTCGGCATCTGAAAGTCAGCAGTATGACTTGCTCTTTTAGTACATAGTCTCTCATACATAGTTTCGATCAACAGTATAATCTTTTTTTTACTACTAACATGAGAAAACCTTATTATTTACTTCATTTGTGAAAAGGGAAGTCGTTCATTATTAACCTATTGAGAAGGCCATTTATTTAGCTCGAAAAATTTCTCGGTAAATAACAGCTCCCTCCTCAACCTAGGTATATAATTTACTATTTCAATTTTCAAACAGATGCAGATCAACTGTATGACCTGTTCTTTTAAATACCTTAAATGTAGATCAGCGGTATGATCCATTCTTTTACATATTGTTGAGGTTTCCAGGTATGATTTATTATTTCAAATTACGATGACTTGTAGATTAACAGTATGATCTATCCTTTTTACTATTCCTTTATTTATTTGTTCGGCATCTGAAAGTCAGCAGTATGACTTGCTCTTTTAGTACATAGTCTCTCATACATAGTTTCGATCAACAGTATAATCTTTTTTTTACTACTAACATGAGAAAACCTTATTATTTACCTCATTTGTGAAAAGGGAAGTAGTTCATTATTAACCTATTGAGAAGGCCATTTATTTACCTCGAAAAATTTCTCGGTAAATAACAGCTCCCTCCTCAACCTAGGTATATAATATACTATTTCAATTTTCAAACATATGCAGATCAACTGTATGACCTATTCTTTTAAATACCTTAAATGTAGATCAGCGGTATGATCCATTCTTTTACATATTGTTGAGGTTTCCAGGTATGATTTATTATTTCAAATTACGATGACTTGTAGATCAACAGTATGACCTATGCTTTTTACTATTCCTTTATTTATTTGTTCGGCATCTGAAAGTCAGCAGTATGACTTGCTCTTTTAGTACATAGTCTCTCATACATAGTTTCGATCAACAGTATAATCTTTTTTTTACTACTAACATGAGAAAACCTTATTATTTACCTCATTTGTGAAAAGGGAAGTAGTTCATTATTAACCTATTGAGAAGGCCATTTATTTACCTCGAAAAATTTCTCGGTAAATAACAGCTCCCTCCTCAACCTAGGTATATAATATACTATTTCAATTTTCAAACATATGCAGATCAACTGTATGACCTATTCTTTTAAATACCTTAAATGTAGATCAGCAGTATGATCCATTCTTTTACATATTGTTGAGGTTTCCAGGTATGATTTATTATTTCAAATTACGATGACTTGTAGATCAACAGTATGACCTATCCTTTTTACTATTCCTTTATTTATTTGTTCGGCATCTGAAAGTCAGCAGTATGACTTGCTCTTTTAGTACATAGTCTCTCATACATAGTTTCGATCAACAGTATAATCTTTTTTTTACTACTAACATGAGAAAACCTTATTATTTACCTCATTTGTGAAAAGGGAAGTAGTTCATTATTAACCTATTGAGAAGGCCATTTATTTACCTCGAAAAATTTCTCGGTAAATAACAGCTCCCTCCTCAACCTAGGTATATAATATACTATTTCAACTTTCAAACATATGCAGATCAACTGTATGACCTATTCTTTTAAATACTTTAAATGTAGATCAGCGGTATGATCCATTCTTTTACATATTGTTGAGGTTTCCAGGTATGATTTATTATTTGAAATTACGATGACTTGTAGATCAACAGTATGACCTATCCTTTTTACTATTTCTCTATTTATTTGTTCGGCATCTGAAAGTCAGCAGTATGACTTGCTCTTTTAGTACATAGTCTCTCATACATAGTTTCGATCAACAGTATAATCTTTTTTTTACTACTAACATGAGAAAACCTTATTATTTACTTCATTTGTGAAAAGGGAAGTAGTTCATTATTAACCTATTGAGAAGGCCATTTATTTAGCTCGAAAAATTTCTCGGTAAATAACAGCTCCCTCCTCAACCTAGGTATATAATTTACTATTTCAATTTTCAAACAGATGCAGATCAACTGTATGACCTGTTCTTTTAAATACCTTAAATGTAGATCAGCGGTATGATCCATTCTTTTACATATTGTTGAGGTTTCCAGGTATGATTTATTATTTCAAATTACGATGACTTGTAGATTAACAGTATGATCTATCCTTTTTACTATTCCTTTATTTATTTGTTCGGCATCTGAAAGTCAGCAGTATGACTTGCTCTTTTAGTACATAGTCTCTCATACATAGTTTCGATCAATAGTATAATCTTTTTTTTACTACTAACATGAGAAAACCTTATTATTTACCTCATTTGTGAAAAGGGAAGTAGTTCATTATTAACCTATTGAGAAGGCCATTTATTTACCTCGAAAAATTTCTCGGTAAATAACAGCTCCCTCCTCAACCTAGGTATATAATATACTATTTCAACTTTCAAACATATGCAGATCAACTGTATGACCTATTCTTTTAAATTCTTTAAATGTAGATCAGCGGTATGATCCATTCTTTTACATATTGTTGAGGTTTCCAGGTATGATTTATTATTTGAAATTACGATGACTTGTAGATCAACAGTATGACCTATCCTTTCTACTATTTCTTTATTTATTTGTTCGGCATCTGAAAGTCAGCAGTATGACTTGCTCTTTTAGTACATAGTCTCTCATACATAGTTTCGATCAACAGTATAATCTTTTTTTTACTACTAACATGAGAAAACCTTATTATTTACCTCATTTGTGAAAAGGGAAGTAGTTCATTATTAACCTATTGAGAAGGCCATTAAATAACAGCTCCCTCCTCAACCTAGGTATATAATTTACTATTTCAATTTTCAAACAGATGCAGATCAACTGTATGACCTGTTCTTTTAAATACCTTAAATGAAGATCAGCGGTATGATCCATTCTTTTACATATTGTTGAGGTTTCCAGGTATGATTTATTATTTCAAATTACGATGACTTGTAGATTAACAGTATGATCTATCCTTTTTACTATTCCTTTATTTATTTGTTCGGCATCTGAAAGTCAGCAGTATGACTTGCTCTTTTAGTACATAGTCTCTCATACATAGTTTCGATCAACAGTATAATCTTTTTTTTACTACTAACATGAGAAAACCTTATTATTTACCTCATTTGTGAAAAGGGAAGTAGTTCATTATTAACCTATTGAGAAGGCCATTTATTTACCTCGAAAAATTTCTCGGTAAATAACAGCTCCCTCCTCAACCTAGGTATATAATATACTATTTCAATTTTCAAACATATGCAGATCAACTGTATGACCTATTCTTTTAAATACCTTAAATGTAGATCAGCGGTATGATCCATTCTTTTACATATTGTTGAGGTTTCCAGGTATGATTTATTATTTCAAATTACGATGACTTGTAGATCAACAGTATGACCTATGCTTTTTACTATTCCTTTATTTATTTGTTCGGCATCTGAAAGTCAGCAGTATGACTTGCTCTTTTAGTACATAGTCTCTCATACATAGTTTCGATCAACAGTATAATCTTTTTTTTACTACTAACATGAGAAAACCTTATTATTTACCTCATTTGTGAAAAGGGAAGTAGTTCATTATTAACCTATTGAGAAGGCCATTTATTTACCTCGAAAAATTTCTCGGTAAATAACAGCTCCCTCCTCAACCTAGGTATATAATATACTATTTCAACTTTCAAACATATGCAGATCAACTGTATGACCTATTCTTTTAAATACTTTAAATGTAGATCAGCGGTATGATCCATTCTTTTACATATTGTTGAGGTTTCCAGGTATGATTTATTATTTGAAATTACGATGACTTGTAGATCAACAGTATGACCTATCCTTTTTACTATTTCTCTATTTATTTGTTCGGCATCTGAAAGTCAGCAGTATGACTTGCTCTTTTAGTACATAGTCTCTCATACATAGTTTCGATCAACAGTATAATCTTTTTTTTACTACTAACATGAGAAAACCTTATTATTTACTTCATTTGTGAAAAGGGAAGTAGTTCATTATTAACCTATTGAGAAGGCCATTTATTTAGCTCGAAAAATTTCTCGGTAAATAACAGCTCCCTCCTCAACCTAGGTATATAATTTACTATTTCAATTTTCAAACAGATGCAGATCAACTGTATGACCTGTTCTTTTAAATACCTTAAATGTAGATCAGCGGTATGATCCATTCTTTTACATATTGTTGAGGTTTCCAGGTATGATTTATTATTTCAAATTACGATGACTTGTAGATTAACAGTATGATCTATCCTTTTTACTATTCCTTTATTTATTTGTTCGGCATCTGAAAGTCAGCAGTATGACTTGCTCTTTTAGTACATAGTCTCTCATACATAGTTTCGATCAACAGTATAATCTTTTTTTTACTACTAACATGAGAAAACCTTATTATTTACCTCATTTGTGAAAAGGGAAGTAGTTCATTATTAACCTATTGAGAAGGCCATTTATTTACCTCGAAAAATTTCTCGGTAAATAACAGCTCCCTCCTCAACCTAGGTATATAATTTACTATTTCAATTTTCAAACAGATGCAGATCAACTGTATGACCTGTTCTTTTAAATACCTTAAATGTAGATCAGCGGTATGATCCATTCTTTTACATATTGTTGAGGTTTCCAGGTATGATTTATTATTTCAAATTACGATGACTTGTAGATCAACAGTATGACCTATGCTTTTTACTATTCCTTTATTTATTTGTTCGGCATCTGAAAGTCAGCAGTATGACTTGCTCTTTTAGTACATAGTCTCTCATACATAGTTTCGATCAACAGTATAATCTTTTTTTTACTACTAACATGAGAAAACCTTATTATTTACCTCATTTGTGAAAAGGGAAGTAGTTCATTATTAACCTATTGAGAAGGCCATTTATTTACCTCGAAAAATTTCTCGGTAAATAACAGCTCCCTCCTCAACCTAGGTATATAATATACTATTTCAATTTTCAAACATATGCAGATCAACTGTATGACCTATTCTTTTAAATACCTTAAATGTAGATCAGCAGTATGATCCATTCTTTTACATATTGTTGAGGTTTCCAGGTATGATTTATTATTTCAAATTACGATGACTTGTAGATCAACAGTATGACCTATCCTTTTTACTATTCCTTTATTTATTTGTTCGGCATCTGAAAGTCAGCAGTATGACTTGCTCTTTTAGTACATAGTCTCTCATACATAGTTTCGATCAACAGTATAATCTTTTTTTTACTACTAACATGAGAAAACCTTATTATTTACCTCATTTGTGAAAAGGGAAGTAGTTCATTATTAACCTATTGAGAAGGCCATTTATTTACCTCGAAAAATTTCTCGGTAAATAACAGCTCCCTCCTCAACCTAGGTATATAATATACTATTTCAACTTTCAAACATATGCAGATCAACTGTATGACCTATTCTTTTAAATACTTTAAATGTAGATCAGCGGTATGATCCATTCTTTTACATATTGTTGAGGTTTCCAGGTATGATTTATTATTTGAAATTACGATGACTTGTAGATCAACAGTATGACCTATCCTTTTTACTATTTCTCTATTTATTTGTTCGGCATCTGAAAGTCAGCAGTATGACTTGCTCTTTTAGTACATAGTCTCTCATACATAGTTTCGATCAACAGTATAATCTTTTTTTACTACTAACATGAGAAAACCTTATTATTTACTTCATTTGTGAAAAGGGAAGTCGTTCATTATTAACCTATTGAGAAGGCCATTTATTTAGCTCGAAAAATTTCTCGGTAAATAACAGCTCCCTCCTCAACCTAGGTATATAATTTACTATTTCAATTTTCAAACAGATGCAGATCAACTGTATGACCTGTTCTTTTAAATACCTTAAATGTAGATCAGCGGTATGATCCATTCTTTTACATATTGTTGAGGTTTCCAGGTATGATTTATTATTTCAAATTACGATGACTTGTAGATTAACAGTATGATCTATCCTTTTTACTATTCCTTTATTTATTTGTTCGGCATCTGAAAGTCAGCAGTATGACTTGCTCTTTTAGTTCATAGTCTCTCATACATAGTTTCGATCAACAGTATAATCTTTTTTTTACTACTAACATGAGAAAACCTTATTATTTACCTCATTTGTGAAAAGGGAAGTAGTTCATTATTAACCTATTGAGAAGGCCATTTATTTACCTCGAAAAATTTCTCGGTAAATAACAGCTCCCTCCTCAACCTAGGTATATAATATACTATTTCAATTTTCAAACATATGCAGATCTACTGTATGACCTATTCTTTTAAATACCTTAAATGTAGATCAGCAGTATGATCCATTCTTTTACATATTGTTGAGGTTTCCAGGTATGATTTATTATTTCAAATTACGATGACTTGTAGATCAACAGTATGACCTATCCTTTTTACTATTCCTTTATTTATTTGTTCGGCATCTGAAAGTCAGCAGTATGACTTGCTCTTTTAGTACATAGTCTCTCATACATAGTTTCGATCAACAGTATAATCTTTTTTTTACTACTAACATGAGAAAACCTTATTATTTACCTCATTTGTGAAAAGGGAAGTAGTTCATTATTAACCTATTGAGAAGGCCATTTATTTACCTCGAAAAATTTCTCGGTAAATAACAGCTCCCTCCTCAACCTAGGTATATAATATACTATTTCAACTTTCAAACATATGCAGATCAACTGTATGACCTATTCTTTTAAATACTTTAAATGTAGATCAGCGGTATGATCCATTCTTTTACATATTGTTGAGGTTTCCAGGTATGATTTATTATTTGAAATTACGATGACTTGTAGATCAACAGTATGACCTATCCTTTTTACTATTTCTCTATTTATTTGTTCGGCATCTGAAAGTCAGCAGTATGACTTGCTCTTTTAGTACATAGTCTCTCATACATAGTTTCGATCAACAGTATAATCTTTTTTTTACTACTAACATGAGAAAACCTTATTATTTACCTCATTTGTGAAAAGGGAAGTAGTTCATTATTAACCTATTGAGAAGGCCATTTATTTACCTCGAAAAATTTCTCGGTAAATAACAGCTCCCTCCTCAACCTAGGTATATAATATACTATTTCAATTTTCAAACATATGCAGATCAACTGTATGACCTATTCTTTTAAATACCTTAAATGTAGATCAGCAGTATGATCCATTCTTTTACATATTGTTGAGGTTTCCAGGTATGATTTATTATTTCAAATTACGATGACTTGTAGATCAACAGTATGACCTATCCTTTTTACTATTCCTTTATTTATTTGTTCGGCATCTGAAAGTCAGCAGTATGACTTGCTCTTTTAGTACATAGTCTCTCATACATAGTTTCGATCAACAGTATAATCTTTTTTTTACTACTAACATGAGAAAACCTTATTATTTACCTCATTTGTGAAAAGGGAAGTAGTTCATTATTAACCTATTGAGAAGGCCATTTATTTACCTCGAAAAATTTCTCGGTAAATAACAGCTCCCTCCTCAACCTAGGTATATAATATACTATTTCAACTTTCAAACATATGCAGATCAACTGTATGACCTATTCTTTTAAATACTTTAAATGTAGATCAGCGGTATGATCCATTCTTTTACATATTGTTGAGGTTTCCAGGTATGATTTATTATTTGAAATTACGATGACTTGTAGATCAACAGTATGACCTATCCTTTCTACTATTTCTTTATTTATTTGTTCGGCATCTGAAAGTCAGCAGTATGACTTGCTCTTTTAGTACATAGTCTCTCATACATAGTTTCGATCAACAGTATAATCTTTTTTTTACTACTAACATGAGAAAACCTTATTATTTACCTCATTTGTGAAAAGGGAAGTAGTTCATTATTAACCTATTGAGAAGGCCATTTATTTACCTCGAAAAATTTCTCGGTAAATAACAGCTCCCTCCTCAACCTAGGTATATAATATACTATTTCAACTTTCAAACATATGCAGATCAACTGTATGACCTATTCTTTTAAATACTTTAAATGTAGATCAGCGGTATGATCCATTCTTTTACATATTGTTGAGGTTTCCAGGTATGATTTATTATTTGAAATTACGATGACTTGTAGATCAACAGTATGACCTATCCTTTTTACTATTTCTCTATTTATTTGTTCGGCATCTGAAAGTCAATAGTATGACTTGCTCTTTTAGTACATAGTCTCTCATACATAGTTTCGATCAACAGTATAATCTTTTTTTTACTACTAACATGAGAAAACCTTATTATTTACTTCATTTGTGAAAAGGGAAGTAGTTCATTATTAACCTATTGAGAAGGCCATTTATTTAGCTCGAAAAATTTCTCGGTAAATAACAGCTCCCTCCTCAACCTAGGTATATAATTTACTATTTCAATTTTCAAACAGATGCAGATCAACTGTATGACCTGTTCTTTTAAATACCTTAAATGTAGATCAGCGGTATGATCCATTCTTTTACATATTGTTGAGGTTTCCAGGTATGATTTATTATTTCAAATTACGATGACTTGTAGATTAACAGTATGATCTATCCTTTTTACTATTCCTTTATTTATTTGTTCGGCATCTGAAAGTCAGCAGTATGACTTGCTCTTTTAGTACATAGTCTCTCATACATAGTTTCGATCAACAGTATAATCTTTTTTTTACTACTAACATGAGAAAACCTTATTATTTACCTCATTTGTGAAAAGGGAAGTAGTTCATTATTAACCTATTGAGAAGGCCATTTATTTACCTCGAAAAATTTCTCGGTAAATAACAGCTCCCTCCTCAACCTAGGTATATAATTTACTATTTCAATTTTCAAACAGATGCAGATCAACTGTATGACCTGTTCTTTTAAATACCTTAAATGTAGATCAGCGGTATGATCCATTCTTTTACATATTGTTGAGGTTTCCAGGTATGATTTATTATTTCAAATTACGATGACTTGTAGATCAACAGTATGACCTATGCTTTTTACTATTCCTTTATTTATTTGTTCGGCATCTGAAAGTCAGCAGTATGACTTGCTCTTTTAGTACATAGTCTCTCATACATAGTTTCGATCAACAGTATAATCTTTTTTTTACTACTAACATGAGACAACCTTATTATTTACCTCATTTGTGAAAAGGGAAGTAGTTCATTATTAACCTATTGAGAAGGCCATTTATTTACCTCGAAAAATTTCTCGGTAAATAACAGCTCCCTCCTCAACCTAGGTATATAATATACTATTTCAATTTTCAAACATATGCAGATCAACTGTATGACCTATTCTTTTAAATACCTTAAATGTAGATCAGCAGTATGATCCATTCTTTTACATATTGTTGAGGTTTCCAGGTATGATTTATTATTTCAAATTACGATGACTTGTAGATCAACAGTATGACCTATCCTTTTTACTATTCCTTTATTTATTTGTTCGGCATCTGAAAGTCAGCAGTATGACTTGCTCTTTTAGTACATAGTCTCTCATACATAGTTTCGATCAACAGTATAATCTTTTTTTTACTACTAACATGAGAAAACCTTATTATTTACCTCATTTGTGAAAAGGGAAGTAGTTCATTATTAACCTATTGAGAAGGCCATTTATTTACCTCGAAAAATTTCTCGGTAAATAACAGCTCCCTCCTCAACCTAGGTATATAATATACTATTTCAACTTTCAAACATATGCAGATCAACTGTATGACCTATTCTTTTAAATACTTTAAATGTAGATCAGCGGTATGATCCATTCTTTTACATATTGTTGAGGTTTCCAGGTATGATTTATTATTTGAAATTACGATGACTTGTAGATCAACAGTATGACCTATCCTTTTTACTATTTCTCTATTTATTTGTTCGGCATCTGAAAGTCAGCAGTATGACTTGCTCTTTTAGTACATAGTCTCTCATACATAGTTTCGATCAACAGTATAATCTTTTTTTACTACTAACATGAGAAAACCTTATTATTTACTTCATTTGTGAAAAGGGAAGTCGTTCATTATTAACCTATTGAGAAGGCCATTTATTTAGCTCGAAAAATTTCTCGGTAAATAACAGCTCCCTCCTCAACCTAGGTATATAATTTACTATTTCAATTTTCAAACAGATGCAGATCAACTGTATGCCCTGTTCTTTTAAATACCTTAAATGTAGATCAGCGGTATGATCCATTCTTTTACATATTGTTGAGGTTTCCAGGTATGATTTATTATTTCAAATTACGATGACTTGTAGATTAACAGTATGATCTATCCTTTTTACTATTCCTTTATTTATTTGTTCGGCATCTGAAAGTCAGCAGTATGACTTGCTCTTTTAGTACATAGTCTCTCATACATAGTTTCGATCAACAGTATAATCTTTTTTTTACTACTAACATGAGAAAACCTTATTATTTACCTCATTTGTGAAAAGGGAAGTAGTTCATTATTAACCTATTGAGAAGGCCATTTATTTACCTCGAAAAATTTCTCGGTAAATAACAGCTCCCTCCTCAACCTAGGTATATAATATACTATTTCAATTTTCAAACATATGCAGATCTACTGTATGACCTATTCTTTTAAATACCTTAAATGTAGATCAGCAGTATGATCCATTCTTTTACATATTGTTGAGGTTTCCAGGTATGATTTATTATTTCAAATTACGATGACTTGTAGATCAACAGTATGACCTATCCTTTTTACTATTCCTTTATTTATTTGTTCGGCATCTGAAAGTCAGCAGTATGACTTGCTCTTTTAGTACATAGTCTCTCATACATAGTTTCGATCAACAGTATAATCTTTTTTTTACTACTAACATGAGAAAACCTTATTATTTACCTCATTTGTGAAAAGGGAAGTAGTTCATTATTAACCTATTGAGAAGGCCATTTATTTACCTCGAAAAATTTCTCGGTAAATAACAGCTCCCTCCTCAACCTAGGTATATAATATACTATTTCAACTTTCAAACATATGCAGATCAACTGTATGACCTATTCTTTTAAATACTTTAAATGTAGATCAGCGGTATGATCCATTCTTTTACATATTGTTGAGGTTTCCAGGTATGATTTATTATTTGAAATTACGATGACTTGTAGATCAACAGTATGACCTATCCTTTTTACTATTTCTCTATTTATTTGTTCGGCATCTGAAAGTCAGCAGTATGACTTGCTCTTTTAGTACATAGTCTCTCATACATAGTTTCGATCAACAGTATAATCTTTTTTTTACTACTAACATGAGAAAACCTTATTATTTACCTCATTTGTGAAAAGGGAAGTAGTTCATTATTAACCTATTGAGAAGGCCATTTATTTACCTCGAAAAATTTCTCGGTAAATAACAGCTCCCTCCTCAACCTAGGTATATAATATACTATTTCAATTTTCAAACATATGCAGATCAACTGTATGACCTATTCTTTTAAATACCTTAAATGTAGATCAGCAGTATGATCCATTCTTTTACATATTGTTGAGGTTTCCAGGTATGATTTATTATTTCAAATTACGATGACTTGTAGATCAACAGTATGACCTATCCTTTTTACTATTCCTTTATTTATTTGTTCGGCATCTGAAAGTCAGCAGTATGACTTGCTCTTTTAGTACATAGTCTCTCATACATAGTTTCGATCAACAGTATAATCTTTTTTTTACTACTAACATGAGAAAACCTTATTATTTACCTCATTTGTGAAAAGGGAAGTAGTTCATTATTAACCTATTGAGAAGGCCATTTATTTACCTCGAAAAATTTCTCGGTAAATAACAGCTCCCTCCTCAACCTAGGTATATAATATACTATTTCAACTTTCAAACATATGCAGATCAACTGTATGACCTATTCTTTTAAATACTTTAAATGTAGATCAGCGGTATGATCCATTCTTTTACATATTGTTGAGGTTTCCAGGTATGATTTATTATTTGAAATTACGATGACTTGTAGATCAACAGTATGACCTATCCTTTCTACTATTTCTTTATTTATTTGTTCGGCATCTGAAAGTCAGCAGTATGACTTGCTCTTTTAGTACATAGTCTCTCATACATAGTTTCGATCAACAGTATAATCTTTTTTTTACTACTAACATGAGAAAACCTTATTATTTACCTCATTTGTGAAAAGGGAAGTAGTTCATTATTAACCTATTGAGAAGGCCATTTATTTACCTCGAAAAATTTCTCGGTAAATAACAGCTCCCTCCTCAACCTAGGTATATAATTTACTATTTCAATTTTCAAACAGATGCAGATCAACTGTATGACCTGTTCTTTTAAATACCTTAAATGTAGATCAGCGGTATGATCCATTCTTTTACATATTGTTGAGGTTTCCAGGTATGATTTATTATTTCAAATTACGATGACTTGTAGATTAACAGTATGATCTATCCTTTTTACTATTCCTTTATTTATTTGTTCGGCATCTGAAAGTCAGCAGTATGACTTGCTCTTTTAGTACATAGTCTCTCATACATAGTTTCGATCAACAGTATAATCTTTTTTTTACTACTAACATGAGAAAACCTTATTATTTACCTCATTTGTGAAAAGGGAAGTAGTTCATTATTAACCTATTGAGAAGGCCATTTATTTACCTCGAAAAATTTCTCGGTAAATAACAGCTCCCTCCTCAACCTAGGTATATAATATACTATTTCAATTTTCAAACATATGCAGATCAACTGTATGACCTATTCTTTTAAATACCTTAAATGTAGATCAGCGGTATGATCCATTCTTTTACATATTGTTGAGGTTTCCAGGTATGATTTATTATTTGAAATTACGATGACTTGTAGATCAACAGTATGACCTATGCTTTTTACTATTCCTTTATTTATTTGTTCGGCATCTGAAAGTCAGCAGTATGACTTGCTCTTTTAGTACATAGTCTCTCATACATAGTTTCGATCAACAGTATAATCTTTTTTTTACTACTAACATGAGAAAACCTTATTATTTACCTCATTTGTGAAAAGGGAAGTAGTTCATTATTAACCTATTGAGAAGGCCATTTATTTACCTCGAAAAATTTCTCGGTAAATAACAGCTCCCTCCTCAACCTAGGTATATAATTTACTATTTCAATTTTCAAACAGATGCAGATCAACTGTATGACCTGTTCTTTTAAATACCTTAAATGTAGATCAGCGGTATGATCCATTCTTTTACATATTGTTGAGGTTTCCAGGTATGATTTATTATTTCAAATTACGATGACTTGTAGATTAACAGTATGATCTATCCTTTTTACTATTCCTTTATTTATTTGTTCGGCATCTGAAAGTCAGCAGTATGACTTGCTCTTTTAGTACATAGTCTCTCATACATAGTTTCGATCAACAGTATAATCTTTTTTTTACTACTAACATGAGAAAACCTTATTATTTACCTCATTTGTGAAAAGGGAAGTAGTTCATTATTAACCTATTGAGAAGGCCATTTATTTACCTCGAAAAATTTCTCGGTAAATAACAGCTCCCTCCTCAACCTAGGTATATAATATACTATTTCAATTTTCAAACATATGCAGATCAACTGTATGACCTATTCTTTTAAATACCTTAAATGTAGATCAGCGGTATGATCCATTCTTTTACATATTGTTGAGGTTTCCAGGTATGATTTATTATTTCAAATTACGATGACTTGTAGATCAACAGTATGACCTATGCTTTTTACTATTCCTTTATTTATTTGTTCGGCATCTGAAAGTCAGCAGTATGACTTGCTCTTTTAGTACATAGTCTCTCATACATAGTTTCGATCAACAGTATAATCTTTTTTTTACTACTAACATGAGAAAACCTTATTATTTACCTCATTTGTGAAAAGGGAAGTAGTTCATTATTAACCTATTGAGAAGGCCATTTATTTACCTCGAAAAATTTCTCGGTAAATAACAGCTCCCTCCTCAACCTAGGTATATAATTTACTATTTCAATTTTCAAACAGATGCAGATCAACTGTATGACCTGTTCTTTTAAATACCTTAAATGTAGATCAGCGGTATGATCCATTCTTTTACATATTGTTGAAGTTTCCAGGTATGATTTATTATTTCAAATTACGATGACTTGTAGATTAACAGTATGATCTATCCTTTTTACTATTCCTTTATTTATTTGTTCGGCATCTGAAAGTCAGCAGTATGACTTGCTCTTTTAGTACATAGTCTCTCATACATAGTTTCGATCAACAGTATAATCTTTTTTTTACTACTAACATGAGAAAACCTTATTATTTACCTCATTTGTGAAAAGGGAAGTAGTTCATTATTAACCTATTGAGAAGGCCATTTATTTACCTCGAAAAATTTCTCGGTAAATAACAGCTCCCTCCTCAACCTAGGTATATAATATACTATTTCAATTTTCAAACATATGCAGATCAACTGTATGACCTATTCTTTTAAATACCTTAAATGTAGATCAGCGGTATGATCCATTCTTTTACATATTGTTGAGGTTTCCAGGTATGATTTATTATTTCAAATTACGATGACTTGTAGATCAACAGTATGACCTATGCTTTTTACTATTCCTTTATTTATTTGTTCGGCATCTGAAAGTCAGCAGTATGACTTGCTCTTTTAGTACATAGTCTCTCATACATAGTTTCGATCAACAGTATAATCTTTTTTTTACTACTAACATGAGAAAACCTTATTATTTACCTCATTTGTGAAAAGGGAAGTAGTTCATTATTAACCTATTGAGAAGGCCATTTATTTACCTCGAAAAATTTCTCGGTAAATAACAGCTCCCTCCTCAACCTAGGTATATAATATACTATTTCAACTTTCAAACATATGCAGATCAACTGTATGACCTATTCTTTTAAATACTTTAAATGTAGATCAGCGGTATGATCCATTCTTTTACATATTGTTGAGGTTTCCAGGTATGATTTATTATTTGAAATTACGATGACTTGTAGATCAACAGTATGACCTATCCTTTTTACTATTTCTCTATTTATTTGTTCGGCATCTGAAAGTCAGCAGTATGACTTGCTCTTTTAGTACATAGTCTCTCATACATAGTTTCGATCAACAGTATAATCTTTTTTTTACTACTAACATGAGAAAACCTTATTATTTACTTCATTTGTGAAAAGGGAAGTAGTTCATTATTAACCTATTGAGAAGGCCATTTATTTAGCTCGAAAAATTTCTCGGTAAATAACAGCTCCCTCCTCAACCTAGGTATATAATTTACTATTTCAATTTTCAAACAGATGCAGATCAACTGTATGACCTGTTCTTTTAAATACCTTAAATGTAGATCAGCGGTATGATCCATTCTTTTACATATTGTTGAGGTTTCCAGGTATGATTTATTATTTCAAATTACGATGACTTGTAGATTAACAGTATGATCTATCCTTTTTACTATTCCTTTATTTATTTGTTCGGCATCTGAAAGTCAGCAGTATGACTTGCTCTTTTAGTACATAGTCTCTCATACATAGTTTCGATCAACAGTATAATCTTTTTTTTACTACTAACATGAGAAAACCTTATTATTTACCTCATTTGTGAAAAGGGAAGTAGTTCATTATTAACCTATTGAGAAGGCCATTTATTTACCTCGAAAAATTTCTCGGTAAATAACAGCTCCCTCCTCAACCTAGGTATATAATATACTATTTCAACTTTCAAACATATGCAGATCAACTGTATGACCTATTCTTTTAAATACTTTAAATGTAGATCAGCGGTATGATCCATTCTTTTACATATTGTTGAGGTTTCCAGGTATGATTTATTATTTGAAATTACGATGACTTGTAGATCAACAGTATGACCTATCCTTTCTACTATTTCTTTATTTATTTGTTCGGCATCTGAAAGTCAGCAGTATGACTTGCTCTTTTAGTACATAGTCTCTCATACATAGTTTCGATCAACAGTATAATCTTTTTTTTACTACTAACATGAGAAAACCTTATTATTTACCTCATTTGTGAAAAGGGAAGTAGTTCATTATTAACCTATTGAGAAGGCCATTTATTTACCTCGAAAAATTTCTCGGTAAATAACAGCTCCCTCCTCAACCTAGGTATATAATTTACTATTTCAATTTTCAAACAGATGCAGATCAACTGTATGACCTGTTCTTTTAAATACCTTAAATGTAGATCAGCGGTATGATCCATTCTTTTACATATTGTTGAGGTTTCCAGGTATGATTTATTATTTCAAATTACGATGACTTGTAGATTAACAGTATGATCTATCCTTTTTACTATTCCTTTATTTATTTGTTCGGCATCTGAAAGTCAGCAGTATGACTTGCTCTTTTAGTACATAGTCTCTCATACATAGTTTCGATCAACAGTATAATCTTTTTTTTACTACTAACATGAGAAAACCTTATTATTTACCTCATTTGTGAAAAGGGAAGTAGTTCATTATTAACCTATTGAGAAGGCCATTTATTTACCTCGAAAAATTTCTCGGTAAATAACAGCTCCCTCCTCAACCTAGGTATATAATATACTATTTCAATTTTCAAACATATGCAGATCAACTGTATGACCTATTCTTTTAAATACCTTAAATGTAGATCAGCGGTATGATCCATTCTTTTACATATTGTTGAGGTTTCCAGGTATGATTTATTATTTCAAATTACGATGACTTGTAGATCAACAGTATGACCTATGCTTTTTACTATTCCTTTATTTATTTGTTCGGCATCTGAAAGTCAGCAGTATGACTTGCTCTTTTAGTACATAGTCTCTCATACATAGTTTCGATCAACAGTATAATCTTTTTTTTACTACTAACATGAGAAAACCTTATTATTTACCTCATTTGTGAAAAGGGAAGTAGTTCATTATTAACCTATTGAGAAGGCCATTTATTTACCTCGAAAAATTTCTCGGTAAATAACAGCTCCCTCCTCAACCTAGGTATATAATTTACTATTTCTATTTTCAAACAGATGCAGATCAACTGTATGACCTGTTCTTTTAAATACCTTAAATGTAGATCAGCGGTATGATCCATTCTTTTACATATTGTTGAAGTTTCCAGGTATGATTTATTATTTCAAATTACGATGACTTGTAGATTAACAGTATGATCTATCCTTTTTACTATTCCTTTATTTATTTGTTCGGCATCTGAAAGTCAGCAGTATGACTTGCTCTTTTAGTACATAGTCTCTCATACATAGTTTCGATCAACAGTATAATCTTTTTTTTACTACTAACATGAGAAAACCTTATTATTTACCTCATTTGTGAAAAGGGAAGTAGTTCATTATTAACCTATTGAGAAGGCCATTTATTTACCTCGAAAAATTTCTCGGTAAATAACAGCTCCCTCCTCAACCTAGGTATATAATATACTATTTCAATTTTCAAACATATGCAGATCAACTGTATGACCTATTCTTTTAAATACCTTAAATGTAGATCAGCGGTATGATCCATTCTTTTACATATTGTTGAGGTTTCCAGGTATGATTTATTATTTCAAATTACGATGACTTGTAGATCAACAGTATGACCTATGCTTTTTACTATTCCTTTATTTATTTGTTCGGCATCTGAAAGTCAGCAGTATGACTTGCTCTTTTAGTACATAGTCTCTCATACATAGTTTCGATCAACAGTATAATCTTTTTTTTACTACTAACATGAGAAAACCTTATTATTTACCTCATTTGTGAAAAGGGGAGTAGTTCATTATTAACCTATTGAGAAGGCCATTTATTTACCTCGAAAAATTTCTCGGTAAATAACAGCTCCCTCCTCAACCTAGGTATATAATATACTATTTCAACTTTCAAACATATGCAGATCAACTGTATGACCTATTCTTTTAAATACTTTAAATGTAGATCAGCGGTATGATCCATTCTTTTACATATTGTTGAGGTTTCCAGGTATGATTTATTATTTGAAATTACGATGACTTGTAGATCAACAGTATGACCTATCCTTTTTACTATTTCTTTATTTATTTGTTCGGCATCTGAAAGTCAGCAGTATGACTTGCTCTTTTAGTACATAGTCTCTCATACATAGTTGCGATCAACAGTATAATCTTTTTTTTACTACTAACATGAGAAAACCTTATTATTTACCTCATTTGTGAAAAGGGAAGTAGTTCATTATTAACCTATTGAGAAGGCCATTTATTTACCTCGAAAAATTTCTCGGTAAATAACAGCTCCCTCCTCAACCTAGGTATATAATTTACTATTTCAATTTTCAAACAGATGCAGATCAACTGTATGACCTATTCTTTTAAATACCTTAAATGTAGATCAGCGGTATGATCCATTCTTTTACATATTGTTGAGGTTTCGAGGTATGATTTATTATTTCAAATTACGATGACTTGTAGATCAACAGTATGACCTATCCTTTTTACTATTCCTTTATTTATTTGTTCGGCATCTGAAAGTCAGCAGTATGACTTGCTCTTTTAGTACATAGTCTCTCATACATAGTTCCGATCAACAGTATAATCTTTTTTTTACTACTAACATGAGAAAACCTTATTATTTACCTCATTTGTGAAAAGGGAAGTAGTTCATTATTAACCTATTGAGAAGGCCATTTATTTACCTCGAAAAATTTCTCGGTAAATAACAGCTCCCTCCTCAACCTAGGTATATAATATACTATTTCAATTTTCAAACAGATGCAGATCAACTGTATGACCTATTCTTTTAAATACCTTAAATGTAGATCAGCGGTATGATCCATTCTTTTACATATTGTTGAGGTTTCGAGGTATGATTTATTATTTCAAATTACGATGACTTGTAGATCAACAGTATGACCTATCCTTTTTACTATTCCTTTATTTATTTGTTCGGCATCTGAAAGTCAGCAGTATGACTTGCTCTTTTAGTACATAGTCTCTCATACATAGTTTCCATCAACAGTATAATCTTTTTTTTACTACTAACATGAGAAAACCTTATTATTTACCTCATTTGTGAAAAGGGAAGTAGTTCATTATTAACCTATTGAGAAGGCCATTTATTTACCTCGAAAAATTTCTCGGTAAATAACAGCTCCCTCCTCAACCTAGGTATATAATTTACTATTTCAATTTTCAAACAGATGCAGATCAACTGTATGACCTATTCTTTTAAATACCTTAAATGTAGATCAGCGGTATGATCCATTCTTTTACATATTGTTGAGGTTTCGAGGTATGATTTATTATTTCAAATTACGATGACTTGTAGATCAACAGTATGACCTATCCTTTTTACTATTCCTTTATTTATTTGTTCGGCATCTGAAAGTCAGCAGTATGACTTGCTCTTTTAGTACATAGTCTCTCATACATAGTTTCGATCAACAGTATAATCTTTTTTTTACTACTAACATGAGAAAACCTTATTATTTACCTCATTTGTGAAAAGGGAAGTAGTTCATTATTAACCTATTGAGAAGGCCATTTATTTACCTCGAAAAATTTCTCGGTAAATAACAGCTCCCTCCTCAACCTAGGTATATAATATACTATTTCAACTTTCAAACATATGCAGATCAACTGTATGACCTATTCTTTTAAATACTTTAAATGTAGATCAGCGGTATGATCCATTCTTTTACATATTGTTGAGGTTTCCAGGTATGATTTATTATTTGAAATTACGATGACTTGTAGATCAACAGTATGACCTATCCTTTTTACTATTTCTCTATTTATTTGTTCGGCATCTGAAAGTCAGCAGTATGACTTGCTCTTTTAGTACATAGTCTCTCATACATAGTTTCGATCAACAGTATAATCTTTTTTTTACTACTAACATGAGAAAACCTTATTATTTACCTCATTTGTGAAAAGGGAAGTAGTTCATTATTAACCTATTGAGAAGGCCATTTATTTACCTCGAAAAATTTCTCGGTAAATAACAGCTCCCTCCTCAACCTAGGTATATAATATACTATTTCAATTTTCAAACATATGCAGATCAACTGTATGACCTATTCTTTTAAATACCTTAAATGTAGATCAGCAGTATGATCCATTCTTTTACATATTGTTGAGGTTTCCAGGTATGATTTATTATTTCAAATTACGATGACTTGTAGATCAACAGTATGACCTATCCTTTTTACTATTCCTTTATTTATTTGTTCGGCATCTGAAAGTCAGCAGTATGACTTGCTCTTTTAGTACATAGTCTCTCATACATAGTTTCGATCAACAGTATAATCTTTTTTTTACTACTAACATGAGAAAACCTTATTATTTACCTCATTTGTGAAAAGGGAAGTAGTTCATTATTAACCTATTGAGAAGGCCATTTATTTACCTCGAAAAATTTCTCGGTAAATAACAGCTCCCTCCTCAACCTAGGTATATAATATACTATTTCAACTTTCAAACATATGCAGATCAACTGTATGACCTATTCTTTTAAATACTTTAAATGTAGATCAGCGGTATGATCCATTCTTTTACATATTGTTGAGGTTTCCAGGTATGATTTATTATTTGAAATTACGATGACTTGTAGATCAACAGTATGACCTATCCTTTCTACTATTTCTTTATTTATTTGTTCGGCATCTGAAAGTCAGCAGTATGACTTGCTCTTTTAGTACATAGTCTCTCATACATAGTTTCGATCAACAGAATAATCTTTTTTTTACTACTAACATGAGAAAACCTTATTATTTACCTCATTTGTGAAAAGGGAAGTAGTTCATTATTAACCTATTGAGAAGGCCATTTATTTACCTCGAAAAATTTCTCGGTAAATAACAGCTCCCTCCTCAACCTAGGTATATAATTTACTATTTCAATTTTCAAACAGATGCAGATCAACTGTATGACCTGTTCTTTTAAATACCTTAAATGTAGATCAGCGGTATGATCCATTCTTTTACATATTGTTGAGGTTTCCAGGTATGATTTATTATTTCAAATTACGATGACTTGTAGATTAACAGTATGATCTATCCTTTTTACTATTCCTTTATTTATTTGTTCGGCATCTGAAAGTCAGCAGTATGACTTGCTCTTTTAGTACATAGTCTCTCATACATAGTTTCGATCAACAGTATAATCTTTTTTTTACTACTAACATGAGAAAACCTTATTATTTACCTCATTTGTGAAAAGGGAAGTAGTTCATTATTAACCTATTGAGAAGGCCATTTATTTACCTCGAAAAATTTCTCGGTAAATAACAGCTCCCTCCTCAACCTAGGTATATAATATACTATTTCAATTTTCAAACATATGCAGATCAACTGTATGACCTATTCTTTTAAATACCTTAAATGTAGATCAGCGGTATGATCCATTCTTTTACATATTGTTGAGGTTTCCAGGTATGATTTATTATTTGAAATTACGATGACTTGTAGATCAACAGTATGACCTATGCTTTTTACTATTCCTTTATTTATTTGTTCGGCATCTGAAAGTCAGCAGTATGACTTGCTCTTTTAGTACATAGTCTCTCATACATAGTTTCGATCAACAGTATAATCTTTTTTTTACTACTAACATGAGAAAACCTTATTATTTACCTCATTTGTGAAAAGGGAAGTAGTTCATTATTAACCTATTGAGAAGGCCATTTATTTACCTCGAAAAATTTCTCGGTAAATAACAGCTCCCTCCTCAACCTAGGTATATAATTTACTATTTCAATTTTCAAACAGATGCAGATCAACTGTATGACCTGTTCTTTTAAATACCTTAAATGTAGATCAGCGGTATGATCCATTCTTTTACATATTGTTGAGGTTTCCAGGTATGATTTATTATTTCAAATTACGATGACTTGTAGATCAACAGTATGACCTATGCTTTTTACTATTCCTTTATTTATTTGTTCGGCATCTGAAAGTCAGCAGTATGACTTGCTCTTTTAGTACATAGTCTCTCATACATAGTTTCGATCAACAGTATAATCTTTTTTTTACTACTAACATGAGAAAACCTTATTATTTACCTCATTTGTGAAAAGGGAAGTAGTTCATTATTAACCTATTGAGAAGGCCATTTATTTACCTCGAAAAATTTCTCGGTAAATAACAGCTCCCTCCTCAACCTAGGTATATAATATACTATTTCAATTTTCAAACATATGCAGATCAACTGTATGACCTATTCTTTTAAATACCTTAAATGTAGATCAGCAGTATGATCCATTCTTTTACATATTGTTGAGGTTTCCAGGTATGATTTATTATTTCAAATTACGATGACTTGTAGATCAACAGTATGACCTATCCTTTTTACTATTCCTTTATTTATTTGTTCGGCATCTGAAAGTCAGCAGTATGACTTGCTCTTTTAGTACATAGTCTCTCATACATAGTTTCGATCAACAGTATAATCTTTTTTTTACTACTAACATGAGAAAACCTTATTATTTACCTCATTTGTGAAAAGGGAAGTAGTTCATTATTAACCTATTGAGAAGGCCATTTATTTACCTCGAAAAATTTCTCGGTAAATAACAGCTCCCTCCTCAACCTAGGTATATAATATACTATTTCAACTTTCAAACATATGCAGATCAACTGTATGACCTATTCTTTTAAATACTTTAAATGTAGATCAGCGGTATGATCCATTCTTTTACATATTGTTGAGGTTTCCAGGTATGATTTATTATTTGAAATTACGATGACTTGTAGATCAACAGTATGACCTATCCTTTTTACTATTTCTCTATTTATTTGTTCGGCATCTGAAAGTCAGCAGTATGACTTGCTCTTTTAGTACATAGTCTCTCATACATAGTTTCGATCAACAGTATAATCTTTTTTTACTACTAACATGAGAAAACCTTATTATTTACTTCATTTGTGAAAAGGGAAGTCGTTCATTATTAACCTATTGAGAAGGCCATTTATTTAGCTCGAAAAATTTCTCGGTAAATAACAGCTCCCTCCTCAACCTAGGTATATAATTTACTATTTCAATTTTCAAACAGATGCAGATCAACTGTATGACCTGTTCTTTTAAATACCTTAAATGTAGATCAGCGGTATGATCCATTCTTTTACATATTGTTGAGGTTTCCAGGTATGATTTATTATTTCAAATTACGATGACTTGTAGATTAACAGTATGATCTATCCTTTTTACTATTCCTTTATTTATTTGTTCGGCATCTGAAAGTCAGCAGTATGACTTGCTCTTTTAGTACATAGTCTCTCATACATAGTTTCGATCAACAGTATAATCTTTTTTTTACTACTAACATGAGAAAACCTTATTATTTACCTCATTTGTGAAAAGGGAAGTAGTTCATTATTAACCTATTGAGAAGGCCATTTATTTACCTCGAAAAATTTCTCGGTAAATAACAGCTCCCTCCTCAACCTAGGTATATAATATACTATTTCAATTTTCAAACATATGCAGATCTACTGTATGACCTATTCTTTTAAATACCTTAAATGTAGATCAGCAGTATGATCCATTCTTTTACATATTGTTGAGGTTTCCAGGTATGATTTATTATTTCAAATTACGATGACTTGTAGATCAACAGTATGACCTATCCTTTTTACTATTCCTTTATTTATTTGTTCGGCATCTGAAAGTCAGCAGTATGACTTGCTCTTTTAGTACATAGTCTCTCATACATAGTTTCGATCAACAGTATAATCTTTTTTTTACTACTAACATGAGAAAACCTTATTATTTACCTCATTTGTGAAAAGGGAAGTAGTTCATTATTAACCTATTGAGAAGGCCATTTATTTACCTCGAAAAATTTCTCGGTAAATAACAGCTCCCTCCTCAACCTAGGTATATAATATACTATTTCAACTTTCAAACATATGCAGATCAACTGTATGACCTATTCTTTTAAATACTTTAAATGTAGATCAGCGGTATGATCCATTCTTTTACATATTGTTGAGGTTTCCAGGTATGATTTATTATTTGAAATTACGATGACTTGTAGATCAACAGTATGACCTATCCTTTTTACTATTTCTCTATTTATTTGTTCGGCATCTGAAAGTCAGCAGTATGACTTGCTCTTTTAGTACATAGTCTCTCATACATAGTTTCGATCAACAGTATAATCTTTTTTTTACTACTAACATGAGAAAACCTTATTATTTACCTCATTTGTGAAAAGGGAAGTAGTTCATTATTAACCTATTGAGAAGGCCATTTATTTACCTCGAAAAATTTCTCGGTAAATAACAGCTCCCTCCTCAACCTAGGTATATAATACCTATACTATTTCAATTTTCAAACATATGCAGATCAACTGTATGACCTATTCTTTTAAATACCTTAAATGTAGATCAGCAGTATGATCCATTCTTTTACATATTGTTGAGGTTTCCAGGTATGATTTATTATTTCAAATTACGATGACTTGTAGATCAACAGTATGACCTATCCTTTTTACTATTCCTTTATTTATTTGTTCGGCATCTGAAAGTCAGCAGTATGACTTGCTCTTTTAGTACATAGTCTCTCATACATAGTTTCGATCAACAGTATAATCTTTTTTTTACTACTAACATGAGAAAACCTTATTATTTACCTCATTTGTGAAAAGGGAAGTAGTTCATTATTAACCTATTGAGAAGGCCATTTATTTACCTCGAAAAATTTCTCGGTAAATAACAGCTCCCTCCTCAACCTAGGTATATAATATACTATTTCAACTTTCAAACATATGCAGATCAACTGTATGACCTATTCTTTTAAATACTTTAAATGTAGATCAGCGGTATGATCCATTCTTTTACATATTGTTGAGGTTTCCAGGTATGATTTATTATTTGAAATTACGATGACTTGTAGATCAACAGTATGACCTATCCTTTCTACTATTTCTTTATTTATTTGTTCGGCATCTGAAAGTCAGCAGTATGACTTGCTCTTTTAGTACATAGTCTCTCATACATAGTTTCGATCAACAGTATAATCTTTTTTTTACTACTAACATGAGAAAACCTTATTATTTACCTCATTTGTGAAAAGGGAAGTAGTTCATTATTAACCTATTGAGAAGGCCATTTATTTACCTCGAAAAATTTCTCGGTAAATAACAGCTCCCTCCTCAACCTAGGTATATAATTTACTATTTCAATTTTCAAACAGATGCAGATCAACTGTATGACCTGTTCTTTTAAATACCTTAAATGTAGATCAGCGGTATGATCCATTCTTTTACATATTGTTGAGGTTTCCAGGTATGATTTATTATTTCAAATTACGATGACTTGTAGATTAACAGTATGATCTATCCTTTTTACTATTCCTTTATTTATTTGTTCGGCATCTGAAAGTCAGCAGTATGACTTGCTCTTTTAGTACATAGTCTCTCATACATAGTTTCGATCAACAGTATAATCTTTTTTTTACTACTAACATGAGAAAACCTTATTATTTACCTCATTTGTGAAAAGGGAAGTAGTTCATTATTAACCTATTGAGAAGGCCATTTATTTACCTCGAAAAATTTCTCGGTAAATAACAGCTCCCTCCTCAACCTAGGTATATAATATACTATTTCAATTTTCAAACATATGCAGATCAACTGTATGACCTATTCTTTTAAATACCTTAAATGTAGATCAGCGGTATGATCCATTCTTTTACATATTGTTGAGGTTTCCAGGTATGATTTATTATTTCAAATTACGATGACTTGTAGATCAACAGTATGACCTATGCTTTTTACTATTCCTTTATTTATTTGTTCGGCATCTGAAAGTCAGCAGTATGACTTGCTCTTTTAGTACATAGTCTCTCATAGATAGTTTCGATCAACAGTATAATCTTTTTTTTACTACTAACATGAGAAAACCTTATTATTTACCTCATTTGTGAAAAGGGAAGTAGTTCATTATTAACCTATTGAGAAGGCCATTTATTTACCTCGAAAAATTTCTCGGTAAATAACAGCTCCCTCCTCAACCTAGGTATATAATTTACTATTTCAATTTTCAAACAGATGCAGATCAACTGTATGACCTGTTCTTTTAAATACCTTAAATGTAGATCAGCGGTATGATCCATTCTTTTACATATTGTTGAGGTTTCCAGGTATGATTTATTATTTCAAATTACGATGACTTGTAGATTAACAGTATGATCTATCCTTTTTACTATTCCTTTATTTATTTGTTCGGCATCTGAAAGTCAGCAGTATGACTTGCTCTTTTAGTACATAGTCTCTCATACATAGTTTCGATCAACAGTATAATCTTTTTTTTACTACTAACATGAGAAAACCTTATTATTTACCTCATTTGTGAAAAGGGAAGTAGTTCATTATTAACCTATTGAGAAGGCCATTTATTTACCTCGAAAAATTTCTCGGTAAATAACAGCTCCCTCCTCAACCTAGGTATATAATATACTATTTCAATTTTCAAACATATGCAGATCAACTGTATGACCTATTCTTTTAAATACCTTAAATGTAGATCAGCGGTATGATCCATTCTTTTACATATTGTTGAGGTTTCCAGGTATGATTTATTATTTCAAATTACGATGACTTGTAGATCAACAGTATGACCTATGCTTTTTACTATTCCTTTATTTATTTGTTCGGCATCTGAAAGTCAGTAGTATGACTTGCTCTTTTAGTACATAGTCTCTCATACATAGTTTCGATCAACAGTATAATCTTTTTTTTACTACTAACATGAGAAAACCTTATTATTTACCTCATTTGTGAAAAGGGAAGTAGTTCATTATTAACCTATTGAGAAGGCCATTTATTTACCTCGAAAAATTTCTCGGTAAATAACAGCTCCCTCCTCAACCTAGGTATATAATTTACTATTTCAATTTTCAAACAGATGCAGATCAACTGTATGACCTGTTCTTTTAAATACCTTAAATGTAGATCAGCGGTATGATCCATTCTTTTACATATTGTTGAAGTTTCCAGGTATGATTTATTATTTCAAATTACGATGACTTGTAGATTAACAGTATGATCTATCCTTTTTACTATTCCTTTATTTATTTGTTCGGCATCTGAAAGTTAGCAGTATGACTTGCTCTTTTAGTACATAGTCTCTCATACATAGTTTCGATCAACAGTATAATCTTTTTTTTACTACTAACATGAGAAAACCTTATTATTTACCTCATTTGTGAAAAGGGAAGTAGTTCATTATTAACCTATTGAGAAGGCCATTTATTTACCTCGAAAAATTTCTCGGTAAATAACAGCTCCCTCCTCAACCTAGGTATATAATATACTATTTCAATTTTCAAACATATGCAGATCAACTGTATGACCTATTCTTTTAAATACCTTAAATGTAGATCAGCGGTATGATCCATTCTTTTACATATTGTTGAGGTTTCCAGGTATGATTTATTATTTCAAATTACGATGACTTGTAGATCAACAGTATGACCTATGCTTTTTACTATTCCTTTATTTATTTGTTCGGCATCTGAAAGTCAGCAGTATGACTTGCTCTTTTAGTACATAGTCTCTCATACATAGTTTCGATCAACAGTATAATCTTTTTTTTACTACTAACATGAGAAAACCTTATTATTTACCTCATTTGTGAAAAGGGAAGTAGTTCATTATTAACCTATTGAGAAGGCCATTTATTTACCTCGAAAAATTTCTCGGTAAATAACAGCTCCCTCCTCAACCTAGGTATATAATATACTATTTCAACTTTCAAACATATGCAGATCAACTGTATGACCTATTCTTTTAAATACTTTAAATGTAGATCAGCGGTATGATCCATTCTTTTACATATTGTTGAGGTTTCCAGGTATGATTTATTATTTGAAATTACGATGACTTGTAGATCAACAGTATGACCTATCCTTTTTACTATTTCTCTATTTATTTGTTCGGCATCTGAAAGTCAGCAGTATGACTTGCTCTTTTAGTACATAGTCTCTCATACATAGTTTCGATCAACAGTATAATCTTTTTTTTACTACTAACATGAGAAAACCTTATTATTTACTTCATTTGTGAAAAGGGAAGTAGTTCATTATTAACCTATTGAGAAGGCCATTTATTTAGCTCGAAAAATTTCTCGGTAAATAACAGCTCCCTCCTCAACCTAGGTATATAATTTACTATTTCAATTTTCAAACAGATGCAGATCAACTGTATGACCTGTTCTTTTAAATACCTTAAATGTAGATCAGCGGTATGATCCATTCTTTTACATATTGTTGAGGTTTCCAGGTATGATTTATTATTTCAAATTACGATGACTTGTAGATTAACAGTATGATCTATCCTTTTTACTATTCCTTTATTTATTTGTTCGGCATCTGAAAGTCAGCAGTATGACTTGCTCTTTTAGTACATAGTCTCTCATACATAGTTTCGATCAACAGTATAATCTTTTTTTTACTACTAACATGAGAAAACCTTTTTATTTACCTCATTTGTGAAAAGGGAAGTAGTTCATTATTAACCTATTGAGAAGGCCATTTATTTACCTCGAAAAATTTCTCGGTAAATAACAGCTCCCTCCTCAACCTAGGTATATAATATACTATTTAAACTTTCAAACATATGCAGATCAACTGTATGACCTATTCTTTTAAATACTTTAAATGTAGATCAGCGGTATGATCCATTCTTTTACATATTGTTGAGGTTTCCAGGTATGATTTATTATTTGAAATTACGATGACTTGTAGATCAACAGTATGACCTATCCTTTCTACTATTTCTTTATTTATTTGTTCGGCATCTGAAAGTCAGCAGTATGACTTGCTCTTTTAGTACATAGTCTCTCATACATAGTTTCGATCAACAGTATAATCTTTTTTTTACTACTAACATGAGAAAACCTTATTATTTACCTCATTTGTGAAAAGGGAAGTAGTTCATTATTAACCTATTGAGAAGGCCATTTATTTACCTCGAAAAATTTCTCGGTAAATAACAGCTCCCTCCTCAACCTAGGTATATAATTTACTATTTCAATTTTCAAACAGATGCAGATCAACTGTATGACCTGTTCTTTTAAATACCTTAAATGTAGATCAGCGGTATGATCCATTCTTTTACATATTGTTGAGGTTTCCAGGTATGATTTATTATTTCAAATTACGATGACTTGTAGATTAACAGTATGATCTATCCTTTTTACTATTCCTTTATTTATTTGTTCGGCATCTGAAAGTCAGCAGTATGACTTGCTCTTTTAGTACATAGTCTCTCATACATAGTTTCGATCAACAGTATAATCTTTTTTTTACTACTAACATGAGAAAACCTTATTATTTACCTCATTTGTGAAAAGGGAAGTAGTTCATTATTAACCTATTGAGAAGGCCATTTATTTACCTCGAAAAATTTCTCGGTAAATAACAGCTCCCTCCTCAACCTAGGTATATAATATACTATTTCAATTTTCAAACATATGCAGATCAACTGTATGACCTATTCTTTTAAATACCTTAAATGTAGATCAGCGGTATGATCCATTCTTTTACATATTGTTGAGGTTTCCAGGTATGATTTATTATTTCAAATTACGATGACTTGTAGATCAACAGTATGACCTATGCTTTTTACTATTCCTTTATTTATTTGTTCGGCATCTGAAAGTCAGCAGTATGACTTGCTCTTTTAGTACATAGTCTCTCATAGATAGTTTCGATCAACAGTATAATCTTTTTTTTACTACTAACATGAGAAAACCTTATTATTTACCTCATTTGTGAAAAGGGAAGTAGTTCATTATTAACCTATTGAGAAGGCCATTTATTTACCTCGAAAAATTTCTCGGTAAATAACAGCTCCCTCCTCAACCTAGGTATATAATTTACTATTTCAATTTTCAAACAGATGCAGATCAACTGTATGACCTGTTCTTTTAAATACCTTAAATGTAGATCAGCGGTATGATCCATTCTTTTACATATTGTTGAGGTTTCCAGGTATGATTTATTATTTCAAATTACGATGACTTGTAGATTAACAGTATGATCTATCCTTTTTACTATTCCTTTATTTATTTGTTCGGCATCTGAAAGTCAGCAGTATGACTTGCTCTTTTAGTACATAGTCTCTCATACATAGTTTCGATCAACAGTATAATCTTTTTTTTACTACTAACATGAGAAAACCTTATTATTTACCTCATTTGTGAAAAGGGAAGTAGTTCATTATTAACCTATTGAGAAGGCCATTTATTTACCTCGAAAAATTTCTCGGTAAATAACAGCTCCCTCCTCAACCTAGGTATATAATATACTATTTCAATTTTCAAACATATGCAGATCAACTGTATGACCTATTCTTTTAAATACCTTAAATGTAGATCAGCGGTATGATCCATTCTTTTACATATTGTTGAGGTTTCCAGGTATGATTTATTATTTCAAATTACGATGACTTGTAGATCAACAGTATGACCTATGCTTTTTACTATTCCTTTATTTATTTGTTCGGCATCTGAAAGTCAGCAGTATGACTTGCTCTTTTAGTACAGTCTCTCATACATAGTTTCGATCAACAGTATAATCTTTTTTTTACTACTAACATGAGAAAACCTTATTATTTACCTCATTTGTGAAAAGGGAAGTAGTTCATTATTAACCTATTGAGAAGGCCATTTATTTACCTCGAAAAATTTCTCGGTAAATAACAGCTCCCTCCTCAACCTAGGTATATAATTTACTATTTCAATTTTCAAACAGATGCAGATCAACTGTATGACCTGTTCTTTTAAATACCTTAAATGTAGATCAGCGGTATGATCCATTCTTTTACATATTGTTGAAGTTTCCAGGTATGATTTATTATTTCAAATTACGATGACTTGTAGATTAACAGTATGATCTATCCTTTTTACTATTCCTTTATTTATTTGTTCGGCATCTGAAAGTTAGCAGTATGACTTGCTCTTTTAGTACATAGTCTCTCATACATAGTTTCGATCAACAGTATAATCTTTTTTTTACTACTAACATGAGAAAACCTTATTATTTACCTCATTTGTGAAAAGGGAAGTAGTTCATTATTAACCTATTGAGAAGGCCATTTATTTACCTCGAAAAATTTCTCGGTAAATAACAGCTCCCTCCTCAACCTAAGTATATAATATACTATTTCAATTTTCAAACATATGCAGATCAACTGTATGACCTATTCTTTTAAATACCTTAAATGTAGATCAGCGGTATGATCCATTCTTTTACATATTGTTGAGGTTTCCAGGTATGATTTATTATTTCAAATTACGATGACTTGTAGATCAACAGTATGACCTATGCTTTTTACTATTCCTTTATTTATTTGTTCGGCATCTGAAAGTCAGCAGTATGACTTGCTCTTTTAGTACATAGTCTCTCATACATAGTTTCGATCAACAGTATAATCTTTTTTTTACTACTAACATGAGAAAACCTTATTATTTACCTCATTTGTGAAAAGGGAAGTAGTTCATTATTAACCTATTGAGAAGGCCATTTATTTACCTCGAAAAATTTCTCGGTAAATAACAGCTCCCTCCTCAACCTAGGTATATAATATACTATTTCAACTTTCAAACATATGCAGATCAACTGTATGACCTATTCTTTTAAATACTTTAAATGTAGATCAGCGGTATGATCCATTCTTTTACATATTGTTGAGGTTTCCAGGTATGATTTATTATTTGAAATTACGATGACTTGTAGATCAACAGTATGACCTATCCTTTTTACTATTTCTCTATTTATTTGTTCGGCATCTGAAAGTCAGCAGTATGACTTGCTCTTTTAGTACATAGTCTCTCATACATAGTTTCGATCAACAGTATAATCTTTTTTTTACTACTAACATGAGAAAACCTTATTATTTACTTCATTTGTGAAAAGGGAAGTAGTTCATTATTAACCTATTGAGAAGGCCATTTATTTAGCTCGAAAAATTTCTCGGTAAATAACAGCTCCCTCCTCAACCTAGGTATATAATTTACTATTTCAATTTTCAAACAGATGCAGATCAACTGTATGACCTGTTCTTTTAAATACCTTAAATGTAGATCAGCGGTATGATCCATTCTTTTACATATTGTTGAGGTTTCCAGGTATGATTTATTATTTCAAATTACGATGACTTGTAGATTAACAGTATGATCTATCCTTTTTACTATTCCTTTATTTATTTGTTCGGCATCTGAAAGTCAGCAGTATGACTTGCTCTTTTAGTACATAGTCTCTCATACATAGTTTCGATCAACAGTATAATCTTTTTTTTACTACTAACATGAGAAAACCTTATTATTTACCTCATTTGTGAAAAGGGAAGTAGTTCATTATTAACCTATTGAGAAGGCCATTTATTTACCTCGAAAAATTTCTCGGTAAATAACAGCTCCCTCCTCAACCTAGGTATATAATTTACTATTTCAATTTTCAAACAGATGCAGATCAACTGTATGACCTGTTCTTTTAAATACCTTAAATGTAGATCAGCGGTATGATCCATTCTTTTACATATTGTTGAGGTTTCCAGGTATGATTTATTATTTCAAATTACGATGACTTGTAGATTAACAGTATGATCTATCCTTTTTACTATTCCTTTATTTATTTGTTCGGCATCTGAAAGTCAGCAGTATGACTTGCTCTTTTAGTACATAGTCTCTCATACATAGTTTCGATCAACAGTATAATCTTTTTTTTACTACTAACATGAGAAAACCTTATTATTTACCTCATTTGTGAAAAGGGAAGTAGTTCATTATTAACCTATTGAGAAGGCCATTTATTTACCTCGAAAAATTTCTCGGTAAATAACAGCTCCCTCCTCAACCTAGGTATATAATATACTATTTCAATTTTCAAACATATGCAGATCAACTGTATGACCTATTCTTTTAAATACCTTAAATGTAGATCAGCGGTATGATCCATTCTTTTACATATTGTTGAGGTTTCCAGGTATGATTTATTATTTCAAATTACGATGACTTGTAGATCAACAGTATGACCTATGCTTTTTACTATTCCTTTATTTATTTGTTCGGCATCTGAAAGTCAGCAGTATGACTTGCTCTTTTAGTACATAGTCTCTCATACATAGTTTCGATCAACAGTATAATCTTTTTTTTACTACTAACATGAGAAAACCTTATTATTTACCTCATTTGTGAAAAGGGGAGTAGTTCATTATTAACCTATTGAGAAGGCCATTTATTTACCTCGAAAAATTTCTCGGTAAATAACAGCTCCCTCCTCAACCTAGGTATATAATATACTATTTCAACTTTCAAACATATGCAGATCAACTGTATGACCTATTCTTTTAAATACTTTAAATGTAGATCAGCGGTATGATCCATTCTTTTACATATTGTTGAGGTTTCCAGGTATGATTTATTATTTGAAATTACGATGACTTGTAGATCAACAGTATGACCTATCCTTTTTACTATTTCTTTATTTATTTGTTCGGCATCTGAAAGTCAGCAGTATGACTTGCTCTTTTAGTACATAGTCTCTCATACATAGTTGCGATCAACAGTATAATCTTTTTTTTACTACTAACATGAGAAAACCTTATTATTTACCTCATTTGTGAAAAGGGAAGTAGTTCATTATTAACCTATTGAGAAGGCCATTTATTTACCTCGAAAAATTTCTCGGTAAATAACAGCTCCCTCCTCAACCTAGGTATATAATTTACTATTTCAATTTTCAAACAGATGCAGATCAACTGTATGACCTATTCTTTTAAATACCTTAAATGTAGATCAGCGGTATGATCCATTCTTTTACATATTGTTGAGGTTTCGAGGTATGATTTATTATTTCAAATTACGATGACTTGTAGATCAACAGTATGACCTATCCTTTTTACTATTCCTTTATTTATTTGTTCGGCATCTGAAAGTCAGCAGTATGACTTGCTCTTTTAGTACATAGTCTCTCATACATAGTTCCGATCAACAGTATAATCTTTTTTTTACTACTAACATGAGAAAACCTTATTATTTACCTCATTTGTGAAAAGGGAAGTAGTTCATTATTAACCTATTGAGGCCATTTATTTACCTCGAAAAATTTCTCGGTAAATAACAGCTCCCTCCTCAACCTAGGTATATAATATACTATTTCAATTTTCAAACAGATGCAGATCAACTGTATGACCTATTCTTTTAAATACCTTAAATGTAGATCAGCGGTATGATCCATTCTTTTACATATTGTTGAGGTTTCGAGGTATGATTTATTATTTCAAATTACGATGACTTGTAGATCAACAGTATGACCTATCCTTTTTACTATTCCTTTATTTATTTGTTCGGCATCTGAAAGTCAGCAGTATGACTTGCTCTTTTAGTACATAGTCTCTCATACATAGTTTCCATCAACAGTATAATCTTTTTTTTACTACTAACATGAGAAAACCTTATTATTTACCTCATTTGTGAAAAGGGAAGTAGTTCATTATTAACCTATTGAGAAGGCCATTTATTTACCTCGAAAAATTTCTCGGTAAATAACAGCTCCCTCCTCAACCTAGGTATATAATTTACTATTTCAATTTTCAAACAGATGCAGATCAACTGTATGACCTATTCTTTTAAATACCTTAAATGTAGATCAGCGGTATGATCCATTCTTTTACATATTGTTGAGGTTTCGAGGTATGATTTATTATTTCAAATTACGATGACTTGTAGATCAACAGTATGACCTATCCTTTTTACTATTCCTTTATTTATTTGTTCGGCATCTGAAAGTCAGCAGTATGACTTGCTCTTTTAGTACATAGTCTCTCATACATAGTTCCGATCAACAGTATAATCTTTTTTTTACTACTAACATGAGAAAACCTTATTATTTACCTCATTTGTGAAAAGGGAAGTAGTTCATTATTAACCTATTGAGAAGGCCATTTATTTACCTCGAAAAATTTCTCGGTAAATAACAGCTCCCTCCTCAACCTATGTATATAATATACTATTTCAATTTTCAAACAGATGCAGATCAACTGTATGACCTATTCTTTTAAATACCTTAAATGTAGATCAGCGGTATGATCCATTCTTTTACATATTGTTGAGGTTTCCAGGTATGATTAATTATTTCAAATTACGATGACTTGTAGATCAACAGTATGACCTATCCTTTTTACTATTCCTTTATTTATTTGTTCGGCATCTATAAGTCAGCAGTATGACTTGCTCTTTTAGTACATAGTCTCTCAGACATAGTTTCGATCAACAGTATAATCTTTTGTTGCTACTAACATGAGAAAACCTTATTATTTACCTCATTAGTGAAAAGGGAATTAGTTCATTATTAACCTATTGAGAAGGCCATTTATTTACCTCGAAAAATTTCTCGGTAAATAACAGCTCCCTCCTCAACCTAGGCATATAATACACTATTTCAATTTTCAAACAGATGCAGATCAACTGTATGACCTATTCTTTTAAATATTTTAAATGTAGATCAGCGGTATGATCCATTCTTTTACATATTGTTGAGGTTTCCAGGTATGATTTATTATTTCAAATTACGATGACTTGTAGATCAACAGTATGACCTATTCTTTTTACTATTCCTTTATTTAATTGTTCGGCATCTGAAAGTCAGCAGTATGACTTGCTCTTTTAGTACATAGTCTCTCATACATAGTTTCGATCAACAGTATAATCTTTTTTTTACTACTAACATGAGAAAACCTTATTATTTACCTCATTTGTGAAAAGGGAAGTAGTTCATTATTAACCTATTGAGAAGGCCATTTATTTACCTCGAAAAATTTCTCGGTAAATAACAGCTCCCTCCTCAACCTAGGTATATAATATACTATTTCAACTTTCAAACAGATGCAGATCAACTGTATGACCTATTCTTTTAAATACCTTAAATGTAGATCAGCGGTATGATCCATTCTTTTACATATTGTTGAGGTTTCCAGGTATGATTTATTATTTCAAATTACGATGACTTGTACATCAACAGTATGACCTATCCTTTTTACTATTCCTTTATTTATTTGTTCGGCATCTGAAAGTCAGCAGTATGACTTGCTCTTTTAGTACATAGTCTCTCATACATAGTTTCGATCAACAGTATAATCTTTTTTTTACTACAAACATTAACAGCTCTCCCCTCAACTTAGGTATATAATTTAATATTTCAATTTTCAAACAGATGCAGATCAACTGTATGACCTATTCTTTTAAATACCTTAAATGTACATCAACGGTATGATCCATTCTTTTATCTATTGTTGAGGTTTCCAAGTGTGATTTATTATTTCAAATTACGATGAGTTGTAGATCAACAGTATGACCTATCCTTTTTACTATTCCTTTATTTATTTGTTCGGCATCTGAAAGTCAGCAGTATGACTTGCTCTTTTAGTACATAGTCTCTCATACATAGTTTCGATCAGCAGTATACTTTTTTTAACTAGTAACATGAGAAAACCTTATTTCCGTGCCGCAAGATATAAAATTTCTCGGTAAATAACAGCTCACCCCTCAACCTAGGTATATAATATACTATTTCAATTTTCAAATAGATACAGATCAACTGTATGACCTATTCTTTTAAATACCTTGAATGTAGATCAACGGCATGATCCATTCTTAGCACAACCTTACGTAACCTAACATTTAGCATTAAGGGTTGTGAATTAATAATTTACACTCGAGATGTTACTAGTATATATCAGTAAATCAAATAAGTACACTAGTAAATTTCAAGATTGAAAGTTTTGTTACTTTCGCAATGCTATATACTCAATAATAGATAGGTACACATAATATACAAAACAAATATTAAATATAATAGAAAATATATATAAAGTAAATTTGCATAAATACCTTGGAAACTGTGTAAAATCGAGGTGTCCATCTTACCAAATTTGTATCAGTTGTTCTTACCTGCAACAGAAAACTTACTAATTAAATGTAAAGTTTATAGTTTATATACTTAGGTTTATCGTGGTAGGTTCACTGCCGCAATACAAGTGTATTAAAACTAAATATGAAAAATATTTATTTATATGATGCGAAATAGTGAAAATTTTCAAGAAGTCAGGAATACTGAATTTTGCATTAAATCCACGATCGGTGGATGCAATGGGTAAGTAGGAATTAGTATAACTTGGAACATATCTTAGAACTTGGACGTACGAGTTTTCTGAAAGTTCAAAATTCACCATTCGGCACAACAGACTAAAGAACAACCAGACAAATAATAATGTCCTATCATTTACAAAGGAGTTGTTTGCATCTGATTGACGGTGCCGTGGCTTGTTGTTAAATAACGACAGGGCCAATTTAGATATACTCAGGGCGACTAACAGGACCGATAGTATCTAGTATATTATGTAGCATATCACTTGTTACAAAGAGCCAAAAAAATTATGAGTATGTCGGATGGGTCTATTCTAGAGCTAAACTTAAAATATATATCGCTCATTCACTATCTATTTAATTCTTAGGTCTGTGGTTCCAACGCTACACATCCTCGAATTTGGAGGATGAAATAATTTCAAAAGCAGACTTGCAAATGGCGACTCTATCTGGCTCTAATTATACAGAGTAATGCAGAAGATATGAATCATTCTTGTATTTTAATGGCAATGAATTGAGAACCCTGTATCTTTTTTAAGTCAGTCTAGAAGCTTTTCGGGCTAATCATTCTGATTTGAATGAAATTTAGCATTATTTTGCGAATTAAACATTTGAATAAGAATACACATTCCTAAAGTATTAATTCATTCATCGGCTAATCATGTTTTAAAAAGTTGGTACAAAAATTTTGCAGACAAATTCTACAAAGAGAAAAGGTTATGCTCTACACAGCATAGGTATGCTGCTTTTTCGACATAAAATGAAACTAATAAAGACTATTTATTTGAAGGAGATGCCGAAAACAACTACTCCACGGCAATATGCCCCGACATCCATGGAGATGTTGATGTAATGCAACGCCAATCGGGGCATATTGGCCGTGGAGTAGTTGTTTTCGGCATCTCCTTCAATAAATAAGTAGGATTGTCTTCCTCAATGACAATAGAGGTCGTTGTAATGGCATCTGCAGAAAAGCAGATCGTTATCTGTCTGTCAATTAGACAATAATTGTCAGACAGGTAGTAGCAAAGACCGAAAGAGGGCACTACGGTGTATTTCGCTGTATCTCGCCACTACAAACATAATAAAGACTATATCGTATCGATTTTTATTTAGGTGAATTTGACTATAGTTAATGCTTATCATTTTTTTGCTTATCAAGGCCCTTACGACTCATGATCTCATGAACAGTATTTTGTACCGCCTACTCCTTTTTGTTTACAAATATTAGAGCGATATGCAGAATTAATAATATTGTAACTTATTTTTTGCACACAAAAGAAATTGCTTATTGAAAGAATATGCTTTGTGAATATTACAAATTGTACTTTCATTTTTATCATACTTTTAAACGCTAAAAATGAACACGTGTAAATTATATTTCCAATATAATATATTTTTTGAATGAATGTACCTTGCTGCATATATGTCAATAATATACAGGGTTATTCAGAACTTATCTCTAAAACTTTGAGGATATGTACATCCTTAAATAAGAAATCGATATCACCAAAAAAATGTATAATAAAAGTCTTAGGATTTCCCGTAAACAATGTTTAAAGTTATACCATTATAAAGGACTACGTAGATGGGCAACTGTACTTCAACATCTGATATATCACGTTCCTTCAAAAAACAGAGTAAACAACAGTTTTTGTACCTGGAACGCCTGGTTAAGACCGAGCGAATAGAGTTGCAGTGGGGATAATATCTCTATTGTCTATACAGTCATCAGTCTATCTGTGTCGCTGTCTCAGTGCGGGTGTTTTATTTATCGTAGGAGTGTTAAACTGTAAAATTTTCAAAATGGCTCATGTGTACAGTAATGCTGACTTAATGGACATGATTCTTATTTATGGTGAAGTTGGAGTGGACGACCACAACGTATTTTAGCGGCTGAAGAACAAGTGTTGAATCTGGTTCGTGAAAATCCGCGAATAAGTACAAGTCAGATCGCTAGGAAACTGCCTGGGGCACTGTTACTAGCGAATTATCAATTACGAGTTTTTTATAAATTTCATGTTTCTAATACCTAGTAATCAAGTAACGCAATTCTTCAAAATTAGTGTAACAAAATTTTATTCATTTTAAAGACACGTCACTTTGGTCACATCTATCTATCTTTAAGTTTATTTTAAAGTAAAAACGCTGCAAAACTTCCGAAGTTTTTTTCGTGCTAGCCAGTTTGCATTGTCAGTCTCAAGGTCACTCCATTACAGTGGACCAGTATCCAGCGGCGTGCAATGAAAAATTTTTGAATAGTTTTCAGAACTCGCCAAAAAAAATTTTTTTGCACTACCACGTTTGTACATGTATGTTGAACATCCACAAATTTAATTATGGATAAGTTCTGAATAACACTGTATGTATAGGTATAGCTGAGAATCTACAGATTTATGTTACTAAGAAACTATACCAATCTAAAGGCTTGAAAGGCATTAACTACTGAAATGATGTCCCGGATCATATATATCAAATGTCGACTCATCTAAAATTCTTAGATAAGACAAAATGTCCTTATTAATAAAAACTCTATAACCTATCTAAATATTTTTTCTACAGAAATCCATAAAATGGTAGCACGAAATTTAATTTTGGAAATATTCATGGAAGTATGTATAGTTATTTTGTTAAAGAGAACTTACAGTTTCTTTCAATTTCCATGTGGGTTCCATCAATGTTGTCTTCCAAGGAAAGATGTTTGGTTTGCGCCGGACCTAAAAAGAAGCATTCAGTTCTTGAAATTTTTTATTTTTTTCAATTAAAACGTAATTAATATCCTTTAAATTATATTATCGTTGGCTTTTAGAACCTATTTGGCCATATAAATAGTCTAATTCGCTCAGAAAGACTTCACTACACTTAAACGTAGTAGGGGAAGTGTGGGTATTGCCGCCCAGTGGGTAATATCGCCCACCTTTGCGAAACTCTTCATATTGCGCAGAAGCCGCGCGCGCATTTGCATCCATACCTATAGGTTTGTTCCTGCATAGAATCTCAGATAAATCCCTGACAGTCAGGAATTGTTATTTAATGCGCATGTCTGATGCGCATGATGAACTTAATAACAGAAGAAGAGTACAATAAACAATAACCAAATAATTTTTTAACCTATAAATTATGGAGGAATATCATCCGTTTCTGACAAATAATTATTGTTTGTTGAGTTATAATATTAATAATAGACAGCGTACAATAATTGAGGTTAAAGTTGGTAAATGGTTTTGGTTAATGCGCATTGCGTATGCACCGGACTATGAGTTTCCGAAGAATCAGTGAACTTTTCAAACTATCAGCAAACTGCCCTGACTCAAGCTGGAACAGAGGACAAGAAATCCTGGACTGTCGTTCGACTCTTGCTGGAACGCTTAGATTTGTAATGCGCATGCTTCTGACAGTTTCTGACAGTCTTGGACTCATGCAGGATCAAACCAAGGATTGTTAAAACAGTTAATAATCCTTGGGATCAAACCTCTTTTAATGGTTTTGTATACAAGAATGTGGTTGGATGTGGCAGTGATCTAATTTTAACATAATAGAAAATAAGCGGTAACTAGGTACCATGTTTTCTGTCAGATTCGAATAATTTTTGGATCATTGTGCTACTTATTCATTTCCTTATTCAAGTAGGTACATATCGTTTCTAGTCATATTTCAAACAATGACCTTAAAAAAATAGTTTCAAAACAAAATGGCGATGATGGGTAATACCGCTTATTTTTAACTTAACAAAATGTTACAGAAATGCCAAAAAGAAAAAATTGTCCTCGCAAAAAAGCAACGTGGGCTCCAGAAGCACTGCAAGCTGCTATGCAAACAGTTAAAGACGGAAAGGGAAAAAGGCAGAGCGCTAGAGAATTCGGTATGAATACCAAATAAAGGTACCCGTATATGGAATTACGAGTACCTAATATGGAAAATTCTATTTTAGTTTTACTTCCAGGTATACCATATTCCACATAAAAAGACCGCCTTAAAACAAATAACTTTTCTGCAGCTTAACTTGGCCGTCATTCTATATTTTCAACTGAGCAAGAATCACAACTAGAGGAGCGATGCATTCATCTAGCAAAGATGTGCTATGGTCTTACAGCCATGGATTTAAAAGAATTGCATATGATTATGCTCAAAAAAACAATATTAAGCACTGCTTCAACCATGAGAAGAAAATGGCGGGTAAAGACTGGCTGCAGTTGTTTTTAAGGCGCCATCCACGTTTGACAGAAACAGAAACAGAAACTTGAAGAATCTGGACCTCAACATTACGTGAAGCTAAACCCCAACTATCTACCTCTCGTGAAGCTGTACTTCAATCCTCTAGCTCTCTATCAAATACTTACAAAAACCAGAATAAAGTAAAAGAGAATATATTATCTATCGAGGAAATAACACCCCTCCGCTCGGTTGAGAATACGACTAAGAAGAATAGCAGGTAAATTAGGAGTATCAAAAATTCTCACAGCAACTCCAGAGAAAGTAACACTGGAAAAAAAGAGGAAAGAAAGTTACAGAAAAAAAGCAAAGGGAAAGTCCCAGTGCCGGTGAAGAGAGTAAAAAAAGGGTTAAATTTGACAATGATTCCCCAAGCGCTTCCTCTTGCAATGAGGATGAGCTCTGTGATGATCAAAGCTTCGACAATCTCGATAATGAAAATGAAATTGAGGAGATATGGTTAATAATTAAATGGAATTAAAAAGTAAAAAAAAGTTAGCCTCCAGCGTGACTCAAACTCGCGAAATCAGCATTATGAAGTTTTGAATCCTACCACTTTCCCGTTGCGCTACCACGCCTGTTGTCAAATGTTTACCTTGAGACGTTTAAGTATGTAAACTGTACGTGTCAACCTGAAAAAATAATTTTTACCGATTTTCTAATTGGAAAAGCATTCCGCTTCAGTATTTTGGTAATCAGAAGTGTTTGGCAGTCGGTAGGTACTATTGATTCCGTTAGCAATATTTCTCGTAGAAAAATAACCTATCTGAAGTTTAATTAATTTGACAGTTTTCGTGGGAGGTGCTTGTCTCATTAGTGCAATCTCACATGGGACGGAAGTTGAGACGGACGCGACTCGAGATTTTCGAAGACGAAATAGACGTAGAAGGAGTCGACGTACGGTCTCGAAAAAAAATCTCAATTAGAGAAAGGACGGAACTTTCAGGTGAAGCAGTTCTCGAAGCCGTAAAATTAGAAAAAGGGTCTAGGGAGTCCCGCGAAAAGTCGGGATTTCGGCAGGCGTGACGGGGCCATTAGGCGCGAGGACAAACGTCGGTGCTAGCCGCATCCTCTCGCCGAACGGCGATCGACGAAAATTTTGCAGAGGTTTTTTGAAAAGGTGTTTAAATTGGGAGAACGCGTAGGAAACGGAACGAAAATACTCTTACGCATTGGAGAAAGGCCGGGGGCGACCTCCGGTCGCCCGCGGGGATCGCTCCGCGATCCCCCCTCGGAGTAGATAGCTTTGAAACTTTGTGGATTCGGCGACGGAATTTAGAGCGAGACAGAATCGACGCGTTTTAATATATATGGATTTGGATAATTTGATAATAAAACATCGATAGCTAAGTGAGTGCTAAATATTAACGTTCCCGATTTTGTCATAACATATAAGAAATAATTAAGCTATTTAATATTTAACTTAAGTGGGCGGCAATTACCGCACTTCCCCTATATTATATAAGACTTTACAATTTTGGTAGAGTGTGTTGGTGCAAAATTTAAAATACCTAAATATTATTTATTTAGACCTTCTTACTTGAAAATAGATATCTTAAAATAAAAATAAATTTATTTCAAAACGTATTAATTATAATAATAAATTCAAATAATTCAAAATAAGCGATAGGTATAAGGGAACAAAAAAGTTAAAAACGAGGTGACGAAAACAAAATACCTAAACAAAAATTTGTTGAAGGTTGAAAAATATATAACTGAAATGTTAAAATTTTATATATTTCGATATTATACTGACTATCCACATGTAGGTATATATTCTGATAAAACAATCTCTCGAACAATCTATATATTATTAGTACCTACTATATTTTTGAAAAATTTATATTGCGCATTATCTTTTTTCCTTAGGTTGGATTGGAACTTTCAAAGTAGTAGGTATTCACTACTAAAATTTACAGGATTTTCCATTAAATCCCAAAAATACTGAATTACACTCGACGTAATTCTAGCTTCCCTTAACCTACTCGAGTTATAACAATTTGAATCAGCCGGCAGATGATTATACCCGTTAAATGAAGGATTTACCTAATAAGACAAGTGAAATCGATATTTTTTTACACACTGGATTATTGAAGAAAAATTAATCTTGCGAAGTAATTATTATTGTTTTGTTCTATATGGAATTAACTATCAAGTAGGTAGATACTCGCAGCAGTAGTAATATACCTACCAAACTAATTCAGAAATCTAGAGTATTTTCAGAAAAATTGTGTGACTTGTTAAATCCTTCACTAAACGTTAAAAGTTGATTGTCTCCAGTAAGACTTGCGAGTTGACCAAAATTGTTTAGTAGGTAATAAGTAAAAAAAATGTAAAAACAAAACTTTTGTTTGAAGGGATGTCTTAAATAAAATAAGTATTTATATGTTTGTAGGTACTATAAAATAATAATTTTTTTAGTAAACATAGGTATATCTGGAATATTCTAGAATCCGTATGACTAATGCAATCTTGAGGTGTTTCCATAATATCTACCTAATATTTGATTAAATATTTCCGATGGATACGAAATATTACGTCAAATAATATTAAATGAAAGCCCAAAACTTTTAAAAGGTAGGTATATAAATTATATAGAATGTTCGGATAGATAAATAACTTGGGCGGTGGCACCCGGAATAATAGTGTTTATTAGATCTAAAAAAAATTCTATTCAGTCTATGCATATTTGGATAGTCACATGACGGTTGATTAAAACATATTTCATTAATAAGATACAGGTTCTTAAAGTTCATTCACGTTAAGTTTAAAGTGACGTCATTTTCAGTAGAAAATTACCTAATTGTTTTCAATATTCTATAAACAAATGACCAATAAATTAGCATAGCATTTGCCACTTACAGAGTTTTATACATAGACATAGGTAATAAGAGGTTTATATTTGGCAACCCTTCTCTGCGTTGTCAAGTTTTGATTTATTTATATGTATAATCTTAACTTAAAACTTAAAAACGTCACTTTAAACTTAACGTGAATGAACTCTACGCAATTCTTATATGTAGAAAAAACTGTTAATTTTAAATTCAAATTAGAGAACATACGTTACAAAGAACAGATAACCTACTTATATTATACAAAAATTGAGTTTATATTTTGTAAAGTGAATTTAATGAAATAGGTACCTATAAGTAGGTACCTACGTCCAAATCTTTTTCTCAAGAGTAAATTTACAAAAGTACTTAGGTACTTGGGAACATATATTTTCAAACTTTAGTGAATATTTTCTAGCAAATTTTTATAAGGTTTGTTCTTGAAACAGTTTTCTTAGATAAAAAACAGCCACCTACGTAATTTTTAGATACATTAAGACCCATTAATTAACTATAAGTTTGGAATTTACATAGTTGTAGATGAAATGTTAAAATGCAAATGTAAAAAAAATTTAAAATTCACAATCTAAATAGTCAATAACTGATGGTTAAGTTAATAACACAGTAATAGGTAACATAAAACCATAGACATATAATCAAAACTATAGTGACAAATTATATATTAAGCCTACCTTTTCCAAGTCCCATAGGTAATACACTTGTACACTTCACTGCACTTGCACAATGCACTCACTTGGACACTGCACTTCACCTGCACATACACAGACACAAACATAGATTAATAACACGGAGAGACACAGACACATGCTGCTCCTTTCACGTCGGCGAAACTACTGAAATTAAAATTCATTTCAAATAAAGTTGTTACATGGACTTCAACCGACCGTGAAGATAGACCACGCCTCCCAGCCAATCAGATAATTCAGCGTATGTACCTAGTCATCAGAGATTAGTATCACGCACCCGATTTAATTTTTAGTTCAATTTTTTGTAGCTTTTTTTGTGTTATTCTTTTATCACCGAAAGCGAAAGCATTTTAACTTGTCTACAGGGTGTGTCATTGTGGGTAATTGTTCGATTACTTACAAACGGTACATTATATCAAAAAAAAATTTATATGAAAGTTTTTTGGCACTAAAAGTGCATATTGTAAAAATATTTTCAATTACACAGGGTGTTCCAAAAAGTCGGGACAATAATTGCTGCATTGGAAAATAAATAAAATTTCCTCTATGACACAATATGTGAAAAGGAAAAAAATGTACTGTCAGTTAGCACAAGGGATACCTTAAATATTACACTTGAAATTATTTGGCCATTTTATACAGGGTGATTTTTATCGTGATTTATATTTCACAATGTTAAGTTGCCTAAATCTCATTTTTTTTTAAATGGAACACCCTACATTTTTTTATGGAATTAGATGTAGAATTTAATTGCCTTTCAAATGGTATTAGGATGTCTTAGGTATACGAAAAGTTGACCGGTTTCGAGATATTCACGATTTTTTGAAAATTTAGCTTCCATAACTGATAATTACAAATTACAGTCAAGGAAGTTATGAAAACAATTTATTTTCTTGTGGAAATTATTTAACTATCAAATAAATATTCGATTTTGTGTAATCTGTAGGTACATTTTATATAAAAATATAAAAGCACCACGAATTCTGTTCATCATGTTTTCTCGTATGGTTGATGGTGTGCGGTAAACTAAATCTTTTGTGTATCCCTATATATAAAAAAAACTAACTACCGAGGAGACTATATGAGATAGGTCCACCCTTCCTATTTCCTATCCACCTGGTACTCCCTATTTAAAAATCTCCTTACTGAACCGTTGTAATATGTAGGGCAACCGTCATGCTGCGACCACATCCTTGCTAAAATGTTCAGAGGAATATCTTCAAGATAATTTAAAAGTTCATTTTCCAGAAAATTTCTCCATTGACAGTATTTAGGAAGGTAGACATGCAGCATAGATTAAATGTATGGGGGGGGATTCTAGGCACAAGGTGATTGGACCATATTTTTTTGAAGCGACTGTCAATGGAGAAATTTATTTGCATTTTTTGGAAAATCAACTTTTAAATTGTCTTGAAGATATTCCTCTGAACATTTTAGCAGGGATGCGGTTGCAGTATGACGGATGCCGTATATACAGCGGTTCAGTAAGGAGATTTTAAATAGGGAGTACCTACACTAATAGGTGGATAGGAAGGATGGACCTATCTCATGGTCTCCTCGGTACCCGGACCTTACAAAATTAGATTTTTTTTATGGGGATACAAAAAAGATTCAGTTTACAGCACACCATCAACCATACGAGAAAACATGATGAACAGAATTCGTGGTGCTTTTGAGAACATTTTTGGAATAGTGCATCTTGCATATAAATTGTACAGATTAGGTACACAAAATCAAATAGGTATTTATTTGACAGTTAAATAATTTCCACAACAAAATAAATTGTTTTCATAACTTACTTGACTATAATTTGTAATTATCAGTAATGGAAGCTAAATTTTCAAAAAATCGTGAATATCTCGAAACCGGTCAACTTTTCGTATACCTAAGACATCCTAATACCATTTGAAAGGCAATTAAATTCTACATCTAATTCCATGAAAAAATTTAGGGTGTTCCATTTAAAAAAATGAGATTTAGGCAATTTAACATTGTGAAATATAAATCACGATAAAAATCACCCTGTATAAAATGGCCAAATAATTTCAAGTGCAATATTTAAGGTATCCCTTGTGCTAACTGACAGTACATTTTTTCCTTTTCACATTGTGTCATAGAGGAAATTTTATTTATTTTCCAACGCAGTGTTACGAGGTTTTTTCCATTAACTGTTAAATATCTCGAAAACGAAAAGAGATAGCTATATAGGGAACCTTAATACAAATATGTTCCTAGAGTTGTAGTGTACAGTTTGATGATCTATTAAGAATAAAGAAATGACTAATCAGTATTGCATAAGGATGACAGCCTGGAACGGCAGTTGAAATCCGACCGGTGGTGTACAGTGAAGTCGTGTTAAATAGATACAAGTGTTTTATTTAATAATTACCCAGTTTATCCCTAATTAGTGAGTGCATTAAAGTGTGAATAAGTTAAGTACCAAGCGAGGGCCACTACATTTGGCGACGAGGATAAAACAAAATAAGTATAGAATAAGGTATAGTAAATAAATTTTGCTGAATTGATAAAAGCTGTTAATAAGATACATAGCAGTAGAGTCTAATAATATCTAAAAAGTAGAGCCTACCCAATAAACACCAAATGGAAAAAACCCGTAAAATGGACACCTTGCACCAATATAAACGTTAAGACGTATGGTCGTATCGAATATTAAACGTGTTTTAGACTTACTAGTGTTTCTTGGGTAATATATGATAATCAAAATAAAAATCCCATGACTGAATGTAGAATCTATGAATTAGACACATAGCAATACCGGAGAAATGTATATAAATATTTTGCAATTACATTTCTTTCCAGGTGAAAAAAAAAAGCCATGTCAAATCCAACTCCCCTAGAATCGTTTGATTGCGATGGAGAAACGATGTCAGTTGGTCTAAGATGGGAAAGATGGAAAAGAGCATTCGAAATTTACTTGGATGCTGCGAATATAGAATCGGCAACAAAAAGACGGTCTAATTTATTACACCCAGGAGGGTTAGGGCTGCAAGATATCTACCATAATTTCCCGGACGATCATACCACTGAAGGTGACGATGCCATCGATGTCTATCAAGCAGCCATAAAAAAACTTGATGCCTATTTTTTGCCTAAACAAAGCAAGCTTTATGATGCATAAATTTCGTCTTATTACAGGAAGCAGAGGAAAAATTTGAAAAATTTTTGATTCGCTTAAGAAACCAGGCTGATAAATGTAAATTTACCAGTGTTGAGGAGCAGTTGATTGACCAAATTGTAGAAAAATGTTACTCTGCCGATTTAAGGAAAAAAATATTAGGTAATAATAGGTGACTCAGTTACTCTCAATGACATTGTTACTGAGGCAAATGCTCTTGAAGCTATAAATAGACAAATGCAAGGATTTAGTGGAGAAACGTCATCTGAGGTTAATAAAGTGTTCACAAAACCTATTATCCATTCTCAAGCTAAAACAGAAGGAAAACATTGTTTTCGGTGTGGCTCTGCAAATCACTTATCCTTCAGTGACGATTGTCTTGCTAGAAATTTAATTTGCAAGAAATGTGGCTACAAGGGACATACAAGTGAACAGTGCAAAACCAGGGCAACAAAAAGGAAGCCCAGCAGGAAAGTGGGGTATTAAGAAGCAAAAAAGTGAAAACCCCATAAACCAAATCGGGACGGCGATGGTCAAGTAAACTACATATACAGGGTGTCCACCTAGTGCGCGTAAGTCCAATATCTGGGTTAATAAAAGAGATAACTTAATTTTTTTTTCTACAGGGTTGTCTAATATCCCGAGCTGCACAAAATGAAAATATATTTACATATTCAGGGTGTTCAGTTTTTCCTGGACAGGTACCAACTTCGTTTTTCTAAATGGAAATATATATTTTTTATTGCTTTTTCGAACTAAACCCTTGATTTTAGTAGGACTTTCATCAGCCTTCCCTATACCTAACTTAAACTGTTTTTGAAATATTGACGGGTGAATATTGACATTTTTGCAACTTTGACACCCTGTAAAATCTAAACGGTTTGAGATCAAGCAAAACGGTTTGCACATTCCTATCTTAACTTTTCATAAGCTATCGTTTGATACTAATTTCAAATGTATCCAGGAATTAAAAATTTTCAAAATTTTCGGAAAATTTTTAATTCTTGGATAAATTTGAAATTAGTATCAAACGATAGCTTATAAAAAGTTAAGATAGGAATGTGCAAACCGTTTTGCTTGATCTCAAACCGTTTAGATTTTACAGGGTGTCAAAGTTGCAAAAATGTCAATATTCACCCGTCAATATTTCAAAAACAGTTTAAGTTAGGTATAGGGAAGGCTGATGAAAGTCCTACTAAAATCAAGGGTTTAGTTCGAAAAAGCAATAAAAAATATATATTTCCATTTAGAAAAACGAAGTTGGTACCTGTCCAGGAAAAACTGAACACCCTGAATATGTAAATATATTTTCATTTTGTGCAGCTCGGGATATTAGACAACCCTGTAGAAAAAAAAATTAAGTTATCTCTTTTATTAACCCAGATATTGGACTTACGCGCACTAGGTGGACACCCTGTATAGACGACGACTGCGAATTGCTTTGTAATATTGGTGGAATTAATATGCATATGTTAATTGACTCGGTAGTAAATGTAACATTTCAACCGATAAATCGCGGTATCACCTAAAGAATTCCAATGTAACTGTATTTAACCAAATAAAAAAGCCAGATAAAGTTTTTATGTCATATGCGAACAAAAAACCCCTAGATGTTTTGGCCAGCTTTGATGCAAAAATTAATGTCAATAATTCAGAAATTATGGCAACATTTTATGTAATTAGAAATGGCACAAAAAATATTCTAGTAATACGGCGAAATCTTTAGGTGTACTACACATTGGAGTACTTAAACATGTAGATACAGATACTAATGCATTTCCAAATTTAAAAATGTTATTGTAAACATATATACCTATTGACGAGACCGTAACACCAGTTATTCAACCATATCGCAGAATCCCCTTGCCCTTAGAAAGCAAGGTCAACAAAAAAATTGAGGAATTAATAAATTCAGACATAGTTGAAGTGGTAAACGGTCCCGTCAGTTGGGTTTCTCCAATAGTGCCTATATTAAAACCCAATGGAGACGTTAGAATATGTATCGACATGAGAAGGGCAAATCAAGCCATTATAAGAGAAAATCACCCTTTGCCAACCATGGACCAATGAGTCCCAAAATTTAGAAATGCAAAATTTTTTTCACGATTGGATATAAAAAACGCATTCCACCAAATTGAAATTAGCGAAAACTCGCGATATATAACTACATTTATTTCTGGTAAAGGGCTTTTCAGATATAAACGACTTATGTTTGGCATATCTTGTGCCCCAGAAATTTTTCAGAAAATATTAGAAAGCATTTTATCCGCAAGTGAAGGTACGGTAAATTTTATCGATGATATTGTTATTTTTGGAGAAAACGAAACAGAGCACAATCATCGACTAGAATTTACTCTAAAAATATTAAAGGAAAATAATGTTCTACTCAATAAAAATAAATGTATTTATAGCATACCCGTCATACAATTTCTGGGCCACGAGTTATCGCCTAAGGGAATAAGACCACTAGATAAATATATGTCTGTTATCAAAACTTTCCGTTTACCTAACACAGCTGATGAACTACAAAGCTTCTTAGGCTTAGTAAATTATGTAGGCAAATGGATTGCGAATTTACCAACGTTGACTGGACCATTGAGGGATTTGCTTCGTCTAAAATTAAGAAAAAATGCCAATATTAGTGAACAAGGCGACAAGCAGATCCTTTTCTAAAATTAAAAAATGCACTGTCGCAAGTAAAAACATTAGGTTATTATGATCCTAAAGACAGGACCCAAGTTTTTGCTGACGCTAGTCCTATTGGATTAGGTGCTGTCTTAATACAATATAATTCTGAGGGTCCACGGGTTATAGCGTATGGTAATAAAAGTTTAAGCGATTGTGAAAAACGTTACTGTCAAATTGAAAAAGAAGCATTGGGATTAGTCTGGGCCGTAGAACATTTTCATATATACTTATATGGAAAAAACGAGTTCGAATTAGTAACAGATCATAAAGCATTAGAAGTAATATTCGGAACAAAATCAAAACCATGTGCCAGAATAGAAAGGTGGGTACTTCGACTACAATCATATAACTTCAAAGTGGTATATCGACCAGGTAAAACCAACATAGCTGACCCACTATCTAGACTAGGAAGGGATATAGTGTACACAGTTTGATGATCTATTAAGAATAAAGAAGTGACTAATCAGTATTGCATAAGGATGACAGCCTGGAACGGCAGTTGAAATCCGACCGGTGTACAGTGAAGTCGTGTTAAATAGATACAAGTGTTTTATTTAATAATTACCCAGTTTATCCCTAATTAGTGAGTGCATTAAAGTGTGAATAAGTTAAGTACCAAGCGAAGGCCACTACACTAGTGATCCCTAGATTTTAAAAATATAATGATATATAGGGTGTCGCATTTGAAATAACCAACTTGTACCTTGTCTCGACTTTTTGGAACACCCTGTGTAATTGAAAATATTTTTACAATATGCACTTTTAGTGCCAGAAAACTTTCATATAAAAATTGTTTTGATATAATGTACCGTTTGCGAGTTATCCAACAAAAAATATATTATATTGGAAAAAACATGGCTGTCAGTAAAATAAAAAATACCGGGAAATTCAAATTATTAGTATACAGGGAGTATCAAAAATAAAGCTATATAGAATGAACCAAACAAGAAAGTAACCTAACAGGTAAAGAAAAATCATACGCAGTAAATTCCAACAAAAAAAACATGGCTGTCAGTAAAATAAAAAATAGCGGGAAATTCAAATTAATAGTATACCGGGTGTATCAAAAATAAAGCTATATATAGGATGAACCAAACAAGAAAGTAACCTAACAAGTAAAGAAAAATCATACGCAGTAAATTCCAAAACATGGCTGTCAGTAAGATAAATAATAGCGGGAAATTCAAATTATTAGTAGGTATACAAGGTGTATCAAAAAGATAGCTATATAGGATGAACCAAACAAAAAAGTAACCTAATGGGTAAAGAAAAATCATGCGCAGTAAATTCCAACAGAAAAAACATGGCTGTCAGTAAATTTAAAAAATAGCGGGAAATTCAATTGGTTTGATTTACGACGTAGAATAATAATGATATAAGATATTAAAAAAGAACTTACAGCTGTTTGAGGTTATGTAACTGGGGTGGAGCACACATGTTTTCACCACTATCGCACCATCACTATACTGATACTACTATATCATATAAAGTAACACGTAATTTCATCATAAAGCTCTGACATCTGTTTTTCTAGTTCATTGACTTATTGCGACCATCGTTTGATTGACAAACTGATTATTATTACATTACCCATGATACAGTGTTTGTATCATGACATTACCTATGTATTACTACATCTCTCCAGAATATTCTTCCAGAATGATAATTGACATAAATGGCCTAAAGTTTGTCAGCTATCAAGGAAACAAGTCAAACATAGAGCAGTTCGAGCATTTTTTTTTCATAGCAATTTTTTTAAAAAACTGCGGCGAAAACTTCAATGTTTGAATGTCAGGACGCGCCAAAATGGCGACAGAAAGTAGATATTTGATATTTTCATATATATAATACTACTATATCGCGTATTTCCTATGTTAGCCCATAAGCGGTTTCTCCGAAAACATTAAAGGACAAAAGATATAGTGCTATACTGTTCCAGAGACCCTTTGTTCGATTTGCGCATGCGCAATATCCATGGTTACGGAAGCTGACACACTGTTTATAGGTTGACAGACTTCCCAACTTTCAACTTTTTTAAAAGAAGTCGGTAGACAGAGATGCAGTATTTATGTTGCATGCTTATGGATGTCGCGAAATTCGTGCGTATGCGCATATTTGACTAAGGTACTCTCGATAAGGATAGAGATTGTATGTCGGCGCCGTGTTGTTTTCGGAATTTTTGGGCCTCTACCCGCGATATAGTAGTATTATATATATGGATATTTTAGACTGATGTGTACGATTTGGTTTATCTCATTAGCTACAGCACCATCTATCGGTTTGGAAGAAACTAACAATGGTTCTCGGGCGTGTTCTATGTAAGAAAAACATCTATTTGTTTTCATTTAGGCCATAGTTTCTCTATACGCGATTCTTGCTAAGCAATACGCTATCTACTGGCGGCACACACAACAAACGAATGGGTTATTGGTTCAGTTTTGCGTATGTATGTCTATTGTGAATTTTGAAATATCCGTTGTTATATTAGTTAATTGCTTTGATTAGATATGAATCATTATTGTTGTGAGCGTCATTGTTCCTCTTGTACAAAGAAAAACCCCGAGATCAGTTTCATACTTCTCCAAAAGCGGGAAAATCTGAAGCTATCGCGGAAACTATAAGTTGAGCATTACAGAATTACAGGAGACAAGTATGGATAAAGAAGCTAAAGAACGCAGAGTAGAGAGTGTGCTCCTTACCTTTCTCTAAGGATAACTATTTCCATAAAGGTATGTATGCCGTATGCCCAATAAAGAATTTGACATATTTTGAGATTAAGTTTCATTTTCAGACTGAACGCTCGAAAAATATTGAAATATATTTTAATTTTATATAACTACTCACTCCTTTCAAAATAGTTTTACAAGCTTTTTACCTGGTTTAAAGTTCTCGACAACAAATCTTTGATGAATAAAATTTCAAACGTCAATGTCAGTGAACATAAGTTAGTATAGGTTACTGCCATTTTGGCGCTTCGATCTTAAAATGAATCGCGTATATACTCTGACCAAACAAAGAAGGACTGATCAATTCATTCATAAAAATTTGAAGTTCATTTTCAACAGATTTCTCGTAACATGTCAGTGGATCCCCTATTGCCAAATTTGCTCCTAATGCAATTTCAAACATTTTTAGTCAAAATATCCAGCCCAATATTATTTCAGAGACTGTATATTAATGCAGTCAAATGTGATTTTAAAGTACTTCTATATGTGTTTTACGATATATATCTTACGATTTGAAATGCGTTGTGCAAAAATCTTTTGTCGATTTGGCAACTGTGATAACTTGTGTTATGTTGATCAGTGCACAGATTACTATGATATGCAGCGTTTTCTTTTCAAGATCGCCGCGCCCCAGGGCGTCAAACTCGTGGCGGACGGACCATAGAGAGCCCTTGAAAAGAACATGAATTTAGGGGACATTTGCCAGTTTGTTTACTTAACCTAAATACAAAATGAAAATAGTAAAATAGTAAATACGTTTTTACTCTATATGTCTGAAATTCTGATACCTACTGTGATTATTTTCCATTTTCAGTATAATTCAGTAGTTTGTTGATGTTTCTACGTTTCTACCAGTTTCTACCGATCTAATCTAACCTCACTAATATTTTGGAGCGCCAAACCCCAGCAAAAATGGTAGTGCTCGAGGGGAAAGGGGAAAACAGTGGAGGGCGTCGCGCACTCGGTTAAAAGAACATGCTGCGGAACAGCTCCAGAGTTTCTCCAAGCTGCCCAAGCCTTTGAAAAGAATGCAGTAATGATGACATGACTGATGACATTGATGACATTCCAAAGACAACCGAGACATTCTACATGACAATTGACAATGTGACATTTATAGGTTATGTTAAAAGGTTAAAGCTGTCAAATTAAAACAAAGAAATTTCAATTTTTAAATCTCCCGCTAAAGGGAATCCACTGACGTCACATAAGTGTTAAACAAATGTGATTGGCTGTTACTGATTGATCAGTCCTTCTTTGTTTAGAGTTCTTGGTCTCTGTTAGTGTTTTCTGTTTTGTCAGAGGCAGAGGTTTTGGTTTAGTCACATTTGTGGGTCACAGATTATAAAGAGATTGTTTGGGTTTTGTGGATATCACAGAATATCTATAAGACTGATATCCATATGACTAACCACTCTGCTACTCATATCGTCAAAGAAACCATAAATTAATTTTGCTATGAAATCCATTGATTATGAAATCGTTTAAGTCACAGAGCATACCTCACGAATGTTATGTTATTTTGTCATAGATTATGTTTGTAGATAAAAACCACATACATAAAATATGTGTGATTAAAACCCAAGGATTTTTAACTTATATAGGATTGCTCGATCCCTATTCCTCAATGTTGTTAAAAATCCTTCATTAAAACCTCCGATCATAGATAAAACCTCCGATCAAATATGTACCAACTCGGAAAGCGACATCTGTAGAGATGTAGTGAAACTTTTTTAAAATTAAGTGTTCAGAATCCCCCTACCCTTGTAACATTTAATGAACATAGAAACAAATAAAATTACAATATTTTTCCATATTTTGTATTACAATATTTACAATATATTCGCATCAAATTGATAAAAATGCTGATAATGATTGAAAACGATATATTTGTCCAATTTTAGTCATAGATAAAGCCATATGAGTAAACTAAATAGTTAGTCATATGTGAAATACCATGTACTTTTTTCAATTTACCAGGTACCACTTACCACGTATTTTTTTATCAGGCAACTCCTGGTCGTTATGAAACTAGTCTTTATTTATGTACATATATTAACACTATTATTTTCTATGATTTCTGTGAAACACTGATCTTGTTCGGTTTATGTACTTAAGTGGTCCAATGTGGTCACATTGGTCACATGCGGACATAATTTTTCTAGGCATGCAAGCATAAATTCCATGCGAGTTACAAGTGGACACAAAGCATCCATGCATATAAACAGTGACCGCGCTCACACACAGGGTTTTACTGATGGCTATCCAACATATATAATGTCAACTCTTTCCTCTAGTTCATAGAGAAATATATTTTATATTGATTAAAAAAAAAACTGAAAGATTCGGTATTTCAAATACAAAATGAAAATAAAACATAGTTAGATTCTCTAAAAATGGGTACTATAGTACCGGTTTCACTTGAAAAGTTCGCATCCAGTCACTCAATTTGGGCATTGTGAGAAAATTAAGAGCTTTAAATTTGACCTAGGTCAAGGATACACTTCTACATAAATAGAAAATTTGCCATCATTATGCCAGTAAATTAATACAAACATGAACTCTATACAAATTTGGTCTTAGATTAGATTAGATTTATGTAGGAGTCGGCCCCCTGGCCTGGTCCGCCGCGACCTAGAAGATCTATTGTGGCACTCCCAACCTATTTAGAGCACTCTGTCCAGCTTTGTCCTTTGCATTAGACTCCACAGCCTTGATAGAGGCTTTTCCATGTAGCTATTGGCTCTTGGTCTTCCTTCCCCAAGTATTTGAAATCTCAGTCTTGTCAGGCCCTTGCACTGGCACAGTACGTGCACTGAGGTTTCCTCTTCTTCTTGACAGAATCTGCAAGTTGCATCTTCTGACAGTACCATAAGATTCATGTGCCTATTTAGCCTACAGTATCCTGTTAGGAGACCTACTATTATTCTGATGGCCTTTTTATTCTGGCCTAACAGATCTGCTGTGAAAATTTGGTCTTTTTTAGAAACTCTCGATAATGAAATCAACTTTTAGATTTACAAAAATATATTTTTTTTTAATGTTAGGACAATCAAAAGTAATTTAATAATAAAGTTGCATCTTGCATATTCAAATTGACTAACTAATGAAACAAGTAAAAGCAAGTGCATTAATTTGAAACAACAATCAACTACCTATGGCTTTTTTATTTTGAAATCGTTTTGGCCAGAAAGTTGTTCTAATTCCAGATTATGTTCGTTGCATAAATGCAGTAAGGCAACAAAAGCCAAAGGACAGCTCACATCTTTCTGCATCTTAGGGGGTAATAAATCCGGAAGATTCTTGAACATCTTTGAAAACGTTGTTGGAACAACATCGGCTGTTCTTTCTTGAGTCTACAAAAACACCGTTAATAATTAACACTTTTTTTTCTAAATAAAGATAAATGTGTAAAATAAAACTTTTTAAAGCATTCCCATTTTGTTACTTACATCTTTCGGCAGACTATTTGCAGTATTGGTAAGATTACTCCAAATGGCTCCTTTTAACTTTTTCATATCCATCTTTTTAGCTTGCTGGGCATAAGGTACATAAGATCTTGGTACCTGATAAAAGAAATTATATATTTGTGTTTTTATGTAATTTTTTCTTTACTTACTGCCTCAGGCGCATCTACCAAGTTTTCGCCCAAAAAATCTTGCTGGGCCAGTCCGTTTTCTTCGACATTTTGGCAGTCGTCATTAAAATGTGGCTCACTACTTTCCACATCTGGTTCATTCTTAAAAAAAAAATAATTGGAAAATATTACCTATACCGGGTGTTCCACATAAAAGTCCTCAGCCTCGTATCTTGGCAACAGAAAAATATATTTTGATTTTGAAAAAAACATATGATAGAGCTCATCTATGGTTTCGTTACGGACTTCAACTTGATTTTTTTTTAGAGCAAATTGGAGATGGCGCTGAAGTCAAAACAAATTTTTCGTTAGCAGGAACTTTGTAACAAGGTTTGTCAAATGACTATTTTTCAAAAACATAATAATAGTTTTAGAGATATCGGGCTCTTCATTTGGTGAGGCCCAAACTCAAGCGTATTTTAGAGTCTCGAATTATTACCTTATACAATGAAACAATAATTACCCAAGTCAATTTAATAGCTCTTTTTAAGGAATAGTGAAATTAATATGTATTTCTGTAAAATATGGTAAGAATTTTTTAAATACCTAATTCATTTTGTATAATTCATAATTATTTAGGTATTTAAAAACTCTTCCCATATTTTACAGAAATACATATTATTTCACTATTCCTTAAAAAGAGCTATAAATTGGCTCGGATAATTATTGTTTCATGGTATAAGGAAATTCGAAACTCGAAAATACGCTTGAGTTTGGGCCTCACCAAATGAAGAGGCCGATATCTCTGAAACTATTAAGTTTTTGAAAAATGGTAATTTGGCAAAAATTGTTTAGAATTGAACAAAGTATCGGATAAACCTTGTTACAAAGTTCCTGCCAACGAAAAATTTCTTTCGACTTCAGCGCCATCTCCAATTTGCTCTGAAAAAAATCAAGTTGAACTCAGTGATGAAGCCATAGATTAGCTCTATTATATGTTTTTTTACAAAATCAAAATATATATTTCCGTTACCGAGATACGAGGCTGAGGACTTTTATGTGGAACACCCGGTATATCAATTATACATTTTATATATGTGTGAAAAATTGAGGCTGTGAAGTGAATATAAAAAAAACATCCATTTCCAAATACAGGGTGTTATAACTCTTCAAATTTGACATTATACGGGAAAGGACCTTACTACCAGCTAAATTTTGATTAATTTAATGTTTTTTGTTATTAATTTATTCAGTTCGAGACAAATTTCAGAACTTTCAAGCTAGGTATCTGTTGCATACAAATACTAGATATTTCTTGGTGGAGTTGAATGTTGATGGATATAAAAAATGATAAGGCAAAACACCTAAGACTCGGAAGCAGTGGAACTTTTCGTTGAACTTACAGAATGTTGAGAACAGTATTGGGAATCATTAGGATTTTGATAATTGTATGTGCTGACTTCGCAATCCACTTGATTTTCAACCGCCGGTGTTTTCTTGACAGGACACACACCCGGCTTGAGCATTAGTTCCTTAATGTGGTCCATTAGTTCAGCACATGACGTATCTGGGATAGGGAGAGTAATTCTGAAATAAACATTGTTTTTTATTACATCGTTAAATGAAACTGCAGAAAGTCATACTTATGGAAATCAGCCGTGGGCGGCTTCTTTTTAATCTTCAACTTATTTGTCATATCAAAATCTTCATATTCCACGTCGAAGTCTATCATTTCATGCTGATTCCTCTTCTTTCCTCGTTTAGATTTTTTTGCTTGATTTTCCACTTGCCCAGAGAACTTAACAGAAGACCTCCTAATGAACTTTAATTTCCAGTGGCTGGGACCTGCCCATATTTGGTCTATGAGCTTGCCAGAAAATGTAGGGACTAATGTATTATACGAATATTCAGATCTGTGGGTTGCATCCGTTAGGACGGAATTAAAGTCGACAATCTTCGCAATGTCACCTCTGGCTTGAGGAGCTACTTCCTCATGAACTGCCACAATGTCATCTTCAACATCTTAAACAAATATATGTAGATAATTTATAAATTAATAGAACAGAATAGACTAGAATTTACTGTAATCATAAGAAAAGAACTAAATCATAAATACTACATGTCAACCACTTACCATCCTGAGGAGTCTCGAATATATCGTGAATTGAACCATCCAGTTCATGAATAGGTATTCCATCATCATCAAAAACTACTTCGTGTTCATTTTCCATAAACGATGGCTTTGGCAAAGCTAATCTAGAAATAATTAAAGAACTCGTTTATTAGGGTTTCCAAAACATGTAACAAAAAATTTCTTCCGTGGTTCAAACAAAGTAAGTTTTTGTTTAATTTAAAAAAACTCATATTGTATTATAAGAAATGGTTTTAGAATTTCAAATTCTAACACAATTTTTTATCTTCAAATAAGATTAAAGGCGAAATTTTTAGGCCCTTTTTGACAGGTTATAGAAATGCTTAATTGCTTTGAATGTTTTGTTAGGAATAAGTATCTTACTGTTTCTCCTCTTCATCTAGATCCCAATCATCTTGTTGAAAATCACTGAAGGGCACACACAGTTTAATGCTTCTTATAGGATTAATTGTTAGGGGATACTTTTTTTTACTAGGATCGTTAACTCCTTGCATTGTCGGGTCAGGCTCTTCTGTCCAAGCTTTTTCGTTATTCCTACAGAAGAAATCATGAAGCATTTAGAAATTAGTTGTCTAGGTACTGATCATTTTACTTGTTTGAATACAATTTTTTTTCTAAAAATCATTAAAAATTCAAGTCTACTGCTGTAGATTATAACAAAAAAATTATGTACAACTTACAGCAACATAAATTTGTATCCCGAGTTATCCATTTTTAGTCTATTAGTAAATAAATTATCGATTGCACTACTTTCAGCATTGGTTTTTGCAGAAAAGAATACAGAGTCTAATTTTGTTAATGGAGCCTGAAGCGTTTTAGGATCTTTACAAATAGTAACTTTATCTCCTGCAAGCAGCCTCCTCTTTTTCTTCTTAGCTGCCCCTTTTCCCTTATTACCTTCACCACCTACGGCTACATTATCATCTAAAAAGAAAGGTACAGAATTTGTGCCAACATATTTATTTGAATATAGTCTATTCACCTAAATCTTGTGGTACTTCTTTATGGGCAACCCTGGACATACTACTAGCCAACTTCAATCCCTCAGAATGAATATCATCCACTCTAATACTGTAAACCTTTGCACTGATATCCAAAGATGTACCTGCGATTTGCAAAGAATCTAGACCTGGCTTCTGAGCGATGTATTTTAAAATATCTATTATATGAAGATTCCAAGCATTCTTAGGAGTTATTTTCTACAATTATTGATATTGAGAATAGGTCTAATATAGATGTATTTTATGTAACTTACGTTTTCAGTATAAAGCTTTGAACATATTTGGAAATGTTCTTTCATCTCTTGCTCTCCTAAAAATTTGGATGGTTCATTTAAAGTACAAGCTGCAGGTATATTTGACACTCTTCTTTGCATGTCCACAAGACTACGTCTAGAAGATCTTTCCTTCTCATCATTAACACTTTCCAATAAAACAGAAGGTGTCCGTAACAAGCTTCTTCGTCGCAATGGAGACACAGCCGTTACTGTTCTATTGTGATAATCTCTATTTGTAGATCTTTTATCTGTTATCGGTGTTGACGTTTCCATATTTTAAAAAGCTAAAAAATTACGGTTATTTAATAACAAATGTTGATAGATGATTATTTTAATTTGTAAATATTCTTAATACATATGACAATATATTAATATTAGGGTTACCATATACATCTATTTTAGTAGGCCTGTATTTTCTTTTCAATACTGTCCTACGAACTTTAAAAGCTTCATGAAGTATACCTAAATGTACTTTTTAAATGTGAAAAATTCGGATTGATATTTGCATATCAATCCGTTTTATTATTTAATATTATTATTACGTTTGGTTTATATACTTATACATACCTACACTACATTTACTTCATCGGTTTGTCTTACGTACCCACTATAAACCTACCTATACCTACGTTATAATGAAACTAGTGAATTTTACACTTTTTAGTCACTATTTTTTTGTATTTTTTTTCCTAAAATACTTCTTTTTCTGAATATGGTCACCCTAATCAATATGATCTGACAAAAAATTTTAAATGAGTGAGTATTGTATCCACATCATTTTGTATTTTACAGTTTTTTTGAACCATTACAAGACTTTCAAAATAAGAATAAAAGTTCCGTACACTATACCTTTATAAACAAATTAAATCTACACAATAGTTTAAAAAAATAAAACAAACCACGAAAATATCTACTAGAACATCAAAATACACAAAATATCTAACTCCAAAATAGGTATATACAAATTATTTAAATTGACAAATAACAGCTTTGAGCGTTTTCAGCAACCGCCAACCTGCGCCAACCGTTGTGTTCTTATTCTTCGTCCATCCGATTTGAAAAATCTCAGAGTATGTTCGTTAATGTTAATGGCTGCATTCACCAGGTCCAAACAGTTAACAACAAAGTTTGCGTTTTATTTGTAAACGGTTTATGAGTGTTGAATATTCTGGTGAATTGACACATTCTCACTTACCTTCCAGCCTCCGATGTACATCAGCTGTTTCTGTAATTTTATATGTAAATCCATTATAAAAATAGCTTCTTTCGTCCTTTGACGTACCCGCCATTTTCATAGGGTATCAGGGTATGTTCTATGGTCATAAACAACTGTTGATAAACGCAAACATTAAAATTTTGTGTGAATTCCAAATCGTACATCAAACGCATCTGTTGCAGTGACATATAAAAGCGTTCCGTTTAGCAGATGCGTGTGATGCGCTCATGCATTTCGGAACGGCTTTTGACACTGACAGTTATTTTTGTGGACAATTTAAAATTTATTTAAATTCGTGATGGAGAAGCTAGCAAAATTTCAGGCATTCTTGTTCTTGCAAAAGAATTGATTGAAACTAGCAACACCACATCACAGAATCAGTTACCTTCCCTCCAAAAGTTTAAAAAATGAGGTTAAGTTGCCCGCAATGCATAAACGCATCACCTCGTACACGATGCAGCTCCTGCGTGCTACGAAGCCAAAAGTAGGAGGAGCTATGGATGCTACGACGTGCAGAATGCGTGAATTGGAACGAACGTAGGAAGCAAAATGTGCATAATGCGCGATTCGAAACGCACCCTTTATGTTTGCATAAATGGCGACCGTTTACTGAACAGGTTTTAAATCAACGTAAGTGTTCATCGGAACAAACATAAATAGTTTGCTAACGTTTGCAAACGTTGGGACCGGGTGCGAATGCAGCCAATGTATATAAATCACAGACCACGAAAACAACTGAGCAAAAACAACTTCGCTATACGCGATTCTTGCTAAGCAATACGCTATCTACTGGTGGCACGCACAACTAACGTTTGGGTTATTGGTTCAGTTTTGCGTTTGTATGTCTATTGTGAATTTTGAAATATCCGTTGTTATATTAGTTAATTGCTTTGATTAGATATGAATCATTATTGATGTGAGCGTCATTGTTCTTCTTGTACAAAGAAAAACCCCGAGATCAGTTTCATACTTTTCCAAAAGGGGGAAAATCTGGAGCTATCGCGGAAACTATAATTTGAGCATTACAGAGTTACAGGAGACAAGTATGGATAAAGAAGCTAAAGAACGCAGAGTAGAGAGTGTGCTCTTTACCTTTCTCTAATGATGACTATTTCCATAAAGGTATATATGCCGTATGCCCAATAAAGAATTTGACATATTGTGAGGTTAAGTTTCATTTTCAGATTGAACGCTCGAAAAAATATTGAAATCTATTTTAATTTTATATCACTACTTACCCCTTTCAAAATAGTTTTACAAGCTTTTTTTCCTGGTTTAAAGTTCTCGACAACAAATCTTTGATGAATTAAAATTTCAAACGTCAGTGTCAGTGAACGTAGGTTAGTATAGGTTACTGCCATTTTGGCGCTTCGATCTTAAAATGAATCGCGTACACCAAGTATGTACAGTGCCAAAAAAGAGTATCTTATCTTATTACACTACACTCAAGGATTTAACAACAGTGATGGGTTTTTAGCTGCTAATTATATATTTAGCCAATGCTAATTATATAGCTATCATTTAGCCAGCTAAAAATATTATAATTAGCCGTTAGCAGAATTTACAGTTTTTTAATTTTTCACACATCAGAATAACTTTTTCGCAATTACCAATAAAATATCTATTTATTCTTACCTACTAGGTAGGTAAGCATAATAGGTATTATTAGGTCATCATATTATAGATAAGGTCATATACAAGATAAAAGGAGAAATTAAATCTAGAGATATAGGAATTATTTTGTATTTTATTTTATAATACCGCAATCCTCATCATTTCATTAAGTCACCGTATTAAGTACATCAAAAATAAAAATAATCGTACAAATTAAAAAATAAAACAAACTACATTAATTTATAAAATAAATAAAAGTTCCAATATATCTCCCTATGAGGCCATTTTTACCACTGGCACTATAATAATTAGCCTGCTAATTTTGAAAGGATTTTTAGCCGACGGATAATTATCGATAAGTATCCGGTTAATTATAAAGGATAATTATCCGCCGGCACATCACTGTTATTTAACAATTCTTGCACTACGCCTGTTCAGTATAACGATTAATGGAGAGTAAGAGCAGTATGTGTTGGGTAAAATATTTTACTCGTACTCGACATATTTTTTCCTTAAACGCAACGCATTCCTATTGGGAGATCACAAGACAAAAATTCTAGAACTCTGAAAACTTTATTAGAGGAGAGTACCGGAAATCTGAAGTTACTGTAGCATCGAGTAGCCGTAGCCACATGTGGGTATACGCGATTGATTTTAAGATCGAAGCGCCAAAATGTCAGTAACCTATACTAACTTACGGTCTCTGACACTGACGTTTGAAATTTTATTCATCAAAGATTTGTTGTCGAGAACTTTAAACCTGGTAAAAAGCTTGTAAAACTATTTTGAAAGGGGTAAGTAGTTATATAAAATTAAAATATATTTCAATATTTTTCGAGCGTTCAATCTGAAAATGAAACTTAACCTCAAAATATGTCAAATTCTTTATTGGACATACGGCATACATACCTTTATGTAAATAGTCATTCTTGGAGAAAGGTAAAGAGCACACACTCTACTTTGCGTTCTTTAGCTTCTTTATCCATACTTGTCTCCTGTAACTCTTTAATGCCCAACTTATAATTTCCGCAATAGCTTCAGATTTTCCCGCTTTTGGAAAAGTATGAAACTGATCTCGGGGTTTTTCTTTGTACAAGAGGAACAATGACGCTCACAACAATAATGATTCATATCTAATCAAAGCAATTAACTAATATAACAACGGATATTTCAAAATTCACAATAGACATACATACGCAAAACTGAACCAATACCCCATTCGTTAGTTGTGGGTACCGCCAGTAGGTAGCGTATTGCTTAGCAAGAATCGCGTATAGTCTTAGACAACGAAAGAGTAGAGTTCACTGAGTATTACTATATGATATGAGTGTAGCATATTATATGCTACACCATTGTTGTTGTTGTTGTTGACAGGCGGCGCGGTTACCCGCAGCACTCAGGTCTTTCGACCCATTGTGCCTGCCGCTAGTTGGGAGTTATTGGAAGAGACCCGTGCTGTGCGCATAGGCCAACACCCGTTGTAGGGGAAGCTCCCTAATGTCCTGAGGCAGAAGAAATGCTGCGCCCAGGTGTTTGTGTCTCTTGACCATGAGGCAGGCACAGCGACAGAGGATGTGAATGGAGTCCTCGTCATCGTGTCCGCAAAACCTGCACCTTCTAGTGTCACTAAGACCGATAGTGTTAAGGTGCTTGTTAAGATGTCCGTGACCTGTCAACAGTCCTGTGACAATCCTTATGCTGTTACGACTTAGCGCAAGTATTGATTGAGTTGCGTTCGACCAAGGCCCTTCAATTAAGAGCCTGGCTTGTCGCAGCCCAGTCACGTTTGACCATTCTTCCTTTGATCTTACCTTGATCCAGTTTCCAATGGACCTTGCTACATAACTAGGCGGAAGCCCCAGCACTGGTTCGGGCCCTGTAAACTGTATACTTGAGCCTCTCTTAGCCAGTGTATCGGCCTCCTCATTTCCTGTTATATTATGATGACCCGGTACCCAGGTCAATTTTACTTGGTTGTTCTGTCCCAATTGGGTCAGACCATTAACACACTCTAGGACCGTCCTGGAGGTGATCCTATAAGAGATCAAGGCACGTAAAGCCGCCTGACTGTCGGTGCATATCTGGATATGCTGATTGGAATATCTCCTTTTGAGATTTTCCTGAACACATGCAGAGATAGCAAACACTTCCGCCTGAAAGACCGTGGCATACTTCCCCAAGGAGAAGGATAGTCTCGCCCTCGGGCGCACGCCCCGGACTCCCGCCCCTGAGCCCTGGTCTGTCTTGGACCCATCCGTAAACCAGACGAGCCCATTCGAGACCTGAGCATCAGGATTTTCGAGCCAAGCTTCCCTGTCCGGTATCTCTACTGTGTAAGGTTTGAGAAACACATAAGTGGGAGATATCCTGTCACTGGGTGCGTCCAGTAGACTATCTCCTCCCACAAGTTCCCCAAGAATACTTGTGTGTCCACCATCGTGGCTTTTACCTAGCCACCGCCCCCACTGCTTGACCCTATAAGAGGCCCTCCTTGCCTCTCCCTCAACCACTATATGCAGTTTAGGGAGAGACAGGAGAGCCTCCAGAGCCTCTGTGGGAGCCGTGCGTATCGCTCCTGTCGTGCTTACACACGCCAGGCGTTGTAGTTGATTTAGCCGTTGCTTGATGGTAACCCGCCGGACGGCTGGCCACCATACAATCGACGCGTATAGAAAGGAGGGTCTAATAACCGAGGTATAGAGCCATAAGGTGGCTCTCGGATTAAGCCCCCACATTTTTCCAAAGAGCCTCTTACATGTCCAGAAAGACGCGGTGGCTCTCTGTATTTGTCTGTCTATGTGGGGTACCCATGACAACTTTTCGTCTAGGATAACTCCCAGAAATTTGACCATCTTTGAACGCTGGATGGTCTTATTGAAAATGGTTGGTGCTTTAAAACCATCCAACTTCCTTTTCTTAGTGAAGAGGACTAGATCGACCTTATAGAGGGGTTAACTCTCAGCCCTTGTCCTATACACCATTCTTCTACGATTCTTAGGGCCCTTTGAGTGAGCTCACTAACTGTATTTGCAGATTTCCCCGCGATTAAGACCGTAAGGTCGTCTGCGTATGCTTGAGTCATAATCCCTTCCTCATTAAGCCTGCGAAGAAGACCGTCGAGCACAAGGCTCCATAGCAAGGGGGAAAGAACCCCCCCCTGCGGGCACCCTCGGCCCACAGTCGCTCTAACTGTGACTTCATTGAGAGAGGTAGAAATCGAGCGGTTTGAAAGCATGGAATAAATCCACCTAGCTATGGTAGGTGGGAATCCGTGATCCTCAGCCGCTGTTAGAATTGAATTGTAGGAGGTATTATCAAATGCCCCAGCTATGTCCATGAAGGTCCCGATAGCGAGCTCCTTCTGGCTAATCGTTTTCTCTATTTTGTAGACCACGGAGTGCAATGCTGTTTCCGTAGATCTACCCGTTTGGTAAGCGTGCTGTGAGCTATGTAATGGTATAGTCACTAGCGGGCCCTCTTTCAGAAATCTCTATGAGCCTTTCTTGTAGTTTCAGTAGAAACGATGTTAGGCAGATCGGTCTAAAGGCCTTCGCTTCATCATAAGAAGCTCTACCTGCTTTAGGAATGAAAACCACTCTCGCTGCTCTCCAGGGTTTTGGAATATATCCTAGAGCTAATGTTGCTATATATAGATCACGCAGATGCTGGATGATGTATTCTGACCCTTGTTGAAAAAGAGCCGGAAATATTCCATCCATACCCGCACTCTTATATGGGGCAAAAGTGTTTATGGCCCATCTAATTCGCTCCACCGTGGCAACATTCGAGGCCATCCTCCAATCCATAGCTGCAACCTCTATGTGGGGAGTCCTCTGGTGTTGGATAGAGCTGGAACTTTTGGCAGAACCAGGAAAGTGGAAATCCACGAGGTGCTCCAACGCCTCCTTGGTGGTGCACGTATATGTACCATTAGGAAGCCTAAGAACATCGATCCTAGATTCGTGGTTATATTTCATGATTTTATAAATCCTAGATGTGGCAGGGGCGTCTTCAATGCTTTCGCAGAAGTCTTTCCATGCCTGTCTCTTACTTCTTCGAGTACAGCTCTTAAATCGACGTTGAGCCATTCTATATTGGTCCCAATCAAAGTTCGATTTTGTGTTCATGGCCCTGTTAAAGAGCCTGCGTGCTTCTTTCCTTGTTTCTTGGAGCTCAGAGTTCCACCATGGGACTGTATGTTTACTCCTAGTAACTTTTAGCGGGCAACTCTGTTCATATGCTCGGACCATGGCCCGGCTAAGAATATCATTGCTTTCCTCTATCTGATAGTTTGTGCGAGGCCTAGAATGAGGTCTCACATTAGCCGACAGACTTTCTTTGTATATACCCCAATCTGTGAGTTTTGGGTTTCTATACTCTTGTGTCGTAGGGATTGTGTCTATCTCTAGACTAAAGAAGAGGTGGCGATGGTCGGACATGGACACCTCCGACGAAACATGCCAGTTTTTGACCCAGTGCGAAGCCCAAGATGAGCTGACAGTGATGTCTATAACCTCTTGCCTAGCTCTTGTAACAAAGGTAGGTTTCGAGCCTCTATTGAGCGTGTCCAACTCATTGGAGTTGATGTACTCAAAAATTGCCGTGCCTCTAAAATTGGTGTCGCTGCTCCCCCAACATGTGTGGTGAGCATTTGCGTCACACCCAATAATCAGCGGTAGACCTTGATTCTTGCACCACGTGACGAGATCCATGAACTGTCTAGATGGTGGATTTTGTGCTTCATATGGTAAGTATGCGGAGCCAACAATGAAGCTCCTACCTCCTATGTTCACTCTGATGACTACCATGTCCCTGTAACAGAAATTGGTTAGTTGAATGGCATTAACATGCTTAGCAGTATATATACAGGCTCTTGGGGTTTCCGCGTCGGAGCTCACAAATATGCGTCCCCATTTACGACTAAGACCCTTGATAGAGCCTTTGGTCACCCAAGGTTCCTGTATAATTACAATATCTGTATGCCCCACCGCGAGCTGCTGACTTATAATGGAAGTCGCAGCGATGCAGTGTTGCAAGTTGCTCTGCGTAAAACGTAGCAGTTTGGGGTCACAATTTACCTGTGTACCCATTTTGTTTCCGGTTGAGGGTCACTCCGAAGCCCCAGATTCCGCCCGGACCTCCGCGGAAGCGGAAGCCTCAGGCGGCTCAGCGGCCTCAGAGTTTCCCCTTTGGAACTTAGGGTCCCAAAAAGAGACCCTCGCCATACCAGCATGACCCACAAAGTTGATCCTCCGCATGGTCAAGGCTGACGCCTCATCCACCCCGAGAATCAACCTAGAGCCTTTGCCAGGTACCTCGATCGTCTGTCTTATCTTCCAGAGTCCCGTTTGGAGCTCTGGAGTAGACCGCTCGATGCGTCGAAGAATGTTACCCTCGTCCACAGGCGTGCCCGGCACGAAGGCAACAATCTTCCTTAACTTAGGGAGGGCCGCGCCCTCCAAAGTTTGAAGGGTAGTCCCCTGGAAGGGAGACAGCCTTCTCACTTCAGAGGTGAGCCACTCCCTAGATACATCGTCGTGGCAGGCGACCATTATGATCCCCTGCTCCGTCAACCTAAATTCGTCGAAGCGTGGCAGAGAGCCCTCTAATGGGAGAGCGTAAATACCGCGCGCCAACGCAATCTCCAGACTGTTTCGTAACTCGGTCGAGAGCCTCGTAGCCGGGAAATCCTCCCCGGCTATCGCTACCCTCAAGGCCGAGTTCACAGCCTGGCTGTATGTGGCCCTAGCACGGGCCTTTTTAAAGGCTTGCTGAGCTGGAGATGGGGTCCCCCCCGCCTCGCGAGACCTTTTCAGGCCCCCTTTGGCGGAGGAGCTCCCCTGCTCAGCTTGCTTCTTTAAGGGGGAAGCCCCCGACGAGGAGGGACCCGCCCCTCCTTTGGCAGTTGCCAGCCTGGCCTTGCGAGCCTTCTTTTTCTCAGACCCCGAGCGATTACGTCGCCCAGAGCCCGAGGTGAGAAGTGCCCGTGCCTCGGCCGTAGGAGGAGCATCCACAATTTCCCCCTCTCTAGTGGGAGCCCTTGAGGAGGGCCCCGGATTGCTATTTGAGGAGGCCCCTTCAGAGGAGCTCTCCGTAGATGTTTGTTTTATAACTGGTTCCATAAAAGTCCCACGAGTACCGGGGTTATAAAGGTCCACCCCTGTAGAGCCCCGCGTGCAGGGGTAAGGCTATTTACAACAGGGTGTCGCCTGGTGCCCTGAGGGTACCGTGCAAGATACTCTTACCCTCGTATCATTCAGCCCTCGCCACGGTGACTAACAGCTTAGCTTGGGGGAGTGTTTTTCGACCTTCCGGTCTAGATCCGCCGAGTTTGGTTTCAACAGGTCCACCTCGTGAAGGATGCAGTCCAAGACTGCATATCCTTGGTCTTTTGCCAAAGATACCCAGCGGTCTTGGGAGTATATGATTATAGAGTGTGCAATGATCAAAGATCTCTCTGTGCTAAATCCAATCTCCCCTGAGAGTCTCAGCTTTATGCTGATGGGAATTAATTCGCCTCTCTAATAGACCCATTGCTACACCTTTTGTTATTTACCTATTAAATCTATGGTTATTACTAAATTGTTTTTATGGCGTCCGATTTATATGCACTAACATTAACGAACTTACTCTCGACATATTTCAAATTGGAAATCGGAGAATAAGAACAGCAGTGGTGCCAACTTTACGGATGTTTACGGATTTTCTTCTAGATTTGGTCAAGGAATTTAAACAAACCCATTACCCATTACCCATTACTTTTATGTCAAACATGTCAAGTCAAGCCCATTAAATTAAAATTATGAATTTTATGTAACATTTATATTCCCAGAACATTTTTTGGTCATTTTGAAAGAAAAACACTCAATTTTGCAAATCTGGTTTATTTTAATAAATATAATCCAGATATTAGGTAAGTTAATTCTACTATTTAAAGATTTAAATTTTAAGGTTATGAAATGAATCAGTAAGCACATCTTTCAGACCATGTACCGCATTGATCTACGTCTAATTCGTAATGCCATCTCAAAAGGAGTAAGTATTTTTTTTTAGTCCATTTAGAAACTAATCTATTGTTTACAAATTTTCTGTAATAGGTCCGTTTGTATTCAAATGAGCCCCAGAGGCGTAAATCTTTTCTTACGAGGTTGTATGACAATTTTCGTGAAGAAATGGCGAAGAATAAAGAAATGAAAGAGTCTTTAAAGAGATTTAGGGAAGAAGCAGAAAAATTGGAGCAAAGTGATGCATTAAAAGCAGCAAGGCAAAAGTTTGATTCAGTTGAAAAAGAAGCAAGTAAAGGAAGTGAAGTTTTTAAAGAAAGTTTCAGTTCAATTAAAGAGAAAGTACAAGGTGTTATAGATGAAGCTAGTAAATCAGATATTGCTAAAAAAGCTGGCAAGTTCACAGAAGAAGTAGGTAAACAGACACACAGAATTAGTGAAAAAGCTCAAGAAATTAGCAAAACAAGTGCTTTTCAAAGTATTTCTGAAGCCACAAAAGCAGTCAAAAAGGAAATTGATACTACCACTATGGAAGGTAAATATCAGCTGTAAGTATTATATAATTTGATACTCAATCTAATTATTGGTTTTATAGGTAAAGTATATGCAAGTCCTACAAAGTTGAGAAAAAGAACTGAAACCAGTGCAGTTGTACAACAAAAATATTATGAGCCCAATACAGATGCAACTGGTGTTGAACTTCATAAAGATTCCAAATTCTATGAATCGTGGCAAAATTTCAAAGATAATAATCCATATGTACACAAAATAATGGATTGGAAATTAAGATTCGATGAAAGTGAGAATCCGGTTATTCGTGCATCGCGAGCTTTTAGTGAAAAGGTAACCGATATTATGGGTGGGTTTTTCCAGAAAACCGAACTTTCAGGAACTTTAACTGAAATTTGTAAAATCGACAATTCGTTTGATACGAAACGTTTTTTAAAACAGTGTGAGACAGACATTATTCCTAATATTCTAGAAGCGATGACAAGAGGAGATTTAGAAGTCTTGAAGGACTGGTGTCATGAAGGTCCTTACAACTTATTTGCTATCCCCATCAAAGAAGCTTATAAAAAGGGTTACAAAATAGAATCTAAAATATTAGATATAGACAATGTGGATTTGGTGATGGGAAAAGTTATGGAACAGGGTCCAGTACTAATTATATCTTTTACTTCTCAACAAGTAATGTGTGTGAAAGATGTATCTGGGGCGATAGTTGAGGGCGATCCTGATAAAATTATGAGGGTGAACTACATTTGGGTGCTCTGTAGGGATACTTCCGAGCCAGATCCCAGGGCAGCATGGCGGCTATTAGATCTCTCGGCAAGTAGTAATGAACAATTCGTATAGATAATAAAATCGTGTAATGAATTTTTGGACAGAATCTGGGCAGAATTTTGTAATATATGTAAACATGAAAAAGTGCAAGGTACAGTTTACATTAAAGAGATTTTGGTTTATCTGCTGTTATTAGTTTTATAGGTGAACCAAAATGGGTTTTTACAGGCCATGCAACATTGTTAATTCTATAAAATTTACCTACCTACATGTCTTCCTCATAAGATCGTTTTTTAATATTCATGTATTAAAAACTGCAACATTATGAAATATCTATCTTTAGATTCAAATAGATAAAAAAATCAAATCTTTGTTGTACATGTTTGTATGCTACTGATTTTTTTAATTACCGTTTTTATAGGGAAAATATGGTTTTAACAAAAAAGCTGGTCCTTCTCCTTAACAATAATTGTGATATAATGCAAAATATTTTTATTTTGACCTAATAGGCTATTGCATTAACTAGAATCAGTTTTAATTTATGATTCTATTTAATTTATTTTACAAATTGTTTTGTACATAAAACTGAAATGTATAATATTAAATAATTTATATACTTTTCCAGTAAACCATTGATTTTTCCTTGTTTTTTTCCCCTAATTTATCATATAATGAGGAGCACACACTTTTTACTCAAGTATCCATGAAAACGTCACATATACAGAGGGGTCAAAAGGTTTCCTTTCATCATAGGAGAATTAATAAACAAATGCACCAATTGTACTCTTCCATCATTCTCTATGATTGAAAACCATTGACTCTTGTCATTGAAACATTTGAATATCCAGTAAAAAACAAAACATCTCTTTTTGGTCAAAAGATACAATTTATTATTACTTGTCAAGTTTAAGCTACTTTACAATCATAATTATTAGATTTAGAACCTATATTAAGATTTTTGATCCTGTGTTCTAAGCCATTTGAAATTGAAACCTTTGTATTCTTCATCACCTTTTTCTGAAAATAATAATAATAGAAATAAAAAACTGACATTTTTGGAACCACCAATAGAGTAAGTAAAACAAACACGTATGGAATTAGTTTTTTAATTTTCTCAGACACAACACAATGTTTTTATGGAAATATAACTATTACAAACTATTACCTACCCTCTTTATACAAATTATTAAAAGATGTTCCAGGTTGATCAAGGTCTTCAGTTCCGGGTTGATGAAGGTCTCCAATAAATTCAATTATATTTAAATTAGCCCCTTTACGTTTTTGATTTCTCGCAATTCGTCTTCTCTGTCTTCGTTTTTGTTTGCTGTTTGTCGACGGGGTTATAGCTTTACATTGCATTGTCTTGGAAATGAGATCATTAGAATGAGGAATATCTATGAAAAAAAGAATATCACATGACAATGAAAAATAGAAACAATGTAACGCAATATGATCAGATTAAAAACACAATCTTGCTAATTTCAGGTTGCCTCGCATATTATGCACAAAAAATACTGATATGGTAAAATTAAACATAAAACTAATATAGTTAACGATACAAGTAGTAAGAATATTCAACGTTAGTACTAAAGAGAGGGTATTAGACAGATGTAGATTTATCTTTATATACAGGATGGGTGTGAAATGAATATTCCAGTGGATAATTGTGAGTTTTTGGGGTTAAAAATTATCAAATGTGTGCATATTCAAAATACTATTAATACAAAAACACAATGGTTAACACACTTGCTCTGCATACCTCAAGGCTCATCTTTAAGACCTTTATTAATTAATATATTGAATTTTTTCACTGCTTACACCAAATTTAATAAGAATGCTGATGATTTAAAAATATATCATTCATATTGTTTCACACCTGATATAAAGGCTTGATTCAAGAGGACTTTATTTAATTATACAGATAGTCAAACTATTACTAATAATCAATTCATGGATTTAAAACTTGTAAGTGAAGTTAAAAAACTGCGAGTTACACGCATTTCATGTTATTTGATCAATCAATATAATAAAACCAGAATCATGAAGGAAGAAAATCAGTGACGTTATATGTTTGTACAATAACATAATTAATTTAATAGATCCTGTTTACAGTAAAGTACAATCTCCTGTCATATTTAACCAAACATAGGTTCTTTTCTGATCATATAATACCCCTCCATAGAAAATGTAGAAATTATTAGCCGCAAACAGAAAATATCACAATTTTTTCAAGCAATTTACTTGAAATATTGAAGTAATAATCAACCATTACTTACCCTTTACCTTATTCTCAGATGATTGACAATTTCTAAAAAAAAAAAATTAATAAATATATAATTTGAAAATAATAATGAGTCAAAAAATAATATTTTTAAGCATAAAGTGCCCTCAGGCACTCAGGCATATGTATTAAAACATTAGTCAAACACCGAGCTTTTACTGTTGTTCTTTTATTATTAACTCTGTTAAATGACCATTTAATGAACTTTTTAAATATAAATTATTAAAGAGTAATATCGAAAAACTAAGAATGATGACTTAGACAATAGAAAAGATATATTAATACACAATTAAATTTTACTATTAGTATCCTAACAGTCAGCACCGATTGCTTCGTATGGTAATAAATAAAAATGATAACGGAGAATATACTGTACTCTTACTTGTCGTGGAGATAAGCCTCTTGGGGTATTTTGTTATCGAGGTGGCGATCTATGAAGATGGTTAATGCAGTCTGTAAATCGTAATTAAATTCTTCCAATAACCTAAAATTGTAAATTGTATGTATAACGGATGAATATGAGTTAGACTTTTCTAATCATTGAAGTGCTCTGACCTACAGTTTCGGTAGCCATTTATAAGTTTAATGTACATGCTCAAATTCCTCAATTTAAACCAAATTCTCGTCAAATGAAAAATATAATAAAGTACGTTGCTAAATCAGGAATCAGTTGAATATAAAAAATAAAAATTCTATAAACATAAAATATAAAAAAAATAATAAAAACTATAATTTGGTGTGAAACTTAATTAGTTTAAAGACAAAAAAACTGAGATCTCCATAAATTTCATATATACAGGATTATTTGAGATAGCACATCATTCATTCTACAAAAAATATTTATTTCCATTACATCACTAATATTCTTACCTTCTGCAATAATCAAAATTTAAATTAGTGATTAAGCGAAAAGTCCTCTGCAATTCACAATACTGTTTCGGTAACAATGGAACCGGCTTGTGAGTAAATTCTATTCTTCGTGCTTGTTGAAAACTACTAGCAACTTGAATATCTAATGCATTATATACATGTAGCTGATCATTCTTTATGCAATACTGTTGCTTCTTATCACATTCTAATACAAAATTTCTACTAAAACCCAAGTACCTCTCGCCCTCTAGAAAAACACCATAGACGGACAAAACTGCAAGTTTCTCCTGTAAGTATCAGACTTTATACTGGAAAATTATTTAACTCTTAACATAATTTTGGTTAATTTAAGGGTGGTTTATATAGTTGTTGAAATTCGAGGCTCATCACTTCAAATGGAAGAAGATACATACTTGGTTAAATTGGTTATCTAATTTAATTTGCAATAATATGCCACAAAAAATATAGTGTTATAATTTGTTTTTAAATTAAGTTCAAATACGGACTTGGTATTTTTACTGAATTCATTGTAATTTTTTATTCTAATTTTTACCACAATCCAGTATAGGCTGGTAATGTTTGGATATAAAACATTTTCAGTTAAAAAAGTCCCAAGGCTGTAATGAAATAGAAATACATAATAATGGTATTTATAAATGAAGTAAATGTGGTAACATGATCAATAGGTAGTGAATTGTATTACACATTATTGTGTAACTGTTTCACTGATAACTGAAGTGTGGATTTAGTAGGGAGTTTAAGGATCTAAAACATTATATACTATTTTTATTGTTTTATTTCCACAATCTTTAAAAGTTTATCATGCTCGGCTCTATGGCACGTTGAATCGAACAGAAATTATAGGCTATAATGTTTATGGATAAATTTCCCTTTTATGTAATAGTACATACTTTGATATGAACAAATTCTTTTAAGCACATAACATGCTATTAAGTGTTGAATGTTCTTCTCTTCAAACAAATTAAAATAAATTATATGTAAATGGATAGTTGGGTTATTTTTTTTAATAATTACCGTATAATATATGACGTTAGTTTTTATTGAATGAGGATCATGATGTGAATGTGGCAGCCTTTTAAACACACCCATAATATTGTTACGACCCAGAAATAATAATTTCACCTGCCGATCTGACCTATTTTCAGTACAGTGCAAATTTCTGTTTAAAGCCAGGTAATGGCTTAACCTGAAACATAATTTTATTTAGAAATCATAGAAACATAAAGTTAAAATTAAAGTTTAAAATGTAGATAAAATTGAACTTGAGAAGAAATTTAGCATTGTCCTGAAATACATACACATCACATTTTAACAATTACAAGTATCTATACATTGAAATATGTATCGTAATCTGCTAAATCACAGTCCAAATCGTTATGTAATACTAGTCTGTCGAAGCAAGTGATGTGTACAGTGGCATTTTGACATTATGAACTACAAGTTCCGATTTAAAAAGTCACGATTCTCTCAAGTTAGTTTACCTCGAAAACAAATAAATAACTAAATTATGCCAATACTGATAATTATTGTAGCGAAACTCTTAAACAGGGCGGTTGACAAGACAAGACAAAAATTTACACAGATACCATGATTTACCTGATAACGTCTACATGTCAAGGAGATTAAATAACTTACTCTATGAATCTGTTTTTCAGGTATCTTGATCTTCGTAAATTCAATTCAATCACATACTAAGCCTAAATGTATAAAATCCACAATGAATCAAAATATCAAATGAGTAAATCAAAATTTTTGTAAGGTTGTAAGGGGTTTTGTAAGGGGGATAGATCCATCTTTATCGAATGGGGTGTTTTCCTATTTTTTTTTTTACATCGGCAATGGAAAGTAGTTGGAAAAAGAAGAGATACGTATTTCTGGAATTTTAATATTGGGTTCATTTAAGTCCATAAATTATTTTTTTATTGTGCGCGATATCTATGTGACGTCACTAAGCGAAAATTTAAAATTTGCACCATTTTTTAGTGATTTCTAGGATATTTTCATTTATGTGGTTGGTGTCACTGCGTGACAACTTTAGTTTTGTTTATGTTTGCATTGTTTGGTTAAGGTAAACATGAGACATTGTTTTTAGTTTATATTTTTACCTGTGAATTGTTGTCTCTGCCTGTGACTGATTACAAGTGTATTTATTAATAATAGAAAAACATCGTAATTTGTAAAGGTAATTTTTGAATATATTTAATCGACTTTGCAGTAATACTTTTAAGTTAAATACTAACCTTACATTTTTCATCCCTTTTATTTCTGAAAGGATCTATAGGATCTTTATCATAAAACGATCTATAACCGGTAAATTGTCGGACTTGGCCTCTACAAAACCTTGCTCCATGTTTAATAAAAGTTTACTTCACAAGAAAACAACAATATAACAAGCCAAGTTGTCAAACCAAACACAAACAGGAAATTTCAAATGTCAATTATCGAAATGTCAACTGTCGTTTGTGGTCGTTACAAACTGAACTAGCTACATATTATCAGTGTGGCCTCTTTATAGATACATATTCCCTAGTTTTCGCTTAGTGATGTCACGAAGATAGAATAAAATTTCAAAATTGAATTAAAAATTTTCTACCGATTCAATTCCACTTTCATTTCGATTGAAGGATTCAATACAATGAAAAAATATATATAAAACATGAATATAAATTAAATGCATCTTCCATAATAAACTACGGAAGTTGAGGGATTTTTATATATATTCATATATTATGCATTAAAAAACCGGTATATTACAGAGCTACTCGGCCGTGTCATATACTTACATTACCGTTTTGGAACTTTCTTGTGTTGGAACTATTTTGCAAGTTATAGAAAATATTGCATTTTCGTGATAGAGATCACATATTTTTGATCTATCACTTCTATCATACACTGTAAAGAAATATTCAAGAAACTGTTCAGCTAGGTCACCTGCTTCATAAGAGCACAGGAAGTTGTCTTTGGGTGACAAAGCAATTCTATCCTTTTCTTCGTATATATTCACACCATCCTAAAAATACAAATTAAAAAAGGGAAAACTTCAGAAACTTCTACCTTGTATACAAATGTCGTAATTTAATGCAAAAAATTTACATACACATCAAAAAGTTTAGGCGCCAACCTTTGAAATATGTATTTGTTACATGTTGATGAATTAGATACTTTTACCCTAATCTTAATCTTAAAATTTATATTTTATATTTTAGTATACCTAGGTTAAAAAACTTACAATAATCTTTACTTTCGGAAGTATTTTCTTTAAAGTTGCAACATATACAGTCGGTGGAATACCTGCACATACAGGATTTTCATTCAAATCTATCTCTATTAGTCCACCAAAATCCCGCAGAGGTTCCAAATCGAGAAAATTAGTGATCTGTTAACACAAACAATATAGTGTTAAGATGTTAAAACATATATTCTAACTATTAAACATAGCTTTTTTGCCTATTTCTGGTGAAATGCATCATAATACTGGGTGATTCAGATCTTACTCCAAACATTTTTAGGGATTGCACAAAGGATCTATACAAATATGCTAGTGCAAAATCGATAATTTTGCTTATTCATCAATGGTATTTGATTGAAAATATTATAATAAAATAGCACATATGTCTGAAAATAATTCTTGACATAAAAACACTAGCTGAGTTCGGCATCCTTTCCTGGTGCAAATGCATTTAGTATTGACTTCACATTTGACATATCGGTGCAGTGTACACCGTGTCGCATTAATCGAATGACAGGCAACAGGTGTAGTATAAGAAGAAATCCTAACGTATTTTACCTGTATACGTATATTTTATTACAATATTGTGGGTGATTTAATTACAGTATTAAGGTTATATAGATGTCCTCTTAAAGTCTCCTAGATAAGATCTAAATCATCCTGTATAAGGATGTCCTAATAAAGTTATTGTTATCTTATCTGTCTTCCATGTTTCTAGATAAAGCCCTAAACAGTAGGTATAAAATAAAATTTAAAAACCTGATTTTGTTGGAGGTCAATGGCTCTTAAGCTACATTTGTTCAACATAGAAAATGGATTTAACATTTTAATACCATTCCTAGCAAGAATTATTTTCCTTATTGGTTGCAGATTTTGTAAAAAATGTATTACAAAGGTTAATGAATTTGGATCGCTCAAAACACAAGGCTCTTTCAGCTCTAAAATGTGAAAGATAATATATTTATTCGATGGAGAGGCCCACTAATTATTTTACCTGGATCATTATGAAATTCAGTTAAATCGACAATTTCCTTTTGAAACCGTTTATGCACAATCTCTCTAATATTATCTTCTGAACGAGGGTTATATGTATCAAGTGGACAGAAATTTACTACCACGTTGACATACATCTGCAAAATACAAAAATTAATTGAATCAGCTTTAATTTATAGGCATATACTTACCGGATGAACATCTCGTGGGTTAGGAATTTGGAATTGATTTTTAAAAATTTTCATGATCGCCTCGAAACAATTGCAAGCCATAAAATTAATTTTTTCTATATTATTTCTTGTAACATTAACAGGTGTTAGGTGGAGTGGATGAAGGAAATCTGATATAGCCTTGAGGACAAAATCAGTTTCATAGAACTTAATATGTCCAATCTAAAGAACATAAGAAAGTACATAATAGTTATTTATGCAATAAGGCTTAAGATACACAAATAACATTTTTTATTACTAATTAGAACAGTGACGGATTTTTGAACAGAAGAAGTTATATGTAGATTTTTCTACGTATAACGGTTTGTAATAGGCTGGAAGTGACACAAATGAGCTTTTGAAAATATTGGATAATATTTGATTACATTGATATTTTGTTGATAGAGATAATCTTAATCTGATAGATACTGACATTATTCTTATGATCCCTTTTGCAACACATACAGGGTTATTCACGCAAAGCGGTTATTAGACGTTTTTAGGGTTCTGTTAACGATAAAAATCTGATTTTTTTATGGGGGAGGTTTTCCATTATTTCCGATTCAATGAAAATATTTTCAGGTTTGCATCACTTCTGGTTATACCGGAAGTAGACCACAACTTCGTTATTTTAAATGGAACACCCTGTATATTATTGCAATTTTGAACTCTACGTGATATTCTAAACACATTTCATGTAGGATGTCCTATACCTATCTTCAACTGTTTTTGAAATATTGACAGGTGAATATTGACATTTTGCAACTTTGACACCCTGTAAAATCTAAACGGTTAGAGATCAAGCAGAATGGTTTGCACATTCCTAATCTTAACTTTTCAAAAGTTATCGTTTGATACTAATTTCAGATTTAACCAAAAGATTAAATTTAATCGAAAACTTTTTATTTCTGGATAAATCTGAAATTAATATCAAACGATAGCTTTTGAAAAGTTAAGATTGGAATGTGCAAACTGTTTTGCTTGATCTCTAACCGTTTAGATTTTACAGGGTGTCAAAGTTGCAAAATGTCAATATTCACCTGTCAATATTTCAAAAACAGTTGAAGATAGGTATAGGACATCCTACATGAAATGTGTTTAGAATATCACGTAGAGTTCAAAATTGCAATAATATACAGGGTCTTCCATTTGAAATAACGAAGTTGTGGTCTACTTCCGGTATAACCGGAAGTGATGCAAACCTGAAAATATTTTCATTAAATCGGTAATAATTGAAAACCTCCCCCATAAAAAAATCAGATTTTTATCGTTAACCGAACTCCAAGAACGTGTAATACCCGCTTTGCGTGAATAACCCTGTATATATATATCTATGAATGATTTGTGAAATCTGAAAATGAAAATTAAAATCTGTAAAAATATTGTATGGCACCTACTCAATTTGAAAATAAAAAATTGTGTGCAGCTAAACAAAAAGAGAAATTTTCACAAAGAATGTGACTGGAGATACAAGAAATATTGTATTACTTTAATGGATCACAGCGATTATACATCTAGTGTGAGAAATAGAATTCAGCGTTGTTTTTATATGAGGCATTTGCAGATGGAGGAATCAGAACACTCACCACTATTTGTTATTATATACATATACATACAGGTTAAAATATTTTCAATCATAGGGAAAGATTTTGGAAGAGTGCAATTTGCGCCTTTGTATTCTTTTAGTTGTTAGAATCGCATCATAAAACGTAATAGTTTAATTGTTACTTCGCACTTATCCTTCAAACTGCATAATGGACACATTCTTAAATAAAATTACTGCAGGTGTTCTTATTGGTGGAAGTAGACTATCATTAATCCTTGGGTTACAACAAAATTACACAAATTCAACAATTTGTAATGAACATTGAAAAGGTTACGAATACTTTAAGTTTTGATACATCTGATTTGATTTTATGTTAAAATTTCTATCGCACGAGGGCGTGTGCTATAATTGGGAAATTGTAAATTGGATTGCATTCTCTTATGATCAAAAATCCTTTAACTCTCTGTATATATTATACAGAGAGCCATCTGCGAGACATTTTCATGCCATCATGTATGCGAGACAACATTTTCTTAATGCCTACAGAAATTGAGAACTTACCCCAAATTTGTGCCAGTAATTACAGTTATCACATTCAGTAATTATTTTTGCTTCTAGATCAGGTCTCATCTTAAACATGTTTATTGCAAAAGAATGCCGTTTTAGTGAATCACTATTTTTATTGGCTTGACCCGTTGTACCTTTTTGCAACAACTGGTTATTTTTATCTGAAGGAAATTGTTCTTGATTAGGTATTTCGTTAATACCTTTATTTTTTTCCCCATATTTGAATGACGTAAGTTTGCAGAAGTTTGCTACGATTCTACATCTTATCTGCAAGATCAGAAAAAGAGAAACTCATCTTTGTTTCATATTTGTGTACTTACCGGACGTTTGTCATTTTGTGGATTTGGAATCATCAGCTGATTTGACACAAGCTTCATGATTGCATCTAAGCAGTTCTGTGCAAAGAAAAAGGCATCTGTTTTCCTTCTTACAAAATTAACTGGTTCTATATTGATCGGATGAAAAAAATCTGATATAATCCTCAAAATAGCATCTGCTTCGAAATGTTGAATATTTGACATCTAAAGAAAGCATATTTAGTATCAGAATAATACGTATACATAGTCTTTGATAATACTATCTAGTTCTTTAGTAGTTCAGGGAATAGTTATATTGGTGATAAATTTAATTCATATAATCAAGCTGTACAGGGTGATTCACTTTCGAGTGTGTAACATGGGTATCTCGCTTATTATAAAAGATAGACGGTAGGTTTAAATTCGGCAAAATTGCGGAATTTTGTGCTCAATAAGTTGGCGCAAAAAAAAAACCCATATCTGCTTTTGTTTTTGAGTAAGAGGCAAAAACAATTTTTTTCCGGTTTTCGTTTTCTGGCCATAACTTCTATATTTTTGTAAATATTGGCTTATCGTTTTCACATTATTAGGACACTTTCTTGAGACAAATACGATGCCGTAAACCGTTTTTTAAAAAAATGTCACATCTATTGTAAATCAACGTCAACTTTATTATTTCTTATGGGCGTCATATTAATTTTTCTCATATTTGAATAAACCGATTTTTTCTGAATACGACAATATAATATATGTTAATATTTGCTTAAAAAATAAGGGCATTATGAAGGAAAATAGCTATTTTTTTGAAAATGTCTAGTTAGCCATGGCCATGACAGTCAATTCTTGACAAACCCCAAATTTCACTTATAATTTTTATAAACTGCATCTGTGGAGTACTTTTTATATTGACTAACGATATACAACCGAATAGAAACAAGATATTATAGAAATGTATTACAGATGTAACAAAAATTTAAACAGAACAGTTGAAGAATATTTAAACACATATCCTGAAAGACGACACCCATGCAAGACATATATTACTAAACTGCACTGTAATTTAAGGAATTATGACAGTTTTTCTAATTTTCTTCATTCATGCGAGATCCATACCTATTCCTTGGTTTAGAAAAACTGCCATAATTTCTTAAATTACAGTGCAGTTTAGTAATATATGTCTTGCATGGTTGTCGTCTTTCAGAATATGTGTTTAAATATTCTTCAACTGTTCCGTTTAAATTTTTGTTACATCTGTAATAAACATCTATAATATCTTGTTTCTCTTCGGTTGAATACATCGTTAGTCAATGTAAAAAGTACTAGACAGTGCAGGGGGCCGTTCGGATATAACGCCCGGGCGACGTCCAGATGAAACTTTTCGCCCAAAAGTCGTTCGGTTTTAACAGGCGTTTTGTACGAGCGTGCCGTTCGATTATTTGAGGTGAATCGTTAGGACCACAACTTTTCGCCCTTGTTAAAACTGGGACGATAATCACACGACATGCGCAGATGTGAGTAAATTGAATTTTGACATTTTATCAGTTATTAACATTGTCAGAGATTTTGTATAATTAGATATTTTGTGTATTTGTGTGTATAATAAACATCACTACAAGGACAGAGAAGTTGCTCTTTTCATACGAAAATTGCTTTGAAATTCATTTGCACTGCAATTTGCAATTGTAACTTCAACAAAAATTGTTTTATTCTTGAAGACATTTCATACTCCACTAACAAACAGTTCCGTAATCTATCCAAATGAGGCCGTGATCGAAATAAAATTGTACCTGTTCATCATCATCTTCACTTGAACTACTGTCTTCCATCATAAAGTTATTCATATAAATAGTGCATGTTGAAACAACAGCCTGGTAAATATGAATACGATTTTGATCCATTAACGATAAAACAGATTAAATCTTATTGTACCTACTCAAAAATCATTCGAAGTAAACTACACATAACCTGGATTGCATTTGCTTGAATTTAAAGTTTGCCGCCATATTATACTTACCACAATCGTTCGTATTTTATGAGTAACATTTCTGTGACGTCATTCACCCGGGTGAACGATTCAGCTGGGTAAAACAACTTCATCCGAACGCACTCCAGTGTATAACAATTATTGTGAGTGACATTTGTGGTTTGTCAAGAATTGACTGTCATGGCCATGGCTAACTAGATATTTTCAAAAAAATACCTATTTTCCTTCATAATGCCCTTATTTTTTAGGCAAATATTACCATATATTATATTGTTGTATTCAGAAAAAATCGGTTTATTCAAATATGAGAAAAATTAATATGGCGCCCATAAGAAAAAATAAAGTTGACGATGATTTACAATAGAAGTGACATTTTTTTAAAAAACGGTTTACGGCATCATATTTGTCTCAAGAAAGTGTCTTAATAATGTGAAAACGATACGCCAATATTTTCAAAAGTATAGAAGTTATGGCCAGAAAACGAAAAACGGAAAAAATATTTTTTTACCTCTTACTCAAAAACAAAAGCGGATAAGGGGGTTTTCTTTGCGCCAACTTATTGAGCACAAAATTTCGCAACTTTGCCAAATTTAAACCTACAGTCTATCTTTTATAATAAGCGAGATACCCATGTTACACACTCGAAAGTGAATCACCCTGTACATACAGATTATACAAAGAATTTACATTTTATATATGCACACACCTTGCATTTGGAAATGAATAAATTGAAATATATGATGTAAAATATATAGGGTAGTGGTTCCCAAACTTTTTCGATTCAAGTTATTTAGAAGTATACACTCTGTTACCAAAACTTTCATACACAATACACATTGTGGTCTCTCTTCACCATTAATTTCTGTCGACGTAAAACCAAACTCTAAATAATTGTGATCATATTTACGATATTTTCGTTTCTTCACACTCGTGTCACTGGTTGAAGGCATACTTTCTTTATCTGCACTATTACGTTTATTACTGCTCAAAAACCGGTCAAGTCATACTTAGAAAGCAATTTGAGACATAAATAACATAACAGTATATTAAATATGCTGCTGATAGGTATTAAGATATAACATTTATTTGTTGTAAAAAAACATGTACTGCTTGATTATATGGGTAAATAGTGCCAAATGAAAAACTTACCGCAAATCTGTGCCAGTAATTAGAGTTATCAACTATTGAAATTAGTTTTGGAAACAGCTCCGGTCCCAAATCACTGGGGCTAATGCGTACCCTTGGCAAATCATTGCTGGTTTCATTATTCATTTTGTCTTAATTTATTCTACTAAGATATAGTTGGTTGCATTAACATTGTAATCCGTTACCATATCCAGTCATAAATTATAATCTACACAAAAAATACAATATTTATTATTATTATTATTATTATTGTTAATAACTGATCTGAACATACTAAATGGACAATATTACAAGATTATAATTAGCAACAATGACACGATAGGAAGTCTATCCTTGGAAGTCTATCCAAATGTGTAGATATATAGGTATTTTAACTAAAAAACCAGTTGTCAAGTTAGCTACATTAAATATCAACTAGTAGGTATAGTGTCTCAAATAGAAACTGATTCTCTTTACAATTTTTGGTTAATATATACATAGTAAAAAGTATAGTGTCATGTACAAAGTGTTTACAATAATATAACATTGACGTAGTTTTCCACATAATACCAAAACACTATTCTGCACCCGACGCACGTTTTGCCAACCAAGTTGGCTTAATTTTTTTTACAAAAATATATTTATTCCGGTAAAAGATAATAAGTAGGCAGATAATAATTCTGAAGCAAATTGTATTGGATGCTCCTTCTGTAGTCAGAGACAAAATATTGACCATAAATGCCATAAATAAAACCTGTGTATATAAAATGTTTATTATTATACCATCTGGTTTAACATTAGATAATCAAAAACATAATAAGAAATAAAAACTAAATATCTAGAAGAGTTTCTACTTGTGCACACACATGAATTAATTCAAGTTAAAAAATTCATCAAGACCTTGTCTGGCTATTCCTCGGGGTTCTTGTCATACAAATCCGTCAATTGATTTTGAAGTTATCTTCTTTGATAACAATACTAAACAATTTAGACATTTCTACTGCATATAAAACTATATGTAGTTGGTTATTTATTCATTATACAGCTATCCTAAGTAACAAAAAATTAACTAGCTCGATATTTAAAACATACAGTTAATTACTAACTACACTTAGTTTTAAAAAAATATTTTTTAAACTACCATATTCCTCCTTTAGGTATTTTGTTTCATAAGTATATAGTTGACAGTAGTAGTAAGCAGACAATACCTACATCAGTAGTTTTATTGTTTCTATTAAAAAGGATTACTTTGTCTTGGTGGTACCAGGGCGCTGATAGAACATATCTATGGGACTGGGCATACCTACTTACATATTGAAGTGATAATGAAGTAGTACCTAACTATCTAAAGTAACCATTAATGTAACAAAAAAAAGCAAAACACATAATGATAAATTAATTATATCTATGAATACCTTAGCTTAATTATCCTCACCAAGGTATAATATTGTGTTCATTCTCGCAGTTAGTAATATTCACAATTCTCATCTGGAGTTTGATTTTCTAATCCCCAGAATTAGAAAAACTGCCACAACATATATAAAATCTAAATTGTTTTGATTTTGTTAATGAGTTTGAGGTTTGGTTAAGGTTATTGTCTCTGGGTTAAGGTTAGGAGCACAGAACAGAAATAACAGAATATCAATAAGGTCATAGATCTATGAATAAGGTTAAGAGCAAAAATTCTTTTCATTTTTACAGATAACAGAACAACAACAGAACCATCACAGAACAGCAGTACTGCCAACCAGTAAATGCATTTATCCCCTAGATATCTTTTAAAATTCTTAAAAAAAAAGACTGTTCGCTGTTCTTAATAACATGCTAATATTTAAGGAGATTATTCTTGGGTCCATTTTGAGAAAAAAACTTCATATGAACATATGTCCTAAAAGTTTGTAGTGGCGAGATACAGTGAAATACACTGCAGTGCCCTCTTTGGGTCTTTGCTACTACCTGTCTGACACTTATTGTCTAATTGACAGACAGATAACGATCTGTAGAAAGCAGATGCCATTATAGCGACCTCTATTATCTTTGAGGAAATGAGTAGTTGTTTTCGGCATCTCCTTCCAATAAATATGTCCTAAAAGTCTTAACTTTTGAACTACAGGGTGCTAAAGTTTTAAGAAAAAAATATTTTTTTTATTATAACTGGTATTAACCCTAGATATTTTTATGAAATTTGGTACACGCCTTCTGATGTACAAACAATTTTATTATTTTTACCAGTGGCGTCTGTGGAATAGGGGAATGGGAGTTGCAAGCTAGGAGCGAGCATGTAAATAAAACAGTTGCTAGTAACAGTTTTATCTATAGATATATGTCTATGGTTTTATCACATACCTACCTACATAAAAATACAGTTTTATTCACAGACAAAACTTTACTTACATTGTCAGCACCTCAGACCCTTTTAATACATACTAATAGTAAATAACTAGTTAGAATAACGGAAATACCATAGCTGCTGGACCTAAGGAGAAAAGGGAGATGACAGAGGATAAATTAAAGGATATAGGATATGATCACCAATAGTAATAGAAGAACTCACATTGTTTACCGTTAAAGAGTTACGCAGAACAGGCCGAAACCTAGATAGTTTTGATTCGTTTTATTACCTGCTATCTAGACAATAATTCCACAATCGAAGGGAAACCATCGGAGCTTCCATCATATTGAGATAATCAGGGAGCTTCTCGAGACAATAATAAGGGAGTGAATTGAAGTTCAGTTAAACCAGGGAAGAAGGTTGTTCTAGAGTCTAGTGGAGGTTGAATGTCACAGAAGGGGATCTATTATCCAAGCAGTACAGCTAGTGACAACGACTGTGAAGACCACGGAGAAAGCTGGTGCGATCCGGTAAACGTTTAATCATAGATGAACTTACGAGGAGACAAATTACAACGCCACTTGGTCGACATGATATACTTAGCTATGGTTACCTTTGGCAAAAGAACTGGAAGATACTTCCAGATGAAAGAGTCGCTAGCAAAGTCGAGGAGAGATACGAAGTAATTATCCCAAATAATCCTGAAGAAAGCTGTAAAGTATTTGGCAATTACGTTTAATCACCAAAGGAATATATGGGATCCAATACATGGGGGAAAGTGAGGCCAAGAAAGTTGAAGAAAGAGCCGGATAAATAATCAAGTTTGTACCAAATGTGAGAGAAACAAGGTGGGCTTAGAGAAAGGCTTCATAGTGTGAAGTGGAGTAGTGGACATTATGATTTCTATGACGTCCCGTTGTGGCGTAAGTCCATGAGAAGTGAAAAATATGCAGATACCGAACATGATACAGCAATGAGTTGTAGTGTTGAAAGTAATAAAGTCGTCCTGTTATACGGTGTTCACCAGAACAGCCCAAAAGTGGTGGCAGGAGTGGTTCAAGTCCAGATAGATGTACCATTCGAAGAAAGGCGTTATCTATATGAGATGGGAGAGGAACATCTGCAAAAGAAATGTTCCTACATCTATGGGGATGTTGGAGAATATGAATAAAATCAGACACCTCTTAAGTCATGATGCTATTCACGGTGGTTCCCATAACCCATAGGTGTTAAGTGGTATTCGTTGAGTGACCAAGTTGTATATGTGTTGGTCACTTAATGGTGGTACGATAGAGTACAAGGAACTGATTCAGTAGGGCCGCACTTATTACAACTTACTTGTTAGGCTCGACACCGACTATATCTACTTAAAAAAAACTGGTAGCATTTGAGAGAAAAATATCTTTAATTGTCAAGTAATTACAGTTCAGCTTTAAGGCTATTTGAAAATTTAAAAACCCTTAGGATCAACTCCACGATTTTGTTGTTTCATTTGTTGTCAAATGTTGACAGTTAACTGAAAGATGCAAAGATTCATTTCAGTTGTACGAAATTGTAAGATTTTCTCGAGAAATTCTAGATATCTTTCATCAGCATCGAAGACAGAGGTGTGTACAAACAAAAATATCTTATCTTCAATAAGTTGCTTAGACGCGTCGTCTATGTTTTGTAAAATAAGCTTAAAGTCAATTAAGTGAATAGAAAACGAAATTTTATTTAAAAAATAGATGATATTTGGAAATACATAGTAAGTAGAGAATAGATACCTAGTAAGTTCTAAGGAGGTTTTCTTAAACACAATTATTAACTTAACGATATATATTTACTGAGTACCTACAGTGTTAAATATGGAGTTACAGAACAAAACCCATAAAATCAGACGATTTAAGAAAAATAATATTAATGGAAGTTAATTGATTACCAAACACTACAAAGTCAATGCATAGGTATGTCATATTTTATCGTTCATAAAAATGAGACCTCAACCCTTAGTTGTTGGTAATTAAGGTAGAAAAAGAGGTCTGACAGTGATATAAAGAAGCTGAAACTAACTTAAAAACTATATCGTACACATTTAAATATATTTGTTTCTTGGAAATCTACGTACAATTTTTTAACGAGAAAATATTCAAGAAATCTATTGATCTAATGCAATAATTTGTTTTTCGATATACATCTTCAAACAATAATAACTCTTTACATTTTACGATTTCGATAACAGCACTGATCTTCAGTTTAGTGGAAAACTGTTATTGAAATGAACACCCCTCTGTAAATATCAATCAAAATCGACGTTATTAATTATTAAGTAACGACAAAAAACCTTGTTTTTATTCCACACCACACCACCACAGGGTAGTGTAGGTGGCCTTGTTTTATTTTATTACCCCCTTTCAGAAAAATGGAGAAGATTAACGTCTACCGTTAATTTTTCAGAAATACCCGATAATCAATCACCAGTATGACGCTGTGGTGGTAGGCGCTGGCGGAGCAGGCCTAAGGGCGGCCTTTGGTCTTGTCAGCCAGGGATTCAAGACGGCCTGCCTCACGAAGTTATTCCCCACGAGATCACATACTGTGGCGGCGCAGGGCGGCATTAACGCAACTCTAAGTAAGTGCAGAAGTAACAAAGGCTTAGATTAGATGTGCAAAGCTCAAGGCTTATGGTAAAATGGGTGGATGACAAACTTTAAACATCCATGACTATTGTTATCTCAGAGTAATAAGTAAACATAGAGAGACCCTAAACACTAAATTGGATTCATTTGTAATCAATAGTAATAAACAGATACCTAATAGTGAGAAGGAAAACCAAAATGGCCCAAAGAGGTCCAGTGCATTGGTCCCTTTGTATTTAGGAATATGAACATGTGTACCTATTTTACTTCCAGATGGGTATAGCTACTACATATTTCCGATTTTCCTGTTTTATTATATGTTACCAGAAACTTTTCTGTAACAATTATATTTAATATTAACTTAAACGACCGCGGTATTTTACTATTCCAGGTAATTACGAGGATGATTGTTGGCTTTGGCATCACTACGACACAGTAAAAGGATCTGATTGGTTAGGCGATCAAAACGCTATACACTACATGACTAAAAATGCACCTAGTGCGGTACTGGAGCTGGAGAATATGGGGATGCCGTTTTCTCGGTTTAAGGATGGCAAAATCTACCAAAGGGCGTTCGGAGGGCAATCTCTAAAATTTGGAGAAGGGGGACAAGCTCATAGGTATTATTGATGATTTTTACTGAAGGATGATGTCTAAAAACGATTTTGTGTTTACTTTAAGACGGACAAGAATATTAAATTTTATATTATATGCACTTATCCCTCGGAAGAAATATATTGCACGGTTATACTGGTTACAGTATATAGACACTGAAAAAATATTATTTCAGAACTTGTGCAGCTGCCGACCAAACTGGACACTACATGCTGCATGCCCTCTACGGGCAAGCCGTCAAGTACAATTGCGAGTTTTTCGTTGAGTACTTCGTGCTCGACTTGCTGATCGACGATGATGGGTGTCAAGGTGTTCTTGCTTGGAACTTGGAAGATGGAACTATACACAGGTTAGAATGTGTAATGGTTAAACCGCTATTCAAATTTTCGTGCTTGTATCGGTATCTCGGAAACAGGAAAAGACGAAGAGCTAGTCAAACACATAAAAACTAGTAGATCTTACGGGCACATACGGTACCTACACACATGTATGCCACTCTTGTATTCATTCATTTTTCCAGTGTATGATTTCTGCAGATACATTACATTTCGATGTTCCAAAACACAGCTGTAGACTAATGAATCGATGTATCCAATTGTCCTACACTCTATATACAAATTAGGTCAGAACCAACTATTGTTCAGTTTGATATTTGATATTGGTTTAAAACCAGATGTATTATTTTACATATTTATGATGTTTTACAGATTTTTTGCGAGGAATACTGTTGTTGCTACAGGTGGTTACGAGAGGTCGTACTTCAGTTGTACAGCTGGACACACTTCCACTGGTGACGGGCAGGGAATGATAACTAGAGCTGGTTACCCGCTACAGGACCTGGAGTTTATCCAATTTCACCCAACAGGTGACCAACTGCTTCTTACCCTAGCTAATGCCTAAGCTTTTTTATAAATAAAAATTAGTGATGATGGCCTTTGGCTTACTAGCCACTAGAGATATAAATAAAAACTAAAGATTGAAAAGAAACAACTGGTTGGGATAAATCAAAAGATTTCTTTTAAATTTACAGAGACTAAATATTTAGTTAAATAAAACATCTGATTCTGCGGTTTTAAAAAGGTTAACGTCTATATTTGCTTCAAGGAATTTACGGAGTAGGAGTCCTTATCACGGAGGGTGCAAGAGGCGAGGGTGGCTATATCATCAACGCCAACGGAGAGCGCTTCATGGAGAAGTATGCACCCAGCCTCAAAGATCTCGCATCCAGAGACGTAGTTTCCAGAAGTATTACCATAGAAGTCCTAGAGGGAAGAGGCTGCGGTCCGGAAAAGGATCACGTTCACCTTCAGCTGCACCATCTGCCCAAAGAACAAATAATGAAGCAGTTGCCGGGTATCAAACAGACTTCCCAAGACTTTGCTGGTGTGGATATCCTCAGAGAGCCCATACCCATCGTACCTACTGTGCACTACACGATGGGCGGAATACCTACGAATTATAAGGGACAGGTGTTGACTCAAGTGGTATGTTGACTATTATCATAATTTTTCATTACCCATAAGTGCGCTAAACAGAAGTTAATGAGCAATGCATGATGCATTAATCGTTACTAACATATCATTAAATTGAAGAAATATTTTTACTTTGCGAGTAAAAACATGACGTACCTTCCTATTTATTAATTGTAAGTTTATTAGTTTTTATAGAACTGACCCAAAATCAGATGAATTTGTATGTTCATTAAGTTCTTTATTTGAATGTGACATAATTTTCATATTTATATTTCTTAGAAGAAGCTGTTTAAATTGTTGAGTATACCCAGTCGAGATGATTGCGTCATTTCTCTCATTAAGCAAATTGGTCCTATGTCAGTTCATCAGTATAAATCTGTATACAAAAGCAAAGAGTTCATGGGACTTTGAAACACTTGAAATTATAATAAACACATTTATTTATAGCAATTAAAGCCAAAAATAAAATAAGAGTTAAATGAGAAATTCTTAATGAAATTATTTAAATATTTTGCATGCAATGAAGCTTAAATTTCCTTTGTTAGGTATCTAGAAACTAAGTACGCAAAACAATATTTTATATTATTTGAAGGAATATGTTGCACCTAAACAACTACTGTACGTACTATATAGCTACACCTTCCAACATTGAATTGCGAAGGTATATCTTGTATAACGTCAACTTATTGTGTTTTAATATATTTTTATTTTTAAATGATTTCATCATTTTAAATAAGAAAATATCAACTAAGTTTTTACTTTACTTAAAAAAATATGGTAACATTTTATTGTTATTTCTGTTTTACATTTTTTGTCAGAAAAAAAATTACAACTGGCAACCTCAGATTAAGTTAATCTGAGCTGATAATTGATGATGACCAGTTCATTTTGGTCACTCGCCGTGGGTGTACGGTAGAAACAAAGGAAAAAGGAATATCAGTTACTAATTGGAAAATTCTACCATAAAAGCAAAAGGTCTTCTAGTCAGATATTATCGGTGTGTTTCTTGCGACTTGACTAATTTACCGTGAAAGTTCAAGGCAACTTTGTGATCCTTATTGCTTGGGTTGTCAATTATTGATGTTCCCAACTATCTGAACAATTAATCCACGCTACGGGCATGAAGGTTTTCGCACTATTAGCTAACTTTTTAATGAGATGATGTTTATCAACAGTATTCTAAATTAGTTAATTAGGTTAGACTAACTAAACTGATAAATAGTCGCATTGGCTTGTACATTTTTAAGATCTAATAACTCCCAAAAAATTTCCTGTTACTATTTTAATGAAATACTTGAAATGGGAGAAAATCGCTACCCATTTCTAGCCCTACCGGGGGTCCAGGCCTACGGCCTTTTGATAGGGATATGGCATTTACTTTACTTGCAACGAATGTTATTATTAATGGTTTTATGAAAGAATTAAAGTTTTTAAAACTAACCGCACATACTTATATTCAATACTCAGGAGCCAGGAACTGACAAAATAATCAAAGGACTGTATGCATGTGGAGAAGTAGCTTGTGTATCGGTGCATGGGGCCAACAGATTGGGGGCAAATTCGCTCTTGGAAACAGTGGTTTTCGGACGAGCTGTTGCTGACACGATAGCCGAGGAAAGTTGTCCCGGTGCGTCTATTAAAACTTCTGAGGTAATTTTTTTACAGTCTAGTTTGTCCATTGTTCACTGAAAACAGCCTAGTTCTTTGCCTTTCTCATGGTGATGGGAAAATTCAGGTAAATTTAATACAAACAAGATTGATTTCACTGGAACAAAACGACACACTGTATTTAGCATTATCAGCTTTAACTGAAGAAACTAGTTCCAACTAACTAATTTTTTTTTCAGAATATAGGTGAGTCTAACCTGGAGAATTTCGATAAACTTCGTTGTGCAAACGGAAAACAGACCGTCGGAGTCTTAAGACTCAAACTCCAAAAAACTATGCAGAAGTTTGCAGGGGTATTTCGGACACAAGAATTATTGGAAGAAGGATGCTTGCAGGTGTCTGAATTATACACTGAAATGGATGATTTGAAGGTAATTTTATTACGGATTGTATTATTATTGGCGCGCTGTCAAAAAACATTGTTTATATGCATATACAATATGTATTGAAGACTTGCAGTTAGTTATTATTAAAAAAAATTGTTCCTCGAAATTGTCAATTTATGATTTATTTATAAACAAATAAAATTTCCCTAAATTAAAGGGCTGCTGTATCAATATTGCACTAAATTTACCCTTTCAGTTGTTTGTTGAATTTTTTATGAAGTGTCTGATTAAAATAATGAATGGTTTCCACTGCAGGTTTCTGATAGAGGCTTGATTTGGAATACCGATCTCCTAGAGGCCTTGGAATTGCAGAATCTCTTCATTACTGCTATACAATCGATTTACTCAATGGAGCAGAGGAAGGAATCTAGAGGAGCACATGCTAGGGACGACTACAAGGTAAAACTGCTAACTGTAAAATCCATCCCTGTGAACAAACCTTCCTTTACGAGTAGATAATTTAATTAAAAATTTTCGGATGGAATGGGGATTTGAACCCACGACTTCTAGGTTGAACGATCTACACACTAAACCCTGAGCTATCTATATTTGAGAACAGAATCAAAAGGTATTTGCAAATGTATGAAAATATACGGTAACTCTATTTAAAAAAAGCAAATTTGTCATGTAATTTTCTTAGTCTTAGACGTCCAATTATGTTTTTGATGACATTCTAAAACTTCAAAAGACCCTAAAAAAGTTTTCTTGTAAAATCAAAGATCAAGGAGAGGCCAGTTCAAAATAAAAGTGAAAACCACGTACATCCATGTCGTTACCTTAATTTTAGAACATTACTTGGGGGTCATAGGTAATAACATTTTTTGGAATAAGTGTAGATGGTTATTATTTTAAAGTCATACAATTTACTAATTGTTTTTTTCGGACACTTCTGCCTTGTCCGACATTAATTATTTCAGAAAGTGTCTCGCGATAAATAATTCATCTACACGTGCGCGAAAATGGGGCGAGCTTGGCGATTAACGGTCTCGCCCCTAATCAGTTAGCCCGTGTCAGCCAGAAGTTATAAGTAGCAGATCTATCCCAAGGGATGACGTGGACGACATTTTGATCGCCCGTCTGCGTGATGGAGGACCGGTATTCTTACATGTTCTTACTTGTCAAGCACTAATCGCTTCTGAATGTATTGTATTTCATATAGAGTGGGAAAAACCAATAATATCCCTTAAAGTATAAGATCTAATGGAAAACGTTTGTCCATCACGTATACAGAATCTTTCATACAGCTGCTTCATTAGAAGTTTTCAGAAATAGAATCATATTTTTTTTGAAAATTTGGTTATCAAAGGTTGGAATTTTAGGAACTCTTCAGTGAAAATCCGTTGAATATCCGATTAGAGGTCGATTCTGTAACTGCTTAGCAACAGTTGCTTTGCTAACCTCTACCAAAGTCTATATATAATTAGAATATATGTAGACTTTGCCTCTACTGCTTATTAGTTATTTCTCAAAGCTTAAGTTTCCTATTGGCCAGTATTGAGTGGTTACAACAGCAACTGTTGCTTAGAAAGATGCAAAATTGGGGTATATCGATAGTTCCTATCAACTCCGTTATTTTAAATGGGATCATATCATTTTTACTATGTTAATAGTCTGGAATATCAAAACATGTAATTCTCAAACAAATTACTGAGTTCCAGATTTAGCTATTCAAGACTAACAACTAATTTTAAAAATACCCAAGTACGTTTAACAGAGTTTAATTTCCAATATTTGTGTTTTTTCTGTGGCTTTAGCTTTAGCGTTAGCTTTAATAAAATTGACCGAAACTTTTAGGTTCGTATAGATGAATATGACTACTCCAAGCCTATCAGAAAACAAAAGATAAGACCTCAAGATGATCATTGGAGGAAACACACTTTATCGTGGATGGATGTGGAAACTGGAGAGGTGAGGTGGTGAGATATTCTGAACTATTTTAGCAACTGTTTATTTCTAGGTGTGTTTCACCTACCGATCAGTACACGACTGCACCCTGGATGAAGACGAGTGCCCCCATATTCCTCCAAAATTAAGAGTTTACTAGTTTCATCTTAATCGATGTTACATTCTATAATAAATGCTGTTTCAAATTAAAAGTTGTATTAATGATTATCTTACGTAAACTTTATGACCGGGATTCGACATATTTTTCAGATCAAAGTCAACCAATATGGAGTAATAATATAAAAATTCACAGATTTCGCAATTCTTGCAACCAAAGGAGTGCATTGAAAATGATGTAAGGAAATTTGGAGCTATAGAAAGCTTGCAAGAGTTACCTTCTAATTTGAGAACTTACCATTTGCGACTTACAGACTTTGCCACCTTGTATATCACATTCACATTAGAGCTCAGATTCTCAGACTTGCAATTTGCAATATACGAATACGAATGCCAAACTACAAACTAATATGCGCCCACGCCGCCCGCTCTTCTCGATCCCCCCACTACCTAACCATGTCGGTTGTGACATGCTCATCGCCTTACACTTTTTATTGAAACATACCCATATACCTTCGCGATCCTATAAGCATTTTCAATGCTAAAATGTTTTTTTAATTAAATTATTAGGTAGGTTGTGATCAAGGATTGTTAACTGTTTACAGGATTGCTCGATCGCTCAATTTTGTCATCCGCCTTTGTGACGTCATCAAAGATCCATGTAATCGAATTGTCAAAATATACCTATTTTCTGTTTGTTATATTTCACATTTGCAAGAGAATTTTCGTATTTGAATGATTATTAATATTATTATTTATTAAAGTTTGTAATAACAGTATCAAGTGTAGCTATTTCTACAAGTTCGAGATCTTTGGATCTTTGATGACGTCACAATTATGGATTACATTGTAGTATAGGGATCGAGCAATCCTGTAAACAGTTAACAATCCTTGGGTTGTGATCGTACAGGTTTGAATCTTTCCTGTCATTATTGATAAATTGTATTATGAGCGCTTGTTGGAAGCATTTGAAAAAAAAATATTATTATATAAACAAAATGTATAATTATTACTTATCTTAGATAAAGCCAACGACTCTGGCCTCTTTTCGTTTCAATTAAAACTTTGAGTAATCACTTTTTAAACTGCAATTACGACTTTTTAATCTTTAAATTAATCTGGTCTAGTTAACTGCACCATGAAGTCCGACACAACAAAGTGGAAGTTAATGTAATTACGTAATGGTATACTTTAAGCCTGTAGTATGACTTTCCCTGTAGTTTTACGTATTTTTTAATGGAAGATGTGCATAAGTGGGTGTGTCAGTAGGTATCGCTGGTACCCAACTCAATGGTATCAGTGGAAATACCTACCTACAAATAGATTTATACGTAATACATGCTTATTTCTCGAGATATTTGAAAGTTTCAGGTTAAAAGCTTACCCAGTATACATGGTTATTCAGAACTTATCTCTAAAACTTTGAGGATATGTGCATCCGTAAATAAGAAATCGATATCACCAAAGAAATTTATAATAAAAGTCTTTGGATTTCCCGTAAACAATGTTTAAAGTTATGCCATTATAAAGGACTACGTAGATGGGCAACTGTACTTCAACCACATCTGATATACCACATTCCTACAAAAAACAGTAAACAAGTTTTTGTACCTGGAACGCCTGGTTAAGACCGAGCGAATAGAGTTGGAGTGGGGATAATATCTCTATTGTCTATCAGTCATCAGTCTATCTGTGTCGCTCTCAGTGCCGGTGTTTTATTTATCGTAGGAGTGTTAAACTGTAAAATTTTCAAAATGGCTCATGTGTACAGTAATGCTGAGTTAATGGACATGATTCTTATTTATGGTGAAGTTGGACAAAATTCATTGGCAGCTTCGCGCTTGTATGCGGAACGATTTTTCAATCGACACACGCCAAATTATGCAACTTTTACGGCAGTGGTACAATGTGGCCGTGATACTGGTAATTTACGTGCAAATCATGGACGAGATGGTGGCCCGGGACGACCACAACGTATTTGAGCAGCTGAAGAAGAAGTGTTGAATCTGGTCCGTCAAAATCCGCGAATAAGTACAAGTCAGATCGCTAGGCAGGTGCCTGGTGTATCCCAATCAACGGTGTGGCGCTTACTCCACGAAGCTCAGTTTTATCCGTATCATATCCAGCGTGTTCAAGCACTGTTACCAGTGGATTATCAATTACGAGTTAGGTTTTGTGAGTGGTTGTTGCAGCAAAATGCTGAAAATCCCCAATTTACTTAATAATTTGCGTTTACAAGATCAGCAACTAGGAGGAACATTCGCTTTAGTGCGACAAAATTGGATAAGGCGTGCCCAAAAGTGTGTAGAAGTCGAGGGACAAAATTTCGAACTGCTTTTGTAACAAGGTATGTGCAAATTTTTTATAAATTTCATGTTTCTAATACCTAGTAATCAAGTAGCGCAATTCTTCAAAATTAGTGCAACAAAATTTTATTCATTTTAAAGACACGTCACTTTGGTCACATCTATCTATCTTTCAGTTTATTTTAAAGTAAAAACGCTGCAAATCTTTTTTGGTGGGTGTCGGTATACTCTCAGAACGTCCGGAAGTTTTTTCCGTGACATCGCCAGTTTGCATTGTCAGTCCCAAGGTCACTCCATTACAGTGGACCAGTATCGAGCGGCGTGCAATTAAGCATTTTCAAATAGTTTTCAGAACCCCCCAAATTTTTAAATTTGGGGGGTTCTGAAATTAAGTAAACTTAAATTAATTAAACTAACATTATGAGTTATCTCATCAAATAAAGCTGTGTAAATTTTGTGTGTAATGAATACATACACTCCAAAACACGAATTTTTGTCTCTGGTGCATTAAAATTTCCATTTGCAGGTTTCTAGTCAATGTTGGGCGAGTTATGATTAACTTAAGGGGCATTAAATAATTGAAGCAGTTAGTTTTACGTCCCTGTTTTATCTCTATAACCGATCTTAATTAAGATATCTATTTTCTGTGTTGCTGTCACCAGCACCATTGTGTCGTGTAAACTTATTAAAGCTCGACAATATAATGACACATATAAATAGAATATTCAATACAAATTCTAGTACATAAATATATTAATTTAATTAATTTAATTATATGATATTAATTTATTAAGGGTCCGTTCACTGTAGACTTGACAGACATGAATTCGTGGTTGGGTTGAGAGGTTGGATAGCCGATGAGTGAAGACTTGCATATTCCTACTACCGAATTATTTAGATTTCGGAGGTACACGTAAAGCCGAAGTAAAAAGGCACATGGAAATAAAGTTAGCCCTTATTGCAAGGGTGCCGGATTTGTCTTATAATTGCAACAAAATTTCTTTTTAATGTTATAAATTATATATCACCAGAAAGATCAAAAGATAAACTAGATCCCTATAGTAGCAAATTTTTGTTTAATATATGTATTTTAGAGAAAATAATTTTTGAAAATACGCTATTTTAGTACAAGATTGTTTGCCTGGAATTTTAAAAATAAAAAGAATTACAAAAAATTACTTCTATAGGGATTTAGATTAAAGTCTTATCTTTCAATACTTTTTTATTAAAAGTTGCTATCTTTTATAGTTTTTTTATAATTAGACACGAGACGAACGCCGATTTTGGGCTTATTTCGGGCCAGTGAATGGACTCTTAAAGTGTAAATCTATGTTGGTACCAAATGTTAGCCTGCACAAAACCCACAATACATTGCTCCTCTAGTTAATTTTAGTAGAGAGCTCGGAATGACTTCTTAAATCACACCGAATTATAAACTAAACAAAGGATAAAGGATATGTCTCCTGCTTCCCTTAATGTAAATAAAGCTTCCCTCTATTGTAACTCCAGCGCATGCGGCCTGCATTCCTGGAATTCTTCCTGGATGGCATGGGGCACCAGACGCCAGTCGTCCGGCGTGTCTGTGACGGTCCACGCGGGGCCAGTGTCCTTGTGCGAACGCGACAGCAAATTCGCCGGAAAGTTTTGGTGAATTATTCCCGCAAGATTAAGAGGCTGAAGGTAGGACTGAGAAGTTTTAGTAGGGTTTTCTGTTCTAGAAGAAATAAGACGTAGTTATGATGTGATTGTAAATAGCGATGGAGGCTGAGTTTTTGTCAAAATTATCAACAAGTGTTGAAGAGGCTAAATTTAATGAGTCTCTGGCATAATAATTTTTTCATGGATAAAAACCAAGAGCTCGCTTCTTGTATAAAAACAACTCGATATTTTATTTTATTTATAGGTGTTAAACTCGGCTAAACTCACATCATACATTTGTAATTAAAATGACACATTAACATTAATATAAATTAATTATACTAACATTATGAGTTATCTCTACACAAGCTTTTTGTTTTCTTTGAATAAGAATGATAATATAATTAAGTTTTTATTACCTACTAGATTTACTTTTTGTAGTAACTTTTGCAGTGACCCACGTGCAATGCATATTTGTTAATTGTTTTGAAAAAAACACAGTTTTCATTTAGATGTTTCAAGAAAAATGTAGAAATCAGCATATTTGTTGAATAATTCAGAGGCTATTGTTGTATATGTTAATTGTTTGTTGTATATTTTAGTTTATTCTAATTAATAGGTCTATCCATTAATATCTACATAATGTAAGTGACGGAAACTAACAAATATTTACAAGATTGTCACTTTTCACAACTGATTGAAATCGGTGGTAATAGTTTCGCAACTTATTAGAAAATGATAAATATTCGGCGACAACTGTTGAGACAAATTTGAAAAGGTATTTATTGCAAGAACGATTATGAAAGTCGGATCACGAGCGACAGTGAGTGTTCCAATAATACGAGGCCTCTCAATAGGCCTTTCACACATGTTTTAAGTAGGTACCTACTATTTTTCCAGCGTCACAATTGATGTATTACTAAACATGTTTAAACAGGTCACATTTAACATAGCGTTGAAATATATGTATATATATCAATATGTTGTAAAATTCATGTTTTATGGTCACGATATTACTTTGTGATGTCAGTGGTTTGCTGGGTTTAAATAATCTACTTTTTTCTCAGGGGAATCTCTTCGCAGTTACGCAATACGCTACAAGAAACTTGAAATTGATATATAAAAGCATCATTTTCAGAACAAAATAAATGTACCCTCTCAATTTCCAATTATATATAATTCCTCGAGATTGTTTCATAGAAAATTTGAAAAAGTCTTGTGTGTATTGTAACATTTATATCAATTTTGTGTAACGTGTAAGGATTTTGTGAGAATTCGCTCTTCTCGTTCCAAACCACCCATTCAACATAAACAAGAAGTAAGGTATTTCAAAACTAGTTAAGTATATAAATAGGTGGTCCGTTATATTCTTTTTGTAATGTTGTTTTTATATTGATAATTTTTTATCACTACAGAACATAGTAATAATAACAAGACTTTTTTGCTACTGTGTTTTAGTAGAAAAACGTTTGAATTAATCTACTTAATAATAAATGCAAATATTCTATTACGAGTATTTGACATAAGTAATTAGATTTAGTAATTTGGAGAGTACCCTAACTTATTTATGCATTTCCTTTCTCTCTATAAATATTTATGTGCTCTAATGTATTTATTTACTTATTGAGAGTACTATATAGATCATATTATTTATTTAACGATTGGGCAAAATTACGCATACAAATTTCGTATTCAATAAAAAATGTACAAATTATTATTAGCCACATAGATCTGATTGTCTTACTTGAAAGTTATGTTTTGGAGCCAATTTTCCAAGTAATTTTTTTGTAATAATTAATGACACCACCAGTTCCTATAAATGAAAATGGAAAATTAGGTAGTACACATGTTTCTTAACAGTTTGTATTTAAGAGACACACGAGGGTAAAATTGTAACCTTGAATTTTCAGTGATCGGACCAATTGCGATCAAAATCGAGTTTCCAAATAAGTATGTAATACAATATTGATTAGTATATATGTTACAGGAAATATCCGATTTCAGGCCTTTCAGTTTGGCCTAGGACATACTAAAAGTTCCTATCGTTGTTAGGAACTTTGCATTTTTCCTAGGACATAGGTACTAGTGTTGTCTGATAGTTTTTAGGACAAACTAAAATGGCCTGATTATTATTAGGAAATGCCCGAATAAAAATTTGCATCCGGAAGTTTCGATGGTTAGTTATATTAGTGTTGTAGCTTCTTAATCGGAATCGTGCCGTTATACCTCTAGTTTAGGGACTAAGGATGGATGTTTAAAACAACTTTTACCAGATCCGAATTTGGTCTATGGAAACAAAATTTTATTTTAATAGACGATGTTCCTCAAGATAAAATAATTTCTTTAAAAGCAGCTACAAATTCTTCGGGCAAAATCCAGGGATATACTAGATGTCAATGCACAAGACACTGTGGTACAAATGCGTGTTTATGAAGAAAACGCCAATTACTGTGCAATTCAAAATATCACAAAAACATACAACATTAATGAAAAACTAAGTATATTTTTTGTTAAATTATTTAAATCATATTTACCTTTAACAAATATGTTCCATTTTAGGCTTATAGATAACTTTGATCTCTTTTAAATATAGTGCTTTTAAAGAAAATGTTTGTTTTGCTTCATTCTTTTACTCTGAATTTATTAATTTCCCTAATGCATTTTTTTTCAATAATTTAAATCTGAGATTTCCTACCACTAATGAGGCTATTTTACTTTGTCCTAAAAACTATCAGGCAATACTGGTATGTCCTAGGAAAAATGCCAACTTCCTAACAATGATAGGAAATTTTAGTATATCCTAGGCCAAACTGAAATAGCCTGAAATCGGATATTTCCTGTAACATATACAATATAGTCGAATAAACATAAACAAAAACCAGATCAAGTGGCATCGGGTTTCCTACTTTTTAAAATAAGAATCTACATAGGTTGCGATGTTACCTGCACAATAATATAGGACTCTACACAATATGACAGAGTGTTATGGGTGTTATGACTTATCGTTTGAAATACACATATGTATTCAACTGTGCCTTGATTCTTATATTCCACCAATTTATAGCGGAATTACCATTATTTGCTGTTGTTTCACAGGCATGTTGAATTCCTTACACTTAATTTTGAACAAAAATGGCATTTGCGACAGTGCTCGAATTAAACAAGAAAAAACTAGTAACTGTCACAGTTTTCTTCTGCCATAAAATATATTTTGACAGTTAGTAGTGGTGAGAAACACAGCGTAGTGCCTTCTTTGGGTCTTTGCTACTATCCGTGTGATAATTATTGTCAAATTGACAGACAGATAGCGACCTGCTTTTCCGCAGGTGGAATTACAGTGACCTCTATTGTCTTTGAGGAAGACAACTTATTTATTTGTAGGAGATGCCGAAGACAAATAAAAAAAGGTCCATTGAAATGCCGGAGTAATCCAACGCCAGTCGGGGCATATTGCCCGTAGAGTGGTTGTTTTCGGCATCTCCTTCAAATACAGGGTGTTTCACATAAAAGTCCTCAGCCTTGTATCTCAGCAACGGAAAAATATATTTTGATTTTGAAAAAAACAGTTGATAGAGCTCATCTATGGCTTTATTACGGAGTTCAACTTGATTTTTTTCAGAGCAAATTGGAGATGGCGCTGAAGTCGAAAGAAATTTTTCGTTGATAGGAACTTTACAACAAGGTATATCCGATACTTTGTTCAATTCTAAACAGTTTTTGTCAAATGACTATTTTTCAGAAACTTAATAGGTTCAGAGATATCGGGCTCTTTACTTGGTGAGGCCCAAACTCAAGCATATTTTAAAGTCTCTAATTATTACCTTATACAATGAAACAATAATTATTCAACTTCTCCTTTGGTACACGTAATTCCCCTCTCACATAGACCTCTCAGTATAAAAATGAATAGCTTGAAATGGGTCCCTGGGGGTGAAAAACCAGCAGCCAATACATACAATCTCAATTTTCTCGAAAACTATTGAGCGTCCCAACTTCTCCTTTGGTACACGTAATACACAGGTCATACAGACTACTCAGTATAAAAATGAACGACTTAAAATGGGTCCCAGGGGGTGAAAAACAGATAGTACCCAAAACAAACAATCTCAATTTTCTCGAAAAGTATGGAGTGTCCCAAATTTTCCTTTGGTGCACGTAATAAGCATCTCATATAGACTACTCAGTATAAAAATCATTGACTTGAAATGGATCCCAGGGAGTGAAAAATAGATAGCACCCAAAACAATCTCAATTTTCTCGAAAATTATTGATTGTCGCAACTTAGTACTTACAATAGTGAAATAATATGTATTTAATTTTGTTTCCTTTTAATCAAAACCTACTGTGATGAAGTTTCGTTATACATTCAGGATTTATTTTAGGACAAATGTACAAATAATTTTGAATTACTTGTTATACAAAATGAATTAGGTATTTAAAAAACTTTTGCCATATTTTACAGAAACACATATTATTTCACTATTTCTTAAAAAGAGCTATTAAATTGACTTGGATAATTATTGTTTCATTGTATATCTACGGTAATAATAATTCGAAACTTTAAAATACGCTTGAGTTTGGACCTCACCAAATGAAGAGCCCGATATCTTTGAAACTATTAAGTTTTTGAAAAATAGTCATTTAACAAAAATTGTTTAGAATTGAACAAAGTATCGGATAAACCTTATTGCAAAGTTCCTGCCAACGAAAAATTTGTTTAGACTTCAGTGCTATCTCCAATTTACTCTGAAAAAAATCAAGTTGAGCTCTGTGACGAAGCCATAGATGAGCTCTATCATCTGTTTTTTTCAAAATCAAAATATATCTTTCCGTTGCCGAGATACGAGGCTGAGGACTTTTATGTGGAACACTCGGTATTTTTCATCTTAACCCACCGTAATTTTCATCTTAACTGAAATGGGGTGGGTTTCGATGGGATAAGCAGCCTCGGCCTCGCATATATCGGAATAATGAAAAAATAAAATTGTCACCATGAGCAAAAAGCAATGAACCTACTAGATTAATAACATAAAACTTTTTATTTTAAACTGCGTTTCCTTTTTCGTGTATAAGAAAGTTATCATGGGCATGTTGTTACTTCGAAATACTCGCTATATTTTATATAATTATATCTGCCACATACGTATATGTAACTGATTAGTGTATTAATATAATCCTGCGTCTTCACATACTAAGCAGATTCAATAAAGACAGAAGCCAGCGATTCGGAACGAAAGAGGCAGCTCTCAAATTGGTGGAGACACATTGAATCATTTACGTTGTTTATCATTACCGTGTAGGTAACGCAATTTGACTAGTTTTACGTTCATCTCCAATTTCACAAAGATGTCCCCTTTTTACTGCTGTCCTTTTATATTTAAGGATCGTAAATTATATTACAATCCTTCCAATTTCCGGATAAGGTTTCTTTTATCGACGAATAACAATGAGAGTGGCAATTTTTAAATAACGTATTATTTTGTATAATATTTATATTATTTGATTGATTTGTTATTTTATTTTGAAGTCTCGAATGCTTAGCATCTTTTTAAGACGGATTTACACTGGTTACTTTCTTTATAAATTAATTCATCAGCTAACTTCAGGTATAAATTTAATAAATAGGTACATAATTTTAATATTAAATTTTTTTGTGAATTCTTTACGCAGTTTGAACACCTTCTAATTTTAAATTTAATTTATAATTTTCTACTGGTTGGCTGAATTCAAAACATTATATTGGTTTTCAGGCCAATTTTCTTTAGAACCAAACCTGAGAGGCATGTTTCTTAGAATGATGGATTGGTATAAGTAAGCATTATTAATAATATGATAGGGGAAATCTCTTTAGTTGATCTAACAGTAATAGAAAAAATTAATCAAGCGTGATGGCATTTGACCTAATTACTATAATGAGAATGGGTTAGCCGCTATTTTTAATTACCATTGACCACAGCCACTGGTTCTGAAACGTCGTAGATAAGTGGCTTAAACAATATAAATTATTTTTGTTGTTTAATACTTCTGGAATATAATTAACAACATTTTTATATCCCAAATTAAAAAGCACACTATTACTAACAGATCCACTCCCATCAAAGTTAATAGATTAATAACACGTGATGGTTAGAGATGTGGGCTGATTTTACCCCACAGTAAAAATTTTGTATTTCATATCATATCATCTATAGCAATTTAGCATTCAGCTGCCATAAATATAGTTACTTCATGTGTTAGTTAGGGTGAAATAAAGGATAAACAGTGGTAAAAGTAGTCAAACATCAGTGCTTCATTGCGAATTATATGAATTTTTTGGGTTAAAACAGGTACCCTAGTTTTTGTTTACTTACATTTTGGACTAAAATACCTAAGTCTGATAAACTGTATGGTGATACCATATTAGTGCTTGTTTTTTGTTAAATAATGTTTAAATTAAAATATATTCTGCTTTTATAAGACTAATGATAGAAAAGTATAGATAAACGGCAACAAAGTGGTTATGTTGTGTAAATAAACGTATTCTCTGTTATTAAATTGTTACATGCCTGTTGGAAAAATGAATGAGAAACAGTTCTTATACTAGGACCAAACTTCTACCTATCTTCAATCTTAAACACTTCTATTGACACATTTTGTGGAATGACACCTATATAAATACGGGAGTGTGTTTATTAAGCTGTGACAGGAGTTTGTGTTGTGCTGATTTCTTTTGAATGCCATTTTAAAATGTAAAAATAAAGATGCATAAATACTAACCATGTCGTTTTTAACTTTGTAATACCAAAAAATCACAAGCACCACTAAATTATTACGTTAAACAAACCCAAATACATGTTATTTATCATTATATCAGCAGTAAGCCTGCAAAAATTACCTTTTAAGTAGGTTCAAATATTTTCATGCAGAGGGCGCATTCGTTTTTGGAATAGCCAATATAGAGAAGTATTGCTTTCCTCATTTTCTTGAGAAGGTAAGGCACGAAGTGTTTTCATTAAAAACTGGAGACAAACATTGGAGAAAAAACACCCCCAAGAAAAACGAAAAAAAAAAAAAAATATATATATTTTTGCGTATATTAGTATAGTCTGTTTTATTTGTAGTCCCTTGCATTTTAGTAGAATAATCCACTGGTCGCCCGGTAGAACTGAAAGCCGCAGTTTGAAGAGGCAGCTCCTTTTCCGAGTATCGTTGCAAGAGTTATTCGCAAAATATTTTGTGCGATATTTGTCACAGGACATACGCTTTTAAGTCCCGCCGAGAGGATACTTTATTGTCAACCGACACCGTGCTCTGAGATGTCGATCAACCGGGCCTTTTTCACGTTTCCTTTTCCCACAAGAGCTGGTTTCGATATTTTTCTGATTGTAAATAAAGTACAGTGTACAGGGTAAAGTAAAGTTAACAGTCAACCATTCACATTAATTTTTCAGATTAACACTAATTAAGTATTCCCAGTACTAGTTCTCTCGCACAATTAATTGCTAACCCATGTCCTCGAGTAAACTTATAGATGAGTTAACAATTTAATTAAAAATTCTCGTCTGGGTCGAATTGAACAATTGTCTTTGGATTTAAAGATCTGTACTTTAAGAGTCCATTCACTAGTCCGAAATAAGCCTAAAATCGGCGTTCGTCTCGTGTCTAATTATAAAAAAACTATAAAAGATAGTGACTTTTAGAAAAAAAGTATTGAAAGACTTTAATCTAAATTCCTATAGTAGTAATTTTTTGTAATTCTTTTTATTTTTAAAATTCCAGCCAAACAATCTTGTACTAAAATAACGTATTTTCAACTATAGGGATCTAGTTTATCTTTTGATCTTTCCGGTGATATATAATTTATAACATTAAAAGGAAATTTAAGAAAAATCCGGTACCCTTGCAATGAGGGCTAACTTTGTTTCCATGCATGTGTCTTTTTACTTCGGCTTTACGTGCACCTCCGAAATCTAAATAATTCGGTAGTGGGATATGTAAGTCTTCACCCATCGGCTACCCAACCTCTTAACCCGACCCCGACCCGACGATTGCCATAATCATTTAAAATTTAACATTTCAAATTATAATCTATTTTTTATGAAAAATTGAAATCAGTACATCCCTTCTCAACTACTACTTACTAGAATTTACGAGAAATGAAATTTTCTGATAATCTTAATTAGCGAGTTATTGACCTTGGCTTAGAGGTGAAGGTTACAAACACTTAACATTTATCACCACCTCTATTCGCTAGTAACAGTTCTAACAAAACGTGATTTATATTTTCTTACTTCCTGTTTTATTCATATTTAAAGCCGAAGGTGGAGCTATATCAAATCTGTAGCATGTTACTACCAAATAAAAATAATAACGATGGTTATAAAATACAAAATTGTGGTCGTAAACTTTTGATATCCGCGAAAGCTATACTTATATTAACAGAACCATACGGGCTCGAGTTTATACTTTATAATCATTTTTTCAGCATTAAGGCAGTTTAAGGGCTAAACACAGGGTTCATAAAATTTAAGAGGTCGTTATTCGGAATCATAGGTACAGGTTTTGATAAAATTGCATGTTCTATTAATGACAATATTGACGGTATTAATCCCGGGCAGTAAAAGGGTAGGTATCCTAAAGAGGTAAGATATTGAATTGGTGAAAATATGAACAAGTTTGAAGATAAGTACATCCTGTTACAAAAAAAAATATTAAAACCATATATAACGGGTAAAATACTACTTTTTGGTATACGAGTATTATTAATTATACAATTAATTGAGCTAATGCAAATTCATTGTTGACAGAAAATTTAATTGGTATTTATTTAATAAATTAACTGAATGATTATAATGCGCAGCTCTTAAATTGGGTTAGCATCATAAAAAGATTAATTACATGCAATGTGTTCCATTCTGTAACAAGCAAGTCTCATCATAAACATCGAACGAGTATTTAAATATGCTATACCAAATTAAATGAGATGACGCCATGTCTCTTCGTGGCTTCACGTTGAGGGGTCTCCAACCAACTAAGAATAATATGAAGCTGAACATTTGCGAGGATGCTTCATCCAATGAAAATAATCCCACCACTCAGGAGACATTATGATTATATAGGAAATGAACGTGAACTTTCTTATTTTAAAGGAGATCCTATATTTTTTAAAGAAATGTGTACCTACGTTATTTGAACGTAATTTTTATTAGCATCCTTTATGTTCCAACCTGCATGGCAGTTTTTTGGATAATTCAATTTTCTTAAAATTGTGAGGTGAGGCTTATAAGTACGCGAAAATACATTGGGTGGTCAGACAATGATTTGTAATTAGAAAATGTCAACCTTCATCAAGCTGTTTATTCCAAACGGAACCTTTATTATTGACAATCCTACTAGAATACTTACGATAGAACTTAACTTAACTTTAAACTTAAATTGAGATAGAGGTTTCAACCTAGATTTCAAAAATTCCCTATACTGACCTTAAATGTTAAAAATTGTTGAGTAGTTTTAGGTTGATGAAATAAACAAATACATTGACAAATATTATGGAGGGAATAGTAAAGGTATATAGCATATAATTTTTATATACATTCTATTCAGGGGGTATTAACTTTTCATATAGTTTTTATCGAAAAATAGATATACCTACTAGTTTCATCATGATGATAATAACATTAAAAATTGATAAATTTAAGCGGCCAATGTCTATGGGGTTATTTTCTTTCTGTATGTTATTGGTAAAAAGGAAACAAAAAATGTATTACATCTACCTTCCTATTTAAATAATAATTACTCTATAAACTGGTTTAGATCTTTCACAACTACCTACCTATTAAACTATATACTTAAAATATAATTTTTTGGAGATTGGCTAAATAATTTTAAATTTATGGATAAACCAATACAAGTATTAGTAAAATGCAGATAGAGAAAACCATAAGAGCAGAGTAAGCTCCAAATTAGCCTTCCATAGTGGTATGTAAAATAGAAACCACAAATTGTATACCTAACTTCAAATTATATAATATTGTGGGAAAGACGTTTGAACTGCCGACTGGAACGCCTCGACTAAGGGTTGACTATATTATTCACGAAGATAGAGTGATTTATAGCGATAGCAAGTTGTCATTTAAACGGTTGAACTTTGACGTAAGTTTAATTTAGTAATCCCCTAAATAATTTATACCTTTAGGTAATTTCAATGGCATAGCATCAACGTTTATACATTTTGCTTAAGACTTTTCACATTTTTATAATATTAAAGTAAATACATTTATTTAATACAAATTGCAAAAGAAGAATTTGCCTTGCAAAAATATAAAATACAGTGCACTAGAATATTTTGAATAAGAATTCAAATTATCATGAAAGGTGTATAAGAAAGTACCAACACAAAAACTTCTCTTTTATTATAAGCCCTTTCGACAAGGGCAGACGATAGTTTCTGTCTATTGGGAGTCATCAGTAGTGAAATCAAATATAAGGTACTAGATCATTCATCAGTAATAGTTGAAAATCTACTGTACATGAACTAGTCTCTTTTCCTGCTAATAACTTATTTAAGTACCTAAGGAGAAGGTATTTATTGAAATTGCCTAGGGAACAGTAACTTGTTTTAATTTTATCTCTGACATTAACACCGAATTATAATTTATTCTAAAATAGTTTATTTGCTACCATTAAGCTACTCCGTTGAACAACGGTTACTGTGAAACTACTGAAATACCATTACGTTTTTCTTTTATTTTCCTTGATAAACTTTACTTATTAACTAATGTTATTTAGATGAATACTCTTTGACCACGATATAGATTTATAATAATGGAACTAAACGGTATTGAATATTTTCCGCTATTTTGACAGCTAATTCGCTACACTGTCCATCGAGATCTTGCGATGAGTTGTGTCTGTCTTTAAGTTTTAAAAATAAAAGCGAATTGAAAGAAGAACCACCGAGTGAGTATTGGTTTGAAATGTTTGAAAGAGAAAACAATGTGAAATAACTTCTAATTTTAATTATAAACTAATTTTAAACTAATGTAGGTAACTTTCTTGTCTAAGACAGCAAAAAAATCGATTTATGCATATCCAATCAGTGGCCTGACTTTTAAATGCTTTAATTCATTTCGTAGCTGCAATAGATTAATGTGTCTTCATAGATATTTGAAAAACATTTTTCACTCTTTGTATTCAACTTAATAAGCTGATATAAATTATTGGCGTATAAAGTAGAACAGTAAATAACTTATTGAAACTTGTTAACTGACGAAAAAATTAAACAAAAACAAATAATTAAGTTCTTCATGCACGTTCGTTCGTCGACTATCCGTGGTACTGTCTATCACATATCTTTTTTTACTTTTCTTTTTGTTCGTGGTTCGTGTCCGTTTAGATCGAGTTCACTTATTAAAAGAAAAGAACAGAAGCCATTCTTGTCTATCCTTAGGCCGGACGTACATTTTGTTTTAAAATTAAATTAAATACAAAGTTGACCACACTTTGGTAAAAGTCTCATATGAAAGACTTGAAATTGCCTCATATATTTGACCTAGTCAATTTATATTTCAAAGTCAATGCAGTTTAATCTTTGTGGAGTTTCAGACTTCAATTTTATGTTACAATATAATAAACTATCTGCCTGTATTGGCTGTATAAATAAACAAATTAAAAAAAAAATATCACTCTCAAAATTTTAGAGTTGTGGTGACATTACAATATTTTTGTAGTGTGAATCGCCTTGTATGTAATTTACCAAAATAGAATCATTAAAATTTAAGTACAAAGTTAGACCTACAACAACTTTTGACACAATCTTAAAAGTAGTAGTGAGCATCCTAAATTATTTAAGAGTATTTACGCCAGCAGTTGGAAACTTAACTTGAAATCCATAGCACTTAAACTTGAGGTGCCACCAGTGCCCCTGTTTTGTTAGTGTTACCCCTTGTTGCTGCTTTATTGAACTTCGTAGGATGCGGAGACCATGAATAATTGAAGGAGATGTGCCAAGAAACTTACTTTTAAACACTATTTTGATTTTTCATCAGAAGTGTAACCGGTTTCTTTTTTATTTTAATAATAGACAAGTGAGTTTAACAACAACGACAAGTTACAAGGCAAAAATGAAGCATGTGAAATCGTATAGAGCTCTTTTTAACCATAGTTTTTCTCACATTAATTTTCTAGCCAGCTTACCTTTTTTGCATAATTACAGAAGTTCCACAGTACAGAATATTTACCTATAATATACAATTGTGCTTATTTACAAAAAAAAAAAGATTGAAATCTGCTTACTATCACACAGCTTTTCAAACAGGATAGTAAAAACATAGAAATTTTAGACTTTTCGTTTCTTAAAGTAAGCTTTGCTATATAGTAAACTTCGCATTATTTTTTTTCAAATATCATATCCCATTTATTGTGAGTGGTAAAAGCAAAATATTTGCCAAATCAAAACTTAACACTCTGTAAATCTATAACAAAGCTTGCAGACCCATGCTGATAAGAAATTTTCAACCTATTTTAACTCAGGAAGGTGATCCATAAATTTCTGAAATAAATTCTAAAACACACTGTATTGGAAAGAGTTTAGCGTAAATGTTAGAGAGAGGTTATTGTCTTCATCTTACTATCCCACGTTGTATATATAATATGAGTATGCATTTTTGACTTATATCCTTGTCAAGAGTACAATGTATGACTTTTTCAACATTATTTCAGGATATATGCACCTTCAAACGACTAATACCCATTTAAATTTAATTTAATATTGATTTGAACACAATTAACTAAATCAAGTGATGCATAATTGATGCATATTTAATATTCAACTATTATGAGCTGAGCTTTTAATGAAAACGAATTACCATACAAATTTACCTGGCACATTCAAAACATGATCATTTTAATTAGATACAAAATAGGTATTTACTTCTTTTATATTTACCTACCCTTTGGTTATTATTTTAAATTTTCTTTACTGATTACGCTTTTCTTTGAGACTTCAAGCTAATGGGAACGGATTAAATCTTGTTTTGTAAAAACTCGGTTCTATTTATATTGGGAGAAAGTTTTGTTTCTTTATGTTTCATAATTCCTCAAAGGAGTTAAATTTACTTTCAAGAAATTGTTTATTCAAGAAATTCAATATTGAACTTGACTTTTAAATTAAATTTATAACGTGATGCCAAATGGGGTTGAAGACATTGTGAAGTACTAGATATTAATTATATCAGTTCGGTTTGCCAATCAGCGGATTTTGTGCCCTTACATAGATTTGAACTAATTGGTGCTTAAATTATAATTAGAAGATATTATGAGCTGAGGCTTTATGAATATATATATACTTAGTAACTTTTTCTTTTCTGCCGCAACTATTTCATTTTAAATGAAGCCCTCTGTATGTATTTCTATTAATATTTGTTGTATATAGCACAAAACTGGCCGATTCTAAATCCTGCGGTTTCGGCTGGCGGCTCACAGACAGGTGCGAGCCTATGTAATAACATTCATATCCTCGTTTATATAAAAATCCGCCATTGTTTTTCGGTACGTAGAAAGAGCATAAGGTGTATTACATTGTACTATAAAAAGAAATTCCCAGAAACAATATACCAATTGTTCCATTTTTCATGATGTACTTTAGTTAATTTTAAACAGCTAAAACGATTTTAATTCGCACAGGTAATAACTATGCTCTATTTGAATTAAAAACTTTTTCCTTGGATTTAATTAAATAGTTTGGATGTTCAGAAGAGTTACTTGAATTAGAAAAGTTTCCGCTGTTGGCATTATATTAAATGTAACTTAGAAAATAGGACAGGTGTATTATTTTTGGACTATATTGCTTATATGCAATGTTGTCAGTAGGCCATCGTTGAATAATCAAAAAGTATCAATTTATAGACAATAATGCAATTAGGATAACATGGGGGACATGTTAAACAAATAATATAATTTAGATTTTATTTATATTGATTGCCGGTATTTTTTTGAGTCTCAGTCATAGAAATTATTAAAGATATAGAATGCCAAAATCCATTATACGACACATCCAAAAATAGCCACTATACAGAACACGAAAAACGTAACTTTAGGGAATTTTTTCTATTCATTCTATATTTAATAGCAATTAGGTGATTTTAAAATGATTTTAAATAGTTGTTAATTCTGATATATAAAACCTATAAATTATTTTTCAAATGTCTGCACGGTAACAAATTTGCAAATTGTACAATTTACAAACTATAGATTTATATGCATTCTCATACATTATATATCCAAATTTTGGCACGGGCTACCAAAATTGCATATTTTTATAAAACAAAATGTAGAAATAGCAGTATGTTATGCAGATTTTGCGACACTTGGTATATCATGCCAACTATTATTGGTGAGTACATAGTACTTGAAAGCGTACATGGTATTCGCGTATATTTTGACCCCTACCTACAGGGGTTATTAAGAAAGTTAGAAAAAAAATTTGAATACAGAAGTTGGGTTTCTTCAATTTTACGACATGCAATTTTTTTTCCAACCTAGCAAAAAGATAATATGTGAAAAACCAAACAACTTTTGTATTTAAACTTTTTTTATAACTTTCTTAATAACCCCTGTAGGTAGGCGTCAAAATATACGCGAATATCCTGTACATATAGCATACCTAAATATATGCGAAAATGGTGTACTTTTATATAATTTTAATTTGTTATAACAACATTTACTAATTCAAAACAATCGGAATACACTTGGTATTGGACATAAATAATATCTGGAAATAAGGCAGGTGTTCGTTCAGCTAATTTAAGATTACCTTTATTTTATTATATACATTTGCCATTCACTCGGGTGAAGGAAGCGAGAATATACGAATGATAAATAATTTTATGCATCGTTTAACTTCGCAAACTTTATGCATTAAATCATATCTGTTTTATAAAACAAATACGTAATCCACATATAAATGGAAATGTGCGATCCTCAAAAAAAAACCACCCATTGGAAACTCTTTCCTGGTATTTATAAATACAGGGTGGCGCAGATGGATCGGGTGGTTTTAAAATACTTGTCAAACTGTCAATTTTAAAGGTATTGGATTGAAATAAAGTGCAAAACGTGTAGTTACAATGGAAGTTTATTAATAAAAAATTAGTAAAGTTAGTTTTTAAAAGTTACATCCATCAAATGCCCTCCTTCTCGAGCGACGCATTCTTGGAGTCGGTCCTTAACGTTCCGCATTGCCCGCTCAAGCACATCACCAGGAATTAATGTGATTTCGTTGTGAATTGCTGCCTTCAACTCCTGAATGGTCCGGGGATAGTTCATGTACACCCTTGCTTTTAAATAGCCCCATAAGAAGAAGTCACATACCGTGAGGTCCGGTGAAGAGGGGGCCAATGGAGATCTCCATTACGGGAAATCAAACGGCCAGGGAACAGAGCGCGTACAGCTTGCATTGATATCCTAGCGGTATGTGCAGTTGCCCCGTCTTGTTGGAACCACATATTGTCCATGTCGTAATTGTTCTCTTCAAGTTGTGGGAGAAGAAATTCTTCAATCATGTTCACATAACGCTGCGAATTAACAGTAACCGCCTGCTCCCTTTCATTTTCAAAAAAGTAAGGCCCAATTATCCCTACCTTAGAAACCCCACACCAAACCGTCACTTTGTCACTATGGAGAGGCCGTTGGTGTAGGTCTCTTGGGTTAGTGTCGGCCCAGTAACGGCAATTTTGCTTGTTGACGTAGCCGTTAATGTGAAAGTGAGCCTCGTCAGACATCATGATAATCAGGTTTTCATCTTCCAATAACTCCAACATCCGTTGGCTAGACTGAAGCCTTTGAAGATGGTCTGTTGGGAGAATCTTCTGGACCACCATGATTTTATAGGGGTGGAATTTCAGTTCTTTGTTAAGAATCCTTTGAAGGCTCCGACGTGACATTCCAAGAGCTTGAGCACGATGTCTCGTTGATCGACGTGGGCTCGTAATGACATCGCGTCTCACACGCTCCACGTTCTCAGGTGTTCTTATTGTTCGAGGTCTAGACGTCCATTTTGGAGCACATGAACCAGTAGTGCGGAAATTATGCACCCAACTCAATATCGTATCTCGCTTAGGAACACTACCGCGAGGTGGGATGTTGAAACGCCGGCGAAAGGCACGCGTCACAGCAACAATTGACTCGTTATTGCGTATAAACTCTTCCACTGCGAAAACACGATGCTCAACGGACCACGTAGCCATCGCGACCGACTGCCAGTCTGCAACTGAAACTTCCCGTCCCACCCACCACAGCACGAAGACCGCCGAACACCTCCACTCCACTCCAGACGTACAGTCCATTTCAAAACCACCCGATCCATCTGCGCCACCCTGTACAAAGATAATATTATTTTCAGAAGTTGTAGATCACGAGCTATACAGTTAACACTTTTAGTGATTATTTATACATTATTTTTTATAATTTCACTCCAAATTGTTCAAACTTGTTCCCAAGTGATGGTAACTTAATTCTGGTTGCTTTATAAAGTAATTTTTTGGTATATGTACGTCGCATAGATTCTAAAAGTCGATTTTATCATTTTTCTTCCAGAAGACGATTCAGTTGTTTCCAAATCTCAGATAATCGAAAAGTAGCTCGCTATGAGGATGACCTAGGGATATATAAATAAAATGTGATCGAGTCCGGCTACTGAGTTCGCTATTGATGGGGTTCAGTAAATTCCAGAATAAATTGCGATATGGTCTCCTTAAAGAAATCATTCCGAATGAACATTTGGTCCAAAGCAGTGGGCATTTTCTAGGCAGAGTTTCAAATTGCCTCCTGCATTCATCAGCGATTCCTTTTGTAGGTATTGCCGGATGGAAAGGATTTTTATAGACATAGTTAGCTTTATAAATTCACTTTACCAGCTTATCTTAAAATATACCTTAGCCGTATTCTGCAATAACCTAATGGAGGCCGGGCTTAACAAGTTCTTATTATACTGTTGCAATATTAATGTTATGTTCTTTTAAAACAGAATCTATTTAGCCACACAATCCCAATAATATGGAGGAACTTTAAATATTTCATGAAAGGTCGGTATAGGTTCAAATTCGCTGCATCATATAATGTTGTTGAACTATCAAACTTCGTTGCCGTATTATGATGTTATAATATAAAATAATACTATACAATAACGGGATGTAGAAACAAGTTTTGCTACCTACTTGACAGATGGTTTGTACATAACACATAACTACGAAAAGTACAAATTTATTTTATATCCACAATCTATAAACACCTTACTTAAATAAGGACTAAAACAAATTAAGCCAAAACATCTATTCTCCTGGCTATATGCCGCGCCGAGCGCTGAATTACAAAGCAAAAATTTGTCGTATTTTATTGAACACAGTTAGAATCAAAATGCAAAAATTCGGACTACACCGAAAACTACTAGGAAATACTTGGACCTCACATCGCAGGAGGTCACTTCTCGTCAGTTGAATATAAGTGATCATACCTAAGATTCGAAGACCCAAGTACTCGACACAGAAGGTACGTTTTGCGTACACAAACCCTATACCATAGCGCGACGTCTTTGCACTGACGAGATCACAAAAAGATCGAAACCGGTCTGCAATTAGTTATTATTTTCCAGATACTATTTGGAAAATTCCAGACAATATTGGCAATTCTATATATTATAAAAGTTATTCTGGTATTTCGAGACAACAAGGGATTTATATTTCAACATTTTCGGTTCTTTTAAACTTTTCTCTTTATCAAAAGTTACAACTTTGGATCATCTGAAGCTGCACTTAAAGACTACATTAAAGAAAAATATATACAATTATTTTATATAGTCATATATTTACTTCCTTAAGTTAATAACTAGACATATATTTTTTATTCTCCTATAAAATGTTCTAATGAAAAATTCTGATTCTGATAAATATTTAATATAGAAGGTATCTCAAAAGCAGTAAAAATACTTCTTGCTTTGCTTAATCCAGGGACAGAGATGTATAATAATTTTACTATTTTGCAAAAATTAAACATTAATAACGCCTGTACTGTCATTTACATGAATAGTTTAGATGTGTAACGATTAATTTCAGCTTAGCTGGCAAATAAAAAGTACCTAGTTAATTAAACATTTTCCTTACGCCTTCGTGCTTAATGCCTTACTCATTAACAGTAAAAAATTACGTTTTTATTATAATACAAAAGCAAGTGGGAATACATTGATATCATACCATTATTTACATTTTGTTGAATAAAAAAACAGACAGGGCTACTTCGTGCATGTCACGCAGTTCATTGTATGTGTATATTTTATGAAATTTCTGCACCTATTTCACTACCTACCTTCATCCCATTACACTTAAATAAAAAATAAATTTACAATGTTTGAATATTTGTTCTTGGATATATCAAAAAAGTTTATGCCAAAAATTACGGGATTTTACCGACCTGAATTGATAATATGATTTTAATAACAATATGCTTTCAAAATCATTAAAGCTTCCACACTACACATGATGTCGAGTGTAGGAGCTGAAAGGTTTACATTAATATGCCATCAGTTTACGCGAATATACCCAAATTGTAAAAATGTATGTTTTATCTATGCAAAGAATAAAAATTTATATTCATTGATCAACATTGCTTTATTTACTTTTTTCCAGCTAATTGTTTCATACAAATCTTGGAGCTTCGTGATTTGTTTACATTTGATAATCTGTACGAAGTATGTAAAACCCTAATAATGATATACTACTAATAGTTTAAATATTTCATATTTGATTTCGATTTTATTTTATTTTGAAATACAACAAAAATATTTTAACAACTTTAAATACCTACTAGCTTGAATAATATTGGGTACTCTAGAAAAATGGAAAGTAAATAGTGGATTTATTTGAAAGTGATGCCGAAAACAACTACTCCACGGACAATATGCCCCGACTGGCGTTGCATTACATCGGCATCTCCATAAGAGTCGCCACATCGTCCATCGAGACTGACTATCAGACAATAACCGGTTTCGCGCTTATTTTGCGCTCATCAGAGTGCCATAGGTAGTGGGCTCGATGAACGATGTTGCGACGTGATTGCCTAATGGACATCGTGAATGTTAGTAGTGGTAAGAAACGCACTGTAGTGCCCTCTTTGGGTCTGTACTACTATCTGTCTGTCAATTTGACAATAATTGTCAGGCAGATAGTAGCACAGACCCAAAGAGGGCACTACGGTGTGTTTCTCACCACTACTACACAGTAAAAAAAAGACAAATGGTAAAATTACTAAATGGTAATCGTAATTTGCTGCAGTGTTATTTTTAACACGAACTGGGTAGTATAATAACTAAACCTTTAGAACTCATATTACACCAACGATATACCCGCCAAGTTTGTAGAAGTACTCATAAATTGTAGTAAAATTTACAGAACCCTGTGTTAAAAATGAATCAATCCGCCATAAAAACCGAATAATTATACGGTGAATAATTAACTATTACACATTACCTTGTAAAATCTACTGTGTTAAATTACTTTTATGTAATGTAATAATACACCGATATGTCTAACACTGCCAAGTGTGGACTATATACACACTGATGAGTGTGGATTCAGTGTTAAAATCAGTCGAATTTTTTTACTGTGTAACGTAAATAGTGGATGTTATGTATTTTTTGTTTAAAATTTTTTTATGTATTATAAATAATAATTCTTTTGTTCAAATAAAATAGAATATAAGAGTGGGCCAAAAATAGAAAGACAATAAAAAACGTGTGTAAATATATTTAGATCTAAACATATTGCCTATACGGTTAAATATAATTATTTATATAACAAATTATATTTTAAATTGGACATAATGTAGTTCCCATAAATTACATGCAGTTATAATGTTTGTACATGTAATTTATAAACTATTAATGCAAGCATAGAATATACAAATATGGTATTGATCTAGGTGATATTAAGTTAAATAATGACTATTACTGTGAGCGCTTTACTGATTCCAATCGCCATGGATAATGATTTTATTTAACAAGTCAAACATACTACATATTCTAAATAATCTAGCGAAAACCATTTAGCTTTTAATATTTTATGTATTTTCCTGATGTGAGTATTACAATACATAACACTGACGTAGTTTTCCACATAACACCAAAACACTGTACTGCACTCGACGCTCGTTTCGCCAACTAAGTTGGCATCATCTGGAGATGATTAAAACCGGTAACAGTTGTAATTTTGTAGTAATTTATATTTAAACTGATTGTGTCTGAACTTTCTACAATTTAAAATAACAACACACTGAATTTTGTCTGAACAAGTAGTGAAAATTCTTATACAAGGAAGATATATTGTCTTTAAAAAATAAATATGTATCCAACTACTGGTATTAGTATGTATAACGGAGCTTACCTATAAATTTAGTTCTCTCTTCTACTTCTACGTTATGAATACTAAAAATAAAACATAAACATTTACATGAGAACAAGATCAACCAATTTGAGTTGGGTAATAAAATAAATTTCTTCTGCACATTTCAGAGTTTTATATATTCGTTTTAGCGTCGCCGGAGTGCATATTTTTATTAAATAATAAGTTGGCGCTGCTTTGCGCAGCATGTATATAAGGTCGCGCTCTTTACGCCTGTCGTCTTCGTAGTTTATATTATCTCAACAAATTGCCTTTTACGAATTTATTTCTTTATATAAATGATTCAAGAATGGCAATTGTCAGGTAACTATTCGCAATAAAGTACGTGACATTTTAATATCGTATTTCATAGCTATTTGGTAATTTCTGTTGATGAGCGTACTAAAGGCAATGTTCAATTCTATTTGCATTATTTTCTATTATTTAAATATCTATACATTTTTAAAACGTCCAAAGAATTGCCAGAACGAACAGGATAGATCGAATAGGCAGCAGAATAATCGTTTCCTCAAGACATATTTACGAGCCGAAGTAAAAGCATATAATAATTATTTTATTATGACTGAGGTACTTGAAAATTTAAAAAAATATATATATTTCTGGAAAATAATGTTGTGGATCCTTTATGACGTTCATCCTCTGGATTTTTCTTACGAGTTTATATTTTCTTCAAAGTTTAGTACTATTTTTATATTGCTAGCATAGTTCAGTATTATACTGGCGCCTTCGCCACATTTGCAAAAAATATTAAGCTGGTACATAGCCTAGTTCTTGCAAAGTTTTTGTGCAAAATTTGTAACGTATAATGGGTAGGTATAATCCAAGAGAGTGTAGGTATAGGTCGAAACAGCTCTATATCGTTTACCATCAAAGGTGATGGACTAATGTCTGTACACCTAGTAACAGGTAAAAAAGGCTGCACTCTCTAATATACTCACTAATAAACTAAGCTCTAATAAACGTAATTGACTCAAGGTAATGCAAGAGTAATACAAGTAATCCAATTCTATAATAAATGCAATTGAGTGAAGAGTAATGCAAGGCTTTACACTTTTAATGATCGCGTCGAGTTTAGCTCGGCTGGTATTTTTAGCACCCGCTTGAGTTTTCCATCCATAAATTTGCTTTGCCTACAAATATTCGTAACTTACCGCTTACCTTTCGTGGGTTAAATTCTATAAATCTTCTGTGTTGTTTAATTTATTAGACGCAATATCCAAATATACTAGAACGGCGTTAGTGCGTGTATATGGGAAACCGATAACGGCTATCTCAAGGCATTTCTTTCTCAGCAAAACCGATATTGCCTGATAGGAGTTTCTGGATTCTTTATAGTATCGTTTTATTGGTGCCAAGAGGGGCTGTGATAGTGTGATGATCGCCTAAAATTGTTCTTGAGACGTTTCTTATGTTTTATAGGGAAATATACAAAAAAATTATATACTGCTGTGTTCCAAATATGAAATACAATGATAATTATAATTACCTTGTCTATCTGATCAGATAATAATCGACTATATGTGAGGAAATGTATGAACTGTATAAAAACTGGTTAATTAAATATTTATGCGTGGCTTAGAGCTTATGGAGCTCTGTGGTCGATTGGTTAAAGACGCGTGTTCCATTTAAACATTGTTGACAGCTTAACTTGCCTAAATCGTGAATACAGGAACATTTTGACTGTTAATTTCATTTATAATAAGGAGGAACCTCTATATGAAGAAAGTATAAAGGTTACCACAATTTTGCTTATACCTTTTTTTCAGCTTAGAATTTTAAGCTCCTTGTAATATCCTATTGCCTAATGGCTATTCGAAAAGATAAAAATCGCCAAAACTAAACTCAAGCCTCCGTATAACAAAAACTATTAAATTAAGTTTCTAGTATACTACTCATATTAAGTATATTATTAGTTTTGAAATAAATGACCCTTGAGTGGGCAAAAATTGTTTGATTTCACTATTTTAAATAAACTGTCACTTTGACAACGAATTTTGAGTCGATAAAATGATAATTAACCGTCCGCGATAGAATAAAATTAATGTTTTTAAATAAATGTTTTTGTATGTACGAGTAGTGTTATGTGTCGTGTTTATAGAGCTAAAGCATATAAACATAAAATGATATTTTAAATGGCAATATGCTGGTTGAATGTCTAGGTATATTAAACATTTATGATTCATTGCTACATTCAGGAAAACGGCAACGCACAACGACTCCAATGCATAATAGAATTTTCCGAGTTTCTACAGTTGAACGCCTGATACTAAGGGTGGTTAAAAATTTGATAGAAACACCTATACATTAGATGTTTTTAAAATATCCAGAGTACAGAAAAATATTGGGCACGTAAGCTCCTAAACATACCAAAAATGCTCTATATAGTTCTACAATATTGACAGATTTCGATAATATTACTCTTCTGTTTTATAACAATTTTAAAGATATTAGTGAAGCAAAACTATTAGTATCTTCTGAACTAAAACCTATACCGGTAAAATAATACTGAGAGTTACTGGTAAAATATGTTTCTGTTTACACGTAAGTGAATTAACCAATTTGTAATAAATAAATATGTACTGGAACTTTACGCCGAGATATAAGGTAATTCTGGATGAAACTAAATTCAAATTAGATGTATCCATATGCAAGCACGAATGTTTGTTTTGGTTACCACTGTTTATTTTGCTTAGCTTCCCAAACTACATTGAACACCGTGAGTGCTATATTGAACCGATATGGGCATTTTCAAACATTTGTGTATTTATTTAATAGTATAACAAAAATTATATTTGAAAATTAATATTATAAACTATTAAAGAGCTGATTAGACTTAGAAAAACTTTTTAAAAAAACTAATAGAAAAATATACGTAAAATCCTAAAATATACTGGGTGCTTTCCACACAAATAAAGACTAAAATGGAAAAGTCTGATACAGGTTATGTGATATTTTGAAGACAGAAATTGGAGGATTCGGTCTGGTACGGATTAGATATCTTTCTATTTTTTCTTTATCGATTTTTTAACAACAAAGAACGTGTTATTTGCCTTTTTCAAAATTGATAGAGACCCGTATACTCTAATTGTTTTAGTAGAGGAAAGAATTTATTTTATAACCAATTTTACCTACGGTAACATTAGTATTATAAGAAGTTAATAGTATACTTTATAAAAAATGCACATATTCTACAAGAAGAAAATTTATCAGACAGAAAAATGGTCCATAAAATAGCCTGCGTAAATAATACGAATATTAAAAATTCAGTATCCCCTATTTAGAAATAGGTTCCGAAATATGCCGAGTTACTTTTTTCTTGCTGGTTTTCTGCCTGGGGTTAGTGAATGTTGTATATTTTATGGACATATGCTGTAAAACATAACATCCACTCCTTTAAATTTGCTGTAGAAGCAAACGCGTCAATGATTTTAGTTTCATCCCTACGTATGTTGTGTTGATTATTTAGTACGTGTTCAGAAATTCAAAGAAACGGCTCTTTTATAAAATACTAAGTTAACGAACCACGTCTTGATGGTAAAAAATGGTCGGAGGGATGATCTAAATTCCTTTCCCATTCCAAGGAAAATATAAGGGTGTAAGCCGAGTATATATACAATATTCTATGCACATCATATGTTAGATCTATGAGAGGCATATAGATAGATATTACTCCTATATGAATGAACATGATAATATGAAGCAGTTACTTAACTTACCCCTTACCACTGAAGTTCATGATTTGTATTGACTGGTGCATAAAGATAATATACTCGAATATAGTAACGATAAGTAAGATTAAATAGCCACTTTGTCAATCTTTTAAATACAGACGTGATAATTAAATAGATATACATCTGTATAAATAATAAAAAAATGCAAACTAACAAATATAGGTCTATTAAATAATAATAATAATATTTATTTATTTATAAATTTCTAAAATTCAACACAAAAGATACAGCTTTTAACTTATAAATAAATGTAATCAATAAGTGCTAAATGCACTTGTTTCGAGAAAACAGGTAATTACAGAGACGAACATAATAATAATGACAAAATTAAAACTAATAAAAATCTACAAAACAGAATAGATAGATTATTCAACAAGATCAGTAAAATCTACAGAAGCCTTTTAGTAATCAGTGTGTAGAACTGTATATTGTCTATTGAACAGAGAATTGCAATTGAGTTATTTTTTTTATTCTTTTCTTTTTTTTTTAAATAAGTGCGAGTACAAGTTTCGTCTACTCTCCAATATGAAAAATGTGACTTTCTTTTTAAAAAGATTCGCATTATGAATATTTTTTATTTCTATAGGAATGGAGTTGTAAATTTTAGGTCCTAGATATTCGATTGATCTCTGACCAATCGATTTTGTCATTAACGGTGTGACATAATGATGTTTTTGTCTAGTACTATAAGGATGGTCTGGCAAATTTAAGCTATATCTAGCAAGATGGAATTTCGTGCATATATTATAACAGTATAGCTGCCTTATGTCCAACAGTCGAGCTTCTTTATACAACAAATTACTAGGATATCCGGAATCCCTTAATAATATTAGTTTTAAAAATCTACGTTGCAGAATTTCAAGTAATATTAAATGAGTTTTGTATGCACAGCCCCAAGCCAAAATTCCATAATTAAGGTGGCTTTCTACCAAAGCATGGTAGAGTATTTTCATTTGAGAAAAACCAAGCATGTTCTGTAAGTACTTGAATCTATATAATATTGTTTGTAATTTTTTGATCACATAACCTATATGTTTATCCCATCTCAAGTGCGTATCGATAGTAATACCCAGATATTTTATTTCCGTTTTAGGAGTAATGATGTTTTGATTCTGATGAGAATTGACCGTGATCTCCTGAAAAAGTGGGAGACCATTTTTCTTGCAGGCAGACTAAGTAAGACTAAATGACTAAGTTAAGTAAGATATTTTTCTGAGAAGTAACAAATTCCAAATCGGGCCATGTCTGTGGTTTTCGCTGGTGAAAGACGTGGCTACCTTTGTATAGACTTTCTCGGTGTAGTTCAATGCGGGTCGGGGCTGTTGCCTTCAGAGTTGTTGTTTCTCTTGCTGTAGCTGTAGATGTTTGCGATATTTTCTTTGAACTAACTGTTTTAATTCTTCTGGAATTATAGCTGAATGATCCTTGATGTAATTATGGAGCATATTGTTTAATACATCAATTAAATTACCTCGTTAATGCTTCAGTAATGTTTAAAAGTTATGCGTTTTTGAAGCTGCCATTTTAAATGATTCCAGACATGCTCTATAAAGGAATATGCATTAATTAGGATAAAGTCCTAATAAAACATGAAAAGGCCATTTATCTAAATGCAGCAGGGATGGCAGCTTGGAGAGTGCCTAGTTTAAATAGTTATAGACTGACAGAATGCATATAAAAATTTATTTTGTTATACCTATACTCGTATTTTCATGAAATCATTGATATCTACGCAGATTCCTCAACAGATAATCATATATACAGGGTTTTTCAACGAAAAGTAGCCACCCTTAATAACTCAGAAATGGAGGGTAGCAGAAAAATTTCCAAAAACAGGTCGATTTTTATTTCAAGGGGGACACATTTTCATATTACTGAAATTTTTACAGGGTGTCCCAAAAAAGAGATATTTACCACAACTTAGATTTTTTAAATGGAACACCCTGTGCATTTTTACAGATTTGGATAGAACGTTCTCTAACGAATACGTTGATATAGGGTTTGATGGATTTAGCTCTAATAGTGAGTGAGATATACCTCAAATAGTGTTCCATAAGAGCAATGTGTTAGAGAAAGACTTTGTAACGGCTGTAGCCTAAAGCAATGAATCTATATTCTCTTTCTAACCCATTATGCTTATGGAACATTCTTTAAGATATATCTCCCTGACTATTAGAGATAGATCCATCAAACCCTATATCAACGTATTCGTTAGACAACGTTCTATCCAAATCTGTAAAAATGCACAGGGTGTTCCATTTAAAAAATCTAAGTTGTGGTAAATATCTCTTTTTTGGGACACCCTGTAAAAATTTCAGTAATATGGAAATGTGTGCCCCTTGAAATAAAAATCGACCTGTTTTTGGAAATTTTTCTGCTACCCTCCGTTTCTGAGTTATTAAGGGTGGCTACTGTTCGTTGAAAAACCCTGTATATATTATAACATATTGCGTTATCTATAATCAAAAGATCATACAAAATAAAATAAATACAACCACTACGTTTTATGTACGTTTAAATTCCTTTAAAATCAACATGACTAAATGAGTTATACCATTTAGACATCCTGGTGGCCATTAAAAATATGTTTTATCCGCCTTTTATCAGGGTGAAGTTAACGTATATTCTTTATATTAGTTTAGAAAAATACTAGGTAAATTGTAAAACTATTTGAAAAGAATTACTCTACTGAAATGAATATGTTCCAGTAACAGCTATTGATTTGATTTTCGGGAATGGAGCTTATACACGATATGTGTCACGACGGTGATCTGCTATATGTGGGGATGCAGTTGAAATTGAATCTAATCATTTGTGGATATTCGGGGTTTTGTCGAAATGATCCGACACCATTCCAGAGGGTTACTAAGTAGACATGAATATTGTTATTTTAGTTGAAGTAATGTATAGAGGTCAAGATGTGACAAAAGATAACGCAAAGACAATCACTTGTTTCGTCTCGTCGTCACTAATAATAGAGAACACGGACTAGTTAAAACTATCCATTATATGTAGATACTTATTATAAAAGCTATCTTAAAATAAATTTCATATTTATTTGCAACAAGTCAAGAAAATAGTCACGTACTATTCGTATACATGAAATGCACTTATTTACATAGTTACTGAAGTGTTTCACTTTTGTATTCTTAACTTTTTTTAGATGTATGCATTTCATATTTCATTTCATATGCATACAGACTGTTACAAATATGCTTTTCACCATTGCGACCTCGGAAACCTTAAGAGATAAAGTTGCGTAACGATGTAACCATAATTTGAAAGTCTTCTTTACCCCTAACCACATGCTACCCCAAAACAAATCATATTCGGACGTTTCGAACACAAAATGATTCTTTTTTTTCGAATATTTCAAAACCTAATCAAGTTAGCCTTGATTTTTTTTGGGGTATTAGAGAAGAGAATCTGTAACAGCCTGTATACATTTCAGTATGATTGTCCCACTGACTCATTGACACACTATCTATTATGGTCTGGGTTCGAGGCCTCCGTCACTGGCAGTGCCGATGGGTGTTTGTCTGCTTTTTTTTTCAATGTGAAACGCCCTTTCGGACAGTCTTTCTGTTTTCGATTTGGGGGTTGTCTAATTTATGTAGTGTTTTAATACCTATAGCTTCCTATCCTGGAATCTGGAAAATGAGTTTGATGTATTTTGTAAAATCAAATTATAAGGGGCGAGCACCTAATGGTTCTACTCAGTATAAAAAGTGTGGAACGCAGAATTTTATACAAAGACGTAGAACTTATAAATATTTATTACAGCAGTTATTTTTAATTAATCAAAAAGTGGGTTCAGCTGTGTTAATCTAAGCATAAAATGATGGGTAATTACTTATACCTATTCAACCGGTATTAAATCTTCGAAAAAGATCCAAACGAAACACAATAAAACGTTCCCAAGTATGCCTTATTAAAACTTGATGCACTCCCGCATTTTTCAGTTTCCATCCGAACATCGCAAGGAATTCCGATGAATTCCGATGTGCAAAAAGAAAACTCGACGGTGAGCTCAGCTCATACGCTCCGAAAAACAATATCCTCGCGCGCGGAATTCGCCGGAAAAGATGTAAACAAGTTTCTGAACTTTATTTAGAATTAGACGTTACAGCTGCCTCAGTGCTAAAGAATACAGGGCTTGCCGGAGTGAATAAGGTTTTTTCGCAACTTCCTCCGGACTTTTACCAGCGGGGGACAGTGTATATTCCAGTGTGGATTACATTTTTCCAGATGTGTCTTTATTACATCGCGGTGGCTCTGCCTTATTAAATCCTGTGACTTAGAATTTTCCTTTGACGTTGACTCTGTTGCAGGAAAGAGTGCAGGAAATTTAAAACTTATTACTCTACGTTTTTACTAATTAATACACGTTAAATTTTCTTTGCTTAGGGGAAAAGCAAGAACAATTTAGTAGAGGTATTACACTTTTTAGTATATTAAACATCATCTGGAAATGATTAAAAATAATCCGTTTTAATCATCTCCAGATGATGCCAACTTGGTTGGCGAAACGCCCATCGAGCGCAGTTTAGTGTTTTGGTTTTATGTGCAAAACTAAGTCAGTGTTACTGATATTTCTGTTAAATTAATAATAAAACTTAGGGGTCCATTCACTGTAGACTTGACAGGCATGAATTCGGGGTCGGGTTGAGAGGTCGGGTAGCCGATGGGTGAAGACTTACATATTTCCACTACCGAATTCTTTAGATTTCGGAGGTGCACGTAAAGCCGAAGTAAAAAGGCACATGGAAATAAAGTTAGCCCTTATTGCAAGGGTCCCGGATTTGTCTTATAATTGCAACAAAATTTCTTTTTAATGTTATAAATTATATATCACCGGAAAGATCAAAAGATAAACTAGATCCCTGCAGTAGCAAATTTTTGTTTAATACATGTATTTTAGAGAAAATAATTTTTGAAAATACAATATTTTAGTACAAGATTGCTTGCCTGGAATTTTAAAAATAAAAAAAATGACCAAAAATTACTACTATAGGGATTTAGATTAAAGTCTTATCTTTCAATACTTTTTTACTAAAAGTCGCTATCTTTTATAGTTTTTTTATAACTAGACACGAGACGAACGCCGATTTTGGGCTTATTTCAGACTAGTGAATGACTCTTAATACAATATTGTAATATTAATAATACCCTAGTAATCTTATTTTGATAAAGAAAATGGAGATATTTTTTTGTGTGACGTGTTTTTGTTTATCTCTATATTACGTTATAATTTAAAAATCAATTCGAAATACACAAAGTACATGAGAAGCGTCTAAAAAAGAGTATCGAAAGCATTTTTAGATTATCCATTTAGTTGCTGAAAACGAAGGGCTAAATACATGTTTGTCTATCAGACATTGACATTATATCAATGTTTTCACAGCTGTAGGCGCTTGTCAATCAAATGTGTAAAAATATATAATTTTTTATGATTTGTCTTAATATGTAATATATTTGTTTTAATGATTTTTATGATTTGTTATGGGCAATCGAGTTTTTATGATCGTACTAATTATAACACCCCATTTTACTTCACGTGAAATATGAAAGGAAATCATTTCAAACCATAGACTTAATAAGAGGAGACCTCACGGTTCATTCATAAATAACCTTTTGTTTTGTATCAATCATTGGCAATGTGTATGACAAAGAATACCGAGAGAAAGAACGGCAAAATTCCGACTCCGTGCAACGTTGCAAAAGTTTTGGGAGAACTTGCTTCCGACGCCAAAGGCGTACTGTTTTTGGAAGGGTTGGGTATGATAATAAAACATCAAAAAAGGAATTTTAAGAAAATCAGTACTATACATTGCAACAGCAAAAGCTTGTGAGATTAGAAATTAAATTAGTATCGGAGTTTTAATGTAAGGAATATGAATTGAAACTTGAACACTTAAATTCTGAATTAAGTAAAGGTGGTACACCTACTACATTACAAAAACTTATATATACAGTAGTCTAAAAAAGTATTTTTCAGTTTTTCAAAGATAAACTCAAACTCTGTATACAGGGTTCAATTACATTTAAAAGTGAAATATAATTTAAAATAAGAAAGATGTACATTGTGTTAGTTTTTAATTCAACTTTTTGTTTCAAGTTATTTGACTTACTGTTTTCAAAATAACTCTTTAAAAGCCTGATAATGGTGATTTTCTCTTAGATTAGTATAAAGGATACCTTTAAAAATTACCTTGGTTACGCAACTGATTTTAATTTTTGTGTGCAAACGTTGCATGTTAGCTTCACACTTACCAAACATTAGGTCCTGTGCATTAGGTATAGGTTTTTTAATTTGTTATGCAGCAAAGTGCTGAATGATGCCTTAGCTTCTTGCTTGGATTTTTGTTTTGATCGTATTTAAGCATGTGTGTAGGTAACTCCAAAAACTAACACATCAGCCATATTTTAAAAAATAACAAAAGCAATTCCATAATATAATATAGTATATATATACTATATTCCGTAAAATGATAAGGAAGCCAGCCAGCACGCCCCTGAAAATCCGTAAATATGGCGTGACAAATATAGCGACCGAATAACCAAACAAAACTTGGCAAAATTTACCTGTGGAAAGACAGTTTTGAATATAAAGAATTCATTTTTCCATACACTTGACACTGACGCACCATTTTCTGAAGAATAGTAATAAAATCCTTACGAAAAACACTGAAAAATTCACAAAAGCAAAATTCCGACTGCCAGCAACACCGCACAAAAGAAATACTATAAAATACTACGATTCACGTGCTTGTTACCGGCAACAATGAACATGCGGATTGGAGTAGGGAGCAATGATGCCTGTTCATTCCATTTTTGCGTTATGAAGTTAGTTTTTATCGCAACGTTTTTAACAAAATATGATTTATCTACTTAACTAGGAAACGGAAAAATATTTTTATGTAATATTTTAACCTTAACCCATAATCATGGTAGTTTAAATGTGAAAATATAAATTACACAATTGACAGTTTGGCAACAGTTTTTCGTACAATCATAAAGTAGACCTTGCAGTTGACCAGATAAAGAGTAAACAAGGGGATCTCTGATTGCTTTAAAATGTAAACAATTACATCTCCCTTGTCTTATAAATCTATGTTTCAAACAGACGCCCCAGTAAATCCCAAATTATATTAACTATACGTCTACGTCTTACTGACCAATTATGTTTTTCCACTTTTATATCTAGCAGTTAAGTCGTGTGATATAAGAAAACTACCAGCCACGGCTACAAAAGCGACGATTTGTTAAGTTACACAAAGCTGCATTATATAACTTTTCCATTTATCTAATTTCTCGTAATAACACATATAAAGCCATTTGTGAGACGGGATATAATTTGTAGTGTGATGTAATCGTCTTGGAACCTTCGTTTGTTCCAAATTGTAGAATTTGTAGCTGGTTAACGGGTTTTAGCGAACGCAACTTTAACAATTTCAAATACATGTTTATCGAACTAAAATACGTTTATTTTGCTTTATTGACTGAATAATTGAATTAATCACTGTTTAAAGTGCACTCGTATAAGCACAATATATATGTACAAAATTTTAAATTATTTACCTCATGTCAAATAAGTTGGTAATAGAGAAAAAAAATTTACAATTATATATTATAGTATTATCTTCGATACTTTTCGCCTCTTTTCACTGTCATAATTAAATACATTTTTACATATTTAAGTTTTTAATTTTTACATATTTATTAGCTAAAAAATGAAAGAGACATATATGTTATTAAAAAATTATGACCTAAAGTGTTTGTTTTCTTGTTACTAACAACCTAAATATGCAAAGGATAACCTAATTTTTTAAAAGGATATAAACCGGGAAAAGGAAATAGGATTTAACTATATGTGAATTATTTGCCCCTTTCAGTATTGAATTATATCGGCATATAACCTCAATCATTTCTGTCTTTTTAGGTTTTTTGTTAATATTATTATTATCATCGTTATTACTATCACAGGATCTTGCCAGTACCAACTTATAGACATTACATGTACACATACAAACATGTTTGAACAAGAAATGTCTATTAAGTACACCTAATTACACCTACATTTTAGTAGAGTTTGTTTATTGCGATTTTATGGTAAGATCTAGTACTCACTAAAACAATTTTGTACTTGCAACACTACTGGAAGGTCTATTTGAAATGTATTTCATTCCAGAGAAGAATAAAAAGTCAATAAAAAAATACGTTCAATGTTACACCGCCTAGGTGTAAATTTTTTAATCTTTATACTCCTATTGACGATCCGTATCTATATGAATCTTATTAACCATAAAAATTTGAAACACTTAATATTATCAAGTATAGTAATTTATGAAGGTACTGAAATTTGAACTGAATTAAATAGATTATATTATATGGGGTCATCATGAAGTAAGGGGTATACTTTAGTTTTATATAATTTTAAAAAATCAAGCTAGCAGCAAAAAGTAAATGGAATCTAGTTGCTTCAATAATTAGATTTTACTGTATCTATGAAAAACAAAAGAGTTGTCGTGTCAACTGCTGATACTAGTGTCAAACGTAGTAATTGCGATTTAGAGAATTGTTCTCAAAATAAAACTCACGTTACACGTTAATTGAAGCGATTTAAACTTTAGTAACTTGGATCTGCAAACAAGAATTGGTTTAGAATTGGATGTTATTACGAATGCGGCAGAAATTACGCTGCTGGATTACAAAAATTTCGTACGAAAATGGGTTTAAGAGCAGGGGCCTGTCAAATGAAAACGTATCGTATTTTGATTAGCAAATTTGAAAGATCAGGATCTGTAACTGACCTACCGAGATCAGGAAGACAAAGGATTAGTGATCTCCAAGTTGCAAAAGTTCTTCGGGAAAATCAAAACATAGCCATCACTAATCCGTTAGCAATCAGTAGTGTAAATTCGATATCAAAACAAAATGCCATACACCACGGTTTGGAGAATTTGGATATAAGAAATACCATTGTTTAAGCAATCGAACTTCTTTCAGATCCTGTTATTAACTTAATTTGTTAAAAATACCGCTGAAATATATCCCTTACTTTCTGATAACCTTGTATTTTGAATAGAGAATTTCTTCAATTTCCAGAACTGAATTATTCTAAACTCGTGAATCGATGTCAAACTTCACGAATCATCAATACTCGACAGATTTAAGAGGTGGAAATACTTCCGGCTTAGATAGCACGATTCGCTCTACAAGGGCACATCTTAAATTGCCCCGCAAATATGTTGGAGTCTTCACAGACGACTTGGTTCACGGAAGGAACGCAACCGCGCTTTAAATGCCTAGGAGACATTGGTCAATCCTGGAGCCACATCACGAATTGACGAGGGTTCAACACTTTTAAATTCTCCACCAGTCTCGCGTCGAGATGCTATAACCGGTTGCTCATGATTCTGGTTCATCACTTGCTGTTCAGGAAATGTATTTGAGTCTGAAATTGTGATGCACACAAAGAAAAATATTTGTCCCCGATGAAGGATATTGACAACGTCGAGATTAAGAAGAGTTAAACATAAGATGACGATACTCTAATGCAAATTATTCGTCGGAATATTAATTTATGATTGGTTACATAATTATATTGATAATACGCTATTTGAAACAAAGTTTTAAAAAACCAGGAAGAAAGGTTACAATGATTTAAAGTTTGTTCTAATAATATTAAAAATACTAATCAATCTACTTATGCTCTAGTGAATTTGCTTAGATAAATTATCATATCTAGTTTTGCGCGATGTAGCAATCTAATTAGTGCTTTGCATTTCTTAAGGTGCATTTAAATTAGAGCGAACAGAAGCGGGCGAACGAATTCGTTCACTCGCTTCTGTTCGCTCCGATTTAAATGCACCTTTATGTTTTAAATAGTAGGTATATTATACACCTAGGGCAGGGGTCGGCAACCTGCGGCTCGCGAGCCACATGCGGCTCTTTGGATGTGAAGCTGCGGCTCTTTAGTTCCATACGCAAATATTATTTATTTTATCAAAAAAAAAAAATATTTAAAAATCGTTCTTAATCTTTTAACGAGGATTGGGCACTGATTTTATCTCTCAGCCACTTGTACTCGCTTTTCACCGCACCCCTCCCCCGTGACACGCGTCGTCATTGTCGTCAGTCCGTCGGAAGCTCTCGAACGACGCCGTCGTCGGATGTTTCTATGTAGGTTTTAATTCGCTTTCGACGCAAGACAATTTGACGTCTTCACCAATGCTAAAATTTGTCCAAACTTTCTAAAACCATGCAAAGCCAACGCTCCCATTGAATTTGTTTGCTCAAATGTATGTTATTGTTTTTTTAATTTTAAGTACAAGTTACATTGTTTAGTAAAGTTTAAATTTTCTACTTGAATAACCATGCAAAGCCATCGCTCCCATTGAATTTGTTTGCTCAATTGTTTGTTATTGAAGTACAAGTTATAGTGTTGTAAGTAAATAATAATAATAATAATATCTCTACCCCTCATTCTAATCACAAGGATTAGCCCGAAAGTCTGAGACTTGTGTGGGAGAGGGGGCGGCATATTATTATTTCGCGGGCCGCATTTGCGCCTCAGGAACGACTTACGTTGGTAGGCCCTAACCACCATTCAGTGCTGGAATGAGGGAAACCTGGAAAACCTCATTAGTTAGGGGGACAAGTCAAACATCAACTGATTTTAATCTCTCACATTAACACCAAGTTGATATTCTTCCCATCCTAGGCCATCGCCAGGATGGTTGCCAAGCCATCCCTGCGAATAAGCCTTGATCTACGAGCAAACAATTTAATGAAAAATTGTTTGGCGGAATGAGGATTAGAACCCACGACCTCTGGGTTGAGCGATCGAGACGCTAAGCCCTGAGCCACCTGCTCAGTAAATGTTTAATTGTTTTAATTTTTTGCTTAAATAATAAGTAATTATCTAATAATGCCATATATATTATCTAATTTGTTGTGAAAAACGCTACTTATATATAAATAGATATTTTTTTCTTAATAATAAATAGTTTCGTTTTCTTTTATTTATTATTTTCAAAAGACTTTATTTATTTATGCGAGTACTATTTATAGTTGGCAAAAAACATTTGGTGGCTCTTTAAAAACTTTGAAATTTTGTAAATTGTAATTTTTGACTCTTCCGACTCAAAAGGTTGCCGACCCCTGACCTAGGGTGACAAGTGAGCTATTATATCAAGTACCTAAAGTCTGTATCTTATTTGTGGTACATTTTCATGATTCATTGTAGTCTTTTTGGGATTACACCAGCTGTAAAATAATAAAGAAGAAGAAATCAGTACTATTCAAATTAAATATTCAAAGTGTACTTCAAACTTCTAAAGTTTTCCCCCAAAAAACCACTGTATATGCAATAAAATAAATATTTGATAAATTAACTAAATTTCATCAGTGATTTTTCAGTTTTATACAAAATTATATAATATTACAAATCATATTTTGAATTATGTCTAAATAAAATAATTATTACAATAAAATTTAAAAGAAATTAAATACATAACTAGCTTTTTCCTAAACGTTTCGAGTTGATCCTCATTTTTTGGAGCAAACTTTAGAAGTTTGCCCTGATTACATTTTAAATATTTAATTTGAATGCTTCTGGTTTCCTGTTTTTTATTATTTTACATGCGGTGTAAATAAAAAAAAGACTACAATGAATATATTAAGTACTTTTATATCCTGAGGCGAGGAATAAAATGTGCGAGGTATATAATAGCATTCTCATCCGAAGTATAAAATATATAATATTTATTTTACTACTAACACTGAAATATCAACAAGGAAAACATCATTAAAATATCTATACCCAGCACCTACGCGCCTACCTGTCGCTACGCAAGTTGAATTTCGAACGATTTTATAACTGTGTGTTAAAATTATAACTGTGATAAAAAACACAGTAATGGTGGAATATATTAATAAAACCACTTTCGACAGTTCCAGAACATTTTTTTAAATTAATTTTTCCCTAAAATTAAAAAAAAAACTTCATTATTCTTTTCAAAATTATTTTTGGGGGAAGATTTAAACTGCTGTACAACGTTTTGCAAACATCCAATGCTTTTAGGTAATGAGTATACATAGGTATAGTTTAAAACTAATTTGACATAGACAAATCGATTTAAAGTCGCTATAAACATTTGTTCGCAAACCAATGTATACAGTTCAAAATTTCCTTCCAAAAATCATCCTATAAAGCACAAACGTTAAGTTTGAATAGCCCGCCTCTCTTCTGTCGATAAAACAGGAATATGTTTTATCGATATGAAACATTAGTTCAGAAAGCCTGCCTTAGTGTCGCATCGGCCAGTTATTGTGAACTGTCATTTTATATAGTGCCAATTTTTAACACGGAAAGGAATACTCTATTTTTATATTTTTCTATGATTCTATCTGTCGGAGTCTGACGATCGCGGACTACGCGACCCTATACAAAATGATGTTATTTTTATTGCTCTGGGTGTTCATGTTATTACTCATTTTTCATCGCCCGTTATTTGCCTACAAAAAGTGCTACTTGCCATTTTAAATATTTAAACATTATCGAATCAACAAAATCATACTTAAAGTTTTCCTTAATTTTGGCCCTGCTTTTCTATGCACATAATTGATTTGTAAAGCTCGGCCAGTTTAGCCAATGTTGATGGCGTCCCTAATCCTAGGAGCTGAATCTGTGCATTTTCCCATTTGTATGCAAAATGCAAATAAAAAGTCGATGCGAGAGATTGACTTTCATTATTTCCGCATTTGATTTAGTTCAAAGCTACTACTCGTGTAGCTCGTTCTTGTATTCGTTTTATAACTCTTGTAACTATTGCTGAAATTCATTTTTCATTGTAACGATTGATTAGCTAATGGACATACAGTTGGAAAACATCAATTTAAATAAAGCGAATTTTAAAATTATAAGGGAATATATAACTAATAATATTTATTCGATAAATTCCACCGGATCTGCATGCCAAATTATATACAGTGGCAAAGGATATGCATGAAGTCCATGTCCTTCTAATATAGCCTGAATCATTTCTTATTTCTGCTATACATGGATATCGATTGTGATTTGTACCTTTTAATCCTGTCGAAGACTAGCGTTCGATGTGAAATTGTTTATATCCGATTTCATTATTAGTGAATTTCATGACGTACCTTGTTGTTGTTGGAAGGCGGCGCGGTTACCCGCAGCTCTCAGGCCTTTCGACCCAATGTGCCTGCCGCTAGTCGAGAGCTATTGGAAGGCACAGTGACGGAGGATGTGAATGGAGTCCTCGTCATCGTGTCCGCAAAACCTGCACCTTCTAGTGTCACTAAGGCCGATAGTGTTAAGGTGCTTGTTGAGATGTCAGTGACCTGTTAGCAGTCCTGTGACAATCCTTATGCTGTTGCATCTTAGCGCAAGTATTGATCGAGTTGCGTTCGACCAAGGTCCTTCAATTAAGAGCCTGGCTTGTGGCAGCCCAGTTCCATTCGACCTTTCTTCCTTTGATTTTTTCTTGATCCAGTTTCCAATAGACCCTGTTACATAACTAGGCGGAAGCCCCAGCACTGGTTCTGGCCCTGTAAACTGTATACTCGAGCTTCTTTTAGCCAGTGCATCGGCTTCCTCATTTCCTGTTATATCGTGATGACCCCGTACCCAGGTCAATTTTACTTCGTTGTTTTGTCCCAATTAGGCCAGACCATTAATACACTCTAGGACTGCCCTGGATGTGATCCTGTAGGAGATCAAGGCATGTAAAGCCGCCTGACTCTCGGTGCATATCTGGATACGCTGATTAGAATATCTCTTTTTGAGATTTTCCTGAAGATATGCAGTGATAGCAAACACCTCCGCCTGAAAGACCGTGGCATACTTTCCCAAGGAGAAGGATAGTCTCGTCCTTGGGCGTACGCTTAGGACTTTCATTGTGGAAATCTCAGTAAGCAAGCCCCGTAAATATACTAGGTATTGGTATTGTAAATAGATAAATCAAGACCACCCTCAGGAAACCATGAATAGTACCTAATAGTTTTTAATAATAGTAATTTCTATAATTTGGCTAAGAAACTCACTATACTTTTTAAAAGTTCAGTTTGAAGGACATTCGAAAGTACAGCTTTTCCTTCTAATTTTTCTATTTGTTTTGTGGTTTTCTATTTGTATTTTCTTATGTTACTTTCAAATTCATTATTCCAAAATTTATAAAACTGGTAAATAAATTGTATGGGTATAAAAAACGTAACTTACATATCATATATGAGACAAGCACTTACTGCTACATTGACATTACTTCAATCCATACACAAGAGAACACCATAGATTGGAATCTCTAGGAGTGGGGGAACATCGAGCGATTGTAGCGCTGAAACAATTTTAGGAAGAACTAGTATTAGCTGGAACTAAGTAACATTATCTAGGAGGTCATGAGCAGGGAACAAAAGGTAGTGGGCGGGAACGTCCTGTAGGCGGGAATTTCAAAAATGGTTGAAAATTAGTTTACAGAGTGTAACATAAATGATGACTAATTTCAGGAAGTGATTCCTTCTCATTTTTATGGAAAAATGTTCATAAAAATGTGTCTGAAATTGCTTTGTTTTCAACAAACAGAGTCTCAAAATTTTAATTAAAAAAAATTGTTTTTTTATTAATCAGTAATAACTTTTTTCGCCGACTTTGATGAAAAGTCTATTTGTTAGCACCAATAAAGTGTTGCTTTTGATAAAATTAGATTTAGAATCAGGAGAAAACTTGATGCTTTTATCTCAAGTCGAACTTCTCACTTCTTTTTCGAAAACTAAGGGAGATACAAGAAAATGTAATATAATGTAAGTAATGGACAAGAAAGCTGTATGTTTAATCTGATTAAAATATCAAATTTAGAAAGAAACAGTACCATGATTATTATTATTTTAAATCTAATTACATCAAAAGAAGCTCCTTGTTACTGCTAACACACCAAAAAATCCGACTTTTTATTAAAACTCCTGACATCCTGTTTCTGGAAAACAAAGCAAGTTAAGACATGTTTACCTACTTGAACATTTTTTTGTAAAATATGACAAGGAATCACCCTCTGAAATGAAAGTCATCATTTATGTTACACCCATCGGTAGGCGTTTGGAAAAAAAAGGTATAGGTACCTACTTAAATCATATTTTTTAATGAAGCTATTTAGTATCTCTTTTGTCAAAACACTATCCATGTAATATATTGTCTATAAGACAAAAGCATGAAATAAGACAATATTTTCTAATTTTAGTGCTGTTTATTAAAACATCAAGGTATTTATTTACACAACACATTCTTGATTGTATCAATTGATTGCATTTTCCGGTTTAACTAAACAATGTAAATCACATTCGGCAAAGTTGAGTAAACCAAAACAACAAATAAGATAGAATTTTATTTAAGTTCTGTAAAACCTGTACAGTCAGAAATGGCAATATGTGGTCACATAAACCAAACCAAACTAATACGTGTACATACATAACTTGTGATGCACAAAAAATGCACATATAAAATTGACACAAAACAATAATATCTAATTTATTATTACACCCTATTATCAGAGGGTGTCCAATTCTGTCAACCCAAATTCGATAAATCTAAAATATTTAATATTAAAAACTACTATATATTAGTTACAACACAAATCTTACTAACCTCCATGTAATGAATTGGTAGAGAACGAAGAATTGCATCTTTCTGCGTGTGCTTACAATTAGGCACACAGCAGTAAAACATTTTAATATTTTTAACAAAAAACAGAATTTTTAACACACAAATAGTCAACAAGAAATTAAAATTGACACAGAAAGTCAAGTAAAATCACTTTCGCTACCAATTGGTAAAACAGAAATCTGCGCAATATTTAGTTAGTTCATCCTAAAAATTTTGTAGGTCGCCACAAGTCAATTAGCGGCTCCCCGCCTATCCAGTGAATTGTCTATATTGTTCTCTTGTGTATGCTTCAATCGATTTTCTAAATAACGATAGACATGTAGAGGACCTATCTAAACTACCTATCTACCTATCAAATGGGCAGGATATACTAAACTGTGTGAAATGGACGAAAACCGGGCCAAACATCGATTTACCGCCTCATCGCATATCTCATTCAGCTAACTGTTCCAAATAAACCAAAAAGTATTTTAAATAAATTGTTGATTTTCATTCTTGCGACCTCTCCTAACACAAAACAAGTTCCAACTGTAGTTATTTCTAGAGTTCATCCGAGTCATGTATTCATGTATATTGCCTGTTGAGGGAAAATTAAGTCCCATCCATAGCCCTACGTCAAGTTACACAGCGAGTCTGGGGTTGATGGCTATAGACTTGACGAATAGACCTTTCTCGCTCTCCACTTTATAAAATATAAAATAAGGGGTAGAAGTAAGTAGGTTGACTCTGCCTTGCCTTAGCGGTTTACCAAAAGGATACGTTTCTTTTATATACTTCATGTAAATGGGAGTGAAATGAAATATCTTAAAATATTACATATATTCTTATTTTCTTGAACGCTGGACTTTACAATTGGTTTTTGGATTTCCAATTTGGTTTGGTACAATGGGTTTTATCTGTTGCAAAACTTTTTTTTTCAATATTAAATCGTTCATATTTCTGTATGCGTAGTATAAAATTGTATTTGTTATAATAATATCAAACCTTTTTACCTTTATTTTGTTCTTTCTTTAACTTAAGTTATATATTATGATGACACAGGATAATATAGAGGAAGCATGCATATTTTTACAAACTCGGAATTGGCGTAAAATTTCGAACACAAAAATACATGACACTCAATATTTATTTTGATCGTGCACTGTTGAATTATGCAGATTTAAATTTTTCAATATAATTATTCAACAAAAATGTATTATCTGCAACTATGAATTATTGGTGACATTATCTAAATATTTTTCATTTAATTGGATAATCTGCCACTTCTAGAAATATAAAAAATATTAAAAGAACCACCTGCCGCGCTAAAAGGATGTCAAGCTAGGTTTTTAAAACTAGGTTTGTCAATGTTAGACAATGTTTATTTTATGGTTACTTACCTCACCTTTAAGACAATCAAAATCCATATTTATTGAAAAAATTCACAATTATTGCTATTTAACAAAATTAATGCCGAAACCTTTAACTTTCTTTTTATATACAATTTTTTTCTTTTTGTGAAAATTTTTCCGAATCCAAATAAATAGGAGACACGGGGATTTGGAAAATATTTTCGTTGTATAATTTCTTTGTTCCTTATCTGTTAATCAAGTCGTTAGTTCATTATTTTTAAACTGTATACCTTAAATCTTTACCTTTATAGTAACTTAAAGTATGTAAGCTTCGTTAAGAAAATTAGTCAATTAGTCAGGAGTTTTCTTTGTTTCTTTCATCTGACCGATCTGATATTCACTATCACCTTTCGGGATTTACCCACACCCCACAACTTAAAACCGAAAATCATGCAAATGCCTCTTTTACAATCCGAACACGTTTCCACCGTCGAGAAAGTTGCCCTATTATGGTTCCGCTTCTAAAAGGTGTTTTGAGAATCGCTGCATCTCGGCGGGCTGTGTGACAGGTCACGAGACAGACAGGGTCAGACTTCAGAGATTTATATTTTCATGGACAGGATTCCGATTTCAGGCAATAAAATTATTACCGGTGACACTGGAACTAGCATGGGAACTGTAAAAAATGCTAGGAAATAATAGGTCTATATTTACAGAAACTAGAAAGGGTCTAAAAACAATTTTTGTAAAACAGAGGTAGTTGTAGCCACTCTGGTAAGAACATACATAGTTTTATATCAGCTAGTTCAGGACATCGTGAATCCTGATATACAACTTGAACATCCTGTTGATAGGATGTTGAATTTGATAAAATCTATTTGAAATTAACAGCAGTGCATGTGCAGTGCAATACACTTTGTAATCTATTTTTTTTCTAACTACTTAAAAGTCTTTCACTTTCATTGAATAATGTAAAGCCATATTATGTTTTTACGGAGATATTTTTGCTTCTTACATACATAATCTGTTCATATAACAGTTGAAACTCGATGTTTATTTAAAATTTCTGTATATTGAGCAGTACATATGAATATTATCCACCACGTTTTAGTACATTATCTTTATTGTCTTAGTGTAATGTTAGAATGTATACACTGTAGCAATGAGCAATACAGCTATTCTGCAGGGGTATTCACACAGGCTCATTTATTGAACTAATTTGATCATAAATTACATATAGTGAATTATTCATAAAGGATGCAAGATAGCAAGTTGTATACGTGCCAAGTGCAGTGTTTAAATTAACAAAATGGATTATTTATGCCTACGTAAACCCACTAGATCATTCGTATGCTACTACTTACATCTTGCTGACCCTTAAAAGGACTTCCCTCATATCTGACTTTTCACTTCGAGGTCTTATTTATTAACTAGGAAAAATAAGTTTACTGTAAAACTGTTTTGTAATTAACTATACAGGGCTATTCAAAACTTATCCATAATAAAATTTGGGGATGTTCAACATGCATGTACAAATGTGGTAGTGAAAAAAAAATTTTTTGGCTCGTTCTGAAAACTATTTAAAAATTTTTAATTGCACGCCGCTGGATACTGGTCCACTGTAATGGAGTGACCTTGGGACTGACAATGCAAACTGGTGATGTCACATAGAGCACGAAAAAAACCGAAGTTCTGAGAGTATACCGACACCCGGCGCAAAAAAGATTTGCAGCGTTTTTACTTTAAAATAAACTGAAAGATAGATGTGACCAAAGTGACGTGTCTTTAAAATGAATAAAATTTTGTTACACTAATTTTGAAGAATTGCGCTACTTGATTACTACGATAAATAAAACAACAAACAACAGTACTGACTTCTTGTTTCTAATGTACCCAGTACCTAGGCTGGGCTGACCTCGTTTTGTTTACCACCGGCACTGAGAGAGCGACACATATAGACAATAAAGATATTAGCCCCAATCCAACTCTATTCGCTCGGCCTTGACCAGGCGTTCCAGGTACAAAAACTTGTTTACTTTTTTTGTAGGAATGTGGTATATCAGATGTCGTTGAAGTACAGTTGCCCATCTACGTAGTCCTTTATAATGGTTTAACTTTTAACATTGTTTACGGGAAATCCAAAGACTTTTATTATAAATTTTTTTGGTGATATCGATTTCTTATTTAAGGATGCACATATCCTCAAAGTTTTAGAGATAAGTTCTGGATAACCCTGTATAATATTAAAAAGAAAGTATCCTTTTTGTATATGTTAATTTGTTAAATTGAGAAAATGTCTAGATATTGAGATTTTCTCATTATATTGAGAAAAAAAGTCAAGATATTGAGAATAATGTCAAGATATTGAGTTTTCTAAACATAAAAATGTTTGACACCAGGGTGCTTTTGTAAGAACACGTCCTCTGTAATACGATTACTGCTAACATGCTTCGATCATATTGTAAGTCGCTCAAGTATAGATTTTACGCTTGTACCGACTTACTTATCGTTCCACACACTGCTAGAGTCAAAATACCAATGTGAACAACGAGTTGAGTAGGTAATTGTTCTATATTTCTGTAATCTGAGTGGTGTGTGCAGTTTTATTTATGTTTGTTAACGACAAATATACTCGACAGTTATTATAGCGTATTTTAAATTAAATCAGTTTTCTACTTTTCTACTTTACGTTTTATTTCATGTCTTTTAGACTATTATTATAAGTCTCTATTAACTTAACTTAATAACCTTATCTTAAAGGGAATGTCTTTTTTTGTATATTTGAATACTGCGTAATATGTTTTTGTATATATGACTTTTATCAAATTTGAAGTTTATCCAAGTTTGCAGTTTTTTAGATATTTTAACTATTTTTAAATTTGCAGTTTTTTAGATATTTTAACTATTTTTAAATTTGCAGTTTATTTTTTTGGATCAGTGCAAGACCTAAGGGACCTTCTGTCCATAGTTCCAACCCAACTTTCTTATAAAATTACTACAACAGATAATTTCAAATGTGATTGTGACAAATAAAAAAATTACAAAAATATATTAATATAGGACGGCTAAATAGAGATAAAAGGAGACCTTTTAGAATTTCGTAGGATTCCATTTAAAATAACAAAATTGGTAGGCATTTCCCGAATAACTGAAAATGCCTGAAATTTTAAAATAGTTTAAAACTAGGTACATATTAGCTGCCTTGGAAAGCTCGTGTCTTCAAATTTTCGTCGCTATAGGATAATGGTTTTATATATAGTTCTGCATAACTAAAAACTCGTCCTTATACACCCTAGAGTATTATATTCAGCAACTGACTATAAATAGTTACCTTGCTTATTTTATATCACCCTCCCAATCAAGGACTGAAACTACTTCCACCTGATCCCGGCCCTGCTTTTCGACGAGTAATACATTTTACTATAGGAGAAACGCTTTTAAAAACTAATTCGGAATTAGTAACCGTTTCGCTTTTGACATTCGAGAAATACTGTGCTGCTATAATTATAGGATTTTAAATTATAGGACTCTCAGTGAACAAGCCAATATATCTTTAATCTCTATTAATTTACAATGATTATCAGTAATTTTACATTAATATGCATCACAAAGCACGCGTACACTAACTAAATGTTGATCATGTTTCTTTATTGCTTATATTTCATATAACAATAATATTTTAATATCATGTATATTTTACGTTCAGTACAAACTTCAAAAAGAACATTAAAGACATACATACATAAACGCATACATTTGAATTTTTTTATCACATATAAGTCTTAATGAAATGTGAGGGGTTCCTTTCTAAACGAATGAACCTATATGTATGTATTTTAAAAAACCTGAAGCAAATTAAATTGGAACAAATTCAACCCATATGGGAAATATATATCATATTTTGTTGTGTGACGAGGCAGAAATATGAATAAGTTTGTAAAGATTTTGCTTATATTTTTGTGTACCATCAAATAACGCCGAAACATTTTCAGATCTCCGAGGAGGCATAACAGCATAAGCTCTTTGCGCCGCTGGAATTTTGTGTCAAAGGATAAAACCTCAGCCGAAGAACGTAAGTGACTTTTTGCAAAGTTTTTAATTCAGTAAACAAAGTTTAATTGGACATAACTTCATCATAAATATTACATTTACTATAGGTGATGAATTTAGCTAAATTGTGTGAAATATAATTAAATATTCCAAGTACAGTGTGTCCGTTTTGGATTTCACTTCTTCTTTCACTCCTAGTACTTCTCTATTTTTTTAGATAATCTTTTTCCTGTCAAAGCGTGTTTTTTCCGAATTTTTCAAATGTGTAATAAAAATGACGATTAAATATCAAAATGTGACTTATACTTAAATAGAATACCCTGTATATATTATTTCTGGAAAATAATGTTGTGGATCCTTTATGACGAGCATCATCTGGATATTTGTTTCGAGTTTATATTTTCTTTCAAAGTTTAGCACTATATATAGTGTTATTCAGAACTTATCCATAATAAAATTTGGGGATGTTCAACATACATGTAGAAATGTGGTAGTGCAAAAAAAAAATTTTTTTGGCGGCTTCTGAAAACTATTTAAAAATTTTTCATTGCACGCCGCTGGATACTGGTCCACTGTAATAGAGTGACCTTGGGACTGAAAATGCAAACTGGCTAGCACGAAAAAAACTTCGGAAGATCTGAGAGTATACCGACACCCGGCGCAAAAGAGATTTGCAGCGTTTTTACTTTAAAATAAACTTAAAGATAGATAGATGTGACCAAAGTGACGTGTCTTTAAAATGAATAAAATTTTGTTACACTAATTTTGAAGAACTGCGCTACTTGATTACTAGGTATTAGAAACATGAAATTTATAAAAAATTTGCACATACCCTGTTCGAAATTTTGTCCCTAAAGCTATCCAATTTTGCAGCACTAAAGCTCCTGGTTGCTGATCTTGTAAACGCAAATTATTAAGTAAATTAAGGATTTTCAGCATTTTGCTGCAACAACCACTCACAAAACCTAACTTGTAATTGATACTGTACAGTATTACTGTACATATGAGCCATTTTGAAAATTTTACAGTTTAACACTCCTACGATATAAATAAAACACCGGCATTGAGAGAAGACACAGATAGACTGATAACTGAATAGACAATAGAGATATTATCCCCGCTTCAACTGTATTCGCTCGGTCGTCGTTCGAGGGACAAAAACGTGTTTACTTTTTTTACCACATTCTTAGGAATGTGGTAGGTATATCAAATGTTGAGGTACAGTTGCCCATCTACGTATTCCTTTATAATGGTATAACTTTAAACATTGTTTACGGGAAATCCTAATACTTTTATTAAAATTTTTTTGGTGATATCTATTTCTTATTTAAGGATGCACATATCCTCAAAGTTTTAGAGATAAGTTCTGAATAACCCTGTATATTGCTAATTATATAGTTCATTATTATACTGGCGCCTTCGCCAAATTTGCAAAAATATTAAGCTGACTACAGAAACTCTCAATTTTACGTTAAATGTCAATCTCGTGGCATGACCGATGACGTTGAAAGTTTGTGATAGCGTCTATATAATAATCAACGCGACTGTGTTCTAAATTTGTACTAATTTCATTTGTTTGTTTTGTCCCTTATTTGTGACTATTTTCATCCATCAACAAGATGCCATTATTAATATTTAATGAAATAAATTTTTTCTTCAAATAAATAATCCTCTTTGTAGAAATATATTACATTGAGAGCTATAAAATCTGTAATCTTTATTTTAAAGAGCAAGCTTATCTTTAATTCTACAGAAAGTATTTCTTTATGTAAGTGATTTTATTTGTATTCATAAAGATAATCGTTTTCTCTGTATAAATTATTAACATCTATTTTATTACGTATAAGTATAATATATACATATATCGGTTGTTATTACTAATTATAAAGATTTACATTGAAGAAAGTTAGTAGTATTTGATACTAAGATAAGGTTGATCAATGGTCAGATAATTGAGGTACTTGACTCTGGCGGGCAAGTTGACGTTATCTATACGGACTTCTCCAAGGCCTTCGATCGTCTTAACCACCATAATCTGTTGCTAAAACTTTCTAATATTGGTTTTGTACCATCTGCTATACAGTTTTTAAAGTCGTATTTGTGTGATAGATGCTAATTTGTATCTTATCGTGGGTTTTCATCTAACAGTATAGGAACAACATCTGGTGTACCTCAGGGTTCTGTTTTGGGCCCCCTTCTGTTTAATATCTATATTAATGATATCACTTCTAAGCTGAGCTGCGAGTCGTTACTATATGCAGATGACTTAAAAATTTTCACTCATATTCATAACAGAGATAACATTGTTAATCTACAGAATGACTTAGTTTCTTTGTTCTCATGGTGTGAAGTTAATGAACTTCCGCTCAATATTAGCAAATGCAATGCTATGACTTTTACCCGACAACACTGCTCTATAATAACAGACTATGTACTTAATGGCCAGATATTACAAAGATTTGACAAACTGAAGGATCTAGGTGTAACTTTTGACTCCAAACTTTCTTTCGTTGACAACATATCTGAAATTGCGGCAACTTGTTATAGGCAGCTGGGTTTCATTTTAAGGAACTCTAAAGGCTTTGTGAATGCAAATACTTTGATTTTATTATTTAATGCATTTGTAAGATCTAAATTAGAATATGCTTCCATTATATGGAACCCAAGTTATGATGTACATAAAGGTGAAATTGAAGGTATTCAGAGGTTTTTAAAATTTTTATATTTTAAAGACTTAGGGGTTTATCCTCCCAGAGGCTTTCCTCAAGAGGAAGTACATAATATGTTTGGTGTTACTGACCTGAACTGCAGAAGAAAATATCACTCATGTGTGTTTTTATACAAAGTATTGCATAGTACCATTGACTGTCCTAAAATATTAGAAATGGTACAATTTCATGCACCTTCTTTACATACTAGGTCTTTAAATTCAAATCTATTTTACTTAAATACTCCACGAACTAACTTACTTAAATACTCTCCTTTGTATGAAATGTGTAGTAATTGTAATTTATTGCTCAGTGATGTTGATTTATTTAATTGTAAAATTAGTGATATTAAATCCAAGTTAATTAAGTGACTAAAGTAGTATATTAGTTTGAAGTTGATCTTAAATTTTGTCCTCATTTCTTAACTTAATTTTGTTTTTTTTTTGTATTGTATTATTTACTGTTTTTTTTTATTGTACTCTGATATATGTTCATGTATGTGTACTCTCCTACCCTGTAATTGGGTTTCAACCTGTTGGGTAGTGTAATCATAAATAAATAAATAAATAAATAAATAAATAAATAATTAACTATCCGCAGGTCACATCAAACAACTGGGAGACTTCCCAATTGATTTTAACCCCTTACTTCCTATCTTTGGTAAATTTGGTGCTATAATTCTTCACCACTTCCGGTTAATCGAAGGCAAGTTTACAAAAGTATCGACTTTTAACCGACCCCAGGGAATTTTGTGCTATTTGACACAGATTTGGGTGTCGGGTCACCGGTAATAAATTTCAAGAAAGGCAAGAGTTAAAAATGGGGAGTCTTAACTTTTATTTAGAACGATATATATTTTCTTCATCAAATAGTGGATTTTAGAGACTAAATATCCTAGTATTTTCATCTTTTCAAAAATTTACTAACATTTAGTTTTTAATAGAAACCTGAGTGTATATTGCCACCGGATATTGTCAATATTATAATTAAAGTTAAAATAAATACCGCATATTGTTAGGTCTACCAGTGCATCACTATTCTATTATTGTTAATCAATTGTCATGTCATATATTCTTCTATAAAATAGCAATAGTTTAAATTACATACGACTGAAACAACACAAAAACGAATATATTGTGTTTTGATATCCATTAATGAATTGAATATCACGTGGTACAGAAATGATTCGCCATTGAATAGAAAATTAAAAAATATATCATAGTAATTCTAGAAAAATCCAGTGTTCACTTGCGGATATCAGCATTTGAACTTTTTAATACGGAATGAATTAATGCCTTTAAATGAATTTTTGACCTTTTGAACGCTTTTGTGCTTTACATCCATCAAATCAAATTTAAAACGTCAACATTTATTTTAAATTCTATGAAAGAAGTAAGTTTTTATCAATTTTAATTAAAATAATATACTTTATTTTACAATAATAGTTAGCAATCTCCTGTGTTACTCTAGCTGAAAAACTTGTGTTTTGTGTAAATATACATACCTACCTATATAATATTAAATAAATAATGATATATTTCATTTTCAAAGCAAATATCAGCAGATATTTGACTTAAAATAATTACTTGTGATTTATAAACGCAAACATATATGAACGCAAATTCAAAGAACGTAATCGTAAGTGAAATCTTTCCAATCTGTGTTCCAAAGAACTGAATAATTTTTATTACTTTATATCAGTTTATTGTTAAAGCGTAAATTTTGTATTTAAAATAAATAACAATAAATGCATTAAAGGCTTGACAGACGATTCATTTATCAAAACAAAAATTCATAGAGCAATATTGAATAGTTTAGAATAGAATCTAAGTTTACTACATCTTTCTTTATATAGGAATTAAGCCAAAAAGTTAACTAAGAGATAAATTATTAACGAAATTATCAAATATTATCGTTCAATAAAGTTTTGTATTTCCTCGTTACCTATAATCCTAGGTATGCAAAGGAATTACCTTATTTTTAAGATTGAGGTATCAATAAGAAAAAAATATTAAAAATGGCGACAATCTGTCATTTTGAAAACTAGAGATATCATTGTACTGTCAAAAAATAGGCATTTCGGCTCAAAAGTTAAGGATGAGGCGACTGACTTTATATCCTCACTGTATATGTAAATAATATAGATAATATAGAATGAGTGGTAGAGGGTAATTACATATTTAAATTAAACTGGGAATGAGATTGTGAATATATAAAACAATATCTAGTAAAAAATATATTATGGAATATCAATTATAACGATATGTTGTATTAAAAGTAATAACAATTAATGAACAAAATAATTCTTATTATTTGTATATTGAGAAATAACTAGCAGTACATTTTCTCTTCAAAAACTTCTTGCTAATATTGATCCAATTTGCATTAAAATTAATAAAATTCTCTTATAATTAACACTAAGGTTAACTTTGAGAAAATAGTAACATTATTTTTTATTAAGCATTATTAAGACACATTGCTTATAACATATTTTTAGATTAAAACCTCAAGCAGTCAACTAGTATCTTCCTAATAAAGTAGACATGTGTTATTTTTAATTAAACTTTCATAGTTGCACTATTACAAACTAAACTTCAGTGAAGCTTACTATTTGCTCTTTGTTGGTAAAGTCCGAAACTTTACTGAAACTATGTTTTACTTTTAAACAACTATTTTACTTGTAAAACTTTCACAAATTAAGATAAGTTAACAAATACCTGGTATTTTTTGTCGACTACGACTTTTATTTAATTAATAAAATGTAAGGCGTATCATCATAATAGACACAAAAAGTTCTGCGATTTTAATGAATAATGAATATGTTTGACACTGAAATCGTTTGGCAAGGTGACATTCTACTGAACTCTCTTCTACTGTCATATTTTCATTAGCATCATCTTTGGAGTACCCCAGGGATCCTACTTCAAACCACTTCTTTTCATTTAGTTTATTTATGATTTAATTTTATCTCTTAAATTTAGTAACACTTCTTTGCAGATGACGTAAAACTACTTTGAATCTCTTGTATTGAGGATTGTGTTGAATTACAAAAAATTGTTAATATTGTTACTGAATTGTGTGCAAATCATGACCGATTAATATAGATAAATTCAAAGTTTGTTCTATCACTCTTAAAAAACTGCTTCTAATATTTGATTCTTATCTCACTTCTAATTCTTTGACTGGTTGCAGTAAAAGACTTTCATCTCCTAATCATATTGATAACATAGTTAATGCTTTTTATATCTAGAGCTTTGAATTTCACTATTCTGCATCATTTAGTAATACTACAACATCTATCAGATATTGATAGAGAGTAGCATTTGTCTTTTATGTGTAAACTATTTCATGGTACCATTGATTCATCAGCTTTATTGTTGCTGTTTATATTACGAATACCTAGATAATGGCTCTCGTGATGTTTAGGTAGGCGAAATTCTAGGATTAATTTACCCATTTACACTGTAAAGAAAATTGAGTGAAATTTCACTCAAATTGCACTCAATAATATCTCAATTTCTGTCCACACCCGATTGAGTGAAATTTTCACTCTATAAATATGAGTAACTCTGAAATTTTGTGAGTAAAACTCTAGCACCAAAAATGAGTAATTTTACCTATTCGAGAGTAAATTTTGTATCAACATGAACTCAGGTCAAAGTTAATTTTTGCTCAATCTTAATTAGAATTCAACTCACTTTTGAGTTCAAATATGTAAATATTGAGTAGGTCTATACCACTCATAAATGAGTATTTGATGCAAATATTTTAGTATTTAGATAGACGCGTGGTTCAATTTTTTTATTTTTTGTATAAACTGAGAACCAAGAGAAGATATTAAAATAATTGGACTATGCTTGTTTAGCACATATTTCAAAAAAAGTTTCTTAGAATCTTAGAATTTAAAAAATCTCAGAAAATGTTCCTTAAAATATGCTTAATCCAGCCACTAAATTATTTTCACATCTTCCACTAGCTCAGTCTCCTAAATAAAATTTCATCCACTGTGTACAGGCATTACAAAAAATTTATAGGTGCTAAGCTAAAATTTAAGATATATTTGAAAATGAGATCCTAAAAGTAGTGTCCTATATAGTGTTTTATTTAAATGTATATAAAAAACCTAGGTATTAAACATCAGAAATTTTATATTTAAAATTCATAGTATCGTAGTAGATTCATCAAATCATAGTAGATTCTGTATTTGGCAGTTGGTGGCAACATGTCGAATGGCTAACAAAGCTCTTACATCCTTATTCCATACTAAAATCAAGAAACAATTATCAATTAATAATTAAAATACTTGTCAAAATAGTACATATTTCAGTAAATTAACAAAGAACAAATTCAGAATTCCATGTTAGTCACTCATGGAAAAATAATAATTACTTTCAGATATATTATTGGTTCAGGTATATTTATTCATGACTTGAGTTCTAGAAAGAACTATTCAGATTGAAATGTTATTTTAAATAATCATTATCAGATGGGAAGTATACATTTTAAATATGAGATAAAACTGAACTCTCTAAACATTTTTCAATAATAAAAACATCCGTTTCATATTATGAATTTGGAGATGTAGAATATTCTCTGAATACTTAATTCTAGAAATAAGTAAACCATAAAACGGCATATGGGCTCATTCAACTTTATCAATCACATAACTAACAAATCCCAAAAAATGTAGCATGACAGATTTTACTACTTATATGAGTGAATGTACCTAGGAATTGAAATATAACATTAAAACTGAGAATTAAACAATAAAACAAGAGTTAAAGAGTCCAATTTTGGTTATAAGAAATCAGTATAAGAATATTTCGCTCATTATTGTTTTATAATGTTCAATATTGAGTAGGTAATCTAAACAGGTAGCGGCCATTACTTATACATATACTTCATAGCCGACCGGTACACTTGTAACTAAACATTAAGCAATGCACTAGGCACCGTACTGTCTACTAGGCAGTAGGTAAAACACTATGCTGAAATCCCGCCATAAAAGTATCTAATTTTTGATCTTTAAAACATACAGGGTGGCCCATTTGGACTTAGGACACCTCTGTAAAATGGATATTTTAAGTCCGATTTTGATGATTTTTTTTAGGTTGTTACTCATGGAAAATTGCATTTTGTGGCAAATAGACAGATTTCTTTATTTCATGGGTTACTTGATCTTCACAACGTATTTTGGGGCATAAATTAATTTAGTGAGAATTGTTATTAATATTCTGTACTTTAGGATGAAATTTGGTACAGAGCTATTTGAGGGGGCGCAGAATACAGTGGCGTACTTAGTTTTCGTCTAAAAAAATCGCTAATACGATTTCTCGAAATTTCGCCCCCAAAAAAATTGCAAAGTAGGCCTTGATTTGTGTAACAGAAATCTGTCTATTTGCCACAAAATGCAATTTTCCATGAGTAACAACCTAAAAAAAAATCATCAAAATCGGACTTAAAATATCCATTTTACAGAGGTGTCTTAAGTCCAAATGGGCCACCCTGTATGTGCAACATTATTATACAATTTTAATCTTTTATTTTGTACGTAAACTTACTTACCTAACTTAAAAAACTTCTCCATATTATGAATGGGATCAGTGTTTCTACACCGCACTTCACTTTTTCTTTCTAATTTCAATTATTTGAATATCATCGTTATACTAGTCTCTGTGGTTATAGCTATTAAGAAAACTAGGAACAACAATCACAATAATTCACAAAACTTCTAACTTTTTCAAATGAAAAGTGAATGAAATGAAAAAGTGAAGCTAATATTCATATTGAGAAGATCTAACACGCATGACACGTATCAAGAAAGAAATAATGACGAAATGAAGCGGAGTGACGGGGGAAACGGGAAGCGTATAGAGAAAGAAATTATAATTTGTCTATTGGAGGGGGGCAGGTGGTGGGGCAAACCAAACGTTGCCTTTGTTTTAGTGAAATGACTCTGGAACGGGTAATATTGCAAAAATTAACTCAGACTAAAGGTACAATTACTCTAATAGAAGTACATTTTTGAGTGTTTATAGAATACATACTATATTAGAGTACGATTAATCAGTATTGTTACGAATATTGCCCTAAATGAGCAAAATTATGAAGTTACTCAATAATAATTCAAAGTTGACTCAATAATTTAACTCAATAAATTGACTCACTACTTTTATGGTGTTCACTCAGACCAATTATTTACAGTGTACTCAAGTCTCCAATTAACATAATGTCATAATTTTAATCAAATATCTGTTCATTGTGATACAAATAACTGTAGTTTAACTGATTAGATGTACGATGCAATTTATGATGTTACTGATGTGTTTTTCACAGTGTGGTCCGAGTGAAATCTGCAGAGTTTGAAAAGCAGGGCTTTATATTTGGTCCGTTTCTTCTCCTTCTTCAAAACAGTGTTACCCGCAGCAGGTACAGAGATCTCTGTAATAAACATTGCCTTGAGCTGATCAACTTAAAGTGACGGATCTAATAAAACAAGAAGTATTTTAATTTTGACACTAACCGGATCGAGATCAATTGATCTACAGGGTGACCCATTAAGAATGGAAACACTCGCGTGCAAAAGTGGTTTATGGACCGATTTAAACCGGATTTCTTTTAAAAGATAGATCTCCAAAAGCTCTATGTTGATGCAAAATTTGAAGACAAAATTTTGATTTTCAAGGCCTACTACGAATTTTTTTTAACTGAAAAATAGCAAAATTTTGTTAGCGATTTTTTTATAAAAAATCTGACTACACCACTGGATTTAGGAGCCCCTTGAATACATTTGTACCAATTTTTGCGAAAAAAAGTTTGTTCTTAAAAAAGTTATGACAATATCGGCATCACCAGTGTTGGTCGGTGAACCTATTCTTTTATAAAAATCGAATAGAACCCAAAGAGAAACAAAATTAAACAACAAACACTGGTGTAATTATTAATAAGAACCATAAAAACCAGTATACACAAAATAACCAACAATAACTCTAATATAAACAAAAATTGATAGAAAAAAGTAATGATTAGAAAATTACATTTTTAAAAATGAAAAAGGAGTCTGTCAAATTGATTCACACTTTTTGAATAATTAATTATAATGTAGTTATTTTTTATCTAAGAAGGTAATATATAAGTTTTGGCATAATGACCACAAAATAATAATAATTTGACGAACTTACCTATCAATTGTTGTTTATATTAGAGTAATTGTTGGATATTTTGTGTATACTGGTTTTCATCGTTCTTATTAATAATTACACTAGTGTTTAAGCTGTTTAATTTTGTTTCTGTTTGGGTTCTATTCGATTTTTATAAAAGAATAGGTTCACCGACAAAGGCAAACACTGCTGATGCCGATATTGTCATAACTTTTTTAGGAACAAACTTTTTTTCGCAAAAATTGGTACAAATGCATTTGAGGAGATTCTAAATCCAGTGGTGCAGTCAAATTTTGTATAAAAAAATCGCTAACAAAATTGTGCTATTTTTCACTTAAAAAAATTCGTAGTAGACCTTGGAAATCAAAATTTCCTCTTCAAATTTTGCATCAACATAGAGCTTTTGGAGATCTATCTTTTGAAAAAAATCCCGTTCAAATCGCCCCATAAACAAATTTTGTACGCGAGTGTTTCCATTCTTAATGGGTCAGATTAATTAATAATAATTTTTTGCGTTGAACTGGAGTCTTTATCAGGTCGAGGGAAGAAGAAATGCGTTAAGTCAAGACATTTTCTTATAGCTATTACCTACTTCAAAATCAAAGACAGGGACATAATGTTATTGTGCAATTGGAACGATTCAATAGTAATGAGAGGATGTAAATAGCCAATGCCTTACTTACTCTGCTTATAAAATGTAGAGTCAAATCAACATCCGAACTGACCGAGTGAAATGTAAACATATAATTTACAAGCTCAAATCAATATTGCCAAGGCTAATAAAATCGCATGCAAAATTATGTACGAACTGAAAGGCTGGCTTTATTAATGTAAGTTTTCATAGTTGGCATGCAAACAAATTGTTTTTTCTTTTTAATTAACTGGCTTGTTCTGAAAACTCCAGCTATACGGACATACCGCTGCTACACGAATGTAAAGGTCACTTTACTCTTTTTACTTCAAGCCAGAAGGTCGCAAACACTACCAAATAATTTCATTAATCTCTGCCTGATGTACTTTCCATGCACACTGCGTCAACAAGATTAATAACGTTTTTAATTGGCATTTCGTCGCTGCTTATTCAAAGTTGCATTCATCGTTGTACCCCAAACGCAGCGATGATGACAGGTGTTTCTTTCAAAATAATACTATCTATCATTTTCTTGTGAGTTGGTAATATGGTAAATCGAGAAGATTGAGAGTTATAACGCGGAAATACAGCACACTCGAATAAAAGACCACAAGTTATTAGGAAGTGAGCTATAAAAGGAAATCAGAAGTGCATTTCATTTCACCCTGATATATTTCACAATGGGTTCTAAGCTCGTTTTTACGAGTACTGGGTAGTCATTGTGCATGAAGTTTATGTCAGGGCCGTGTAATAGAGAGGCACAATTAATTTGAACCCGTCAATAGTGAAGAGGATGATCTCGATGGCTACCCAAATAGTAAAACTGAGCTGCACAATTGTGCAAGACCGCTATTCTTGCAGCTTAGGATAAAAACGAAAGGGAACAAAGAAAAATAAATTATGAAAAATTGAATAATCTTGGACTTTGTTTTTATAAGACCATGTTGACAATTAAGTGTCAGAATAGTATAATACGGTATATGTATATAATTTTACAGATATATCAAATATTGTAATAAAGTGGATACTCGAAGCGGATGGTTCTTTATGAAACATCGTGAGAATAATTGTTTTGAAAAAAACATTGATCTCACTTAGATGTTAGATTGCAAGAAACAACGGATATAAAGAAAAACTAATAGATAACATGATAAAAAACAAAAGGAGGAAATCAATTCGTTGGGAGTTTTACAATATTCGGGAAAAAGAAGGCACCTATAGTTGTATTAATCACGTCCCAGGTTATAGTGAAAAATAGCCCGCAGATTAGAACGAAACGGCTGTAAAACGATTAGTGTCAACAAGCGTAGTATTGGGAGGATTTTGATAAACAACAAAGAAAGGGTTAATAAATTAAAACAATCGGGAGTATACCAAATTAATTGGGTGGATTGTAATGCCGTGTATGTGGGTCAAACCGGTGGAAGTATTAAAACAAGAGCAAAAGAAGATAAAAGATCTTTACTAAATAACGCAAAAAATTCAGGATTTTCGACGCATTGTATAGAAAACAATCATTTTATAGGTCAGAAAAATGTAAAGGGCATCGTGAAAAGAAAGGAAGCACTTAGATCTGTTGAAGCAATTGGAAATTAAAAAATCCGTAATTATAAATCCTTGTACTACGAATGGTCAGATAGATTTTACACTTTCGCCCTTCTTAGAAAAGGTACTAAAAACTCGGGCTTTACCAGATGGTAGGATCAATCGGGGGTAGGTGCTCGTAAACAAATAAATAACGAAAACGCGCTTGGAAACATTTAGTAATAGACATTACTCTATTGAAAAAGGCCTAATAAGCCGAAATACTAGTATATGAGTGTTTTCTATATATTTCTTGGAACATCTAAATGAGATAAAAGTTTTTTTCAAAACAATTAAATATTACAAATTATAACTAACTAAACATTTTAGGTTTGCTTTGTTTCTTTTATGAAAATATTCGTTCGTGATAATATAGAATATAGAAAGTTGTTTAATGTGTTACGTCGCATCAAGTCAATAAACAAAAAAATTGTTCCACCTAACCTACTTGTAAGGTTTAGATAAAATCCCATGAACTAATTCACAGCAACTTTAAAAAGAAAGGAAGTAGATATTCAAATAATTATATTACTTCGGAGCCGGTCCAAATCTTAACCTCAAGCGGGGTGGCTTATGATAGACAACGTGGGAGAAAGCAAAGTAGGGGTTTAAGGGCGTTAAAAATAATTTGAACAGTGAAGAATGGGGAGTTGAAAAACCTAGGGTGAAGGGCAAAATCTTAAAAACTGATTGACTATCGGTTTGCGAACTACATAATATATATATATATAGTGTAAATATTCTACGACTGTCTGAGTTAAGAAACAAAAATTCTAATACTGGACGGGGAAAACAGTCATGAAAAAGTTATACTCTTTTTATTTTTCAAGCTTTCGAAACTTTATTTGTTTCTTCATCAGGAAAATCTACAAGTGGATATTACAATTAATACATCAAAATAAAAGGTGAAAACACAGTACTTACTAATTTGAGATTGAATTCGAAGTCAGCAAACATGAGTGGTGTAATACCATGGTACACAATAATAAAACATTAAATAAAAACAGACTAGTTAAGATCAAACAAAAATTGCACTTATTACATCTATGTTAAGGTAATTTGTTAAAAACTAGAAGAGAACTAAATCAGACAAATTGAAAGAAACGTCTATCATTGATGCGAATAGCTGTATTATAAAAACAACATGCAAAGAACTTCAAGCGTCGAAAAAAACAAGAAAAAACATTTATTAAAACTACTGGTAAAACATTTTGTTAAGTTAGGAGTCATTGTACAAGGTGTTATTCAGATTCCTGTCCCTATTATTATTAAAGTAATGGTGTAATAAAAATGTATAAATAACACTAAGACCATCAATATCCGTCATTGCATTCATTGCATTCTCCTCCCTTGAGATATGACACATTTCCAAAAATTTTCGTTTTTTATGATTGGTTTCACAATCCAGTATGGTCACCTCGTCGTAACTAATGTGTTTCATAATAGTGTTTATTTCTCATTACCCCATCTGGGTACAATTTCACATAAAATAAAAAAAATATTTTCTGGATTTGAGGGTTTCAAATTGGCATTTAGGAATCAGGTTACTATTAAAAATTTATTTTCAAAACTCAAAGATGAGGATCCCAAAATGAATAAATCTAGTGTGATATATTGCATCCCGTGCTTGGATTGTGGTTCTAAATATATTGGACAGACTTGTCGTAGACTGAAGGACAGAATTACGTCACACAAAAGTGACGTAAGAAATAACAAACACACATGTATGCTGTCCGAACATTGTTTATCGGAAGGTCACAACATTAGTTACGACGAGGTGACCATACTGGATTGTGAAACCAATCATAAAAAACGAAAATTTTTGGAAATGTGTCATATCTCAAGGGAGGAGAATGCAATGAATGCAATGACGGATATTGATGGTCTTAGTGTTATTTATACATTTTTATTACACCATTACTTTAATAATAATAGGGACAGGAATCTGAATAACACCTTGTACAATGACTCCTAACTTAACAAAATGTTTTACCAGTAGTTTTAATAAATGTTTTTTCTTGTTTTTTTCGACGCTTGAAGTTCTTTGCATGTTGTTTTTATAATACAGCTATTCGCATCAATGATAGACGTTTCTTTCAATTTGTCTGATTTAGTTCTCTTCTAGTTTTTAACAAATTACCTTAACATAGATGTAATAAGTGCAATTTTTGTTTGATCTTAACTAGTTTGTTTTTATTTAATGTTTTATTATTGTGTACCATGGTATTACACCACTCATGTTTGCTGACTTCGAATTCAATCTCAAATTAGTAAGTACTGTGTTTTCACCTTTTATTTTGATGTATTAATTGTAATATCCACTTGTAGATTTTCCTGATGAAGAAACAAATAAAGTTTCGAAAGCTTGAAAAATAAAAAGAGTATAACTTTTTCATGACTGTTTTCCCCGTCCAGTATTAGAATTTTTGTATATATATATATATATATATATATATATATATATATATATATATATATATATATATATATATATATTTATATATTTTTATCTACTGTTTCAGGAATGACTGTGAAGTATTGACTGTACATTTTAATTGTACATCATGTGTATATCTTTTACAATTTCTACGAAAACACTAAGCTAATTCTGCAGTGATACTAGTACCACTTTCACAGGCTTGCGATCAAATTGCGATGTGCAATGGTCCCACCTTTTACAAAGAATTAGAGCCGGCCCTTTCTTTTCGTATTCATATTTATTTGCACCAGAAATAAGTATTCTTACAGTGGGCAAGTCAATTTGCAGGGAAGTCAGAGCTGCGATCTCTAGTTACGTGATACCTTTATAAAGAGAGGTAATCCCATGTGTACACTTAGTGTGTCTCCATTGTTTCCAGAAATACACAGGATATTCTTCAAGTAAAGTGTACAATCTTAAGGGGCACGTAAATATGTAAACGCCACCCCCCTAGATTTATCTTTTGCATACTTTGGTTAGTTAGTTATTTGCTTTTAACGTGCAAAATAGTATTTTAAGCAAAATTTTATTTTCTCTCATAATAAGACAGATGGGAATGACATTTTAATTCTTCTTAGTGTATTACAAATTAAATGTTTAACGATAAAGCTGTATGTATACTGTCTCTCATTATTACGTTTGTTTACTGATGCTGATCGGGAAACAATTAAGAATGGAATTATACAATGTTATCATATACATATATAGGACATATTTAAGGGATACATTTCAGCTTATTATGTAATTTTAACAAATTAAGTTAATAACAAGATGTGAAAGAAATTCAATTGCTTAAACAATGAGATTTCTTATGTCAAACAGTGGTTAACGCAAATGTTTGATATGCCGCCTATTTTGCTGCTGTACAATCACCAACCGTTCGTCCAAATTGCACACAACATTGTTCAGCATTTCTGGTTGAATTGCAGCAATTTGCTCCCTAATAGTATTTTTATTGCCTACTTATAAAAGAGTAAATAAAGATTTTAGTAACTAAAATTGTTTGACTTTTATTACATAGGTTAAAGAAAACTAACCCCTGGCACGTCCATTTACTGCACCTTTTTCACATTGCATTTACTGGACCATTCACCACGTTAAAATTTGAATGGTAGCGCCCGGTATAAAACCGAAAAGAAATTAAGAGCGTCACATTATTTGTAATTCCTTTTGTAAGATTTGTCGCTTGATACTACTATTATGGCACAATTCTCTAATCCACCAATCATTATTTTTGAAACACGCACCAACTAGGAAATAATAAAACACTACAGTAGCACAGAGTTACCCTTACAGATTTTGATTCTCAAAATAAATCATCTATCTTATTCTCCATTTCATTCAGAATCAAACCGAACGTATCGTGATATTTTCGATAATATAGATTGTTTGATAATAGGTGTTTTCCCTTTATTTAATTTCGTTGGTACTTATGATAAGCGAAAAGTTTAACACTAATTTACTTCTTAATAATTATTTTGTTTCTTCTGATAGATGCTAGGTCTCCTAAAGACATATAAATTGCACAAAGTCTGGTGACACCCCGTATAATCTTTAATTGCGGCACATTGAATTGGATGGCCAAAAGACGTTACCTGAGTACAATAAAATCGATTCCGCCTCGCAGTTTTAGCGATGCACTTTGCGGGCGACGTGAAAGCTACTTTATTATTAAAAAATATGTCCCAGAGATGTCGCAAGCTCATTTCCGCAACCCGGTTCAGTTCTTTATAGTTTTCTTCGTAGAGCTAACGCCCCGTCGAGTCAATTTTCGGATTTGAGCTAAACGTAAAGTCGAGGCATAACTGAAAACGATTCTGTGTTATGGGTGGTGAGAAAGAAGAAGGAAGGCTTTAAGCTTATTTTAAAGCGGAAAATGTGGGTCGAAATATCGAACCTTCTCAGCAGGAAGGTTGCCATTTTAATACTCTATCAGAACCAATAGTATAACGTTTAATTTATTGTTAGTATTTATCTAGATTGGTATAAAAAGAACAAGATTTTATAACTTGTCTTTAGTTTAATTTTAGTCTTTACTTAAACCTTTCCCATCTGAAATGTCTAATTAATTGTTGTTTTATTTCAGATAGGGTTTCATAATGGGCTATAAATGGTCAACAATATCATAGAAGTTGTCCATCTAGTTTTTGTGTTTATTATATTTGTGTGTGGGAGTATTATAATCTCAGCCAAAATATGTGATGACTATGAAGTTTATCATGAATTTTTAAAATTTATACCTGTAGGCAGAAAATTCCCACACTGTACGGGAACATATTTTCAGCATACTTCCTCTATTAATGGCGAGCCGGTGGCTCAGCCATTCCACCAAACAATTTTTAATTAAATTGTTTACTCGTAGATCAAGGCTTGTTCGCAGGGATGGCTTAGCAACCATCCTGGCGATGGCCTAGGATGGGAAGAATGTTAACTTGGTGTTAATGTGAGAGATTAAAATCAGTTGATGTTTGACTTGTCCCCCTAACTAATGAGATTTTCCAGGTTTCCTCATTCCAGCACTGAATGGTGGTTAGGGCCTACCAACGTAAGTCGTTCCTGAGGAGCAAATGCGGGCCGCGAAATAATAATATGCCGCCCCCTCTCCCACACAAGTCTCAGACTTTCGGGCTAATCCTTGTGATTAGAATGAGGAGTAGAGATATTATTATTACTTTTATTATTAATGTCGGGGTTTGCATGTTTAAGATCTCACTTTTTCAGTGACAAATTAAAGTAGCAAATTTACGCCGCATTCTTTTAAATTATTCGTCAAAATTAATAAGAAATATAGTGTGCATAAGTGAATAAACAAAAATAAATGAAGATACAATACATACATTGTAGTAGGTCAGTAATATAGATTATTTTAGGTTAATAATCCATAAGACCACAAGACCGCACTTCACTTCGTCCTATAAGATCTCTTGTGAATACCGTTAATCTATGTAAGCCAAGGCTCCTGACAGCGAAGTGAAGTGCTGTCCTTAGGGCAATATTCTCACCTCAGCAGGACTTACAAATATTTGTCAAGGAAGACCAGTATTATTGATTTAGATACAATTGTTTTCCTTCTATAAATTTTATTTTTACTTCGCAAAATTAATCGCTAATTAAATTAGATAATTGCCGGTGAATGATTAGCTTTATAAAATATATTTGCTCTGAAACTACACATTGTTGTAACCAAAAAAATACGTCTGGGTCTGACTTACAAACGGTACGTCAACACTTCATCAGTTAGGGGGACAGTTGACCAAGTAACGATGCATTAACACCTCGTAGGTATTTTGCCGTCCTAGCTTGTCCCCGTAGAGTAAGTTTTCAACCCATCGTTCAGAGCGTATAATAAGTGTGCGTGGAACTGAACTTGGTTACTCTGGATCCAAAGACTCTAGGATGCGAGCTATCGACTCGATAATTAACGGTATTGACTTTACACATTTAGTAGCGGTGCCAAATCTCTGAAATTTATATAGAAAGATTATATGAAACTTATCCAGAATCCCTTAGATAATGGTAATTTAGCTGCTCTGTGATTTCGACCCAACCCGTGTTAGATGCGATAGCAGTGAGTCTGAAATAAATGAGAGCGCTGAAATGTAATCGTTCGGATTAGCGTCGGAAATATTGATGTGTTTGGATATGTAATACATTCAGCTCTTTACATCCATTTGTTATACAGCTTAAGTTAGTGTTCTATGTTTACCTCAGACCTGATGCTATAAAAAATGTTTCGCATGGGGTATTTTCCTTCAATCGAAATGAAATTGGAAGGAAACCTGTATTTTTATAAAATATATATTTTTTTATATTTATTAGGATAAAAATTATTAAGATTGAATCGGTAGAAAATTTTTAATTCAATTTTGAAATTTTATTCTATATTCGTGACGTCACTAAGTGAAAACTGGGGAATATTTATTTGTAAAGAGGCCACACTGATAATATGTGGCTAGTTTCAGTTTGTAACGACGACAAATGACTGTCGACATTTCGATAATTGACATTTGAAATTTCCTGTTTGTGTTTGGCTTGACAACTTGACGTGTTGTATTGTTGTTTTCTTGTGAAGTAAACTTTTATTAACCATGGAGCAAGGTTTTTCAGTCCTACAGGCTAAGTCCGACAATTTACCGGTTATAGATCTTATGATAAAGATCCTATAGATCCTTTCAGAAATAAAAGGGACGAAAAATGTAAGGTTAGTATTTAACTTAACAGTATTACTGCAAAGTCGATTAAATATATTCAAAAATTACCTTTACAAATTCCGATGTTTTTTTTCTATTACTAATAAATACACTTGCAATCAGTCACAGGCAGAGACAACAATTGACAGGTAAAAATATAAACTAAAAACAATGTCTCACGTTTACCATGATGTTTACCCTAACCAAACAATTCAAACATAAACATAAGTAAAGTTGTAACGCAGTGACACCAACCACACAAATGAAAATATCCTAGAAATCACTAAAAAATGGCGCAAATTTTGAATTTTCGCTTAGTGACGTCACATAGATATCGCGCACAATAAAAAAATAATTTATGGACTTAAATAAACCCAATATTAAAATTCCAGAAATACGTATCTCTTCTTTTTCCAACTACTTTCCATTGCCGATGTAAAAAAAAAATAGGAAACCACCCCAACTTCCTAGAGTTTTATACGGACTAGAGTGACTAGATCTTAAAAGGTTTATCGACTCAAAATATTTTTTGACTGATAAACATAAAGGTGCTTGTCCAAGAAGCAGTGATAAGGGCAACTATCTATTTTTTTTATCAAAAAGTAATAATGGTTCTTTTTTATTTGCAAATTATATAGGCAACTTAATTTCGAGATAGGGTCAATCATGAGTATGAAAAAGCATAGGGGCAATTATAATTATCGAAATAGCTATTTGTGTATTAAGAGCGCAAAGTGATACATTGCTGCTTAGTGCTTACATTGCGAGGAGTTTGACTATCTCGCGAGAGTGAAAATGCCTCTTTGCACTCGAATTACACACATGATGTTTTCTACAACTGAGCGCAAAGTTACTTTGCGGCTCGCCGAGCGACAAAGTAACCAAAACGCTTGCTCCTCTGAAAAGTGTTACTTTGTGCCTTCGTTTGGAAGCGCAAATTTGTACTTTGCGTTCGGTTGGAGGAAATAGCTATTTGTATATTAAGAGCGCAAAGTGACACATTGCCGCTCTGAGCGAGAAGTTGATTATCTCACGAGAGCGGCAATGTCACTTTGCGCTCGAATTACATACATGATTTTTTCTACAACCGAGCGCAAAGTTACTTTGCGGATCGCCGAGCGACAAAGTAACCAAAACGCTCGTTCCTCTGAAAAGTGATATTTTGTGCTTTCTTTTGGAAGCGCAAATTTATAATTTGTGCTCGGCTGTATAGGAAACAGCTATTTGTATATTAAGAGAGCTAAGTGATACATTGCCGCTCTGAGCGAGAAGTTTGACTATCTCGCGAGAACAGCAGTCACTTTGCGATTGAATTACACACAGGAATTTTTCTATAACCAAGCGCAAAGTTACTTTACGGCTCGCCGAGCGACAAAGTAACCAAAATGCTCGCTCCCTTGAAAAGTGTTACTTTGTGCCTTCTTTTGGAAACCAAATTTGTACTTTGCGCTCGGTTGTAGGAAAAACTGTTTTTCGCATTTAACTCAAACTGCAAAGCATTTTCTATCATGTTTTCATGTCAAGCTCTGGGGACTTACATTTACAAATAATCAGATGATTTATTTTTTTATCATTTACTTTGTCAATCAAGAAGAATTTCGAAAGTTATATGTATACCATGGTGTGATTACTTTAATTTTTTTTTTAATTAATGACAGCATAGGTTTTAAGAATTGATGTTTCCCGCTTGTATTTCTGGAATGTTTTTTATTGTATATTTGCTGGTGATTAAAACAGATACTTACATAATATGTTCGTTTAATATAATAGAACTATGTTGAAGAAAAATGTGTAACATTATTTATTTTTTAAAGACTAGGTAATCCTTAATAAACTTAGTAGTCGATAATTATAAATAAGTAGTAATATGACAATTTTATTATATATTGTATAGTTGGTTTTGACAAGACATCGTTAACATTTTTTCTTGATTTCAGATTCTTGAATATTATTTATATGTTTCTGTAAATAGTCTCATTCTGTAATCAATTCTTCCTACTCTTCCCTATTGCTCCCAAGCGACTATCCCCGATTTCTATTACTAATGAGATTAGTTGGGGAAAGTCTTCCTACAAATATAATTCACAATATAAGTAAGTAATAATTTGGTTGAAGCTGAAAGAGAAGCTCGTTAAAGTGATATAAATTGTACATTTACTTGAAATTGTGAAACATCTTTCCAGTTTACTGAATTCTGCAGTAAAGCGTCCTTTGTTTTTTTCAATCCTTTGTATAATTCAGATAGCCTAGGAAACGTTATTATATCTTATTTGCAGTGTATTATATTCATTATATTTTAAACCGACACGGCATTCGATATTTACCACGCAATTAAGTGATTTATTTTTTACCTTCGCACGAACTAAAAAAACCGTCAAAGTTTCACATTTAAGTAACCAAAGCGAGGCAGGAAAATTTCGGTAAATTGAATAATGATTGCTAGGTGAAGCTTATGGTAATACGTTATTTAGTCGGTTACCTTTGATGAAACGGTCAAATTAGGTTAAATACGAGTTGGGTGGCTGGCACAGGAAAAACCAAAGCAAATTACATGTATGAGCGGTGCTAATAAATTTGGAGGCATCATGGAGCGCCGTGTAATAAATACTTTCTGCTATGGAATTAAGAACGTAATTAGTCACGTATAAAATTTCTTACTTCCATTAGAAGTGTAATAGGATTGTGAAATTATAGTATATTAATAATAAAGTAAAAAGTCGTGTGACGCTCTTAATTCGAGGGTGCCAATTTGTGACACTCTCTTAATTCGGTTTCGGATTTATCCTCGGGTTTTTGCCATCGGGCGCCACACATCCATGGGTTTCACGTGGTGAATGGTCCACGCGGACTCTACTCGCTTATGAGTAAAGGCGGGGTAGCTACAGTGAAGAAGGTGTACACACACGTACACTTGCCAGAGAGTCAAACGTTTCTCAAATCTATGTAATAAAAGTCGGTTTCGGAAGTTACTACAAGATTTATTAAAATAAAATTAAATAGCTAAGCAGCGACATAGCAGGCAGACAGCAAAATAAAGAAATTAGCAAAAGTAGCAAATCAGCAAAATAGACAAACGGTAATAAGCAACAATATTATATACATATAGGCAATGTATTAAACCCAGGTTATTAGCAGTAGTGCATTATTCAATCATTAAAGCGGCAGTAAAGTTTCAATCACAGTTTAAGAGAAGAAGCGGTGCAAATATTAAACAAGTTATTTTACAATCAATCAGACGGCTTTGTAGGGATTTGGAATAAAGGAACGGGTTGTAGAAGTCTTCTTGAGGGTCGAACACACACTACAGGTTATTCATCAACTCTTATATAACGGGTTTGGGACGGGTATAGCTGTAGAAGTCTTTCCTGAGGGTCGAACACGCTCTACAGGTTTATTCATCAGCTTTTACCTAAGGGTTCGGGGTATATATAGCTGTAGAAATCTTTCCTGAGGGTCGAACACGCTCTACAGGTTTATTCATCAGCTTATATATAGGGTTCGGGATAGATATGGCTATAGAAATCTGTCCTGAGGGTCGAACACACACTACAGGTTTATTCTTCAGCTTATATATAGGGTTCGGGATAGATATGGCTATAGAAATCTGTCCTGAGGGTCGAACACGCTCTACAGGTTATTCATTAGCTTTTATCTAAGGGTGCAATATATATATATATATATATAGCTGTAGAAGTCTTTCCTGAGGGTCGAACACACACTACAGGTTTATTCATCAGCTTATATATAGGGTTCGGGATAGGTACAGCTATAGAAATCTGTCCTGAGGGTCGAACACACACTACAGGTTATTCATTAGCTTTTACCTAAGGGTTCGGGGTATATATAGCTGTAGAAATCTTTCCTGAGGGTCGAACACACACTACAGGTTTATTCATCAGCTTATATATAGGGTTCGGGATAGGTATGGCTATAGAAATCTGTCCTGAGGGTCGAACACACACTACAGGTTATTCATTAGCTTTTACCTAAGGGAGTCGGACAGGAGGTCTACCTATTAGAACTTACTCTAATTGATGATCGGTGATAATTCTATTTCTGTCGGTGTTTCGGAGATTGAGCAGGTACTTGCCTCTTCGGAGACCGGAAAAATACTCCCTTCGGAGATCGGTGGAATACTCCCTTTTCAACGAAAATCGGCCGGTCTTTTATAGTCCTCGGCCGCTGGCTCGACCAATCAGAACGGCGGATTTCGCTTCATGACCAAATATGGTCTCAAATTTTATTAAATTTGCGGAATGCTTGCTTGAAATTAATTTATAATATCGGCAAATGATTAATATGAATCTAATATGTAATTAGAACATATTTTAATCAGATTTAGTAACGTACTTTGACTTTCATGCCTTACTGCATCAACCTGCATTTAAATATCGGTTCCTAACAAAATAACATATTTAAATACTTATTATTAACAAAACTATATACAAGTTATAACGGAAATCATATCTTTAATAATTAAACAATATTAAATTCAATATATTAATTTAATTTAAGTTAATTCGGTAACAATAGGCAAATACGGTATAGTAATACATCAAACATGTCTCAGATATATTCCCCTTAGTAAATTAAACAAGTTCGGTAAACATTTATTGCCGGAAAGTGCATAAACATTAATAAACAAATTAATTGTCATAACATGACTATACGGAGAGCTATGTATTCCAAACTTTGTCATAAAATACTTTAATAGATATATTATAATATGACTTTATCAAATTTCAAGTGGCGGTTGCATAAGTATTTTTAAATAGCATATGAATCAAATATTATCCAGTTCCAATGCATTAAATAAATATTTTAGGGTACCTACAACACGAAAATATTCATGTATTTCGCTAGGAACAAAAACTGCGGGCGGCGTAAAAACAACGTTTGGAATTTCTTGAATATCGGCCGGTTTCCATCGAATAAATGTATATTGTTTATAGTCTTATCTATTAACAAATGTACTATAATAATAAAACTATACTGGAAAACATTAAGGCATTACTTGGATATGAGTTGTTCATAAAAATATTTACAAACTTATATACGGTGTGTTCAAATAAAACGGTTCATATTTAATTCTTGTTTAAATTACTACGGGCTAAAAAAAAAAGTAACTTCGTTACACCCGCTTTTACTTCTGGTGCAAATCACACTTCCTGCAAAAATTATTGTTATTTGATATACTCCTATAATTATATTCAGATTTGTTCAATAAAAGATATTCGAAAGAAATAATTGGTACTTTTATGAATATTAGAGATTTCTTTATTAACACGAACTTGATTTGAACTATGTTGCCATTAAAAAATAATGAATTAAAGTTACTTCCGGTTAGATTCAGTAGCTAGAAAACCATTTTTGTATCGTCATATTCTTAGAAAACGTTTCAGGTACAATAATTCGGAATAAAATAGAGTAAGTCAAAAGCACAGATTTAATATCCTTCGGACAAGATGGGCAACAGCTTATTTAAAAGCATTGAAACAAAGTGGCACAATTATGGGATAGGAATACGTGAGAATACGTAGAGAAAGTTTATGAGGGATAGAGATCTCCATAGGCGTCCAAAGCTATTTTTTGGAATTAACTTTAAATTTAATTATACCATATATGTATATTATTTTTAATTTAATTGGAATAACATTTATATTTGAAGAGATTTTGCATTGTTGACTAAACCAATCCAAAAACTCAGAATTGTGATGAGGAATACTACAAAATACAAAAAATGAAAAATAAAATGTCGTAAACATTATGTTAGCCTGACCTCCGCCACTGGTGCATTCTCTTTTCAGTTTGTTTACTTACCGATGAAATGATAAACAATCCCCTGGTTTTCCTCTTTTCTTGCAAACTATACACTTGTTGGTCATTATAAACACTAAATAATAAATATCAAAAGTTTTTAGAAGGATTTTGTCAAATAATATCACTTGGAAACACCGAAACACTAGACAAAAATACGACTCACCACCAAGAAAACTACCGTAATAAAATGGAGTAAATAGTAAATATTTGCGCTGGTAGACGACGGACAAGGCAATCGTAATAGTTCGGTTCTTGTCGAGAATTCGAGTGGGTGTGTCAAGTCGTTGAACGGTTGTCTCTGTTTACATTTTGTGTATCTAAAAGAGATGCATAGAGATCTTAAAACATAAATGCATATTTTAGACATGTGCTATGGAAAAACCATCGTAAACAAAAACAAAAGAGAGACATCAAAATATTTCGAGAGAGGTCTTTGATTCATATTTGTGATTTGGTTACTCATCTTGTCCGAAGGATAATAAATCTGTGGTCAAAAGAAGGTTTTTCCTTTGTCCTAAAAACAATTATTTTCTTGACATTTTTTATAACTGATTTTACTGACAAACTGCCGCTGTTAAGGTATGTATTATTCTTTAAACTAACATTGTCTTGATTATTATAAAAACTTACTAGTTTATTATAATGTTTGTAATTTTTTTATCTCAAAAACCAATATTGTCGTATTAAACGGGCCCTTCACGATGGGTTTTCCATTGAACTGTGCAGGCCATCGTTTCAGTCCAAATCTCCACGTTAAAGGGCGACTTGAGGCCGGGCGTGCGTCCGATTTGGTCTGTCGGGCGCGGACTGCGAACTTTCAACATGTTCAATATTTTTAACTGCACAGGCCACAGGCCACGACAAGAACTGTATCGTGAAGTGCGGGAGTCGGCCAAGTTCATCGAAGACAAAGACAAAAGTAATTAAAAATTGTGAAAAGAAACAAAGACATCAACATTACTTGTCTAGCTAATCTAACCTCGGGAGGAATGGCGTCTCGCCATAACAGTATTTTGCTTCTCTATTTTGTGCCTTTTTTATCCCAGAAGTGTATTAAATGTCATTTCATCCATCCTTAAATAATTTGTATAATCTTCTGGATGGTTTTCATTAATTTCCCGCAGTAAGTGAAGATGATTGGATTCATTCGTTTTGAGGTACCACATTCTTTACTCCAAAATGTCTTCTTCTCTTTCTTGTTTTAATATCTGCTTCCTCGTCCTCTTTCATACTGGGAAGTAGAATAGCTGCCATTTTTCTCTTCTTCAACGACGCCATATTTTCACTACACCTATGAATATTCCTATTTCGATTTCGTGGAGGAACTGACAAGAAATATATTCCGTCCAACTAAACGTATAAGGTTAAAAGAGCGGCACAGTTCCCGTCTTAAGGCAGGAACTGTCATTTTCGACCCGCAGGCCAAATCGTTACGTGAAGCAACCGCATTGGTATCTTCTGTATGTCCTCTCTTTTTTAGTACATATGTTGTTCTTTTTAAATGTTGAGAAAGTCATCTATGTAGGGCGAAACGTCCATTTTTAAAAGACTATATAAAAAATGTAAGTATATAATAGGTACTCTACAATCAAGATCCCTAAACAAGTAGGTTACCTCAGTTCTATGTTTGTAGGAGAGGGTGTTGCGATGTACACCGGGATGAGCGACGTCATCTGGCGACCTTGCCTCTCACTCTTTTTATGTACATCATTGTCTCTCTCATAATGTCCTAATGTGTTTAAATTTGACAAGAACTGAATAATCTGTCAATCCTGATCCTGTTTTGTGAACCAAGTGTAGAATTACAATAGATTAATAAAATAAACACATAGGTAAGTAAACCAGCAATAATTTCTGTCAAATTATGTTGTCTTTCACTTAAAAAGTATTCCGCCCCAAATTCTTGGGCTATCTCATTATTTAAAGTGACCGAGGCTGTAATGTTTTATGTAGGATGAAAATATAAAATAATTTGATCTTTCAGCAAAATGCCAGGGTGTCGATGTGCTGTTGCTATACATGCCATAATAGTCTGGAAATTACCAAAGCTCTTAACAAAGATGTGTTATAACACGGATTTCCGAAAAATCCAGTTGTGAATGCAATGAATCAAATATAATTTGAGTTACATAATAAAAATAAAATATCTGCAGTTATACCTAAAACTTAATTAAAAGTGAATAAGAAAATGTATTATTCTTAATAAATTATTGCAGTTTTTCGTTTCTATTACGATTTACAATCCGTACAAGACAAAATAACTATATATACATTTTCATGTCACTTCTTAAAGTTCTGAAATTGTATGATATAAGTATTTTGCACTAGTAACTAATTTATACCTACTAGTATTGATTTCTGAATTTGATAGATCATTCATATCATATCTACATCGTTAATATACACATATACCTACCATATCTAGGAGGTCCGCATAAAAGTTTGTAGTTGTGTTATGTATTTTTTATGGATTTTACGGTTTAATGTTTATCTGTAAAACGTTTTGTTACATATACATGTATACAATACATGTATTTTAAACTGTTATAGTAAAATTATACTCTTAAGCATCATGAAATGCAATATTTACCAGTAATCATATCAAAATTTCGCTGCTTTCTGGACGCCAGATGACGTAACCTCAAACTAACCAATAGAATTTTTTCTAGAAACTGAGGTAACCTACTTGTTTAGGGATCTTGCTCTACAATAACAAAAAAATTAAGCTCATTTTTTTATCAAAGAGCCTCAGACCTACGAATCCCTACAAATATTATGTATATAGAGTAGTTGCAAGTTACAATACTCAAACTACTTTTTTATTTTTTTTAATAGAATATCCTCTATACCTACTGTAGGTATACATTATTTTTTATAGAATTCACATTTAATATGTTTTCAAAACATATAATATTTGATACCTCTATCTGCCACTGCTTTCCAATATGTCGTATTTATAAAGAACATTGTATTTAATTAGAGACATATACATCTACTATATGTCTCTGATTTAATTTAAAATAGTGGAATAATAGTCAAGAATATTAATGACAGTAGCACGTTTGAAATAAAATCTGCTTTCGCAAATGCTTTGTGTATAACAGTGAATATACCTACATATATACGATTTTATGTATTACATGGCCAGAATAATTACTACGGATTATTTTATTTCACCACAGGTTATTTTTAGGATTTGCAGAAAACGCAAATGCAGACAATTTTTCTCTAAAAAACTGTTTCTTTGGCTGGGCTATAATCTTCTCTGCGTCCTCGTTGAACCACCTTGTGTTTATTATAGAGATAAGTACTACAAAAACCATTCATTATACAGTAATTGCAAATAATGAAATGAAAACTACCTTCCGGAAAATTAGACATCCTGAGAGTATATTCAATTGTGACTATTTCTCAGGAGGAGAGATTTGAATTCGTCGGATTAATAAGAAAACTTTCCCAGGATACTGACGTCTAATTGTCTTTCTATACTTCCCAAACCTTCTCAAGGAAATTCTAAGGATGCGACCCGTGCTGTTTCCCGTTTCCGAACTTTTCAAAACAAACACGTGCAAAATCAAGTGCGCTTTAAAAGATTCTAATAAGGCGGAAATTAACACTTCCATAAATCCGTTAAACAATAGAAAGTTTATGCAGTAGTAAAATAACTAAAATAGTAGTAAGTAGAGAAAGTAGGTCAAGTATCATTTATTCAATTCGTTTATTATTTATAATGAACCGTGGATGTCTAATTATAGTGAAAAAGCATAATAATTAATATATAAGTGAGAAAGATATGTAAGTAGTACTTGAACTATGTGAGAAAACACGAAATAGTTGGAAAAATACTTCTATTCAATTTTATTAGGTGACGTATTTTACGTCACTGACGTATTTTACGTTGACGTCTACTGTAAAGCGCAACTACTTACATTTATTTATTTGGAGATGCCGAAAACAACTACTCCACGGGCAATATGCCCCGACTGGCGTTGCATTACATCAACATCTCCATGGATGTCGCCACATCCTTCATCAAGACCATCATCATCAATTCCATGGAGATGTTGATGTACTCGTAAGAGTCTCCTAAGGAAGTATTGTTTTGTATCAATATTGTAGAATACCTTATAACATAGTTCTCTTAGAATATTGATACACATGTTGCATCTCAGTTTTCTATCCCATAAAACGTAAACAGTAACAAGGCAGGTATTAATAGAGAAATAAATCCGCCCATCCGGGCAACCATAGGGGGCAATAAAAATCCTGTGGAGTAGTTTACCGGGCGAGGAATTACCAATATAAAATAAAAACTTTCCCTATAAAGCCAGGATGTTCGAGTTAACAACGCTAAATCGAACCGATAAATTTCGGTTAAAGGGGCCGCAGATAGTGGTAGTTTTTAACCGGCAATCAATATAGTACAGTAATGTGGCGATATCTGTTTTCAGGAGTGTCAGACAACTGACTTGGAGCGGCGTGAGCGCACTTTACGGAGCACTTATTTATTGCCCTGGATTGCCGCCAAGCCAGGAGCCAGAATCAACGTTGAGGCGCTTGGCGCGTTCCATTGTCCATCTTGATAAATATCGGCGAGGAGCGCTGGATATATAAATTACTGGGATGCCCTCTCAGATCTGCCATCGCATCGGCGCTCCATTTCCATTGTTTTCCACCGCTTGATTGCTTTATAAATTCGTCGCGACGGAGGGCTCGACAAGGGCTGGTTTTTTTAAATAATTCCCCTGAAAAGCCAGGAACGCGATAAGTGGTGAAATACGGAAATTAATTTAATATTTTAATTACTTTCTTAATAATTCAAGTGGAATGTATTGTTAAGTGAATTATATGAAAATTGTTACTAGATAATTACTAAATAGGAAACAAAAGAGAGAAGGAGCTCTGCAACGTTGATCACCTATCCCCGATATTATTGACAGACGTATTGGCGATTCAAATTACCGATTAGGGCGCTGCAAATTGTAAACAAATATGGAGGAAGACGAGTAAAAATTTTGCATTTTATATCACATCATCTAGCAATTTAGCATTCATCTGCCATAAATATAGTGACTTTATGTGGTAGTTAGGGTGAAACCAAGGATAAAAAGAGTGGTAAAAGCAGTCAAACGTCCCAAACGTGCTTCATTGCTAATTAGTTACATGAATTTTTTTTATTGGTGCCCTAGTTTTTGTTTACTTACATTTTGGACTAAAATAAGTGTGATAAATTGTATGGTGATACCATATTAGTGCTTGTTTTTTGTTAAATAATGTTTAATAAACTAAAATATATTCTGCTTTTATAAGACTAATAATCAAAAAGTATAGACAAACTGCACCAAAGTGGTTATGTTGTGTAAGTAAACGTGTTCCCTGTTATTATATTGTTACATGCCTTTTGGGGAAATGAATGAGAAACAGTTTCTTATACTAGGGCCAAACTTCTACCTATCTTCAATCTTAAACACTTCTATTGACACGTTTTGTGGAATGACACCTATAAACACGGCAGTTTGTGTTGTACTGATTTCTTTTGAATGCCATTTTAAAATGTAAAAATAAAGATGTACAAATATTAACCACGTCGTTTATAACTTTGTAATATCAAAAAATCATAAGCACCACTAAATTATTACGTTAAACAAACCCAAATACGTGTTATTTATTATTATATCAGCAATAAGCCTCCAAAAATTACCTTTTAAGTAGGTTCAAATATTCACATGCAGAGGGCGCATTCATTTTTGGAATCGCCAATTTAACTTCCAGTTTAAGGTTATACTGAGGGCGCGTTTGCACTCCTTTGTCAATGTAGCAGTCAAAAGATGAATTAAAAGTATTCAGTGCGAACTTAGGCAACAGAAACATAGATGTCGCACCGAAAATACAATCGGCCAAACAAATTGTAACATTTTAATCAAAAACTGTCGACTACAATTTAGGGAGTTATACTGACGTTCTTTTATTTTTATTTGAAATAAATTTGTATTTCCGAAACTAAAAATGTTTTACTACATTTTTTTCATTATTAGTCATTATTTGTCAGCTGTAATTTCCCAAGTATATGCTTATAGCTTAAGAATCACCCTGTATTAAGGTCGAGCAGCTAAAAAGTTATTAATTAAAAAGATTTTGCATCTGGCAACAGCTTATTGAAAAAGTTAAACCAATTAGATTTCAACACATCCACTAATTGATTCTTTGTCTTCAATACGTAGAATGTTGAACTTTGAAGAAGAAAAGTAATTTATGAAAATTTCGTAATTAGTTTCCCCCTCGCGTGATGAATTGACTCTGTTTCATAATTTTTTCACAAAGTGGAAAATTTTTAATGCGCAAAACTTCTTCAAGTTCGAGTCGAAATCGATCACTTGAGTTACGAGTTTAATTTTCTCGTATAATTCGCAGCTTATTGAAACTTTTACTGATTTAGAACTAAGGAGGATTCGATTTATTACGGACCGTAATTTTATGCCGAAATGGATTTATTTCATTGGAAACTGGACCAAATTCGAAATGTATTGCCCCTTTTGAAGGTCAAATTATTTGCGAGACTGTCAGCGGCTTTAATCTTGATAAAAACATTATTCGTAGACGCATTTAACTTTAATGTATTCATTAATACCTAGTATTTAGATATACCGGGATATCAAAAATTATCTTGGTCAAGGGTGGTTGTGGAATGTAAAACGTGTGTCTTACTTTAAATTTGAAATAATTATGTCACTGTCACACTGACATCATCAATAACCTACAAATTTCATACCTATTTATTTCAGTTGTAAAACAATAATGAACTACAAATTATGAAATAACGGTTTTAGTAACAAGGAAAACTAAATTACAGTAATTGGTGGAAATGTCCCCCGTTTTGTTCGATGCACAAGTTGACGCGCCTCCTCATGCTGTGAAAAGCGTTTTGCAGCATTTTTGGCGTTATGGTTGCACATTGCTGAACAATTCTTTGTTGCAGTTCTTGCAAATTATTTAGCGGAGTTGCAAAAATCTTGTTTTTTAAATAAGGAAACATAAAATAGTCCATAATTGTCAAACAAGGTGATCTCGGAGGGAACTCAACTTCTGTATGCAAACTTATCAGCCGGTCATCAAAAAACTCGCGGAGGAAAGCAATATTTTTTCGTGTAGTATGTGCTGTTTCACCGTGATGCTGGAAATAACCGTACCGAAGTTCATCATCGTTTAACTGTTGCACAAATTCAGCCAAAAAGTTGTGTCTGTACCTTTCTGCGTTGACGGTGAAATCGAAAAAAATTGGCCCAATTATTCTTCTGCGAGAAACTGTCATCCAAACACCAATTTTTTGAGCATGTAGTGGCGATTCAGTAAAAACATGAGGGTTATCATTGCTCCACATTCGCATATTTTGAGAATTGATGTATCTCGAAAGGTGGAACCACGCTTCGTCAGAAAAAAAGTTAAGTCCAGAAGATCGTCATTCATTAAACTATTGACAAGCCAATGGCAGTAAGCAAGGCGTCTGGGGTGGTCTGCGGGCAGAAGAGCTTGATGTACTCTGATGTGCATCTTATATGGATGCATGTTCAAGTCTTTCTTTAAAATCTTATGACATGTTCCATAAGAAAGTCCAATTTCCTGAGAAAGACGTTTCAAAGGTTTTGCAGGCTCCTCTTCCATACGTTGACGAACGTCATTGACAACTTCTTCTGTACGAACTCTTGGTCTACCAGCACCTTTTTTATGAGTCACACAACCAGTTTCGCGAAACACTTCAACACAATTTGTAAGGCACGCATAAAAATTGTCCGGTAATATTGCCACGTTTGGGAAGTGCTCTCGAAAATTGTCCAAACACAAACGTTCACTGTATTGTCAATTTCCATTAACTAGCGCACCCGTTCGAAAATAGGCTTCAATCATGAAAATTTTGTGCTGTGTGGTAAGAGGGATGATTCAAAAACTGGATTAGAAAATTTCAGCACAATGACTTGACAGATTCTGACACAACAAAACATATTCAAAAATTTAAAGTAAGACACACGTTTTACATTCCACAACCACCCTTGACCAAGATAATTTTTGATATCCCGGTACTATCAAGTAGTTGCTTCGGAATATAATGTAGATTAGATTTCAATAATTAATCTATATATTTCAATAATAATAATTTACCTACAGTATGCTTACTCTAAGTTATCATGTCGTAGTAAGAAATATTTATTCAAATATTCAATTATTGAGACATCTTTCAAAAAATAATCTTGATTTATTTCCTTGGTATCAGTCCTCCCATCAAAAAGTATTTGTCCCGTTGTTCTCACTTTCAGCAATTTCAAAAGGTTCCTAAAAGCTATAATGCTTCTCTTGAAATACGTACGTACCTATAGGTACATATGAAATATGAACTTTGATTTAAAATAATTAAGTATTAGGAACATGAAATGTAAAAAGGAAGGAGCTTTATACCTACATACTTTTTTAACAACATATCACAACGGAAACAGTATTTTGATTTCATTGTAGAAACCCAGAGGCTTAGAGCCTCGATATTTCTCATTTGTAAATATCCATTGTGAAGCACCCTAATATGCCTCTATTATTTTCATTCCAATGCACAGATAAAAGGAAGGAAGTTTTTCATGCGCCTGGTTTACGGTGAGCTTTAATTTTTTTTAGACCTTACACAAGCAAAATTAGTGACTAAGTCCTATTTTTCTGCTGTAAATTGCTTTAGATTGGAAAGAAAATGATATTTTTTCGTACCAACCTAAGATTGCTTTGGTCAAAGGGGAATAATTACATATTTTCTATAACTATTTATGTATAGCGTAAAAACAAATTGGCATCTCCATTTCTGGAAATAATCATGTTTATATTATGATGATTTTATAATTAATAAATGACAGCTATTGCTCGTTAATCGGGCATCGAAACATTTCTTAAATAAGTGCAAAATGTACCTATATTTCAATATATGTGTATCAATAAATAAAAAAAAAACAAATCTATGGCCTGTATTATATGGTTGCCTGAATAATTTTGGGGTTATAAGAGGATATTTTACTTTCATCACACTGTAGTATTTACCTGTGCAAGCTACAGGAAATTTCGAATGTTTATTCATATTTGAGCTACAGTTTGCTCTTCAAATTTTATACTTTTTATCGTTTTCTGTGCTTTTGGCCAAAATTTTTTTAGATTTAAGTATTGTATGGTATCTTGTGTATGTAGATTTTACACAACTGTGTGGAGATTTTACGCAACTGTGTGGAGACTTTAGATGTAAGTATTGTATGGTATCTTGATAGTATCTTGTGTGTAATACATGTTACAGTTTTTTTAGTATTTTGACACTAAAATGGTAGATGTAAACAATTTCTAATATATTTAGTTACATTTTATTAAATGTGTGAAGTTTGTGCCCCACCCTATAAAGATTTTGGGTTGGCCCATATGATTCAAAATGACTGTATATGATGCGTATGCATGTCATAATTTATTATTAAAACTTCACATTGAAGCATCATCATGAATTCTTATTTCTAATCAAACAGTCTAATAAATTACAATTATTTGTAATTATCCATGTCAATGTAAATGAATAACAGCTGCAATGCTAATTATGCAAAATCTGCCATTAATCAGGATGGCAATGTCGTTGTTACGTTAGTGCTACACCCAGATAAATTACTACTAGGGTATGTACCTACCTAATATACAGACAAAAAATGTATTCGTATTACTTGGGCTTTATAGTACGTTCCGTGTACTATAAAGTAAGGTTGCATAAGTTACAGATAAGTAAGTTACCTATAAATAAACTACCTATAGCCTATTTATAGGTAACTTACTATAAAGTAAGGTCTCTCTTTGTCATACAGCGTCTATATAATAGGTCTCATGTTGTTGTTGGAAGGCGGCGCGGTTACCCGCAGCACTCAGGTCTTTCGACCCATTATGCCTGCCGCTAATCGAGAGCTATTGGAAGAGACCCGTACTATGCGCATGGGCCAACACTCGTTCTAGAGGAAGCTCTCTAATGTCCTGGGGCAGGAGAAATGCTGCACCCAGATGTTTGTGTCTCTTGACCATGAGGCAAGCACAGCGACAGAGGATGTGAATGGAGTCCTCGTCATCGTGTCCGCAAAACCTGCACCTTCTAGTGTCACTAAGGCTGATAGTATTAAGGTGCTTGTTGAGATGTCCGTGACCTATCAGTCTTGTGACAATCCTTATGCTGTTACGACTTGAGCGCAAGTATTGATCGAGTTGCGTTCGACCAAGGCCCTTCAATTAAGAGCCTGGCTTATCGATCGCAGCCCAGTCCCGTTTGACTATTCTTCCTCTGATCTTTCCTTGATCCAGTTTTCAACAGACCTTGTTACATAACTAGGCGGAAGCCCCAGCACTGGTTTGGGCCCTGTAAACTGTATACTTGAACCTCTTTTAGTCAGTGCATCGGCCTCCTCATTTCTTGTTATGTTGTGATGACTCGGTATCCAGGTCAGTTTACTTGGTTGTTGTGTCCCAATTGGGCAGACCATTAATACACTCTAGGACCGGCCTGGAGGTGATCCTGTAGGAGATCAAGGCATGTAAAGCCGCCTGACTGTCGGTGCATATCTGGATATGCTGATTAGAGTATCTCCTTTTGAGATATTCTCATGCATTCAATACATGCATCTGATTTTAGTCGTCATACTTTACCGCACGTTGCTTTTAAACGTAAAAATTCTTCAATGTGTGGTTTATTTAACGTGGTTGGAATTTCAGAATATAGTTTCGCGAATTAACTGTTCCCGGTCTCATTTTTACGCCTGCTTATCTAGAGATTTCATATTCACTTCAGCGGACAGATTCAGTCATCATGCTTGTGATATCTCTGTTATTGGCAAACAAATGAGTCGCGTTTTTAATCTCTTGACTATGAGGCACTGATGTATGTATATTCAACGCTTTGTTGCACGCGTGTATTCAAGCTTAGCCCGTAATAAAAGAAATGAAACAGTGTTTTCATGAAACAGATAAAACGAAACGCCAGTGGTTCTCAAACTTTTAATTCCACGAATCATGTTTTGAATAATTCTCGATATTGGGCTTTTCTAGTTCCTTACAATTTATATCAGTCTCTGTTAATCATATTTTTTACAGTATTTCTTTAGAGATTAATATTTCCACAGCCGTGTAGAAAAAAATATATTTTCGTTTTTAAAACAGTACTTAATGCATAATTTTTACAGTTATATGGCATATTGCCGTATTGAGAAAGACCCATATTTATGCTTTTTATAATAACTATGTCTTTGATATAGCAACCTGTATTACAACGAAAGAGAATATCTAATTAAAAACTGTTACCTAGACCCATTATTCCCCAACTGGCTCCGGCGACCTTCTAAAAGGGTTATCCATGATTTATGGGGGGGTAAGGGGTCGACTTGGGTTTATAAGTTATTTACGCGAGCTCCAGATATATGGACAACAAGTTTTCCATATGAAAATTACATAAGTTTCACTTAGGGTTGATAGTGGATTCGGGGTTGCTATTACAGAGGGGTGTTCTTGATGTTCTAAACTTAAACAAAGTAATCTGGGCCGTCGCCGTAGGGCTTAACGTATTATATTTAGGAGAGATTCGGGTATCGAATCAGGGGTGGTGATATCTGGATGCTCAGCGTGTCTGTACGAACTTCATGGTCATACTAATGAGTAACTGGAAAGAGGCACTTTTGGCCGAATTACTAAAGTGGATTTATAGAAAACGTCTATACAATGCATTTTTTTTTGTAACATTAGGTATTGTCTTTATAAAACGGTAGGATATATAATTTGAAGGAGATGCCGAAAACAACTACTCCACGGACAATATGCCCCGACTGGCGTTGCATTACATCGGCATCTCCATAAATTTGACAATAATTGTCAGACAGATAGTAGCACAGACCCAAAGAGGGCACTACGATGTGTTTCTCACCACTACTAACAGGTAGGATGTACAGGGTTATTCAGAACTTATCCATAATAAAATTTGGGGATGTTCAACATACATGTAGAAATGTGGTAGTGCAAAAAAAATTTTTTTGGCGGGGTCTGTAAACTATTTAAATTAAGTGCAATGTAAAATTTTTCATTGCACGCCGCTGGATACCGGTCCACTGTAATGGAGTGACCTTGGGACTGACAATGCAAACTGGCTAGCACGAAAAGAACCGGCGCACCCGGCGCAAAAAAGATTTGCAGCGTTTTTACTTTAAAATAAACTTAAAGATAGATAGATGTGATCAAAGTGACGTGTCTTTAAAATGAATAAAATTTTGTTACACTAATTTTGAAGAATTGCGCTACTTGATTACTAGGTATTAGAAACATGAAATTTATAAAAAATTTGCACATACCTTGTTACAAAAGCTGTTCGAAATAATATTCCTGGACTTGTACACAATTTTGGGCACGCCCTTATCCAATTTTGCCGCACTAAACCGAATGTTCCTCCTAGTTGCTGATCTTGTAAACGCAAATTATTAAGTAAATTGGGGATTTTCAGCATTTTACTGCAACAACCACTCACATAACCTAACTGTCGATGTGTCGGTGTGTCGATTGGGAAATCGTTCCGCATACAAGCGCGAAGCTGCCAATGAATTTTGTCCAACTTCGCCATAAATAAGAATCATGTCCATTAACTCAGCATTACTGTACACATGAGACATTTTGAAAATTTTATAGTTTAACACTCGATAAATAAAACACCCGCACAGAGACAGCGACACAGAAAGACTGATGACTGCATAGACAATAAGAGATATTATCCCCACTCCAACTGTGTTCGCCAGGTACAAAAACTGTTGTTTACTGTTTTTTGAAGGAATGTGATATATCAGATGTGTTGAAGTACAGTTGCCCAGCTATGTAGTCCTTTATAATGGTATAACTTTAAACATTGTTTACGGGAAATCCTAAGCCTTTTATTATAAATTTTTTTGGTGATATCGATTTCTTATTTAAGGATGCACATATCCTCAAAGTTTTAGAGATGAGTTCTGAATAACCCTGTATAATTTATAAATATTTAAAGCCATATTTTAACAGTTAACAATCTAAGAAAATGAAACGTTACTATATGCAACCCATTGAATTGCATTATGATATTTATTCAGTCCAGCATGAGATGCATTCAATAAATTAAAGGATATTTGACATATTTCATCACATAAACACCTATAAATCGACAGCTTTGGGATTTTGTAGGGGCGCGGATTTCAGCATTCTAACATTTTTCAGTCGTAAAATTCTGAAATAAACATCGAAATGAAAACGAATGGTTAAAAAGCCGAATTCTGTCATGTTTCAAATACTGATATATGTAAAAATACGTACAGCATCATTATCTGTTCGACGGAGGATGTAATGGAATAAATAACTGCTGTCGCACATTGTTTCAAAATAATGAATGAATGGACAATTGTACAAGTTTCTTTACTATTGATAAATGTATATGACTTATTTATTTGGATGATCAATAGATGTTATTGAGAATCTTAACTGTAGGTGTTTTTCAGAGTAAACGTCCTTCGATTATGCAGATTCAAAATTCTACAAATCACTTGACTTTGGATTATCATATTTACAAAAAACCTATTTTAAAATCAACTTAACGGAAGTTTTTCGTTAACAATTTGTAACTACTTTTGTCTTCCCGGCAGAGGTCATTGCAATTCTAATGGTTGCAAATAAAGACAAGATAAGGAACAGCACAGAGCAGAAGATTTTCATCAGTTTTAATCATCTCCAGATGATACCAATTTGATTGGCGAAACGCGCGTCGAGTGCAGTGTAGAGTTATGGCGTTATGTGGAAAACTTATTTACTACTTACTATGGTATCAGTAGTCAAGCTAAAGACAGTTTGGCTACTGATCCATAGTCCACGTGGGTTCTGAACCGGTGGTAACCCTAACAGGACACTGCAGGACCCAATGTGTCCGGAATGTGTAGAGAGGAAAGCACATCCCTTCGGGGTGATTTGATCATTGAGACTAAACAGGTGTTTGAGGTCAACAAAGGTCAGGGCGTTGGGCCTTTTTGGGACAATGTGGGGCATGTGGGAGGCAGAAACATAATTTCTAGTGTCAGGGAGCTGGACATAGACAAGGTGGTCTCCTTCATATTGACTCCAATCCTGACATTTATCAGATGGTCAGGAAGGACCGAGGAGGATCAAGGAATGGAGAGTAGGCGACGGACGATAGCGGTAAGCAAAAAGGGTAGTCATCAGTAGTAAAGGAAGCCTACTTGTCAGACTTCCGTTACTACCAGTACTAATATTATTACATAACAGGACTTGTATAGACGCTTCCCAATTATATGTATAGCAGTAACGGGCTATTACTGCTTCCCTCTTGCCGCTTAATATGCCATAAATGCCGTTCTCTTTCTTGCAAACATCTTCCACTTCTTGTTGATAGAATGATCAATCTAATATGAGAAAGAAAGAAATGTAATGCAATTGGGATATATGAAAATGTTACATCTAATAATAGTTTTACAGCTATTCGCCTTTTTCCAAAAATTGGCGTATACAAATTTAATCGTTTTAAATAGTGCTCTAGAGTACGGGTACCCTGTTTAAAAATATATTAAAAATTCACGTTTTATAAAGCAGTCCAATAATGAAACAAATTGACTTACTTTATGTTTCATAATTTCGTTTTTCCATTCCTGCTAGTGATAAATTTATAACAGGGCTGTATATAAAAAATGTAGGTAATATTTATATTCGCGCAACAAAGCTACTCTGTTACTGGTCAAACATAATTATTGATTACCCGTTTTTCCACTATAAACTTCACAAAATCTATATTGAGCCACGGAGATTACAGCAGTATTCTGTATTTGACCAAGTGGGTTATAATTGATAGCATGCAATTATATACAGCTAAATTTTACATGAGTCAGATATTTAGCTGCATTATGCCAAAAATATTAATTATTTAATAGAGATGGTTTCACCCAAAGAAATTAATATCTACGAGTATAGGCATAGCCTAATTCTTTAATAAAACTGGCCATTGAATGAAAAATAGAGTATTTTTTACTTGCCTAGTTTTTAACCAAATTTTTCTTATTTTTATTGAGTAAAATGATCTAAAATCGAATATATTATGGAAAATAATATCTGTAACTTATTTGTGGTGCGTTTTCATGATTCATTGTAATCTTTTTTAGGATTACACCACATGTAAAATAATAGAAAAAAAAGAAGCTAGATGTATAAAGGCAAACTTTAGAAGTTTGCCTTGATATTACACTTTGAATATTTAATTTGTAGAACCAAGGCAAACTTTAGAAGTTTCCCTTGATACTACACTATGAATATTTAATTTGAATACTTTTGGTTTCCTGTAATCTCAAAATAGACTACAAAGAATATTATGGGAAATTTTTTACGGAAGTTCTTATTGTATATCCTACTTCTGGAACATGTATGTACTTCTGGAACTTCTGGAACTTTTAAGAAAAATTACTATCAAATTGGCCAAGAATAAAATCTTAAAAATTTAACTTAATTACCACTAACATTTTTTTTAGAGGCTACTTAATAATCTAAAATAAAAGAATAAATCTAAACAATTTTTGACTATCGGTCATTTGCATTTTTTGGATATCTTAACAATAAAGCAAATTAAACCACCGATCATGGGTCAATATTTAACAAGGTGGGTCAATCTGCACAATACTGCGTGGTAACTTATACTATGTAAACCGAATTTTCCACCGTAAAAGCAATTGTTCTTGAAATCTCATTATAATGGTAGCACCAACCTTTATATATTTGAGTCACGCTATTGGATAGCTATGAAATTAGAAGTATTTTTAACAAATTATGCTGAAATTCACAGTTATAATACAAAAGGGCAAGTGATTTTCGACTATTAAGCTTTCGTGATTATTTATCGACATTTTTACAATTCATTTGATAAGGAAATTTATTTTTGTTAAATTTTTCGGTATTTCGGTACTTTAAAATTCTGGACACAAATATGTATCTAGAAACAGGAAGTGTCAAGTATCTATTTCTTAAGAAGAATATCTCGAAAAGTAACATAGGATATTACAGTTCAGGATTGTGACTGACAGGATTGAGTCTTAAACAAAATGAAATAGATCACCTTGTGCATTATTACATTTGTATATTTGTCTGCAGTGGCGCAGCCAGGGGGGGGCCAGGGGGCCCGGCCCCCCCAAGCCTTCTTCTATGAACAAAAAAATAAAGAAGCATAATCTCTATTAGTACAAAGCAGTACGAAAATTATCCCTTGAAATAAGCATTTTGTAATTAATGCCAATATTATCTAATAGAGGAATCTATACAGGTATATCCGATCGCATTTTCACGTACAAAACGCAAGTAAAATCACACTGCAGAATTGGAGGCGTGTCAGATCTCATCTAACAATAATTGCATTGCGCATCACGTGATCATACGGAATGCCTAGCCCACTGTGACTTAACTGTGTAGGTGTGTAAGCTTAAGCAATTAGTTTGCTTTAAACACTGAATGAGGTAACATAATATTTTCCAACCATTTTCTGAAAAGTTTTCCTCGTCCTCTGGGAAGATCGATTCTATTGGCCCCCCCCAAATGAATTTTCTGGCTGCGCCACTGTTTGTCTGTATAGAAGCCACTTTATGTTATATTATATTAATCTATCTAAATTATTGACTACTTTCTGTATAAATTTCTTTCAACCAGGACGTAAGATTCCATAAAATAATGGACTGCCTAGTTTCCTATCTTTTTTCAGGCACTTTGTTTATTTTGTGAGATAACAAAACACGTTCTTCCACGAGATAAATTTTGGAACATCTATTATAGAAAAGCGAATTAACTGTGATGCACATAAGTATGCTGTGATTGATAATATGATTTTATTTTACATTTTTCTGAAGTATCCAAAATATATACCTACCTAATATTTTAAATGTAAATTAAGCACCAAGTTAAAATCTTTTGTATTGAATAGATTACTTCAATAAACCTTTGTTAACAAATTTGAGATTCAATTTGCGATTATTCAAACTGTTAGTAGTTTAGTTTTGCAAATCTGATATTTCATTTAGCTGATTTATATAACGATTTCAAGTTCACCATTTTAGAAGAAATCTAATTTGTGCCCTCCATGTATTAGTAGTAATTTATATTTTCAAGTAGAGTTAGAAATGTCGTGACTACACCATATCCAGAAAAGTCAATACCCTTAAAAAATAATAAAGTTCTTAAATTGAAAAGACCTAATCAATTTGGAAATTTGGGTCACAGTGGATATTATATTGTCTATAATTTTTGTCGTGTAGTTCTATGTTTGATTTATAGTTCTTGTGGGAAAATGTCACCTGTAAAATAAAAACAAGTTATAGAAAGTATTCCAATGTAACATACGCAGTATTAAGACATAACGTTTGTATCAAACAACCCATACAGGGTGAGTCACCTAAGAAGAAAGTAAGTTTGGTTCACTCCTCTACAATGGATCACCCTGTATTTTCCATAATAATTTTCAAAGATGGTTCTGAGTGGTGTACATAAAAAAAGCAAATTATGTAAGCGATTTTCGTAGTTTAACATGAATTAGATATTTTAATTAGGTATAAGTAAAAATTTGTTTTATTATTTTTTGTTTCTCTTTCGATTTTTCAAACAAATGCTCATATTTTTTTATTAGTGATTTATTTGTGATTTTTAAATATCAGATTTACATTTTCCCAAACCACTATTTTATTTGTAACTTTTCAGTACCCGGTTCTTCCTGAAAAAGAGGATCATAGTAAAATACACAAAGAATAACCGGAGAAAATACAAAAGCAACCACCACCATTTCATATATTTCAAAATTTTCTGAAATTTCACCTGGTACTAAGACCCAATAATAATGATCAGTGTAATAGAAATTGAATTTGTCAAATTACTTGTAAATATCAGTAAAGCAATTAGACAATGGCAAATAAAAGTTAAATACACCTTTTTGTTGATTAAATAATTTCATTAATTAGGCATGGCACAATTAATTTAACATGATTTCAATCCTCCAACTCGAATTATCTACAGTGAGGTAGATGTACCAAACTACAACTAGGTTGTGACAAAAAGCTAACCGCTAAAGTATAATTAAGATATATCACACGTTTTATGTAGCCAGATAAACCATTAGAATACTTAGGGCTCCTCCAGTTATGTTGCACGATGGCGCGCAACCCATTATATATAAATTTATTAAAGTGTTTACAAGATATATTACACTGAGTGAATGATAATTAACAACAGTTCAGTGGCTCGTATATCTTTTGGTTTTCCCCACGCCTCGTAAAGCAGTTCATTCAGCAAAAGAAAACTTTGTCAGGGGTGAGACCTGGCGTATCGTGTTGCGTACGGAGTTACACAGACTGGTTGCTGTTGCGGCAATTAGAATGAATCTTTTGAGCTAAAATTAGATCTAACTCATGCAAAAATGGAACTTTTAGAGCTGCAGTTTATAAAATTAATATGTCGTGATTCTTATCAAAATGTGAAATGGTATACAAAACACGGATGTTCAGAGAAGAAGTTCGAGTCACCAGTTTATTTTTATACTGGAAAATCTTTACGTGGCTTCAAAATTACTCCCTTCAAGCTGCAACCGAGACACATTATCTTATATACTGGGTGTTTCTTTATTTAGTATAACCTGAAATATATTTTTTAGCATAGAAAAGAGTTTATATCAAACTGGATATGTTGAAATGTAGGTAATAGGTTTTTGTAAGACAATACAGAACAAAACATGATTAAAACAGTTTTTATCACCCCATGATGATGTTAACTTGGTTAGCGAAACGCGAGTCGAGAGCAGTATAGTGTTTTGGTGTTATGTGGGAAGAAACTACGTCAGTGTTAGGTAAGGATGAGATTTCGTGAAATTTTCGAAAAAAAATGTGAATTTATAAATAAATAATTTTATATTTTTATCCACTAGGATGAGAATTTTAAGGGTCAGTTTCAAATAGATATTTCGAGAGTACGATTATAAAAAAAGTTATGAAATATTTCGTTTCAAATATTTACCTGTAACCTAAAGACACGGTGAATTTCTTAAGAGAAGCAGTCATTTTATGGATTTTCTGCGACGGTACAAGTTTTTTTATAGAAATTATGTTTACGACGTGTGTCAATTTTTTATTACAATAGAAAAATTCACATTTCAATTACTTTACGTAAAGAGTAATCAATTTGAATTTATTTCTTTACTGGTGCGGCTTTAATACAAAATATCTACGAAAACACTGCAAGAATGAATAAATATTTTGTTTTATATAGGTGCAGGATTATATTTTTGAACGGAAAGATGTTTATTATTAATTCTTTATTATTTCTTTAATTTGTCTAATTTAACAGAATTCACACAGTTTACAGCCAATCACCTGGATAATAAGAGCCAAGTTGACGTGGTATATACTGATTTTACGAAGGCTTTTGATAAAGTAAATCATAAAATTTCGGTACACAAATTGAGTCAATTTGGTCTCAGTAATAATCTGCTTGCACTTATTCAATCTTATCTTTATCAGCGATAGTTATATGTTGCGTATAATAGTTTTAAGTCGAGAATTTTTTTAGCCACTTCCGGTGTACCCCAAGGGTCCAACTTGGGACCGCTTTTCTTTAATTTATTCGTGAATGATTTGTCTCTTTCTCTTAACAACAATCATTTGTTTCTTGCGGATGACTTGAAGTTGTTTTTGAACATATCTACTGTCGACGATTGTTCAGTGCTTCAGGATCTCTTAAATCGTGTTGTTACATGGTGTTCGGATAATCACCTAGTATTAAATATAAACAAATGTAAGGTTTGCTCTTTCACACTCAAAACTCAACCTTTTCTATTTAATTATTCTATCAATTCGGTGCCATTAGCACGCAGCAATAATATAAAGGACCTTGGTGTCCTTTTTGACGATAGATTATCTTTCGCTAACCATATAGCTGAAATAGCTAATAAAGCATATAGAGCTCTTGGCTTTATTATTAGAAACTCATCATCCCATTAATGATGCTACTGCTTTAAAATGTCTCTATTTTTCTTTAGTGCGCCCTAAATTGGAATATTGCAGTCTAATTTGGCACCCTTATTATAATATTCATATTTATCATATTGAAAGAATACAGCGGCGTTTTCTGAAATTTTTGTCGTATCGAATTGATCTTTACTTTCCTGTTAGAGGTTATGAGCATAGTCTGCTTCTGCAAAGATTTAACATTCAGTCTCTAAGTGCAAGAAGGTCACTCGCTAGCTTTATCTATTTAAGCTGTTTCATGGGGACGTTGATTCTCCTACTTTGCTGAGTATGTTTAATATGCGGGTGCCCAGACAGGGTTCTCGTGTTAATCATACATTTTATTGTCAAAATGCTAGAACTAATTTACTTTTAAAATCCCCAGTACATATAATGTCAAAAAATTTTAATCTTATTTGTAATGTTTGCGACCTTCATAATTGTAGTCTCAATGAATTGTTAGGTTTGGGACTGTTTCATTTCAATGAAAATTAAATTGTAGTAGCTCGTAGCATATCTTTTTCTTTTTTATTTTTGTTTTTGTTTTCTCTTTTTTTTGTTATTAAGTTTGTCTTAGTTTAAAATTAGTCTGATGTCAACAGACGCTGTACTTAATATTATACACTATTCTACTACTATATATGCTATTATATTGTACTATTTTGTTTTGTCTTGTTAATGGAATACGATTCTGTTGGGCAATAAAGGCATTATTATTATTAACACATTTATTTCCACATACTGGGAAATCAGCGGAAGTAAGTACTATGTTATAAAGAAAGGGAATAAAGCGACTGGATAAGGAAGCTTTACTTTTCAGCTTAAATAGTATTTATATCTCAGTTATCTGCACTGAGTATTATCCTATTAATACCCTCGGTTTTAGATTTATGATAGCAATTATTAATTTACTAATTTTAACGAGTTGCAATGACACCGTTTATAAATACATCAAAATAATTAGTTCCCAAATTGGTAAAGCAGCAAATTCCAATTCCAAAAGTGGCTCGGATGCATTGCAGACAACACAAAGATAGCAAATATATTCCCATTAAAGCAAAACAACTTGCAATCGCTGAAACACAATTCCTACCATATACCCTAGATAAAATTATATTTTCAGAAGTTAACTGTACCTTATGGCTTTACTTAAAGAAAACGAGGATTTCCTTGAAAATGTGGAATCTAGTGAAATACTGTACCCGCTCTCCTACGTTCTCTTTAAACAAAACGGGAATTTTATTAACTCTCAGATGTATTCTTGTACTGAGTCTGCGAGAGCATTACGTTAAAACACATGGGAAAAATATATCTTTCTGAGCTGGTTCTTACACATACTTTTGGGCATATGCTTTCAACGTTCATTTTTCTTTTCATCTCAAGGCTCAATCTTGTCTTCAATACAGATAGAATACCTAAATAAATGTCTATAATTGATGAAGTATTGATTTCGAAAATCTTATTATAATAATCAGTTTGCCACCTACTGAAAACTAATGAATATTTGCCTAATGTACTTTAAGAGAACTTAAAGTTTTTCTAAATATACCTACAATATTCTTGATAGTATTCCCTACGTACGTGTGCGAGGTGCGTGCACTGCTACCTCATGAGTGTCAATTTCGAAAGCTAGTTGTCTTCACTTTGAGTTTTACACGGCACAGATACTAAGTCGAAACAATCGTCCTTGTAAATAATCGTCCATATATTATTATCCTCGAGATCTGACGAAACATCAGCCTACGAAACATCGCATGACAAAAAGTTTCTATAACTTATTATATAACTTATTATATAGTAAGTTATATTGTCAACAATATGAGTATCCATATTTAAGAAATTAATATTCAAATAATTATTCAAAACTTATATTAGAAAATATTATTTCTGTTGGTAAGGTTAATTACACCCTGTATATAGAAGTATTAAACATTCAGTACAAAACTACTTAAACCATTTATTTTTCATTCTAACAGGAAAATAATTCACACACATTTCTGTTGACTAATGATTTTAAAGGATGTAACAGGTCCAATTACAAAATGCATGATTCAATGAACGGCAGATATATATGCATCTCAATCTAAAGTGAGATTTTAACATGCATTGAACTTCCACCACTCCCAATATGATTTCTGAAGTGTAAGCATCTATTGCCATAAAAATTAAAATTGTGGATGGTGGAAGGAGAGTTGTAGTTGGACTCTGAAGGGAGTCACTAGTTGACTGGAAGATAATCAGGCTGTGCAACAGCCCCTCTAGAAATGTTGTCCTTTGGGTAAGTTTTATTTTATTATTCTGTATTTTTATGCTTGGCATTTAGCCACATTTATTTGGGTGTTCTGAATAAAGAAGTTGTTGTATTGTTCTCAGTCGCATTATTTTAAATTAGTATAAAACCCTCTTGCAGCCAAGCAAAGGGCTAGGTAGTTAGCCCTCTAGTCACAAACGTAACAATATAATAAGTTATATAACTTATTATATAACTTATTATATGTTTATTAAACAAAAAATGTTGGTTTTCATGTCCCCTAGCACTCCTTAAAGTTTGTCGGTATGTTTTTGGAACACCCTGTATATTATAGCTTTACAAGAACAGATACAAAAACTTTTAAAATGTGTTATAGATATTATGAATTATCTATGATACGGAATATATAGATAAATTAGAATAAGGTAACGACTAACTATTTATCTTGCATAACTAAATCCACAAGTTTAAAATACTACTGTTATTATAAGGATATAAATTTCATACTTATTGTTTAATAAACATATTCAATTTGATTTTATATACGAATATAAATTAAGTTAGATGTCACTATAACCTCTCAAATCTCTCCAATTTTGGTTAAAAGCGACGCCAAGAAACAAGAAACAACATAGAAGTTTTTTCTATTTCTATATGTTCGGAATCGAATTCGGGAAGCGCGAACAATACCGAATACGCTTATGGAGTTGCTTCACGGAGTTGTTTATAGAAAATAGAGAAGCAATTTCTTTTCTATTCGGTTACAAAGTTTCTCTACTGGAGTCTAATGAACAATCAATATACAAATAAAAAGCTTCAGACAACGGAATACGTATTTATATCTTTCTTTATATAGGAATTAAGGCCAAAAGTTAACTAAGACATAAAATATTAATGAAATTATCAAATATTATGGTGCAATAAAGTTTTTAATTTTCTTCGTTACTTGTAACCTAGGTACGCAAAGGAATAACTTTATTATTTTTAAGGTATGTGGAAAAGAACAACTTTTCGTGCAGTATGCACCCCCCAACATTGAATTACATCGGTATATTTTCATATAACCTCTGCTTAATGTCTTTAATACATTTTTCTCTTTAATAGTGTTATCTATACATCTTTTACATTTTGTTTTCGTGAATTGAAAGTACAATAATTGCTTTTTATGACTGCTTCTCAACCAAATTAGAGCATTTTGTTTCGGAAACCAACAATTTCTGAACGGTTTTAGAAAGTATTACAACGAATTTATCGAAATATTTTAATCTTATTTGTATCACCACCTCATAAAGTAAATCACGTTCTAAAAAGGAAATCCATACTAGTTTGGCTTCAAAATACAAGTCTAAAGACCAATGAAAACAGTTAAAAGGCTTCTTATTTATAGTAATGAAATTCAAGGAATTATTACGCTATTAAGTATGTTGACATTTCATTATTAAAATTACCATCTTGAATGTTGCTTAGAATGATTGGGAATTATGAAAAGAACTTCGAAGGAAGAAGTTTTCATTGTCGTATGTATGAAGCCTTCGGCAAAATTTATGTAAATATGGCATATTATATGGTATGGGACAGATACGACCTTCGCTTTCCTGTTTCATTAAAACGGCAAAATGTATCGTCGTAATTTTCTTTATTAAAAGCATAAAAAACTAATAATAGTATAATTTTATGATTTCATACAGCCCAACTGGTTGATGACTTTCGCTGGAAAAATAAAACACATTGGGGCTGATGCAAAAAATTCGATTTAAGATGATGTATTTGATCCTATTAATGTCTTCGTCAACTTCGTGGTAATGTCAGTAATGAGGTAGATGGAAAAAACAGGATATTATAAGTTGTAGGAATAACAAAATATAAGCAAGAAAAGTTAATGTTATTAAAAATGTCGGCCTTACATGAAAATATGAAAAGCTTCTTAAATATTCGTCGGCATAAAATAGAACTGAAAAAGGTATTCGACTTGTAACAATGTTAGCGTGGATTGGCGGTTTATCAGAAGTTTACAAAATTAAAATTCATATACTAATATCTCTGTTATTTATTAGGATAGTATCTGCTAAGATATTATTTATTATTTTATTTTAATAATGTTAAGCAGTTTTATACAGAGTGATTCTTAACATATACACATAAACTTGGAAAACTATAGCTGAAGACGAATAATGACTAATAATGAAAAAAAATCTAGTAAAACATTTTTAGTTTCAGAATTCAATTTATTTCAAATAAAATAAAAGAACTTAAATTTCATATGTTCCATTATGCCAGTATTATGTCCATAATACTTTGATAATTATCGATTTTGATAATTATCTTAAAAAACATTGTATTCATATAATCTACAATTATCATTACCATACTGAGTAGTTTGTTTAGCTTAATTTTACTTTTAAAGTGACGACTTGTACATTTAACGGAAACTAGAATTCTACCAATATAATCTTCGCCTTGGCAAGACTCCAATTCTCCGGTTTCGTTCGTTTCTAGCAGAGAATAAATGTCAAGCAATAGCTAGATTCAAGTGAATAATAACTGCTCAAATCCCTCATTAAGATAAGAATTGACAGGCAGATAAACGAGGGGTTTTATTAAGAAAGTGCCGGTCCGATTGCAATAATACACCGCTTCAAATAGCCGTAATAAATTTCGCTCTTGGTAAACACTTTGGAAATGTAGTAAGACTTTTCCAGCAGACGATTTGTTTTGCATTGTTTTATTGCTAGAGGAAGTTTGCATATAGTAGTTGGATGCATTGCAGATACGGACAAGTTTTCGGACCACTAATAGAAATGGGAAGTCTACCATATATGTTATGTTATGCTACCATTTATTATATTTACCATGTGTTTTTTAAATTTTTTATTTAACGTCGGCGTCAATCCGTAACTGAGGTCAATCGCTGGTGCTAGGATACGAGCAAATCCCAATCTGAAAATGTTTCCCATTATAAAAAACAAAGTTGATGATGATTTCTCGGAACCGAAAAGTCGTAATGAAAATCTAAATATACATTGAAAGAACAGTTTATTAATAATTGATGATATTGATTGACACCTAACAAAGGCTTTATTGGATAATGGCGTAATAAATTTTTGTTTATGAGAAAAAAACAATATATTAAATATTTTCAAATATACCTTATTACCGTCAAGTAAGAGTTTATTGATAATCAATATATCTTTTATTTTCTATTAATAACGATCGTTTTTAATAAATATTATTATGAGTAAATGTAGCATTACTTATTTATTATGAATATTTCAGTTATTTATTATAAATAAAGCATACTAATTAAAATTTTGACTTTATTAGAATATAAAGAACAATTTTTATAATAAATATTTGTCTTAATTTTAAAAAATAAAGATTATTTATAATGAATAGTGTCTTATTTATCACATCCAGTAATTATTTTACGTTTATTTAGTATAGTTATAGTCCAGATCTATTTTTTATGTCACAGCAATCACTACTGAACAGGTAATAATTCTAAACATTTTTAATAAATCACACAATCGGCAGTTTGCCAAAGTTACGTTTTCAAAGGTATATAAGTTTTGACGTCCCTACCTTGTGCACTATACACATATGGGTCATATAGGTATACCGTACAGCATAGAAATGCGTCTATCGTCTCATCTCAAGTATTAAGTAAAGTAACGTACACTCACATTAACGAAAACGAAGCACTCGCGCCGCACCCAAATAATAGGTAAATGAAATGAAAATAATGAAATGAAATAAAGTCACCCAATCCAAGGTAAATAGTAAAACATGTCTGCTACTCACTGTCAACAATGCCAACCTAGCCTACACTGCCAACTGCACAATTTTATAATGCCACAATAAAATATCTATTAATTAAAAAACTACTTCAGGATTTTTAACAAAAAAATGGATTACTTCATAATAAATAAAATATAGTAAATTAGAAACAAACATATATTAATTTTTAGTCTGGATTATTCAATATTAATAAAATCCAAATTAATAGTAAATATATTTTTTGGGAATACCACCAAATAAAGAATTTATTAAGATGAAACATTTCTCATTATCTATTAACATTTTTACACCAAACAAAGTATTTGTTTTTAATAAGTAAAATATATTTAGAAGAATATTTATAGTAAAAATTATTGTTTAACCTAAAATATGTATTATTTATTTTAAATAAATGACATCCAAATAAACAATTGTTAACTATAAACCGCGTCTTTTCTTTCAGTGTGTAGTAAAATTTCTCGAAAAACTTTCTGTGAGAAAGTGTGTTCTGATTTTAAAAATTCCTCTAAATATAAGTTACAGGCGATTTTCGAGGCACATTTACTTTTTTCAAACTAACTCAAGAACCTGAAGAGCTAGGACCGATCTGCAACCGCCATTAAGTTAACACCAGAACTGTCTACAACTTTCCTCATTTAATCATTTTTCTATCTCTTATAGTTTCCAAGATACCAATAAATGCATCACCAAAATGGCCAAAATCACCACTGTGTAGAATTTAATAAAAGAGAAATTATACATGGAGATGGCATCAGATTATAACACTTCGAAATCGGTTTTCCTACCATTCCCCCCGAGCACACGACCTCACTGACAAGGGAAGAATAGTGACCAAATAGCCTGCAGTGAAATCGCAACGGCGACCCACCAGCATGCAGTTTGTCTTCCTGAAGTGGCGAACTCGATGCATGAAAGATTCCCAAGATAAATGGCTGTCGGGTGAAATCTATTTGACTTGAATTTGAAGAGACTAGAGTAAGACATTGTAATGGATAAGACTTCATGTGTGCGCTTACGTAACCCGACTTGATGAAGATAAACGCTGCCTAGGGTATAGATGGATGCGAGGTTATATTAGTAGGATTGGTCATCATTCTGTAGATAATATCAGTATTCTAGGTAATAATGTTTTCTTGTATTTCACAAAAATCATTACTTAACATTAGGGCGTGATTAATCAAAATTAATATAACAAATCCAAGAAAATATATGAGGCAGTACGAAACGGTATACAGAATTATGCCGTTTCGGTACGTTTTTTATATCTATGGTTTTAATAAAATTAGAATCTTAGTATGTCTGAGAATGTCTATCTAACTTCACATATTGGTTCACATCCTGTGTATGTACAGGGTGTCCAAAATAAGATCCTCTATCCCCTTATCTCAGAAAGTATAAAAGGTAGAGAAAAAAGTTAAATACGAAAGTTTTTTGTTTTTACCTGCATTTTTCATTTTTATAACTTTCTTGAATACAGGTTGTTCAGTTTCTCTGATCCAGGCATCAACTTTCTTTTTTTAAATGGGACACCCTATATTCAATTACGTTTTTGAACACTCCTTAAAATTCTAGGTCGACATTGTTAAGAATACGCTATACCTATCATTTACCGTTACGAAGATATTAGCATTTAAAAAAAAATCTTTAAAAAACACCTACTCAAAAAATCTCGGCAAAACAAATAAGACATCCAAAAAAAAAGGTAAATAGGGTTTATTTCGTAAACAATTATACTCAGAAATTACTTCTATGGATCGATTTTACCTGATTAATATACAGGGTGTTTTTGACAGATGGCACATGTCAAACATGTATATGTTAAAACTCCAGAAAATTAAATTATTAAATTTTAACCTTACTCTATATAACGTTCCCTATTCTTATTTTGCTTAGTTTTCAAGATATTGACGAAAATGTTTGGTGAGCTATTTATAAGAGACACATTTTAGGCCCTGTCTTTCTTGGCCAATATTTAAATGATCCCAGGTACCTTAGGTAAAATATCAGAAAATGATATTCATTACAAACTTGCATTTTAGCTTTATTGGATGCCGAAGAAGATGCCAATCAGATCATCTATTAGATGGATGGAGTTCCATGCCACAATACTGCAGTTGCAAAGAATTTTATTAAGAACTATTTTGTGGAATGGATAGGGCCAAACGGGAATATCCCATGGCCGCCGAGGATCCCAGATTTAACTCCACTTGATAACTTTTTATGTAGTACATTGAAAGCCTGAGCTTATCAAATCCAGAGTAATAATGTTGATGATTTAAAGATTAAAATCAGGATGGAAATTGAAGCGCTCAATCAAAGTGATTGCGCTGTAAGAAAACTAGCAGTTATATACACAACATACATAGCATATTTTTATTGTTATTTGTTGATTATTGTTAGTTATTTGTGGTTCAAGTTACAAATATAGATTTGTTTATATTAGTTAATTAATGAAATGGTTTAAAAAAATATTAGTTTTTAATAAAATAATATATTCTTAATCAGTATTAAGGCACACTAACTATAATAAACCCTATTTAGCTTTTTTTTGGATGTCTTATTTGTTTTGCCGAGATTTTTTGAGCAGGTGTTTTTTTTACAGATTTTTTTCTTTAAATGCTAATATCTTCGTAACGGTAAATGATAGGTATAGGGTACTCTTAACAATGTCGACCTAGAATTTTAATGAGAGTTCAAAAATGTAATTGAATATATAGGGTGTCCCATTTAAAAAAAGAAAGTTGATGCCTGGATCAGAGAAACTGAACAACCTGCATTCAAGAAAGTTATAAAAATGAAAAATTCAGGTAAAAACAAAAAACTTTCGTATTTAACATTTTTCTCTACCTTTTATACTTTCTGAGATAAGGGGATAGAGGATCTTATTTTGGACACCCTGTACATATTGTAATAATTCACTTTTCATGCTATAGGGATGGAACGTGAGTGAAAGATTAGAACCGCAGTTCTGTGAAACAATTTTAGAAATTTTTTAGTAAGAAATGGGTTTTATGCGTTGCAACATAAAATTGTTTTAGTGGAATCTACATATTTTTTCACTATAATATCTTACTAGGCAGAGTGCTATTTGCACCCTGTTTAAAACTGATTATGCTTTGAAAAATATAGACGAAAGCATTTTAATATAAATAATTAATAGTTTTTCTGAGAAAATCGTGAGCGAATGAACTGAAATGGCTTTTTGATTTAAAAATATCTCCCGGATGAGCCGTTCTGTTTGGCGGGAAGGATCCTCTTTAACTAAAAACATCAAAAGAGACAAAACTGCGTTGGTGGCTAAAATAGTTTGACGTTCATTGAAGTAGGTAGAAAATAAATGAACAGAACACATTTCTCGACAAAAGAAGCAATTATAGTGGACTAGAAAGAAAAGCAAATTTGGGAAAGCTGAGACTAGCTGCTAATTGTTCTACTGGCACAGCACCATTTCTACTTAGGTAGAAACTCTATTACTTGTTTGTTGAAAAAGCAGTGACATATCCTATTTTTTAGATAGGCCAAAGTATCTGTCACGCTCCGTTGATCCTGGACAGCAATAACGTTGTGGTGGCAATCACCCACAGTTAACTGGACAGGTCTCTGGGCCAATGGAAACGATGAGGTTGCAAGTTGCCACTGCGGCCAGGAGTAATGTATCGAAAGTCGATTTTACATTACAGCTGTACACTCTAATCTGAATTGAAATCTAACTATAAACATCTACATGATGTAAAGGGTTGCCCGCTAGTGATATATCCACTTCCCTTTTGACCTTATTTTCGCTCCACTAATTTCATTTAGCGGAGTTAATAGTATAGTAAATAAAGGACCGAAATAAGTGGGCCGTGTTGGAGTTCCTACGAATATTACACTTATGGTTTTCAGGTAACTTCTTGAAACTTCTGGAACTTCACGGTTCACGTCGGGAGTTGCAAACCTCAGAATTAACAATGATAATTGCCGTTTTATATGTTATGTAGGGTTACAGCGAGAGTATATACAGGGTGTCCCGAAATCGATAGGACGCATCGTTTTCGAGCAAAATGGCTTTAATTGTTTACATGCGATAACACGATATGTATGTAACTTTTTTTGTATGTAACTTTTCCCTGGTTTTATCATTCAAATATGAAGTTTTAGAGTTTTTTACGCAAAAACGGTAGGTACTCTTGTTGATCATCGATAAAATCCACCGTTTTGATATAAAATCGATTTTGAAATTTTAAGGAAGCATTTTTCGGCCCATGAAGAAAAAGTCCTGTTTAGCAGTCCTATATAGTAGTCTCAATTGCAAAAAGTACTTCAAAATAAAAGTTTCCATCACATGTTTCATCAATGTTGCATGAAACCTTGCTGTTACTTTTATATAAATATATAAATTGCTGTTACTTTTATATAATATTTTAAAATGCTTGTGGGTGATTGGTACTATGAGTATTCATCAGCAATACCTTTTAACTATTCCAGTCCAATTTATTTTAGTGCAAAAATCAATAGCCATTTCGCTTTGCCTTAGTTACAGCTTTCTGTGATCCAAATGGAATAGGAAAGGAAGAGTTCTCTGACGGTCGTATAAAAATATTGTCTATCCATTTCGTCGCAGAGGAAGACTACAAATCAACGATCACACATGTCGGAAAAGTAAATTGCAATGTACCACATCTGGCGAATTAATCCACTTTTAACGTTCTATTGATGTTAAATTATATCTATAGGAACGTCATTCACAGTTGCACTTATTTCGAGGTTTCACTGAAAGTTCACATTGCTCTCTTTCTGATTACATCTTTCTTTAAATGGGAATTAAGCCAAAAAGTAAACTAAGGGATACATTATTAATGAAATTATGGTTCAGAAGTTTTGTATTTCCTAGTTACCTATTATCTTAGGTATGCAAAGGAATAACCTTATTATTTTTAAGATATGTTGTAAACAACTACTTTGCGTACAAAAAGCACCGACCAACATTGAATTATAACGGCATATCTTCATATAGTCTCAACTTATTATAGTCTTTAATACATTTTTCTTTTTAATAGTGTTATCTTCATTTTTTAAATAATGAAATATTAAACAAGCATCTACATTACTTATAATTATTTTTGGTTACATACCTTTTTATTGAATTTTAATGAAAAAATTTTTGTTTTTTATTTCTTACTGACATGAAATTGTAGTAATAATCCTCCTTAGCCTAATACGATACGTATTTCTTCCGGCGTCTTCAGACACATGTGTAGTAGGAGGTTTAACATCTAAGAATTGTTAAAAAATTTAACATTAGGTATATCAAAAGAACCTGAATATGCTCTTTTAAAAAAATACTTGCCAAAGTTTTGTCGAAGTTTTAAAAGTGTTTAAACCTTTGTTGTTGTATTTATCTGCTTCTTAAGTGCGCTATTTTTATTTCTGGCATCTATTTGTAAACATACCCTGTGTGTAAGTAAGTGCCAGTGCGAGCACATTAACCACTACAATAAGTTTAACATACAAAACAGTTCGCCGTACTAACTTTATTATGTATGCACTGAAAAATAAAAATGTTACAATGACATTTTGCCATAGTAGGTACCTCTTCATCTCGACTGCATTATGCGCTGTTATTCTTTTTATAAAACACAAATGCTGGCCGCGATAACGGAGAAATTAGCAATGCAAAATAGCCAGCCGATATGTTGCCAACCACATTTATTCTGTCTTAGCACGAGTTTACATCTGGGTTGACGATTTTATTAATCATCACTCGTTAATGTATGCGCTGTATTGTTTGAATAGTTCATGGAAATATCAGAAAGGCCTGTGTAAATTGTCATTAGATAAATGTAATTGAGATATGTTGAGAGATATGAGTCAAAAACCAAAAAATGTTTGGTAATGAAACGATCCATGCAGTATGAAGCCTGATTAATGATCCTTCGATTGATTTACGGGTCATTCCACAGTGGAGAAAAAGTTTCAAGGATGGGCAAGCTTCCGCAACTGTTTAGATACTATATATATTACATTATTAATAAGGTTCAAATAGTCTGGAAGAATTACACAGAAGAATACAGTGGCTACCACGACCACATGGGAAATATTTGTACACTCCTGCTTATCAACTTACAACAAAATACTGTTGTATAAACAAATTCTCAAGCCAGTATGGACCTATGGAATACAGCTCTGGGGCTGTGCCAATAAGAGTAATATATTAATCATTCAAAGATTTCAGAACAAAGTACTGCGGAACATCGTCAAAGCGCCTTGGTACATCAGAAACAGCAACCTTCATCGAGATCTTCAGATGGACACTGTAGAGCAGACAATTACTAAATTTGCAAGGACTCATGAACAACGACTCCATCAACATGTGAACATCGAGGCCATCCAGCCCCTCGACAACAGTAACATAGTAAGAAGGCTCAAGAGGGTTAAGCCTTTTGAGTTAGTGAACTGACTATATCAGTATAAAAGCAGAGTACTGTGCGGTTAGTGTTACACGTTAGTGTTAGTGTAATTAAGTTACTAGACTCTAAGGTACACTAGTGAGTAAGACCTTAGCTGTAAGATTTTCAACTTTAGTTAAATTAGGATAGAACCAAATTACTCATTGATCTCCCTTTGATCAGATTGAAATAGCAGCAAAATAACCTTCAAGAGGTATTTTCTATATATATAAAAAAAAGTATAAAAGCACGCCCTACATAATTTTCATTTTTCGATTCAGGAACAAATCCTGTGTTCATGAAAACGTGATTTGAACGTGAAAAGTTAAATTTGACACAAGTATTGACAAAGCGGATAAAAAAAAATTGCGATACATAACATTTTATCTAGAACCTAAATATTGAAACATGCGAGGTCTTTTATTTAAAAATACAAAGATGGTATCTACGGCAACACCGGGAAGCAAAAGAAGCGTAATTGAATATCACAAAATCCTTTTTCATGTCGTAAATATACATTTTATGTCATACATATTGTAGTCCATTATATTTCAGGTCAAATTTACTCAATAATTGCATGGAGACAAGAATAATAAAAAGCCCTCGATTACACGTTGCCTCTCTGGAGTTGAAGCTTTTGTCTATGAATCGTTAAGCTCAGTCAGTGTTTGGTTTTCAGGAAAAACAAAGTCGTCAACGTCATACTGAATAATTACGTTGCTACACTGCCTCAACAGAAATTAATTAATGGACACTTGTTAGGTAACAGAGGCGCAAATTGAATATTTAGAAAATAGATTATAAGACAATTATTAATAACTATAGCCTGCTGTTGCTGCTGCTGTATCCTGCTGCTAACAGACAATACAAAATGGTCAAGGTAACATGTAATATTGTATAAACGAAGTGATTTTACCAGAATCACATCATCACATAACAATACTACCATAGGAAGGACAGCTGTTTTGCATAAATTGTATGAATAAAAGTGATGATATGATTTTTGGAACACCAACAAAATGTGGAGAAAAAATTCTGAAGGCATATTTAGTTTTAAAATTATAATACTCAAGGATACACTAACTTTTTATACTAAAATTGAACTCATAAAATTAAAGTCTAACTGGTCAGCGTTTGAACTTAAAATGGGTTTAATTGATTTTAAAGGGAATAAGTTTATTTAGGGGATTGCGCGACATGAATATCATTAAGTGGTGGATGTTTCCTACAATTTTATTTAAATATCCAATATTTTATGTATTTGTAATTTTAATGATATTTTTATTTATTCACTTCTTTTGAAGATTCGCATATATTACCATGAGAATTTACTTAGTACAAATTTCACATTTATTAATCTTTAACCATACAGATGCACAAAAGTCAAGTATTTTCGAAGTTTGTGAACTACTAAAATTAAGTTTTGAACTATGGTAAAGCTAGAAACAAATTGTTTCTAACTTGCAAGTTGGTACATCGATTGGCATATGTATGTGGATTTTCATTCTTTAAGTTTCCTAGAAGTAAGTAGTTAACAATTAGAAACCACAATAGATATTTTCATACAGTCTACTTCAAGAATACATTAACAGAAGTCTGGTGTGTTATCAATTCCTCAATTACATTAACTTTTTTTTAATGTGTGTAACTCAGTAAATCGTATTGATGGGCAAAAGTATGAAACATGTTTTATATATTGAGAACAGATAAAGTAATTTGCTCACAATATTCTCCAATTTCCGGTTTAATCGAAAATGAGACAACTTTTTTTATCTAAATGAGATACCCTGTATATTTTTAGATTTACATAGAGCTCGTCGTTAGCCGTTAAGTGATCTAGTTACCAAACAGCCAACCAAACAAAAGTTCGATAACTCTGGAAATATTTGTTAACATTCTTGAATTTTATTATAAAATTGAAGTCTCCTTGTTACTTATATATTGTTGCGGAAGTTATATATATATATATTGTTGTCTCACCTACCTTGCTAGCATGATACAACTACACAGATATGCCAATACGCATAGTGACGTCAGTTACGAGGCAAAAACAATTGATAAACACGAAAATAATTATATCACCGCCCTTAAGAATTTTCGCATGGCATTGCCATTTTTCCCTCACGAATGACGTCATGCGCAAACAAACGAAAGTTATGAGCATATCTGTGTAGTTGTATCATGCTTGCTAGTGAATCTGCCTGTTTTGTTAATTAATTTCTTATTGTTTATAAATTAACATTTGTAAAATCTTTAGGTTGACGTTTCTAATCTAGAATTTTCCTTTAAGTCATAGAATCGTTCCATTATGTTCCGGAATCCAAAAAGACGCTCCTGAATATTCCAGAAGCTTGAAAAATATATAAATACTCGCGATTTCAAGAGGACAGGGGAGTTTTTAGTCGAAAGCGTGCGCGTTGAACCGAAACGTCAAACTAAGGAATTTGTGTTGACAGTTGTGAAAAAGAGTTGAAGTTTGTATCTAGTGACAATAAAGATTTGTGTTGTTTTGTCGAACAAGCTGGTTTAATCTGTTTGGAGGTTAGACAAACGTTACATTTGGTGTCACAAGTGGGATGTTCCACGACGTGAAACGTTCGAAGATTAAAAAAAAAGGGGTTAAATAGTAAGTGTATGCCAGTTACCAGATCGAAATCGATAAAAATGGATGAGACCTTGACACAATTAATGGAAATGATGAAGGAGATCAAGAATGAAGTGAAGAACAGCCAAGAAGAATTAAAAATTGAAATGAAGAACAACCAAGAAGAACTGAATAACAGCCAAGAAGAACTAAAGCACAGTTTAGAAGAAAGTAATAAAAAGTTAGAAGAGCTAATGAAAGAAAATTCTAGATTAGAAACGTCAACCTAAAGATTTTACAAATGTTAATTTATAAACAATAAGAAATGAATTAACAAAACAGGCAGATTCACTAGCAATGTAGGTGAGCTTCCGTAACAATATAAATTAGGTACGCAAAAGAATAACCTCATTATTTAAAGGAATATGTTGTAAACAACTACTTCTGCTATTGAATGCATCTATAATACCTACATTTTTTATCTTTTGAGACTTTCCGTTAAGCTGATTTAAATACGAATATAATTATTGTCGAATTGCCCTGCAATACAAAAAGAAAGATATATAAGGTATAAAGAAAAAATACCGTTGGTAATATCCATTCATTACAGAAATATAATAATCAATACATACGTACTAGTTCCAAACAGAAACGAAACTAATTCTTCTCTTCCCAGAACTTATTAAGGCTCTTCAATATACGACCTCTGATATCTCTGAAAGCATTGATATTACCAATCAGGATCTACGTTGCAGCCTGATTACAAAGCCCGCTTATAATGGACTTGCGGTACTTTGAAGTCTATATTGAGGTAAAGGACCACTTTATTTTAATTCTCGTTAATTTCTCTTTTTATGTGCAGTCAACACTAAATGGAACTTGGTCAGCTGTCGTCCCACCTAACAGGAATAAAGAGTAAATAATAAAGAATGAGTTCTGTATTGTAAACCAGAGCAATATATCATTTAGGAACCTTTTAAATTATTAATTAATATGTTTGAATTAAAAAATGGGATAACAATAACTGTGCATAAAATGTATCTTAAATATTTTTTATTTGGTATCGTATAGTAATAATTAATTATTTTTAAATAATTTATCTAATCGAAACATTTATTTTGTCCTTCATAAAGTTATTATTTTGCTCTCTAAAAGTGAGCCCTATGAAAAGTTAGTAAATATAATAAAATACTGCTGTCAACGAATAATTTTATAAGAAATATGACTGGATTTTTAGAAGCTCTAGGGATCTTTGTTTCTGTCTACAAAGTCATTCAATTTCCTTTTTATTGCTGTACGCTCGCTTATTAATGTAATACGAATTCTCTGAACGCTAGCAAGTATCGCTTGTATTTTCCTCATATCCTTTAGAAATATCGATAACTTATTCAAAAAAAGTTATTAAAGTTTTTGCACCAGTTAGTTCAAGAGCCTTTAAATGATTTAAAAAAATGGCTGATATACGTCAAAATAGATTGCCTTAAAATTAAGGATAACACTGAATAGGATACGTAGGATTGAATAATAGAAACTGCTGATTCCAAGGTCAAGTGGTTAATAAGTATTTAGAAGGAAATAAGTATTCATTTTCACAGTTAAACGCAAAATCCCTATCGAAACAATGAGAATAAATATTTATCATGTTCATCTCTGATTATCCAAGCCTATTTTTACATAAACACATAAGAATTAAATATTTTTTAAATCAGCTGAAAGAGTACCTACAACAGATCATGAAAATATAGGTACATGGTTTTCCATTAAAAATAAAATAATTCATGACCCTGTATGCATTGCAACTAGACAGTTTTAACTAAGCTTTATAAAACTGCTTTACAGTCTATTACTTAAAATATCTTTACAAATAAGGAAATAAAGGGGTGGTGAAAATTAGACTTGACACCTTGTATAATTATTTACACCTTAAAGCACAATTTTTTGACTACAACCAGTTTAGAAGGTTCGTTTCTTGAGCATAGTGTTTATTTCTCCTCCAGGTATTTTTGTTTAACCCAAGAAACTCGCTCCCACTTGTTTTACAGAGACATTTACAGGTACTAATCGCCAAGATGACAATTGCACAAACTCTTAAATTCATTAAAGGACCTTCTCTATCCTGGCAACAAAGGCGAATTTCAATTCTCCAATTTCGAATATCTAATTAAATATAATCTCGGTCTTGCGTACCTTGCGCATTAAATTTCAGCTATCTATCGCTTGTTTTAGCGTCATGAAATTTAATAAAAACTGTAAAAAAATATCTGTTACTATGCAAAACATCACACTCCCACTGCGAGTATAAATTAGACAGTCAATTTACCTTCATAATCAGCATAAAAACGTGGAAAGACTTCCAATAGGAGGCGCTGTGTGAAAGTCGGCTGAAATGAAAGAATATTTCCATTTCGCAGATAACGCCCTTACCGAGATTTTTTTGTCAAACAGCCTACAAGCAAATACGGCCGGTGGATTGTCATTTTTATTTGCATGAAATCGAAGTCCCTAATTTATGATATGTTAAATCCACCGGAGCTAAGCAGATAAATCAGGCAAAAGTTTTATAGTAAATCATATCATTTATTCCAGCCAAATATAATAATGATTTATATGGACAGTCGGATATATTACCAACCATGCTTTACATTAATTCTCAGATTTCGCGAAATACGTAACTCGTTTATCAGACCGAACTGGCATACAGAAAAGGCATTCGATATAACATAACTATTATATAGAATTAAAAAGGAGGGCATTCGGAAAAAAATATTTAAGGCTACAAAATATAAAATACCATACATTCTGCATATGTGTTCACACTTTCACTTTTTGGTATATCTAGTATTACTATGTAAAATTCGTAAAAACTAAAACTCAAGAAGAGACAATAATACAATCAAAACAATTAATTGTTTCATTATATAACCAGAACAAAAGGAGGAAGAAGAGTTGGGCATGACGACAACAAAAATAAAAATAAAGATAGAGGAAAAATTATAAAAGAAGAATAAAATAACTTTGAAGGAAGGAACAATAAAACAACTCTCAATGGATCATCAAGAACGGAAAAATAGATTAAATTGAGATTTAAATTCATATCAAGAAGTTACAGTTTAATACAAATGAATATAAAAACTTCATCTACTCGTATATTATTTATATATAGGTATACAATGAACCTTCAGTTTCATTACAAATTCTATAAAAGGTATTAATCAACAAACATTTAATTAAAACTAACTAAAAAAGAACGTCGACACGCGACGTCGAGGTTCACTAAAGAATCCCAATTTCCACCTAACTGGAATATAAGTATATAATTAAATAAGATAGTTACTGATTAAATCAGTCTCAACAAATATACTTACAAATGCAATAATATATCAATAATTGAATATTAACAATGAAGCTCAAAAATTAAGAAAACAGTATATTACCTCTGTCATCAAACACTACAAAAAGCCTAGATTTTAACGTGTCTGTTCGATATATCTATTTCCTTCCACTCCAATACTATAAAACTAACATGCTGATATTGGACTAGTTAGAGGACCCGAATTACTTACCTACGGGTGACTTATACATTGCATAGTAGTGACTAATGTTCATATTGAATAGTATATATGTATATGTATAAAATTCATCAATATGATAGATGCTCACTTTTAAAACTATTCCGATATTTCTAAACGTGAATAATGTATTTTATGCCCTATACTTAATATATTGCCATACATGCCATATTTATATGCATTGTGTTTGATAAATTGCTCCATTATAACTAACATAATCGCCATTTACGGAATACTATTACTGCGTATAGCTCATTTGAAAATTAAGTAGTTGTATTATAAATGTCTCTAAGCTTTTAAAACCATCGGCGGCATTCTAAACGAAGCACGAAGTCGAGGCATTGTCCTTACCCTGATACCCTGACAGAAATTTTATACACTTCATCGTCGATCGATCCGTTATTAAAATTAGGTAGTAACGTAAAATTGACGGCAGAGCAGGGTAAAATGCAAAGAGAATTAATCACCCCTCGGGGCGTTGTCTTGTGTACCGAGGGCGGTTAACCGTTCACGGCTATATTTTCATCATATTTTAAAAAATATAAAAAGTATAGCGAAAATTGAAAATTTGCTTCCGAAAGCATTCAAAATGATACGCCACGTTAGCCGATATTGACATCTAATATGATTACCTTATAGAAGGAAGGGATATAATGACTGGGAGAAAATATGTAAAATAAACAAAAATGTTGTTGTCGTCCCCCAAAGGAAAACAACGACATTTTTATACAGACATTGATGTTTTGGAGTATTTACTCCTCTTCACTATACCGTATCTAAAAATATAGGTAGTCAGATAATGTGCAGATCTGGAATGGAGGGTTCCTAGTCTCTAGTACTTACAGTAATTTGGACTTTAATTCTTGAACACTAAGTACAACTTGCTATTATGTACGATTCTTCCCCTCATGGTAAGAATAAATTAAAGCATTACTCGTTATAATATTATGAACATTAAAAGTGGCGATGAAAAGGTTTTTCCGCCGTGGGCGGCTTTGAATTAGAAAATTTATTTCATTCACAGTTTTCAACTGTTTGACATTCAATGTAACCCAAATGTAAACTAAGCGACACATAAATTTGAACGTTTTTTACATAATATATCAGCTGGGTAGTAATTATGTAACATTATCACAGTTTTGAATTAATTTGAGTTTCCACCGTCAGTTTTAATCCCACTGGCAGGTAAATTGGATGGCCAAGGCAGAGATCAGCAAATGCGCGACGTGCACTTTCCGGCGCTTTCCATCAGTTATCTCAGTTAGCGATATTGGAGGATATGTACAATAAACCATCAATTAACTGCAGTATTAAACAATATCATTATTACAGAGTCGCCTTAAAATTTTATGAGGTTCCTAAAATTACATGGAACATTTACAGAATGTCTGACCGTCCTAAATACTACGCTATTGTTTTAAATAATAAACTGCTATTGTTCTGTTTTTTCTATCCTAAAAAAACGACAGTATTATGGTGGACACTAAAAACATCCGACTAAAATTATCCGATCAGTACAGGGATTCGAAGAAAAGGCAGTAGCTTTAAGCTGGTTTAATCTATTTTGCGGTTTCTTATTTTCTGGAAATTGTAAGGAATAGCGCTTTACAAGCCATCTTAACTCATCCTCAAGGAGGCTAGTTTAATATACGTTATTGCTGTTGTAAAGTGTTGTAAGCTTTGGAGTAGCAGTGTCTTCTGGGCGCTTGTACATTATTTTATTTAAACTGTTTCTTCATACTAAAACTACACGATATCTGTTGTAGGTCTCGTAAATATAGGGGCTATCGCCCCAACGTCTATTATTTCTAGCGATTAGGCAAATCCCATGTTTCCACCCGTCGCTTTCTGGCGTTTACCCTTTAATTTAGCAGTCCAGATCTCGCGCCCCCATAACACTTATATACCTAATTGGATAGGGTACTACGTATATGCAACAGTTCTAGTCCTGCGTGGTCTATATATCTTAAGTTTCAGGGTAATACAGTGGAAAATTTTCAAACTTATCGAATTAGTAAATTATCTCTGTATATTAACGTGTTTCTGAAGTACTAGACTCGGGCGGACAAGCAGACGTCGTATATACAGACTTCTCTAAAGCCTTCGATCACGTTAATCACAATATTTTACTAAATAAATTAAATCATTTTGGCTTTGCGCTTCCTTTACTTAGCCTGCTTAGTTCATATCTAAAAAATAGATACCAATTTGTCCACTATCGGGGCTTTACTTCAGACAGATTTGTGGTTACTTCGGGTGTGCCGCAAGGGTCAGTTTTGGGACCATTGCTGTTCAACCTTTATATTAACGATATTACTTCAAAATTAACTTGTGAGACTCTGCTGTATGCAGACGACTTAAAAATATTTTGTTCGATAGGTAACAGCAACGACTCGGATATTCTCCAAAATGATTTAAACCAATTAGAGTATTGGTGCTTTGAAAATCAGCTTTCGCTTAATGTAGGCAAATGTAACAGTCTAACTTTCACTAGACAACACAACCCTTTAGTAATTGATTATATCCTCAACAATGAAGTTATTAAAAAATGTGACAAACTGAAAGATCTGGGTGTTGTCTTCGACTCTAAGCTATCTTTTACTGATCATGTTTCTGAGTTGGCCACATCCGGCTATAAAAAACTAGGTTTTATTTTAAGAAATTCGAAAGGCTTTACCAACGTGGAAACTTTGCACTTATTGTTTAATACTTTTGTAAGATCAAAACTGGAATATGCTTGCATTATTTGGAACCCATTATACAGCGTGCATAATGTTGAAGTTGAGGGTATTCAGAGAAGGTTTCTAAAATATTTGTTTTTCAAGGAAATGGATGTTTATCCACCGAGAGGTTATCCTCATGAACAACTACTTGAAAAATTTAAAGTCTCAAACTTGGCTAGCAGGAGAAAATATCACACATGTGTTTTTTTATTTAAACTTATGAACAGCCATATTGACTGTCCATTGTTATTAAACATGATACAATTGCATGCTCCATCACAACGTACGCGATCTACAAACTTATTTTACCTTAACACTCCACGAACTAATTTACTTAAGCATTCTCCTCTCCATGTAATGTGTACACATTTTGACTCTCTTAATCTGGATATCTTTAATTGTAAACTTAGTGAACTTAAATCCACCTTGTGTTAGTTTTCAACTTTTTTTTTTATTTTTAATATGTTGTTGTTTTTGTTTGTTTTGTAGCTTTTAAAATTTTATGTTGTAGCTTTTAAAATTATACTCAAGTATATAACTCTTACTTAAATGTTCTTTCCTGCCCTATAATTGGGTTTCCTGTTGGGCAGTGTATCAAATAAATAAATAAATAAATAAATAAATAAATAAATATTAAGAAGATATTATCAAATCATTACTAGGGTACAGAAATTGTCATAAATATTTTATCAATAACAAAATTTTCCACATTACACCGAAACATTATGCTGCACTCGACGCGCGTTTCTCCAACCAAGTTGGCATCATCTGGATATGATTAAAACTGATCATTTACAGACAAAACAGTTTTAATCATCTCCAGATAATGCCAACTTAGTTGGAGAAACTTGCGTCGAGTGCAGTATAGTGTTTTGATGTTATGTGGAAAACTACGTCAGTGATATCTTCACACCAAACATGATACAATAAAACAAAGGTTCTAACCCCCTTCAAGATATATATTTTAACTTCAAGAGCTCATGGTTAACCGCTACGACACGTATTTTAGGAACACGGTGTATAAGTTCTATAAAAATCTGAATCTAGGTATTACCTTATTACATTTACATTTATTTTTTCTTATATCTAAAAGAGGCGTAGAAAATTCGTCTCCTCTCTCATCAGCTAGTTTCGAAATTATTTGCATGAGTTAGTATCATCTGTACCACACTGTATAAGAAACAAAATATGTCCCATTATTTTATTCTGGTTATTGATTGTTGTTAATGATCCTAGTTAAAAAATTACTCATCAGAATTCTCCTTTGAAAATATACCTATTTCTTATTTTTTACATCACCATCACACATGAATTTGTTAATAGTTGCTTATTTAACCAATAAAGAATAGCTTTAATTTGTGTATATCGTTTTCATTTTAAATAAAGCCACTTTAGGATCCGCTAAAGAAGCTGCACAAAAAGATCTGGCTCCCGATCTGGCTAATATTATTCAAATATACGTCAGTACTTAAATTGATCAATTAATCAGCCCTCTAATTCATCTACTTCGTGACTTTTAGGTATTGAAATGTTCCATGAATTTTCAGTTAATTGTTCAGTGCGGAAAATGGAGAGAGCACTGGTTGGGTGAAGTCACGTAGTAGAAAATATGAATAAGGTGTAAGGAAAGACGAAATTTTACAAAGTTATTTTTTTCTTCTTATAATGTGCCCTTAATTATACGTCTTCAAAATTTAGTACCTTGGTTATTTCATGCCCTACAGCATACAAGAGAGGAAACTTTTTTAAATCATGTCCTCATCAGATGCATGTAAGTCTGTAAAAGCCTATACTGTATATAATTGTGATAGTCAGTGAGTGGGCAGAGCTGGTAGTGACTTGGTATTTAGTATTTTGATTGTAATCTATTCTAGGATTTGGTACACCACTTTTATAATAATAAAAACAGGAAACCGGAAGTATTAAAACTATACAAGCAAATATTGTATATATTTACAATCAAATGTTTCTTTAAACACCCAAAAATAGATCCATTAGTGTGATTGTAAATATTAGTATACCTATTTATTAATGCTAAGTAGTGTGGTAATCATCAGAAATGTTTTACACTATACCGGGTGTTCTACATAAAAGTCCTCAGCCTCGTATCTCGGCACACTATACCGTCACGGAGTTCAACTTAATTTTTTTCAGAGTAAATTGGAGATGACGCTGAAGTCGAAAGAAATGTTTCGTTGGCAGGAACTTTGCAGCAAGGTTTATCCGATACTTTGTTCAATTCTAAACAATTTTTGTTAAATGACTATTTTTCAAAAACTTAATAGTTTCAGATATATCGGGCTCTTCATTTGGTGAAGCCCAAACTCAAGGGTATTTTAGTCTCGAATTATTACCTTATACAATGAAACAATAATTATCTAAGTCAATTTAATAACTCTGTTTAAGAAATAGTGAAATAATATGTAAAATATGGCAAAACTTTTTTAAATACCTAATTCAATTTGTATAATAAGTAATTCATAATTATTTGTACGTTTGTCCTAAAACAAATCCTGAATGTATAACGAAACTTCATCACAGTAGGTTTTGATTAGAAGGAAACAAAATTAAATACATATTATTTCACTATTGTAAGCACTAAGTTGGGACTCTCAATAATTTTCGAGAAAATTGAGATTGTTTGTTTTGGCTGCTATCTATTTTTCACCCCCTAGGAGCCTTTTCAAGTCAATGATTTTTATACTGAGTAGTCTATATGAGATGCTTATTACGTGTACCTACCAAAGGAGAATTTGGTACTCCCAATACTCTTCGGGAACATTGAGATTGTTTGTTTTGTGTGCTACCTGTTTTTCACCACCTGGGACCCATTTCAAGTCGTTCATTTTTGTACTGAGTAGTCTGTATGAGCTGTGTATTACGTGTACCAAAGGAAAAGTTGGAACGCTCAATAGTCTTCGAGAAAATTGAAATTGTATGTATTGGGTGCTAGTTTTTCACGGGACCCATTTCAAGTAATTCATTTTTATACTGAGAAGTCTATGTGAGATGGGATTAAGTGTACCAAAGGAGAAGTTGGATAATTATTGTTTCATTGTATAAGGTAATAATTCGAGACTCTAAAATATGCTTGAGCTTGGGCCTCACCAAATGCAGAGCCCTATATCTCTGAAACTATTAAGTTTTTGAAAAATAGTCATTTGACAAAAATTGTTTAGAATTGAACAAAGTATCGGATAAATTTTGTTGCAAAGTTCCTGCCAACGAAAAATTCCTTTCGACTTCAGTGCCATCTCCAATTTGCTCTGAAAAAAATCGAGTTGAACTCCGTAACGAAGCCATAGATGAGCTTTATCAACTGTTTTTCAAAATCAAATTCATGAAATGGCCATGAATTCATCTTTCCTGTAGGTATCACTGGTACAAGATTTGACTAACAAGAAAGTTATTGTAAATAATACTATACAAAGGGAAATTTTGACTACCTAAACCAGGTATGGACGAAAATGAGATTGTTCAGTGCGGTTTCAGTGACATTTTATTTGTTTTTATATTTACAGTGTAACCGTAATGGAATAGAATGCGGTACTATTCGTAAATCACGTTTTATTAACTGTACGTGGATTTCATTCTGTTATAATAACGCAGTTTACAACGCAGACTAAGTCAGAAAATAGACTAATAATATACTCAAAGTAATAAATAACAAGAGGATTTTTACTAGAAGCTATAAACAACGCAAAAAGAAATAGGTGCGTGTTCTCCAAGTACCTAAACAAACACTTACGTCAATGAAAAATACGCCCTTCACGCACTAAAGTATACCCTTATTTATCAAGAGATAAAATAACATGTGGCAAAGTTGGCCTATAAGTTGGTTTTAAAACGTAAAGTATTTTATTATTCAGTTAATGCATAGACTATATTTCCATTTATGGCGAATGCGCCAGTTAATATTATTTCTCGCCGATGTGCATATTTGAGGAAGTTCTCTGGAGTAGGATAGAGATAGTATGTCGGCGCTGTGGTGTTTTCGGAATTTTTTGGCTTCTATATAGTACATAGTATTATCTAGTACTATTATATATTATGGAATTAAATAAGTACTTAGAAAAAATAAGTTTATTATTGTGTAATTCGTATACCTAAGTATGGCGAAACTGAAATTAAAAGATTTGAGTCTTTCCATAAATTTTACATGATATCAATTTGTCTAAAACGTACAAATCTTCCACCGTGTTCCCATTAAATTATTCCTTTCAAAGAATTCTAAAGAAATACAATACCACTTAATAATTCTTTCCTTACTTCGCTACAATTCCTTTCACCTGAATAATGAAACAAATGGTATAAATCATCTGCACGGTATTACATCCTAAGCCGTCCGTATTGAACAGATAAACACTCTTTCCGAAAGAGGATAGCTGTTAAAAGCGACAGTTTGAATTTAAAGCGCGTCGAATTTTTTCTCCGCTTTTGCTCAATCCTGTGCATGCACGCCACATAAAGAAAGTGGGATCGTCAATACACATTATATATGAGCGAAAAGGCTTTCCGATCGATTTAGAAACACCTTACAAGAGGAGCAATTTCCAAATCCGATTATTACTGGTATTTCTGCTGCGCTTTAAAAGTGTGATCCAAATATGAGCTTGGGGTTTTATTTATTTTAGCAAACTGTGAATAATCATAAGGTTTTTCTTTAATGTACGCGTTTCCTTTTTCACCATCAATGGCTTTAAGGCAATTTTATGTTGGAGGAAATCCGCTGCTTCTACTTATAAATATAATTAACTATATTCAGACCTACTAAACAGATAAATTTGTAAGTAAGTGAAAGAGAATCATAACTTTTTTTGGTACAAAATAGATTTTCTGCTAGAATTAAGTTTTTTAAATATTTGTATACGTCCGCATAACGATATTTATAAAAAGTAGATTAAGATGGTTTAAATAAGTAAAATTGTATAATAATAATAGTACTGTTGCTGACAAAAAATCACTACAGCAAAAAGTATTATATATGGTTTGTTCATTCACAGAAAAGTCGTCTTCAAAGACATACAGAAAATATCTCACGATCGTAGACTCTAATTTAATGATAATTAAACACTTAGGTTTAATAATGAAATATTATTTGGCTTTGTCGTTTTGGACAAAAGGAAACGAATAACAAGGTATTTATAAATAATTATTAGTAGCTAACGAGCACATAGAAGTACGTCTTTGAACTGTACTTTGATGTACTAATGATTTAATGCTATTAGAAAAAATATATATGTTATGAACTGAATAAGCCACCTTATTTAGATAAAATGTAAGGCTTTCGTTAGAATATGTAATTTTGAGCTAATGATGTATTTAGTCTGTTGCTTCAGACGAGCATCAAAATTATCTATTTTTATATTACTTTTCTCTGCTAGTCCTGTACCACTTCGTTATAGTATTTTCATTAAATATAAATGGCGTTATTTTATATGGAAAATCTCTCTATTATCAGCTCAAACTAATTATTGTAGTAGTTAAGCTCAGAAACCGTTGAAGGAGTATGTGCTCGACTACATCCTGTATGACGACGGAGTAAGTGCAAATCTAAGTTCAGAGACACATCTGCGAAGCCAACCCATTCGCATGGGTTCGTGTGGTTGCCACAGTAACGGCGGTAACAATTCAGCCTCAAACGTCAAAATGGAATATTTAGATGAGGAATGTGACTAAATTTTAGTGCAAAATACAGCTTAGTATCGGTTCAGTGGATATATTTATGGGACACTAATTATTGATGGATGTAGGTAACGTGTTATAGTTGCGGCAAAGACATAGTAAAGGAGATATTTCGAGAAACATTTTTTGTATTTTATAATACACGAAACTTCCTTTAGATAACGTCTGTAACTTATTTGTGGTGTAGTTTTTTTTGAGATTACAGTGCATGTAAAATAATAAAAAACAGGAAACCAGAAATATACAAATTAAATATTCAAAGTGTAGTATCAAGGCAAACTTCCAAAGTTTGCTCCAAAAAAGCACTGTATAATAAGCAATAAAACATACATTTGATAAATTAACAACATTTTATCAATGGTTTTTGGGTTTTATACAAAATTGTGTAATCATGTTTATTGTAAACGTAATCATCTGGACATGATTAAAACTCCGTAGAGTTTTAATCATCTCCAGATGATGCCAACTTGGTTACCGAAATGCGCGCAGTGCAGTATAGTGTTTAGGTCTTATGTGGAAAACTACGTCAGTGATATCTTCACACCAAAGCTTCCAACCCCCTTCAAGAAATATTGGATACACATTTGTCTCCATTTAATAAAATTGTCGCGGATTCTTTAATTTTTCTTTTTGTATTGTTTTGTTCTTTATCTAAAACTTTAACTAGCTCCCACTGTACCCTATGGCCATTTTCCCAAGCGTGTTCACAAATTTTTGACCTATCAAATTCTCCCCTCTTAATATAATCTTTGTTTTGAAAAAAACATTGATCTCATTTAGATGTTCCAAGAAATATATAGAAAACACTCTATATACTAGTATTTCGGCTTGTTAGGCCTTTTTCAATAGAGTAAACGTCTATTACTAAATAATTCCAAGCGCGTTTTCGTTATTTATTTGTTTAATTAATTATTAAATTAGTTTCATTTGATGTTAAAAGTTTATTCACCTCAATCCCAGTCGCAGAATTAACGTCAGTACTATGCAATTTAATAAATCAGTCAAAATTAAACAGCACAGAAAAATATGAATTAATAAGTGTAATAAAGGTATGCATTAAACAAAATTATTTTTATTTCAATGGAAAATATTACAAACAAAAAAAACGGGTTACCCGTGGGTAGTCCTATTTCTCCTTTGCTAGCCGAAATTTTTATGAACCATTTCGAAAACACACTGTTCAACAGTGACAATAATTTAAAATCACATGTACACTTTTGGGCCCGCTATGTAGATGACATTTTTTGTATTTGGACTGGTACTGAAAGAAATTTGAGCGGCTTTCTCAATTTTTTAAATTCGCTTAACGATAATATTCAGTTTACAATGGAAAAGGAGAAAAACAATCAATTAAACCATTTGGATATAACAATAAGAAAGGTAGAAAATAAATTAAAATTCTCGGTTTATAGAAAACCAACAACTTCCGATGCAATCATACCAGCAAGTTCGCAGCAGTCCTGGCAAATAAAAAAGTCGGTTTTCCATAGTTTAATTCATAGGCATTTAATGTTTCCGCTGGAAAAAGCAGATTTTGAAAAAGAATTAAGTACAATCAAACAAATTGCAAGAAACAACGGATATAAAGAAAAACTAATAGATAGCATGCTAAAAAACAAAAGGAGGAAATTAATTCGTCGGGAGTTTTACAATATTCGGGAAAAAGAAGGCACCTATAGTTATATTAATCACGTCCCAGGTTATAGCGAAAAAATAGCTCACAGAATAGAACGAAACGGGTGTAAAACGATTAGTGTCAACAAGCGTACTATTGGGAGAATTTTGATAAACAATAAAGAAAGGGTTAATAAATTAAAACAATTGGGTGTATACCAAATTAACTGCGCGGATTGTAATGCCGTGTATGTGGGTCAAACTGGCAGAAGTATCGAAACGAGAGTAAAAGAACATAAAAAATCCATATTAAATAACGCAAAAAATTCAGGATTAGCGACGCATTGTATAGAAAACAATCATTTTATAGATCAGAAAAATGTAAAGGTACTGCATCGGGAAAAGAAAGGAAAGCGCTTAGATCTGTTAGAGCAATTAGAAATTAAAAAATCTTTAATTATAAATCCGTGTACTACCAATGATCAGATAGACTTTACACTCTCGCCCTTCTTAGAAACGGTATTAAAAACTCGGGCTTCACCAGATGGCCAGAGGTAGGCTCGTAAACAAATAAATAACGAAAACGCACTTGGAATTATTTAGTAATAGACGTTTACTCTATTGAAAAAGGCCTAACAAGCCGAAATACTAGTATATAGAGTGTTTTCTATATATTTCTTGGAACATCTAAATGAGATCAATGTTTTTTTCAAAACAATTATTTTCACGATGTTTCATAAAGAACCATCCGCTTCGAGTATCCACTTTATAATCTTTGTGTTCTCTAATCCGAACATTTAGAGGTCTTGATATTTGACCCACATAATATTACACTCACATGGTACACTGTAAATGCAGTATATTGATCTTTTTAAATCGTATTAGTAATATCTTACTATTAACTAAAGTTACTAACGTTGTAATATGAATGTGTAATACGTAATATGTAAAGTAGGAACTTGTGCTACTGTATAGTAGTATCAGCTACTTGCAATATTTTCCACCTACGTGTCTCATTCTAGCTGAGAGAAAATACTACTAAAAAAGCTGCTATTAGAATGAAGAAGAAAACATACCCCAGTGATAAAAATTCGGATGCCTTGTGTTGATATTTCTCGAAAATAAAACCGTTCCCATCTAATCTAAATCGACGAGGAACGAGTAAAACTTTCTTCTAAAATATTGCAAATACACAACACTCGGAATATTTCGAAAACATTAAACGCTACAAGAGCCGGAAGCTGACACTCGTCGAAACATTTAGCGACATTGTCGAGCACATAAAATAACACTTATCTCCTTCTTATTGCAGTCTAACTCTGATCGCTGATTTACCCTTGTCTCTGTCTACTCCAGTTCATTAAGTTTATGAGTATTCTTATTTGGAAATAATACCTATTGTCTTTTTTCACTGGGGGCGTTAATGAGTTTTTCTTTAATTCGAATCTGAAAATCAAAATCGTTTCAAGAGCTTTTCTGTACATAAGAGCAATTACTCTTAACTTAACAAACGGTTCATTACATCTTCTATTGTGTAACGGTTGATGTGATTAATCTTTGAAGCGATGATTTGCAATCATTATCATTATTGAACCAATTCCAGTTCACCGTTGTGTCAATAAATTTTCAAAGTCTGCTCACTACAAATAATACTTCTGGAATGCTTATTTGTTGCATGAAGTATATATTTTGCTGGTGATACCTTTCATGAAGGTCTTTATATTGACAATATCTTTAATTATTTACTTATAAAGTAACTTTTACATTTGGTTTTATATGATCTGATTATACTTTTTATTATTTGTTCGATAAACGACGAGCAAACTGTAGTTTTGCGTGTAGAAGGAATGGAGATAAACCCTACTAAATAATATATAATAATAATAATTACGGCTTCCAGACGGAACTAAAAAATGTTTGGATAACGAAGATAATTATCGCGAGACATTACCCAAGATAAATTCGTTTTTATATGGCTCTAATCTCAATTTCCAGTTAGCAATTTGAGTAGATTTTAGCGCTGGCTCTATTTTTCACGTCACACTAGAAATTCTGACATTCTCATAACAGTTGTGTCAGAGAGGATGATGAAGTACTGCAATATTCTTGTGGCGTCTGGCATAGTTTCATTGCATGCATAAGTGTTTTTATTATCCCTTATGCCCCTGTAGTGCATACCTACATGAGATGGATTATTATATCTCAATGGTCTCTTGGTTAGACGCCTTAATATACATATAGCAGCAGGAAGAGCATATATGAACACATAAGAACACGAGATAGTTGACGAGAAGAGTTTTTATGCAAGATATTTTTCACATCTACAGGATTGTACAAGGTGGCCCGATTATATGGGCCTATACCTTATCTAAACTACAAGTCCCATGGAAAAAAAATTATATGAAATTGTTTTGTTATTATGGTAAATTGTTATCTTCAATTTTTTAATATTTTCAAATTTATAACCTGTTTATATACAGGGCGATGAACTAAATTTCGTTTTTTTTAAATAGCACAGCCTATATATTATTACATTTTCAGAAAGCCCTTCTAAAGACAAGTTCAATGATGTATGACATGATGGGTCTGACGCCCACCGTTTCGGAGTTATTGAGAATTATCTTCAGGAAATAGCCCATATTAAAATCGTGCTAGAAAAGTTAATAATTAAGTTTTTGAACATCAACTTGCGCCAAGAGAATTCTAATTTTATTTACTTTATTTCGTAATTACTCAATATTCAGTTTATAAAAAATTTTTACCGTGTTGCCACATTTCGAAAACCATAAATTCTCACGATTTTTTCAAATGGAACACCCTGTATATTGTTACATTTCCAGAAAGCCCTTATATAGATAAATTCAGAGATATATGATATGATGGGTTTGTATCCCATCGTTTGTGAATGATTATCCTCAGAATATGGGATTTTAATACTGGCTATTTCCCGAAGATAATACTATTTTTTAAATAGCACACCCTACATATTATTACATTTTTAGAAAGCCCTTCTAAAGACAAGTTCAATGATATATAATATGATAGGTCTTATGCTCACCGTTTCGGAGTTATTGAGTATTATCTTCGGGAAATAGCCAATATTAAAATCCCATATTCTGAGAATAATCATTCACAAACGATGGGATACAAACCCATCATATCATATATCTCTGAATTTGTCGATGGAAAGGCTTTCTAGAAAGGTAACAATGTACAGGGTGTTCCTTTGAAAAAATCGTGAGAATTTATGGTTTTGGAAATGTGGCATCACGATAAATTTTTTTTATAAAATGAATATTGAGTGATTACATAATAAAGTAAATAAAATTAGAATTCCCTTGGCTCAAGTTGATACTAAAATACTTAATTATTAACTTTCCTAGCACGATTTTAATATGGGCTATTTCCTGAAGATAATTCTCACTAACTCTGAAACGGTGGGCGTCAGACCCATCATGTCATATATCATTGAACTTGTCTTTAGAAGGGCTTTCTGAAAATGTAATAATATATAGGGTGTGCTATTTAAAAAAAAGGAACTTTAGTTCATCGCCCTGTATATAAATAGGATATAAATTTGAAAATATTAAAAAATTGACGATAACTTTGAAAAAGACAATTTCATATAAATTTTTTTCCATGGGACTTGTAGTTTCCGAGATAAGGTATAAGCCCATATTAAACGGGCCACCTTGTAGGTACATATCAGAAGTCTGCATTAAATTCCTCATCCATCATTTCACCGTATCCTACCGTAATACATACATATCTTAATATTGATTAGCTATTATTTAAATATTACACTTATTAGTATTATTAAATATACTTCAGACTTCCAGAAGATCTTAATTTTGAGGTAATTTGTATCCATTAGGTATTGAAATAACTTAGACTTTATGGGTAAAATCGTTGACTGTAGAGTTTAAGCCTTAATCCTCCGCCTCTTGGGTACGGTCTTGGCATTGACGAACACGGTAGAATCAATAAGTTTAAAGAATAAGCAAAAATTTTCAAATTGACAATCGACTAAATTTAAAGAAAATTCCTTTGCAGCGTTTCAAGATATTGCAGCAGTTACAAATTTCCTATTTATCGAACTTCGCTCATTTACAAGTAAAATGTAAGCAGGCAACATAAATTGCACGTAAAATTATGTCTTTTGAAGTTACGGGAACTCCAGGCGATTAAAAACTACTTGGGGGCCCCGACTTCCGACCATCCTTCCGGCAGAAGTGTCCAATTATTCCAGTTAGGTTCGGAGCGATTTGACAGGCCCTGCACAGCGCCAGGGTATGATGTCACGTAGTTTACAGCCACTTTCTTGGTGTCATATCTCACATAAATCATGCGCTCACGTTTCTACCATTTGTGACGTGCGGAAGGGACGAAAACATATGTATTGGCTTAGTATGCATAACCAAATTTCTAGAAGGCACGTAAAACAATCTCTCAAAGTTATGGGCTGGTTTCTTTTATTGTCTTTCACTTTATATAAGAACTTCGGGCCCATGCAAAAGGTGCGAAAAATGGCAATAGAAGTTTAATCAGGTGTCAAGCCGTTACAAGCATGATAAAATATTTACCACTACTTTGTCAGGACTTCAAGCTAAAGGAAGGAAAAAACTTGGGAGCATCACTTTTAAATTTCATATATTACTCGTACTTTGAGATGCATTCTAACATATCAGTATGGTACTTTGTAATTAAAATACCAAATAAGGAAGACTGCAATAACGGTCCCCAATAACAGCACAAATAGAGGAAGAGGCCAATAACCAAAATCTCAATAAGTCTAGGTAAATAGGCAACTGTTTTCCAGGCTGAAGTAACAATCATAGAATGCTGGGCCAAGGGGGCAGTAACGCGAGGAACCAGGAACGGATAATCGTTCAAAGGCGCATCAAAAGACCTCATAGGACCAGAACCCTTCTGAGGCGTAGCGAAGCCATGCGTTAAAACATCCATGGAGGAATGGATGAGAAATAAATCTCGAGAATGGTGGAGGAATCTGCCACAACTGAGACAGGAAAAGGTATTAATTAAAGAACAGTCGCCTAAATTCACAATAGATCTGTTAGGCCAGAATAAAAATGCAATCAGGATAATAGTGGATCTCCTGACAGGCAACTGTAGGCTCAATAGGCATATGAGGACTGACAGAAGAAGCAATTTGCAGATTCTGTCAAGAAGAAGAGGAAACCTCAGTAAACGTAGTGTGCCAGTGTGACGGCCTGACGAGGCTGAGATTTCAAATAATTGGGAAATTAAGAACAAGAGCTAATAGCTACATGGAAGAGCCCATATCAAAGCTGTGGAGTCTGATTCAAAGAACAGAGCTGGGCAGGGTGCCCTAAATAGGTTGGGAGTGCCACAATACATCTTTTAGGACTCAGTTGTAAATATAATCAAAGATATCAGTATTGTAATGTGGTAAATCTCAGGCTAAAATAAAATGGCCCAAAACATGACGTTTTTAACGCATCTACTTCCTAAAGATAGATAGATTCGATCGCCTGGAAAGTGCACCCTTTTGTATATTCATGAAAAAATACATTATTGCAGTTAGAAATATTAACCAGAAATAGACCCAGTTTATAGTTAAGTTATTTTGAGTGTACATGTAACTAACTTTATTATTTTGAGTCGTTTGGATGAATTTATCATGCTTTTTATAGAATAACACTAATTAGTTAGCTGTATTATTTTCCAACAAATTGATTTGCTTCAGTTTACTTTTCTATTTGTCTATCCCATTTGTGATTTATGAACTTCCATATTTTAGGCGACGTACCGATTCAAGTTATACGTGAGCTGTATTTTACCTTGTATTTTATCTGACTGAACGTTTTATTGATTTTTAAACTTTTATATATAATAGTATATGTGCATTTAAGGCAGGATGATATATGTATCCTTCCTTCTTAAGAAATAATACTCTACTTCAAGCTAGGAAAAATCACTGTAAATCTTTTTGCCTGCCATTTTGTGAAATACCAGATATTCAGATCAGCCAAGTATATGATACGTTTGTATTTACAGTGTCTAGCAATATTTGTGACATATGTATGGCATACAAAATTGATTAGTCATTATTTCCTATTTATGTGATTTTAAGAAATGTATGATGGTAGATAAATAGGACAACTTACGAAAGTAGGTCCCTACTATTTAGCAAAAAATTAGGTTATATAGATAGCAATATGTAAGATAGAACACTTTAAATGATTGAATCAAATAAAGATAGTAAGTTTAACCAACGTCTGACATTAGTTTGCTTAATCTTGCGAAACTTGATTCATTAGTGTACTGCAATATATCTCAACTATTCTACAACTACATATATTATTTTTGGTGGCTTTCTTATGACTCCCAAGTTTTGCAATTAGCAACATACTTGTTATCACAAACAGGTTCTTGTCTAACTAGATATCAGGTGGTAAAAGTTTGGCATGAACTTTAAACTAAGTGCATTAACTACGGCGTTAAAAACAATTATTTAACAAACCCAACCAATCGCAAACTCAATTTCGTTATATAGTAAAGAAATGAATTATTATGTTATAATTACACTATTGTTTTAGTTTACACTTTTTATTATCTGTATCAATTTACTATGAATGCAATTATTGATGTTTAGAGCTATCAGCCGTTTATGGCAACCTGCAACGTCGTAAAGTTTTTGGCTTGGCTCGTCAATGAAGAATTAATAAAAAAATCGAGAATTGTCCGATAAGGACAAAAGACCTACCACAATATAGTTGAGAAAATTATTTCATCTGAGCCAATTGAAAAGAGGTAATCCCTTACTGTTCGGACGCTAAACATTTGTTGTACTGCACTAAAAATTTCGTCCCGCGTTGATGTGATGAATACAGCGCAATATACCAACAAAAATTGAACATGAGACTTTGAAAAAAAAGACACGCATAATAATTGAGTTGTGAAAGGAGAAATTTTAACTTCAATTTGCACTTTGGAGAATGTTTAATAACTTCTTAATAACTTGCTACTTATAAAAATTTAATTTTTTAAAAGATGCGGAATTTTTCCACGGGAATGCAGAATAAATTTTCAGATCAAGGCAAGCACATCAAACAATTTGTCACAATTATGAGGCAGGCTCTTTTTATTGTCTTCAGTTTATCGTAGGGCCTTTGCCTTCATTTTGTTTTTAAAATGCAAGATTAAAACGAAAGCAACGGGAAAGAATATAATCAGATGACGAGGTCGTTATCTTGAGTTACTGGCATAATAAAATTTGAATTACTGCGACATTTTAGCACAAGTATTTGAAATCACGTTTTTATTCTCAAGTTTTTTGTAAGAATATGTGGAATATTTTAGAATATGGATAAGTCTTAAGGACGGACTTTGACAGCGTATTTTTATATGGATTTATATATACAAGTTTTGGAAGCACTCCTTGAAAAAAAATACACTTGTAGCAAAAACAAAACACCTGTCATTCGATTGGCTACAGGTCAATAAAGGTAGGATACAGGTTGCAAACATTTTTGACATCTAACAATATTGAAATAAGAAGAATATTTATTAGGATACATTTTTGGGATACTCTTGGTTGGCTTTTATAATATATCTTGCTGAAAACAACCTGAAGATTTTGTGGCAAAATTATTTTGTTAAAGTATCCTTTTAGATACATATTGTATGAAATATGATATAAATTTTTCATTGGAGGAGAAACTCTTATCTCAGATTCAACAAAAGGAACTGAGGAACTAGACTTGTTGTTGTTGTTGTTGTTGATAGACGGCGCGGTTACCCGCAGCACTCAGGTCTTTCGACCCATTGTGCCTGCCGCTAGTCGGGAGCTATTGGAAGAGACCCGTGCTATGCGCATAAGCCAACACCCGTTATAGGGGAAGCTCCCTAATGTCCTGAGGCAGGAGAAATGCTGTGCCTAGGTGTTTGTGTCTCTTGACTATGAGGCAGGCACAGCGACAGAGGATGTGAATGGAGTCCTCGTCATCGTGTCCGCAAAACCTGCACCTTCTAGTGTCACTAAGACCGATAGTGTTAAGGTGCTTGTTAAGATGTCCGTGACCTGTCAACAGGTCACGGAGAAACAGGAGAAACTAGACTTAATAAAGAAGATAATGAAAAAAGTGATCAAAAATGCAATAATTTGTCGCAATTACTTAATAGTAATTTACAAATTGTAATGGTACCTATACTATGAGTAGAAAGCGAACATTATTTGTTGAGCTCAGATGCTTACAGCCTTACAGCCGGGGCAGTGTAAACTGGGCGAAACACATAAAGCGCTTTATCAAAATTAAAACTGTATTTTTTCAGCAGACATTAAGACTTGTATAAAAAACGATCTGACGTGCCGTTTAATTTCAAACTGACAGTTTTGAAAAATCATGGCTATATGAGTATCTTTTTTAACCCGTTGTTACAATTACACTTTTACTTTTTTGTACTAGTAAGAAAATTAGAATATTTCTTTACTAGTAAAACAATAGCCCTTTTCTATAATACGTCTTACATAATATAATGCAAGCATTAATTATACGATTGAAGAAACAACATATATAATATCAAATATGGTTTATACAAGAAAAAGATAATTAATTCACTCACAAGTAGTTCCGGCTAGGTAATACCACTATGCACAAGCGGACCAGACAGCTCAGTGCTCTCTAATGCCATATTGCAGCCCAGAGTGGCCGTTTACGGGCATTTAAGCTCATAGAGCAAATGGATGGGCAGTGAAATGGCTACAGAGGGAAGACCAGGGGTTTCAATAAGAAGAGAGAATAGTTTATTGACCAGAGAAGCTTTTCACAGATCCACTGAGACAGTGCAGCTTGCCGCATAGGGTTCCTCAAGCGTAACGGATATACAGAAATAGGAGCATCAGATATATTAATTCAACTTCAGGTGCTTTCAGGAGCCAGAAGGGACTTACACGTTCAATTAAACAAGTTAAGTTTTCGACCAAGGCGCTAGGGATTCTTATAATGTAATATTTCTAGCTCTAAGTATACTGCTTGGCATAGTAATAATAATAATAATGATAATAATAATATTAATAATAATAATAATATCTTTTAAGTCTGAGACTTATATGGAGGAGGGGACGGCATATTATTAACCATTAGTTTACATTGCGGATCTCAAGTACGGCTCACGTTGGTAAGCCCTAACCACCATTCGGGACTGGATTTTCGAAAACGCCATATTTAGTTTTTTCAAACTAACTCAAAAACCTGACGACCTAGGATAAGTCTGCAAGCTCCATTAAGTTAGCAACAGAATTATGTAAAACTTTCCCCATTTAACCATTTTCCTATCTCTTATAGTTTCCAAGATACCAATACATGCATTACCAAAATGGTCCACACTGTATATCTGCCTAAATAGTATATAATACAGTAAAAACCAGAATTAAGCAAAGTGGAATGACCTCGCCGATCTGGTAAAATGCGGTGATGCATGGGCGTGTGTATTCTGTTTTACCATTGGGCACATTTCAGTTAATATATTCATACTCGTATACTATTCTATAGAATACTTCTAGTATATGCACTTCCACTTTTTTAACTAACACAAATAAGTATAAACACTGACACAAAGAATAAATACACTGATAATTTTATCACAAATTTTTACCGTTAAGAAACGCGCGCGAAATAACCCAACATCACGCCACTGTTTCCCTACTACCTCGAGCGCAGTCGCTTGTTGGTTCCTGATTCGACCAATCAACGTCGTTGAAGCTCAGAGAAAAGAAAGCGTAAATGCAAGAATATGTATGTTAAATAAGGATGAACAGCTTGTCGTCAACTTTACGACTTTCGCAGTTGACAGATATTCGGAAATTCGTTGATATTCGTTAAGACAAGTAAAAAAATGGGTAAATAAGGTAATTAATACGTTTCCTGTTTTAAATAAGAATATTTTAGAAATAAATGTGACAACATAGATCTACTCTTCTTCCGGTCATTGCACTTTGCTTAATTCTGACTTTGACTTTAGATATGTATAAATTTTATATATTGTTAGCTAGATCCTTGAACAAATTCTCTTGGATTAAATTATCGATTAACGTATATTCTTTATTCATCAAAGCATATAGGTACTATTTGTCGAAAATTAACGAAAATTAACTTTATAGCCTAGGCAAAATGCATACGACGCGCTAGTGTAGAAGTGCCGACTGCCAACAAAGGACGTACTGAGTAAGAATAAGATGATATATCGCACTCCGCTGGATGAGATTTCCTTGTTCCCTGTTTGGACTAAAAATTATTAGCGCTTCGTTATCTAGTGTAAACTATGGCGTAGTTGGTAACAAACTCCAAGTACTATTAGGAAGCTAATACAGGGTTTCGATGGTATTTTAATTTATTTAGGATGTTTATTATTCGAAGCAGGATTCCCGAAGATTTATTATTATTCCAAGAATGTTAATATATCCAGTTTGTTTGTATATATTGTATCATACGGTAGTTTTCCTGGGAATATTGTTAATATATTTTGTTCATGTGATCATTGTTCTGTTCGTTGGGGGAAAATAAAAAATCAGTGAACAATCGGAGTACATTATTAATATGACACTATTTTTCAGTATATTATCTAAAGAAATGAAAAATGCGACTTATAAACAAAGTCACAGTTCAAGTTTGAATAATCTAGAGGAAGAATACGCGGAATTAGCAGGGAGTCATATTGGACAATGATAATTTTTCCATAGTTTCATTAGGTATATTAATTATATTATTATTTTAAAACAAGTATTGTTACTTTTTTCTTGTACTATTTCTTATAATTTTTATCTTATATCAACATGAAAGCAGTCAACTTCTTATTTAATAAAAGTAAAAGAGTATATACCGAGCAGGTGGCTCAGGGCTTAGCGTCTCGATCGCTCAACCCAGAGGTCGTGGGTTCTAATCCTCATTCCGCCAAACAATTTTTCATTAAATTGTTTGCTCGTAGATCAAGGCTTATTCGCAGGGATGGCTTGGCAACCATCCTGGCGATGGTCTAGGATGGGAAGAATATCAACTTGGTGTTAATGTGAGAGATTAAAATCAGTTGATGTTTGACTTGTCCCCCTAACTAATGAGGTTTTCCAGGTTTCCCTCATTCCAGCACTGAATGGTGGTTAGGGCCTACCAACGTAAGTCGTTCCTGAGGCGCAAATGCGGGCCGCGAAATAATAATATGCCGCCCCCTCTCCCACACAAGTCTCAGACTTTCGGGCTAATCCTTGTGATTAGAATGAGGGGTAGAGATATTATTATTATTATTATTATTATTATTATTATTATTATTATATAGTAAAAGAGTATAGGAGTATATAAATAAGAGTATAAAATTGCTGATATTAAATGTGAAATTTTAATAATTTCATCTATATTGTGAAGTTCTATTTAAATATTTGCAAAACAAGCATTTATATCCGAATATTAAACTTCGACAGACATTTACGGATTTAAACGGAAGCACCCTAATTTTTAATTTTTAATTATGCCGGTTCTGCTATTCCCTATTTCCCTGCTAGGGTAAATTGAACTAATTGATTCAATTAAATGATTAAACCAACTAACTAAAGAGGAACGGAACCAAGTCCTGTTATAAATGTTGTTATTATGAAAAAAATCTCTCACTGCACGCTCGGCTTATCAAATGATGTTATAAGTTAATTATATCTACGCCCAGATATTTTTTTAATTGTCGGCTTTCATGTTTCACCCTCCCTTTTATTTCTTCTTAAGTCCTATTATTAATTCCTTTTGTTTGTTCGCCACGGATGTCTCAAGAGAAAATTGTTTTTTATATGAGATTACTTTTGGACGTCAAGAGATCTTTATGGAATTTAAAAATGATGTCTCTCGTTTACTAGAAGCTTTCACAAGAAATACCTGACGCGTTAAAGCGATAATTAAACATGATATAGAGCAGTGGCGGCTGGTGAAGTTTGGGAATGGGGGGCACAGGGGAAAAAAATGCGCCGCAGGCGAAAATTTTGCATTTTTCAAGGCCAAACGCTTTAAAATTAAAAATTAGATATTCGTAGAGCAAAAATATTTGCTTGAAGAAATAGGTTTCGTTAGAGAAATATCCCCTTTTTTGATGCGATTGACAGAAATATGGAAAAATCATTTTCCATATTTCACTTCACACGTTCACTTTCGACTGTAGTCATAGGAATTGTGCACAATATAGTTAATAGTTCAACCGATTCCGAAAACGTCGTAAGTAAATTATTTTTATTTAACATTTGTAATAAAGCAACCGCACCACTATGTTGTATGAAATCATCTCTAGAATACATTATATACAGCTCATTTTTTAATTTTGTAATGTTGATCTTTGGAAATAAGGCACACACTGTTTTAATATGTTCTAGAGGAAAAACTATTCTACAGTTGTTAAATTTCTCCTTTTCAAACAAATTGGATGGCTCTAGTTAAAAAATCAGTAAATTGAAATCTCTCACGTACGTTCATTAATATGATGTCACATATTTCTTTGCACTGCATTTACCTTTGAGTCTCCTACAGTAACTTTTCTCTTTTTTCTTAAATTATCCACAGAATGTTCCTCGGAATGTTCTGTTAAAATGTCAGCATTATTTATTAATTCTTCTGTATTATTTCTTAGACATTGTATAGCAGCTGCAAACGAGTCTAAATTATTTCTAACAGTATTATCATTTAGATAATACTGTTAGAGTCTAACTGCCTCCCCTGTAACTGATTGAAAAGTATCTGTACTCTGTACCGTCTGGTCGACGGGGCAGCGCCCATTCAATGACGTAACAGAACGCACTAGAAAAGACGCGCTGGAAAAAGAGAAGCTGTGTATCCTTTTCTTGCGCATGCAAATAGAGAAGAAAAAAGAACAGGCACACAGCGGCCGTGCCCAGCCTAGTGGACACACGGATTACACAGACGGTGAAGCGTGAAGCGGTCTAGACGCTAGACGGATATGTATGCACCAAATGATTCAATATTCATGATGAAAAATTAATAAAAAAAATCACCAAATTATAATAATTATAAAAGTTTATAAAATATCACAACATTCACAAGTCTTATGTGCTTACGCATAGGGCACGTGCCCTTGTGCCCATTATGACTAGCCGCCACTGATATAGAGGGTTTTCATTTCTACACATTGCCGCATAAATATATTCTTAGGTAGCAAGTCTTAGCACCAAATGTTTATGAAGAAGTAATATTTAAAATGAAAAATACAAAAAAGGGAGACATTTCATTCGATATTATCGAACCCATTACTGCCACTTTTGATATATACCGTAGAAATAAGTCTATTATATGTGCGACCTCAAATTAATGACAAAATATCATTTAGAATATCACCGTCGAAACAGCTTTAACTGTGTAAAGTCTAGTAAAGTCAGTAAAGGATTTACTTTTGTAAATACTAAAAAGTAAACGTTAAATAAATGCTCTGTTGTACTTTGAAGTATTACTTGTATGATAGAAATATCCTGACGATATTAGAAGTATAACAATTTTGATGAAAATTCATTATTAAATTTTTTTCAGGCCCACAAATGAAAGAATATTACATTGTATACCTAATTTGATCTAATTTGTTTGCAATTATGTTTATTCGTAACAGAGTAAATGCAAGAATTAATTAAAGAGCTTTTATTTTCTATAAAGCAGGACATTCCGCCGTACTTTCAGAAATTTTTACGGACTTGTTTCATATGGCATCGGGTTAATATAGACATTTTAGAACATGAAGACAATACGTATTTGTATTAAGTATATGTTTTATATCAAGATGATTTCCAAACAATTGATATACTGGTGTGATTCTCCATAATCATCTTTCTAACTTTTGAAAGGGTCGCTTTAATGAAGATATCGTTATGGTTTGTACTGATTCATGGTTGATTCTTTAGGTATAGGTATATTAACACTTACACAACGCTTACAAATATCATATTGTTTCAGAGGTTTTAAACAAATAAAAGGAGTTCCCAGAGGAAACAACGTCACAAATACAGACATTGATGTTCGACATTCTTGTTCCTCTTCAGTGCAGTATAGCTAAAGAAAAGGCCTAGGATGATATAGATCTGAAACACAATCCAATGAAAATGGCCCAACGTATGGGCAAAACGCAGCATGAAGATTTACCATGTATATGTACTGTAATATTGTACCATCCGCATTTCATCGATTTTGTTTTCAGACATTGAACCTTTCTTTAGGTTACACCAGTTATATTCTTTAGATTACGCTGGTGAAATAGAGCAAGGAACTCCGAAATATCAATGTCTGTAGTCGCATCATTGTCTCGTTTGGGAACTGGAACTTTATTGTTTGTTTTAATTTTACCCTTTCAGTTTAATTCTTGTAGTAGTTAAATATACACAAAGAAGGTTTCGTTAGTACAAAGAATATTACTTTAATTTTAAATCTCCTTCTATAACCCATTCTGATCACAAGGATTAGCCGAAAGTATGTGACTTCTGTGTAGGGGAGTATTATTCAGTATCCCGTAATTGCTCCTCAGGAATAACTTACGGTGCCTAATCACCATTCAGTGGTGGAATGGGGGAAACCTGCATACAATGTTTAATTTAAACTGATTAATTTCATATCTGCTATGTTCTCTTCTAAATAAACGTCTTCTATTTTATTGTATTTCCTAAAAATTAGGAACTTTAATTTAGCACATTATATTATGCCTTCTTATGACCGAATAGTAAAATATCGAATTTAATCATTATTGCCGTTATTTCATCTCTTTTATAAATAAATTTCGTAATTCATTCCATTATAAAACTTTTCATAAAATTTTAAAATAAAACAAATTAAGTTAATTTGAATATAAAATAGTAAATCATTTTTTAGACGTCTGTAGATAAATCGGTTAAACTACGCTTCCGAAATCAATTTGAGGGGAAGTGACACTGCGATAAATAGAATATATTTATTTCCGAGAAATTTATTACCAATACAAAATTGCTCTCAGGAGAAATTGGTAAAAGTGCAGGGATAATTCTGTCAGAAAATCACGTAATGTATTTCCTTCTTTCTTATATTCTTCTAATAAAATATTGTGTTTATTGTTCAAAAGCCCGAGCTTGTCAAGCTGCAGTCCGTAATAATTGTAACGCAGATTCTGATATCCTAAAATAAGAAATATATACCCATTTTCCGCCAAAGGCATTGGATAGGAGTACGCTGGTAGATTTGGACAAAGCCCTGACAGAGCTTAAAAACATTTACCTTTTCTATATCTTGCCTGGTTTACTAATATGCCCCTCCAAACCAAATATTTCATTAGTTAAAGGTCATACAAAGAATGAAGTAAGAATGGATGTTGTACTTTAAACAAGACATTTGGGTCTCATGTTAACTTGAAGTTCAATTGTTTCCTCTAAAATATTGTCGACAAACTTAATATATAAAATACACAAATAATATATGTAAAATATTTTTTGTGATATACGCTGTACTGTATACAGGTTGCTTCAAATTCGATGCAATACATGGGGATCTCAGAAACGGTAAGAGATACGAAGTCGGTTAAATGGAGGCAAAGTTGCGTATTCAGGGGGGCAACATAATGGTGAAAAGAGATTAAGGCTAACTTGATTAGTTTTCGAAATATTTTGAAAAAACCGAAAATTTCGATTTTTGTTTTTGTTTTTTTGCGGGCTTATTTGATGAGGTATTCAAAAATAAAGAGCACTTTTCTAGCAACTTTTTGCCCTTTATCGAATGGTGTTAGCAAATTTTCCGAAAAACGTTTTGTTTCCCGGAAACCAACATCAACTTACTTTTTTTAAATATGGAACTGGAATTTTTTTTCAATTTTTTGGAATCATTTTTGCAACTTGATAGAATGCTACCATAAAAGGAACCAGATTTAAACGTTTTGTCTAAGAAAAATCCATCATTAGTATTTTTGTTTCGACTTTTGTTAATTCTAGATATTGACATTGAGTGACGAAGTTTTTACTTCGTCACTCAACGATATTGAATAATATTTTTGAGGTTTCATTTTTATTTACGATAAATAAACAAAAGATAATAATAAAACAACGAATTAACAACTATAAACTTTGATGTAATTGAATAAACAATGAATAAAACAACAAAATATGTTAAAACTATAAAAACCCTAAAGCAGATGTTGAAATAATCCTCCATTATTATTTATGCAGACGCGTATTCGTCTTTTTAAGTTTTGAATAGATCTTTCGATTTCCCTTGCAGGTATTACATTCAGAACACGAATAGTGGGCATTTCTCAAATCCTCAATGTTATTATATTGATTCTAATATAAAATATTTTTAGTTCGCCCTCATAACAAATAATCTAATGGGGATAAATCAGGAGCTCTTGCTGGCCATTCTGTAGTACCATGATTTCCAATCCATCTGTTTGGAAATTTCATTTAAGTAGTTGCGCACAATTCCTGAATTATGAGGAAATTTAAAAAAAATTAAAAAATTCTAGATTGCTGAAAGCCATTTTTAAGTACCGATAGTGCTTGCCACAACATTGAAATGTGTTTGTCATAGAAACGTTTGCCTAGATGAAACTAAATCTAAGAGGACCACGGGAAATTATTAATGATGGATTATTCTTAGACAAAACGTTTAAATCTGGTTCCTTTTATGGTGTCATTCTATCAAATTACAAAAATGATTCCAAAAAATTGAAAAAAAAATCCAGGTCCGTATTTAAAAAAATTAAGTTGATGTTGGTTTCCGGGAAACGAAACGTTTTTCGGAAAATTTGCTAACCCCTTTCGATAAAGGGCAAAAAGTTGCTATAGAAAAATGCTCTTTATTTTTGAATACCTCGTCAAATAGGCCCGCAAAAAAAAACAAAAATGAAAATCGAAATTTTCGGTTTTTTCAAAATATTTCGAAAACTAATCAAGTTAGCCTTACTCTCTTTTCACCATTAAGTTGCCCCCCTGATTACGCAACTTTGCCTCCATTTAACCGACTTCGTATCTGTTACCGTTTCCGAGATCCCCATGTATTGCATCGAATTTGAAGCACCGTCTATAAACAGGCAAATCGATTCCAACAAGAAGTAATTCTAATTAGGTGTGTAGAGCTTAAATTAGGAACGTACTATATATGGTATGTATTATAAGGTCCGCTTTGATAAATTACCCAAAGCAAATTTTGTTGTATATGACCATTGATTGACATTTATTGAGGGCATTTAATACTAATTTAATAACTTCGACTGAAATTATTTGAATGAAGTGAAACTGTACAGTATGTTTTGGTAATTTGGTGTACAATGAATAGATTTGAATTTCGACTAATTAATTGACTGTAAACATTTTCGTTAACATTCCTTGTCCTTGGTGACAAGGTTTAATAAAACATTTCAAAAGAGTCTGTACAATACTTATTCAGTGGGAGTTTCTTCTACTGCTACTATTTATTGAAAGGATACTAAATTTCGAAATGAAAATAAAATATAAATATACTTCCAACACTCTGTGCTACAAAGTTATGATCTTTTCGAAAATGCAGTTGTCTACGATATTCAATATGAAAGAAAAAACTTAAGCGGCTACTACACCGATACAGAGCACCCTATATAATGCCAAATAAACTTTGCGCTGTAGCGCTCGTGATACAGTAATTCAGTGAGATGCCGAAAATTATTACTAGAAGGTGCTGGGTGAATTTTTTGAAAAAGTTTAAATTTGGCTTATATTCCTACTATGTATAGCTGCACACCTATATCAATAGACCTTCATATATATTTTGTCATCAAGTACCAGATTCAGGTCAGTTTGTGTTAAGTTTCTATTATTAGTTTATTTAGTTTCCATTTTTTCGTTTCGCAATTATCGCCCAGTATATAATTGACCATGAGAACGATCAGCTATTATTATTAGTATTATTATAATTGCAATTAATATAATTTCACAATTGTTCATAATGTTGCTGCTTGGACTTGGATTTCTGCTTTATATATGAGAAGTGAAAAAAAGGCATATTTTTTTTTGCACTTCTGATTAATCGACACATGTTTCTAATTCCTCGTAAAATATATCCCATTCATTCTCGTAATTGTCGTTCCCATACAAATGGATAAAAAATCAAGAGAATGATGTGAAAAATCTCAAGCTCAAGATAAGAACAGTCGTGTGGTAAAGCCGAAGGCTGCTAACAAAGTGTGGGCTTTATTTTGAGAAATAGAGGAACTATCTGATAGAGCAAATAACTATTAGTATCAGCTCTGATAAATTTAAAGCCTGGAAACAACCTGCTTAAATAAAATGTTTAAAATATGATATGATGACGAGGATCTGCAAGCTCAAGAAATGCCAAATAAATGATGAATAACATACTGAATTTAAAATTAATGTTAATATTTTAGAAGGTAATTCAAAAATGTATTCATACTTTTTGGTATAACTGTATTTGTTATTTATTGAAAACACATACCTCTAAATGTTACTAGTCGTATAACAAGAGTCATATAAAGATTTAACTTATCTCATCCTTTAATGATCAATTTTAAAGAACTCAGGGTTACTTACCATGGAAGTTAGTGTTCTTTGACGGTTTATGGAAAAACTAGACATATACTTCTTTATCCATTGTTTCCATCAGAGACTTCTGTCTAGCGTCAAACAAAAATATTACACCAGGCAAGAAATATACGTTAAGTGTGAAGTTTTTGCGGACATTATTTTTTTTGTTGAAAACGATAGCTCTCTTATAGAATGCAAATCTAAACATCCCAAAAAATGGGAAGTGAGCTAAAGTCAGCATTTAAAAAACATGGCCGCTCGCGTTATTTTTAAGGTGTTTAAGAAGCATACATTCATGTATGACAATTTGTTAGTCTTCAGTGATAAGAATGCGGATCTAGTTGAACTACTAAACGTTGGTTATAAATTTGTCTCCTTTATGTACAGATTAGACAGATCCCGAGACATTATAGAAGAACGATATAGGCTTTACAACATTGGTATAGCTAAGCGGACGCTCGAAAAATCTTTTGATTTGGACGTTCTTCCTCCAACGAAAGTTGCACTAAAGCAACGTTTTTTATATTTTCAGGACCTATCCTCAAATACAGCAATGGATAGGAAATTTCCTAGCCCCGGATAAAGGTATTATAGGCACAAAAATAAATACAACAATGTCCTTTTAAAAAAATAAAAGTTTTTAACTTATAAAAAAAACTTATAACAGCCTGATATATAAGGTTTAAAAATGTAAAATGTAAAATGTAGGGTACTGTGTAAGTGTAGGGTAATGAAATTTTATTCTTTTTTTTTTCTTAACTAATTTAATTCATTTACTTTTTATATATCAATACCTAATGCTTGCATTAAATTAAACAATCTCCAAGTAAAAAGTATCCTTATCTAACCAAAACCTTAAGTTTAAAGGGTTGGAATTGGATCATCATACTTTCTATCATCGAATTATGTGTTGTATTTTTATGTATATTGTATACTTTAAATGGTATTTTGTAAATACCGTCAAGAACGGTGTAACAATCCAGGAAAATATTAATAAATAAATAAATTGGTGAACTTGTCAAAATTAAATATTGGTAAATTTAAAATTATGAGGTAATTTAAATATAAAAGTCCGAATGCTATGGAAAATAGCATTTTATAAACTAGCATATGTAAATATTTTTTAAAATTTGGGTAAGCCATCATTTTGGCATATTTGATATATATGGTTCTTACTTTCCAATCCTTTAAAAGTAAGGTTTTGGTTAGAAAAGGATACTTTTTACTTGGAGATTGTTTGATTTTATGCAAGCATTAGGTATTGATATATAAAAAGTAAATAAATTAAACTGGTTAAGAAAAAAAAAAGAATAAAATTTTTACTGTATTAATAAAACCCCACATTTTTAAAACTTGTGTTGTGTTTATATTTGTGCATATAATACCCTCCCATAGTCTTTCTTGTAGTATATTTTGTGCTCTACAAAATAGTGTATGTACAATTTTACTCTATATTGTACAGTTCTGTGGAAATTCGTGGCGAAAACCTTAGAGGAACAAATTTTGCAGTAAGAATAATGTGTTTAACAGCTCAGCTTCGCGAAATTTAGACATTTTATATTTTAAGTTATAAAACGAACCATAACAAACATCTTTTGCGAAAAACGCACAAAATGCGTATTCCCGTAACAAAAAGCACACTCTGAGTGACGTAACGCGTCATGTAAAGGATCGCCCACTTCGCACAACATCCTATCTTCTGTGTGTATATCGTGAATGTAAATGTAGAAATGGCTGCCAAAAAAGAAATCTTTTAAATAACTAAGTTTCTGTAGTTAACTAGATTGTAAAGTTAGTTAGTGATATTAAAAAGTTAAATGTAGGAAGTCAAAAAAATTTTAAAAAGATCGTTTCATTTTTCGTTTTTTTGTTAGGAAATTTATATTCTTGGTTATATCTAAATTAAAATATAATTTTTTTCTAATTTTCAAGCTTAAAATCCTGTAAAAATAAAAAAATGTTAAAATTGCTCCAAGGGATAAGAAGATATTTCATTTTCAAAAATTTGAAGGGGCGGCCATGTTTTTTCAAAATGACGTTTTTAGCTCACGACGGATTTTTTGGGATTTTTATATATTTGTTCCTGAACATAAAACCTATCGATACCCATTGGAAAATAAATGTCCCCATAAACTTCATTGAAAAAATAAGATTTACCTGGTCTATATTGGTTATACTTTTTTCTGGCATAATTTAAATGTGACATATTTTGTGCGTAAAACCTGTGAAAAAATAATTATTCTCCGATGCTGACAGCTCAAGGCCATAAAATGTTACGTTACATCCTTTATGCAGAACCTGTCGGATACAAACTTATTTTTTATAATTAAAAATTATTATAAACGCCACAGCGTTTAGCTTCAAGCCTGTTATTGACAAAGTCTGGAATTTGACAAAGAAGATTTGAACGGGCTAATGGGATGACGGAAGGGCAAGATTAAAATGCTTTTTCAACTTAACAGGTACAATTTCAACTCTAAATAACGTGCGTGCTGCTCCATCTTCGAGTACCAAATTAATTAATTATGTGAACAGGGGGAATTTAATTTCAGGACAATTTATATCCTGAGCTACATGAACGAATTGCACGGAACATGGAATATCGAATTGACTTAAAGAAAAAGGAGCGGAAAGTAAGAATTTGAGGTCCCTCCTATTAATTTATCCCTTATATACAGGGTGTCCCAAGACAACGTGACACATTTTAAAGGCTTATAACATCAAGGCAAAAGGAAATAGCGTCGAGCGGTTTTCACTGGTGCTCTTAATTTTACAAAAAGTTTTATTTTGTCGTTGGTACTGGTTTGTTTTACTTCTACAGGTGCTTGAAACAAATTTCCACTTTTTAATTCAAAATTATGGTCATTTTTTTAAATGGAACACCCTATAGAGTATATTACCTACCATTCGATAGAGACACTTTTTCTCTTTTTGAGTCCAAATATTCAATTAGATTTTCCCTAAGCACTCTAAATTTTGAGATGCGATAGTCAACTTTTTTATTTCTTATGGACGCCATATTGGATTTTTATGTCATCAGATAAAGCATTTTATTCTTTTGACAAAGATGCCAAATAAAATTTATGAAAATGAGGAGGAATTTCAAACAAATAATCTACATTTTATAGTTTGCCATGGAAACAAAATATTATTAACGACTTTTTTGGACTCGCTAATGTAATACTAACAACAATTAAATGTATTATATATTGGGATTAACCACCGGAAAGTCAGAACGAAATATTTTACTTATGAGCGTTTTATGAAAGGCCTCTTTAATTATTTCTCCAACGCTATGAAAAGAAAGTTTATCTACTTGCCAAGAGCCACAGAAAGAATATTATATAAAACAAATGGCGGTAATATAAGTATTAGTGACAGTAACTATGATTTTGGTTTTAATTTTTGTTGAAAAAATAATTACTTCAGAGTATACAGGGTTATTCACGCAAAGCGGGTATTAGACGTTCTTGGGGTTTGGTTGACGATAAAAATCTGATTTTTTTATGGGGGAGGTTTTGATTATTTCCGATTCAATGAAAACATTTTCAGGTTTGCATCACTTCCGGTTATTTATTTATTTATTTATTTATTTATTACGCCACCCAACAGTACAAAACCAATTAAAGGGTGGGAAAAACAGTAGAATTAAATACAACATAATACAAAAAAGAAATAAACACATACATAAGGAGACAAAGAAATACACAATAAGTATACATAATTCAATGCCTATTATCTTAAAAAAAAGAAAACAAAAAAAAAACACAAAACAAGAACTATATTTACGATAGCATACAAAAGCCCGATACAAACTAAGAAAATACTCTTTTCAACGATGTATAAGAACACTCAAATATATCAATTCTGTTCTGCAGGCAGTTACAATTATTACACATAAAAAATAAAGGTGAAAATTTCAACACATTAGTTCGCGGTGTGGGAACATAGAAAGTACTGTAATGACGCGTAGGAACAGATGGAACACGAAAACAAAGTTGTTCAAGAATTTGAGGGCAATCAATCTTGTTATCTATAATTTTTTTCAAAAATATCAGCGACTGTGTTTGTCTGCGTTGATTAAGACTTAAAAGAGAAAATCTGTTGAGTAAGTCAGAATGTGGCGTTCCAATTTCAGGGTACCGATTATCTAATTTAAAACATAAGAATTTCAAAAATCGTCTCTGAACACTTTCCAAGCTCTCTGTGTACAGGGTGTATCCAGGTTGCCACACTAAGGAAGCGTACTCAAGCTTAGATTTTACAAAACTGTTAAAAAGCAACATCAAAGTAGGAATGTCCGTAAAACCCTTTGAATTACGAATAACAAATCCTAAGTTTTTATAACACTCCTTAATTATTAAATTTACATGTATATTAAACGTCAGTTTATTATCAAAAGTGACACCTAGATCTTTAACTGCGTCAGGTCGATTTAGGGTAGTTCCATTTATATTATAGTTATAAACGATAGGATACATTTTTTTTGTAAACGTTAAAGAGTTACATTTTGCGGCATTTAGATGGAGTTTATTGGCAACACACCATGAGTTTATGTTATTCAAAGATTGTTGCAACCTAATACAATCAGAAAGGGCTTTTATTGCACAGAAAATCTTGACATCATCAGCATACAGCAAATAGGACACCTCTAAATTTTCAGTAATGTCATTAATGAAAATGACAAACAGCAGCGGCCCAAGAATGGAGCTCTGCGGTACTCCAGATATTACATTTATTTCTTTTGATTTAAAACCATGGTATTCAACATATTGTGTTCTGTTGGACAGATATGATTGGAAGAAATTTACTAAATGATGAGACAAACCTGCACCACTCAATTTGTTAAGCAAAATATCATGATCCAACTGATCAAAGGCCTTAGAGAAGTCCGTGTATATCACATCGACTTAATTGTTATTGTCCATATTTTCAGCGATAAATTGAGTGATGCAGAATAAGTTGGTAGTATGGTTGGTAGTTGGTAAGTTGGTTATACCGGAAGTATACCACAACTTCGTTATTTCAAATGGAACACCCTGTATATTATTGCAATTTTGAACTCTACGTGATATTCTAAACACATTTCATGTAGGATGTCCTATACCTATCTTCAACTGTTTTTGAAATATTGACAGGTGAATATTGACATTTTGCAACTTTGACACCCTGTAAAATCTAAACGGTTAGAGATCAAGCAAAACAGTTTGCACATTCCTATCTTAACTTTTCAAAAGCTATCGTTTGATACTAATATCAGATTTATCCAGAAATAAAAATTTTTCGATTAAATTTAATCTCTAGGTTAAATCTGAAATTAGTATCAAACGAAGAAAGTACATAAATCAATTAAAAAATAAGTAAACAAGTAAGTACATAATTACTAGACATATAAGTAAGTAGGTAAAAAGGTAGGTAAATAAGTAAATAAAGTACGAACAAAAAATAAATTTAAAAGTAGCAATTATAAAATATTTATATTTTAATAGTATTATATATATTTATATTTTTAAAGATAATACGAACTGTATCAATTTATTTTCATTTTATATATACTCTACGTGAGATGTTTTTAAATGTAGGTATAGAGAAAATATATCCAGTCGATAGTTTAATATATACCTAGTACTGTGGCCTGTAGATTCAAAGGTTATCAACTTTGAGGGCATAGGGTGGAAGACTACCCACCAGATGTTAAAGTGGTAGATTAGCATAGGTACCATGTAGGACTTACAAAATATCAGATATTTTACAAGTCTGTCTCAACCCTAAAGTATGAGAGAACACCCAATAAATGATGATTAGGGTAATGGCAATATACCACAATCATTCAATTACCAATTTCAAACCTACAGGCTAATCCTTATAATCAAAATGAGGACTTGAGATGTTACTACTATTACTATTTCTTTACCTCAACCACCCGATCTTGTCCCGAGAAACTGAGGACGAGCTGCGTGTCTAAAAGTAAAATTTCATGGTAAAACCAGGCAGCGCCTACATCTGTTCTTGATTTTGATTCCTAATTTACATCAGGTGCATTCCACATAACAATGCCGGATTATTTATGCCCGTTCTGCTATCGTTTATAGGTATATGCGTTTCAACTGTTCAATTTGGGGAACAATTAGCAATTAGACGTACCATTGTGCTTTCAAAGACCAGCTGATGTAATAGACTTAAAGCCACGACTGTTGTTGGTGTCTGCTTGCTTGAATTGGTGTATTAGAGAAGTTGTACGGTTGTAATTGGAGTAAGGATGTTCATTAGAACATTATTTGGTATAGCGAATTGGTATTGGTAGGAAGCTCGCGCCGCTTTTTTGGTCACGTTTAGGTCTAGGCTATTTTTGTCGACGATTTATTACTCTAGTAACAGCATAGTAATTAAGATTTCGTTTATGAAGTGTATAATTCACTGAATTGTAAATAGTATCACTTGGATGCACTCCTAATGTAATTTTGAAGTAAAACGCTCAGCTGAGGGAGGCGTCTTAAATTTCTTATTAGAATCCAGAATTAAAAGTATCCTTATTTATATAATTTGAGATAATAGTAGCTGCTTAATACGGCGTAGATGCACAAAATCTGGATTTTATTTGTCTTTAAATTTCGTTGCATCTTAAACACCATCCTTCAAATTTTGTTGTGCCGTATTTATATTATATTGCACTATCTACCAATTGACCAATAATAGTTGGTAATATGCTGTTGTTTTCTTGTACAGTATACTGTATAAATCTGTTTCGACTTACAAAATTGCACACTTCCTTTTGATATTCTTTGATAACGGGAACACTTCTTAGAACCCAGGATTAGTACCTATTTATTAACCTAATTTTAAATACTGTAAATAATAACAATATCATTGACTTTTTGAAAGTAAAAATAAAAAAAGCAAATAAATAAAACAATCTATGCTGCTTAACACCAATAACAAATTTCATTATATCGTCCACTGCGATAACTTATATGAACAACTAAGGTCTTTTTCGTTTGTTTTTTTCATAATATTTTTGTCAGCTCTCGATGTAACATTTCCAGTCTAATCTGGGCTTGAAAAGTACAAAACTGGAAACCAAACTCTATATCAGTTAGGATACATTTTTGAGAAAAAATTCTAGCAAAATATGTTGACATGTACATAGATGATTTGTTTAAAATAATAGATTTGTAGAAATATACGGCTAAATCAGTGGTGGTGCACAAATAGCAACGACTGAAAATAATTTCAGAAAACAAAAACTGACCTGGCTTTTATGAACTCAAAATGGTCAGTTGAGAAGCTTTTTGGAGGTATATTGGATCTTATTTCATGAGAAAGGATTATATCAGCATATCCAGATATGCACCGACAGCCAGGCGGCTTTACATCCCTTGACCTCCTACAGGATCACCTCCAGGGCGATCCTGAAGTGTATTAATGGTCTGGCCCAATTGGGCACAACAACCATGTAAAATTGATCTTGCTACCGGGTCATCACAACATAACAGGAAATGAGGAGGCCGATGCACTGGTTAAAACAGGCTCAAGTATACAGTTTACAGGGCCCGAACCAGTACTCGGGCTTCCGTCTAGTTATATAACAAGGTCTATTGAAAACTGGATCAAGAAAAGATCAGAGGAAGAATTGTCGAACGGGATACGGCTGCGACAAGCCAGGCTCTTAATTGAAGGACCTTGGTTGAACGCAACTCGATCAATACTTGCGCTAAGTCGTAACAGCATAAGGATTGTCATAGGACTGTTGAAAGGTCACGGACATCTCAACAGGCACCTTAACAATATCGGTCTTAATGGCACTAGAAGGTGCAGGTTTTGCGGACACGATGATCAGAACTCCATTCACATCCTCCGTCGTTATGCCTGTCTCATGGTCAAGAGATACAAACATCTGGGTGCAGCATTTCTCCTGCCCCAGGACATTAGAGAGCTTCCACTAAAATGGGTGTTGTAAAACGGGGGCATAGCACGGGTCTATTGTTATTCCTTCCAATAGCTCTCGACTACCGGTAGCACAATGGGTCCAAAGGCCTGAGTGCTGTGGGTAACCGCGCCGCCTTCCAACAACAACAACAACAACAAGGATCATAATACACCTTGTTTTACTAATTGAAACTATTTTGAACTTTATATTTTTTTTAATTAGGAATCACACTTGGCAATATAGTTGTAGTTTAAGTAATTTTGCTTAATCTAGAAATCAGAAGTTTACTTAGCAAAAAACAACAATGTTTAAATATCCCCATATCTGCTTCTTTATTTATTGCTTGCTAATATTTTATATGGTTGATTAGCTGTCGACTGCACATAAATATTTTTGGTACAAATTTATATTATGTTGGTATAGAAATAAATTTCGTAGTTAACCTTCTGATCGACCAAAAAGTATACTTTACGAAGTAACGTACCAATTCAATGTCTGACTACAGTAAATATTTCACTCAGTAAGATGACTTTTATATATCACTATATTTCCTAGACAATATATATCATAGATAAGAAATAATGTCTAAAAGGAAAACCACAATCACGTTATTCCAAAGATAGACAAGACAAATGACAAACTGCATAAGTAATATAAATCATTTGACTTGGGGAAATGTTTCGTGAAAATCTTTAAAAGGAAGATAACAAAAATATAGTATTTCTAAATAGCATTATTGTAGCATGGTTGTATAAGTTATATTAGCCTAGTAGGTATGTATAATGTACACTATCAGCTCTTCAGCTACTTTCAAGTGATAATATGTCTGACTTTCAACAGTTATTATAATATTTATTCAGGTTCCATAGCCTAGATACGACGCTGTACCTTCATAAGTATTTCCTTTATTAAATATTCTTTAAAAAAATACTGACTGAAAAAAATTTACAAAACAAAGAATATTATCAAAGAAAAATATTATTTGGTTATTCAAATTTAAACTAAACTTCAAGTGGCTCATTCCTAATAGTCGTGCAAGTATAATTATTCCTTGAAGTAATACAACAAGTAGGAAGTAGTATTTCTCAGTGTGAGTGTGTATAATTTATGAACTTCCGGGTCAGACGAATATGCTCCCCCGTTAGTGTTGTATGCTCACCGTTGTTTGTAAATCCCGAAATAACTTTGCTATTTCCTAGCGGCATATATTATATGCTTAGTATATCGCCCGTACGGCACTAACAGCGAATGATCAATTTATTATAATTACATTATACTCCCTACCTATGCGGAGCTATTTCGCAGAACACTACAATATGCAACTGAGTAATAAATAAAACTTTATTATTGTTTAGTGTTTCCAAAGCCATCTCCCAAGTTTTACTCGCTAGAACTATATACAATAATTGGAGAGGCAGCGTATTGGCTATTTCTGCTATGCGAACCACGACCCATTGATATGGAACAGGAATTTGTTCCGCTTCATTTCCCTTCAAATATATAAGATGTTTCCTTTGACTCTGCCACTCGATGTCATGTTTATTATTTTTTTATATTTGTAACAAACCTATACTGCATCTTGTTATTGTTAACCGCTCAGATAGATATCTAGTTAATGTTTAAAATTGCGTTTATACAATCGTGTTTTATAATTTGTACTACATAAAACCTGATGATTGTAATAAAACAAGCAAATCGGACAACATAAAATTTAATTATTCAGTTAATTTTACAAATTTGTGATGCACTTATTGCAAGAGATCTGTGGAGTGGTAGTTATTTTTTTTAACTTATTTTTATGTGCTATGCGTATTTAGATATAAAGTAGATTCGTACTATTCGTAGTTATGTATTATATACCATCTATCAAGTAGGATCAATTTCTTTCTACATCCCGTTATTGTATTGGATTCTGATAGGATTAGTTTGGTTTGGTATAGTATAGGGTTTGCGCACGCAAAACGTACCTACTGTGTCAAGTATTGAGCATCTTTAGGTATGCTCACTTGTATTGCACTGACGAGATCATAAAAAGGTCGAAACCGGTCTGCAGTTAGTGACATCCTACGATGTGAGATCCAAGTATTTCCTCGTAGTTTTTGTTACAATCCGAATCCTTGTATATCCTTGTACTCTCATTTTAAATGAATAATATCAATACTGATAAAGATTCAGCCATTCGATAGGTACATGGGGCCTAGGATTTTTATTTATTTCAGTTTTCTTATGGGACTGACTTTCACAGGTGTCCTTAAATTTATACTAATAAATAATTTGATGAAATAGTAACTGTCTGATTTAATAAATAATTATACATTTTAGTGGATGAAATAAGTTAAATGTTATTTAAAAAAGAACATTGATAGAAATGTAATTATGTTAGTGAATTCAGATAAATATCAGATATACAAATATACACATTAATTGACCCTTTTATTTAGGAACACGTTTTCATTCGACAATTCACCATAAATTAGTAATCTCACCGATATAATTACTAAATTAACTGCCTACTATTATCGTGAAATAAATATCATCATATCATCATATTAATAAACATATAAATGTTTTTGAAAACTTATATCCATTATATCTATTTTCGATCAATTAAAATTTACCGAGGAAGCTCGGTATTAAATATTTATTTATGGGAAACAGTGTTACTAGATTAATTTAATTTATTCAGATTATTCTTACATTAAAATGATTGAAATAAACATTCGCGTACACCGCTTCAGATGGCAATCAACAATTTTAGTGTAAGACTAAATGATTGTGAAGAGAAGAAAAAATACTTTAAGAAACATAATAATTTAATGTTTTAACTTTGTTTTTGTTAATATTAATCCAAATTTGCAAAAATATTTCAGAGACACACTTAATATAAAATGATATCAATTAACTTGTGTTTACAAGAAAATAACACATCAATCAAACGTTTCTTTCTGTGTATATATTGGCCAGTAGTAATGCCGCCGACTGGCGGTATCCAGAGATTCGAAAATAATTGGTCCGAGGTAGCCCCAGCTGAAGTTTTTCTTCGGCCCAATCATAAATCAAAAAGTTAATTTCGATTACTTGCGGAATAAAATATATGTTTTGGGAAATCGTCGATTAATGACGAAATTATAGCGGCTCTGCTGCTAATGGTGCCAGGCCATCGAACGCCGATCTGCGGAGGTGTTTATGGATGGATTTATTTATAGAAATTAGACCCTTGGGGAATAGTTTTCCCTACAGAACTCTTTATTAATTTTACTTTTTCCAACTGCGTTGGTAAACAGTTCTTTTTCAATATAAAAAATGAACGGTTTTATAGAAGCAGATATGGCTTCTTTATTATAATAAGTAAACCAACCAGTAAGTAAAACAGCATATCTTCATATAACCTCAACTTATTGTCTTTAATACTTTTTCTTTTTAATATGTCATTGTAATTTAATGTTGGTCGGGGCATGTTGCACGCAAAGTAGTTGTTTGCGACATATCTCAAAAATAGTAAGGTTATTCCTTTGCATACCTAGGATAATAGGTAACGAGGAAATATAAAACTTTATTAAACCATAATATTTGATAATTTCATTAATAATTTATCTCGTAGTTAACTTTTTGGCTTAATTCCTATATAAATAAAGACGTAAACAGTTAAATAAGCCAATAAATAATATAAAAAATATACATAATATGTTACATATTTATCTGAAATATATTTATTATATTTAGTGGCATGTTGGTTTACGATAAATTTATATTTGTACACCATGTTCAAAATCAGAATCAGTTCAGGTAAATCCATTAATAATAAATAAACTCTTTTCTCGGTGTTGAACAACGTAATGAAACGAAAGTAATATCGTTTTTTTTAAGTTTTAGCAAATGGGCCTGAGATTTCCTAGAAAATATTTCAGTAACTAGAACGACAAAGTGTATAGTCAGATCTTGTATAGTACACCAAAAATAGTACAAATTAATATATTGCTTATTCAACTACTGAATTGGCCATAACACGTGTGGCCTTATAACAATTTATATCAAGTATAATCGCCAGCAAGCGTTTCCTTGGAATTCTATTTCTCGAATTCCTCTAGGTTTAGTATTTCTTTCTGCGTTTATATTTACTTTACAATATTAGATTCTGCAGTGGCCTTTTCGCTTAGCTATATATCTTTTATATTGCTAAAGAATATAGCCTGCTTTATATATTAATTATAAGGAATGCGTGGAATGACTAGCAATATATTTGTCCATTTATGTCAACATCATATTACTAATAACGAAAGTATTTCTTTTTAAGTAGAAAATAATTGAAACCAATACACGGTTTTAGAAAATATAGGTATACGCAGTACCCAGAAAAATATTTTATTTGTTACTCATTTGTAAACATCAATTTATCAAAACATCGTTTAAATTAGGAAAGTTTCTTTTTACAAGCTACTAACTTTGAAAATTTTTACAAGTTAACTTGCCAGTTTTACAAGTTAGTATCATTATTTATATTAGACAATTCTGTTTCACCACAATAAATAAACAATGAAAAAAACACATACGTAGTCATAATAGAGCTTCCAAAACTTACGACAAATTATTGAGGATTTTTTTGTAATCGAAATTTGAATATTTATGTGATATATTTACAAATGAATAACAAATAAAACATATAACAATACACGCAAGGTAACTGTTTTCCTGACTCCAGAAAGTGACAGGCTCGTCTACTACTCGCCAGTCATATCCTTCTATCACCCTTTGATTATAATCTTCAACTTATTACTTTTACTCTATAAAAAATGATAGAGTATACAGGGTGGAAAAATTTTAATGTTCAGCATTGGTATCTCGGAAACGGTAGAAGATACAACGTGGCTCAAATTAGGAAAAAGCTGCTCAATTTCATTCCGATTCAGAATATGTGAACAAGTTTAATATATTTCGGACCGTTCGGGAGTTATGCCGGAAAAAACAAAATTTGTCAATTTCTTTTATGTCAAATAACTTTTCTTGAAATCAATATAGACTTTTGAAATTTGGTATGTTTACATAGTTTGGTGAGAGCTTTCGATTGCCATACTAAAACATGTTCTAGGCCTACTAGTTTTTCAGCAACAATATTCAACTTTTGTATTTCTTATGGGCGCCATATTGGATTTTTACTTCATTAAATACAGAAAAAAATTACAAGCACTGTGATATATCCTACTTGATACTTTCTTCAGTAATTTTTCCTAATTTGAGCCACGTTGGTATCTTTTCCGAGGTACCAATGCTGCACATTAAAATTTTTCCCACCCTGTATATATATATATATATATATATATATATATATATATATATATATATATATCATATAAGTCAGTTGGAGGCTCAGAGTTTAGTGTGTCGATCCTTTAGTCTAAGAGATGGTGAGTTCGATTTCTGATTCTGCAAACAATTTTTAATTAAATTATCTACTCATGGGTCTTATATATGTGGGTTTAGATATCCAATTTTACTTTGTAAAAGAAAACATAAAAGTAGCCGCTTGACTCAAGAAACCAACAGTAATGGGCACGCAAATGCTATCCCGAAAACCCAAGTTATACATATGTATATATTTCACTGCTTTGGACTAAAACACTTAAATAGAGAAAAATGCGGTAGCATGAATGCATTTTATTTTTAAACTGGGGAGAGAAATTTCAAATGCAATATTTGTTTTTCCGTTACTCACGTCCTCTGCTGCATGGGGATTTAGGGAAATGGCGGAGAAAATCAAAGAGATCCGTGTTGCTACTGCAACCAGTGCGGCGCATACCGACTGCTTATACGTGATATCTGACCGAATATGAGGAGGTAAAGCGGGATCTGTCAAGAAGGCCTGTCATAAAGAAGCTCTAGATTTGGGTTCCAGAGGTGCATATGTACAGGATGTATCAGTTTCATGTCTGAATGCAGTACTTCTGAAATTGTAAGAGATTCTAGGATGTAATTATGGTAAATTTGGGCATTTATTCTATGATTCTTAAAGAAAACAACGACGGACGTACAGGTATAGATATTTTTTCTACTCCACAGAACAGTTTAGTTACAGGGAACGATCTAGGATGGTATAGATCAGGAACAAAGCTAATTTTTCCCTTAAATAATACTTCAAGATAATACCAGATTAGTTCCCGTACAAGAAAAACAACACACTAATAGAAAATTTACATATCATCCACAAATAAGCAATAAATTTGTAAATTCGTTCAAGATATTTAATATAAATCTTACATTCAAAAGTAAAGTTACAGTAACATCTCAACTTGGCACCACCTTTCAGAAAGATCATCCACTACAAGAAACGGATGTATACGAAATAAACTGCAGCAACTAGTAAGGTGTATGTAGGCCAAACAAAAAGAAATATTTCAACTAGATTCAAAGAACACTCCTACCACATAAAGAACCAGGACATAGAAAAATCTGCATAAACGGATGCATCGAAGACCACAGAAAGCAAAGCATAAGATCAGCAATACTGACACCCAGTGGAATAATAAAGTTACGGCTACTCAGCCACCATGCATACACCGAAGAATTATTTGCAATTTACCAAACCCCTCTTGAATAATTTAAATAACTCTAAGAAGGCCAATTACGCAATTTGCATAGGCTATCTCAGTTCTCTACCATCCATCCAGGAACGTTATATTCAACCAACACTCCTGTGCAACTGATACAAAAGTCACTGTATGTAATGGTGACATTAGTATGTGTTTCTTTCGAGATGTGTATGCTCCTCATGTCATGAGATGTCTAGAATAGAGAAAAATAAGGAGAATACATAAAATTGATTATGATAATGTTGCCGTAGGAAGTTATTTCAAAGACACAAAACAATACGTTACATTCTTAAAAGAAATTAAATAAAAAAATAATGATTAACTAGAAATGAGAACTAAACTAATGAGAAAAAAAATCACTAACCTTGAGTAATAATAATTATGATAAATACAACAATTAAATCAAATTAGCTTAAAACAATTTTATAAAATACAGTTTATAATGAACAATATCATATTGTATACAGGGTTATTCAGAACTTATCTCTAAAACTTTGAGGATATGTGCATCCTTAAATAAGAAATCGATATCACCAAAAAAATTTATAATAAAAGTCTTAGGGTTTCCCGTAAACAATGTTTAAAGTTATACCATTATAAAGGACTACGTAGATGGGCAACTGTACTTCAACGACATTTGATATACCACATTCCTAAAATGTGGTAAAAAAAGTAAACACTTTTTTTTACCTGCAACGCCTGGTTCAGACCGAGCGAATAAAGTTGGAGTGGGGATAATATCTCTATTGTCTATTCAGTCATCAATCTATCTGTGTCGCTCTCAATGCCGGTGTTTTATTTATCGTAGGAGAGTTAAACTGTAAAATTTTCAAAATGGCTCATGTGTACAGTAATGCTGAGTTAATGGACTGTTACCAGTGGATTATCAATTACGAGTTAGGTTTTGTGAGTGGTTGTTGCAGCAAAATGCTGAAAATCCCCAATTTACTTAATAATTTGTGTTTACAAGATCAGCAACCAGGAGGAACATTCGGTTTAGTGCGGCAAAATTGGATAAGGCGTGCCCAAAAGTGTGTACAAGTCGAGGGACAAAATTTCGTACAGCTTTTGTAACAAGGTATGTGCAAATTTTTTATAAATTTCATGTTTCTAATACCTAGTAATCAAGTAGCGCAATTCTTCAAAATTAGTGTAACAAAATTTTATTCATTTTAAAGACACGTCACTTTGGTCACATCTATCTATCTTTAAGTTTATTTTAAAGTAAAAACGCTGCAAATCTTTTTTGCGCCGGGTGCCGGTATACTCTCAGAACTTCCGAAGTTTTTTTCGTGCTAGCCAGTTTGCATTGTCAGTCCCAAGTTCACTCCATTACAGTTAACTAGTATCCAGCGGCGTGCAATGAAAAATTTTTAAATAGTTTTCAGAACCCGCCAAAAATTTTTTTTTGCACTGCCACATTTGTACAAGTATGTTGAACATCCCCAAATTTTATTATGGATAAGTTCTGAATAACACTGTATAATGTGTTAAGAATCCCCAGACTACAATATAAAAAAGAATATTGAGATAATTAATTTTTACCGTTTTTTTGTATTTACAACTTATCGAATAAAAGTATGTTTGTGTACTGAGCAGATTAATCCATTGCACTGCGACCAACATATGCTGAAAAGAAAAATTATGAAGGCTCTAAGGCTGAAGAAATACTAAACGAAGGCTCTGTACTCTCGGGAAGCCCGTACACCAATACGAACGTCTTATTTGCTCTTAAATTTTCTTTTTAAATATCCCAAATACAATATCTACATATTGCTTCAACTTGGTCTAAGCCACATGACTACCGAATCCCGTGTAACACCCCATACATATGCATTATCTCAATTTTATGGTAGCTTTTTAACTCTACGTGTTGAGGCTGTAAAATTAATGCGGGAAAACAAAGGGTTAGCCATTAACCGGATCATGAATTCATGATACAATTTATACCCTCGCAATGAGAAAATTGGAACCTTTTTCCGGATAATATTTTTAAATTACCAAGTTTTTTTAGGGGTGATGTTGTAAACAGATTCTTCCGTATGCTGGGCGGCGCCGTTGAAAAGGTTGTGGAATTTTGCAGGGTGGATGTTACAGGAATATTAATTGTCACGTGTATTGTGGTACAAATGAAATTTGAGTGGAATTACAGTGAGGTCGAGGTAGTAACGGGTTATATTTTTGCAGTTTGTGCAATATACTCATTTAAAGTACTTTATTAAGTGTATATAAAAAATAGTGTATATTATTATTAAGTGTATATATTAAGTGAGTAGGTACTATAATAATTATTATAATTACTTATGCACGTGTTATTTGCAATGAAAGAATAATAGAACGTCGTCGTATAACACAAATTTAGATAAAGTGGAATGGAATATAGGGGTTCATATATTTTCTTTAATAATAACGAAAATATCTGAGACGAAGGGAACTACAGGAGTAATATGTCGTGATATACTTGAAAAATTGATTTTCTTAACATTAATTACATTATTATAAATAAAAATATAAATTTAAAATATTTAAAACGTATAAAAATGAATAATGTCTGTAACTTAATTGTGGTGCATTTTCATGATTCATAGTTTGTTTCTTTTGGGATTACACCACCTGCAAAATAACAAAAAGCAAAAAAAAACAGAAGCATACAAATTAAATATTCAAAGTGTAGTAACAATGCAAACTTTAGAAGTTTACCTTGTTACTCCCAAAAGAAATAAACTATGAAGTATAAAAATAAAATTTTTGTTTTGTATTAATCTCAGTCCCACTTAAATCTTAAACTTGTCAGTTTTAAAATTAAATACACAAAATTATATTATGTAATTCTATAAAAAAGTTACAGTTTAATAAAGTGGATACTGGAAGCGGATGGTTCTTTATGAAACATCGTGAAAATAATTGTTTTGAAAAAAAACACAGTTTTCATTTATATGTTTCAAGGAATATATAGAAAACACTCTAGATACTAATATTTCGGCTTGTTAGGCCTTTCTGGCAATAGAGTGAATGTCTATTACTAAATATTTCCAAGCGCATTTTAGTTATTTATCTATTTACCTGGTTGATCCTTTCCCATCTGGGAAAGCCCTAGTGTTTAGTTCCTTTTCTAAGAAGAGCGAAGATGTAAAATCTATCTGATCATTCGTAGTATAAGGATTTCTAATTAAAGTTTTTTAATTTCTAATTAGATTTCTAACAGATCTAAGCGCTTTCCTTTCTTTTCCCGATGCATTACCTTTACATTTTCCAGATTATCGACGCATTGTATAGAAAACAATCATTTTATAGATATGGAAAATGAAACTAAAAAAATCAAATATCTTCAATTTTTTAAATAGAAACACCTATTTTTTATTTTATTGAATTCTACGCCCAAAAATGTGGGTACTTTGTATTCACATGGCACTCCTTCAAAACTTTCAAAATTCATTTGGTAATTTCCGACGCACCTCGCTTTTTTTGTTTTATTACGCAATAGCGGAAATAAGAATTGTTGTATCGGCCCACATTTGCAGATACGTCAGTTCATTGTTTCTTATTGCTAAATTGAGACAGATCCGCTGTCAATGAACAATATTATATCTAAAATGCCTTTAGGAATTCAGATACGACACTGAGTGAGATGAAAAAGTCACAAAAGTCACCACCGAAATTATAAAAAGTGGCATATCTCTATTTGAAAAACTTGTCAGCTACATCAATTCGTGTTATTAGGGACGATATATTCCAAAGTACTAAAAATATACCTACCCATTATCGATAAAACACTACCTATCCGAGTTTCAAACAAAATTTGCAACGCAAAAAAATTGTAAATAGGTTGAACCATTATGAGCACCAGTGCGTATACAATATGTCAGCTTCATCAATCAAACTTTGTAATGATTTTTTTATAAAAGATGTCATTTACGTTTACGGTACCAGTATCAAATAATGGCTGTTTCAGCCTTCGAACTAATCATATTTATGGAATACGAAATTGAGCACTTACTTTACTGTTTCCCTCCAAGATTGCTTCTTTGTTAGATTTAGGCATAATTTTAGCTCATATTATACTTTAGCTTAACTTCAAAATCATTTTTCATTGACGCGAAAGTACGTAAAAAGTAAAATATTGTGTAAATTTTCAATGATAGTTATAGTACAAACCCATTTACAGAAATATGATAGATTTTTTCACAAGTTAATATAATAATTTGAGGGAATATGTGGTGAAATTCTTATTTATATACGTACATAGGGTAATTCCGGGAGAGATGGACCACCTTTTTTGTTTTTTCCGTATTTTATTAAAAAATAGCATTATCGGCATAAAAAAATAATTACTAGACTTATTTTAACGAACTGTAATTATATTTATTACAAAATACATAAATTATGTACGTATCTTTTTACAAAAAAATAAAATAAAAAACAGCTATGTGGTCCAACTAACCCTGAATATGCGGGATAGTTGAACCACCATACATGGGATAGTTGGACCATTCAAGGGCAGATGAACCATAACATAAAATCACAGATAATAACTTAAAAAAAATTCTGTACAAAGAAATAGGGTTAATGTTATTTTAAAGAGATGCAAGAGCTGCTCTTTTGCCACATCTATCGCACATATTTTCGTATTTTAAGCAAGATTCATGTAGCCTACGCTTACATAAAATAAAGTGTTTTTTTAGGTTTGATAGAACTTTACATGACAACTACCATCAGACTGATCTGTTAGTCTGACACTGTTTATAAAATTTATTTTCAGTATACTTTGGCAAATCATCATGAACAGATTCACTCTTGAACAACGCTACCAAATTCCTCAAATTTACTTTGAAAATCATTCGTCGGTTCGCCAATAGAAAACTTCGTGTGAATTTTATGGCCCACATGATCGTCCATTTGAGCTATTTATTCGTCGTACTGTGGATAGATTTCGTACCACATACTCTCTACATGATTTGAAAACACCAATGCGTCGAAGGAATGTGCGTAATGAAAGGAATATTATCGCTGTACGTGAAAGTGTGGTTACAAACAAGGTTTGGTGACAAATTAATTTCGAGAAATGGACTATGTCCATTTCTGGAAATGGAATGTTGACTATCCACCCAGGTGCTGTGATATGACCCCCGCAGATTATTTTCTGTGGGGCTATGTCAAGTCATTACTTTATGCTGATAAACCAGCAACAATTGAAGCCTTGGAAGCCAACATTGTTCGTGTTATTCACGATATACGACCAGAAGTGCTCGAAAAAGTCAGCCAAAATTGGATCAAAAGAATACGCTATCTTGCGGACAGCCGCGGTGGCCACATACCCCAAATAATTTTTAAATGTTTAATGTAATAGATTGTTTTTTAAATAATATTACTTTTTTAATCACAAAATATATTCTTTAATATTTTTTTAAAGTTTAAAGTTCTATCATCCTTAAAAAAACACATTTTACATTGAATCCAGTCGTCAGTCTTTTGTGTAGCATTATAATTTTCTCCACAGCCAACGCAATCATTTTCCTCCCATTCTTCTGGTGTGTCACTATCATCTTTTACAGATATTTCACCTTCTGATTCAGAAGTACTACTTAACACAACCTTAAAGTGTTTGGCTGCAGCATTTACTCCCATCGTTCTTGTATTTATAGCTTCTATTGGATTTATGAGGTCATCTTTGGCCCAAGTTGCCCTTTCCGAACGCAACTAACGTTGATATTTTATAGGCATTCTATAAAGAAGAGCAATTAAAAGTGGTTCAACTATCGCGTCCTGTTGTGGTCCATCTATCCCAAATTTCCGGGGTAGATGGACCACTGCAATTCTAACCTATAATAGAAAACCGACTGTTTTCATACATAAAAGTTATTAGAATGAATACCATGTTGTTATTTTTCAACTAAAATTTGTATTTTAATACTTACGTTTGGCGAGAATCGCTTCTTCAAAATCGGTGGTAAAAATTTTTTGGCGCCCGTAAATATGTAAACAAAGGCAGTCACTTAAAGAAAACACGAGCGAACGCCGAGACTATCCGAACGTAACTAGTGAACCGTTGGGCCCACGACAAAATTAAAATTGACGCCCTCTAGTAATTTGAAACGAAAATATGAAAGTGGTCCATCTCAGGCGGTGGTCCATCTCTCCCGGAATTACCCTACATAGATCTACTAGATCTGCGCAGAGATATTCCCGCAATAAATATGATAGCCCATATAAAACACTCCTTTGTTCAAATTTTAAGTGAATATGCATAAGTACTATTCATTTAATACAATACTACAACAGCAAATTTGATGTGAGTGCTTCATTGCATGATCCAATGCACTACCGTCGAAAGCTCAGATCCTGCGTTAACTTCCAATGCTGCATCGTTGTCTGTGTCCTGATGCATGGATTACTTTGAAATAAAACAAGAAATGAGTTTAAGAAACGTACAAGATGCTTGCTAATATTTGGAGTTGCGTTTGATACTAGATTTAGGTAAAAAATACCTAACTTATAATATGTATTTTAAATAGAATATAATATAGGGGCAAGCCGTCGTAGCAACTTGGCGTTCATATTATCGATATGAGCGCCAAGCAAGGTAGGCCGCGGTTAATACTTGGATGGGTGGGTGACCATGCAGGGAAGACCGTCGGCGCTTGCCCGCATCTTCTAGTGGCCTGTACGTCGGTGAATTCACAGAAGCTATGCAAATTTAGGCGAGATTTGCGTAGAAGACGTACCATCCCTTGGATAGGATGTAAAGCCGGAGATCCCTTGTCTATGAAATGATAGGCAAGTAAAAGATCCCTACCCTGCTATAGAAAGTAGGGGTTCGGCAAAATTTCCAGGTTGGGGGTTGCTCGTCTCCTGGCGTCGGTGATTGGCCTTAGTCGCGGAAATAGGCCGACGTTAAATAAACGAAAAAAAAAAAAAAAAAAATATAATATAAGAAAATAATAATATTTTACTTTATATATCATTCTGTACATACATTTTATAATGTATCTGTGAATTTACATTTGACACAATTTCACAACTTGTAATTCTGGCAACAAAAACAAATACATTCACAACATTCCCCTTTACAGTGAGGGCTGCCAAATATTCGTGAGCAGTCGGCTTAAGCTAATTTTGTCACCTGTTGAGTATTTATTACATTTTATGTACATAAAACAGCCAAAGCTCTTTAGTTTGCTTTACTTTGCCGCCCGCTTATCCATCCATTTAGCCCAAATAAACGAAATTCCATTAAGCACGAGGCAGCTGGAGAGTTGGCCGGGTTGAAGTATTAAAACTAACTCGGAGGGCAAGGCCATGCATTAGCTCATCCACGAGTTATTTTCAGCTATGTAGGTTAGACCCCAGAAAGTTTAATAATTATTGATAATTATTTGTTGTAAAGATAACACCAAAGTTAAATAATAATCTAAGAAGCAGCGTTTAATTACGGTTGAAATAAAACACAAAATTCTTTAGTATTAATATATCACAGTGGCGGCTGGTGAAATTTGGGAATGGGGGGCACAGGGGAAAGAAATGCGCCGCAGGTGAAAATTTTGCATTTTTCAAGGTCAAACACCTTAAAATTAAAAATTAGACATTCGCAGAGCAAAAATATTTGCTTGAAGAAATAGGTTTCGTTAGGCAAATATCCCCTTTTTTTGATGCGATTGACAGAAATATGGAAAAATTATTTAAAATAATATTTAAATCGGTTCAAAAAAATATACATGTCAGAAAAATGGCAGGCGAAACTTCTGTTTCTGCTAGATCAGAAAAAACACAGATAGATAAAAAAAATAAATAATAAAACCCATTTAAGTACTTAACCCAAACCCATAACAAATCGGTGTGCTTACCTTACAATCTGCAACCACCCGCTCGTCCATCAAAAACTAAACTTAGTAACTTTTAAAATGAAACTCCATTCTTCTTGACTTATCATTTGAAAAATGTTCGATAACTTGTTCGTTAAAATCAGTCATAGTGTTTACTAAATTTTTCTCGATGGAAAGCATTGCTAGAGCACATAACCTTTCTTGTGACATCGTGTTTCTTAAAAATGTCTTTATTCGCTGAAGTGTTGAGAAGCAGCGTTCACTTTCGACTGTAGTCATAGGAATTGTGCACAATATAGTTAATAGTTCAACCGATTCCGAAAACGTCGTAAATTATTTTTATATAACATTTGTAATAAAGCAACCGCACCACTATGTTGTATGAAATCATCTCTAGAATACATTACATACATTTTTTAATTTTGTAATGTTGATATTTGGAAATAAGGCACACACTGTTTTAATATGTTCCAGAGGAAAAACTATTCTATAGTTGTTAAATTTCTCCTTTTCAAACAAATTGGCTATAGTTAAAAAATCATTAAATTGAAATCTCTCACGTACGTTCATTAATATGATGGGGTATTCCCATCTCTAGTACTTACTCTGTACCGTCTGGTCGACGGGGCAGCGCCCATTCAATGACGTAACAGAACGCATTAAAAAAGACGCGCTGGAAAAATAGAAGCTGTGTATCCTTTTCTTGTGCATGCAAATAGAAAAGAAAAAAGAACAGGTTCACAACGGCCGTGCCCAGCCCAGTCCACAGACGGTGAAGCGTGAGCGGTCTAGACGCTAGACGGATATGTATGCACCAAATGATTCAATATTCATGATGAAAAATTAATAAAAAAATCCACTAAATTACAATAATTATAAAAGTTTATAAAATATCACAACATTCACAAGTCTTATGTGGTTACGCATAGGGCACGTGCCCTTGTGCCCATTATGACTAGCCGCCACTGATATATCATAAGGTTTAACAGGTTGCTATGCCAGACTGTGCAGAATAGTTTCTCTTCCTGGACTTCTAAATTATGGGTCTGAAATTTCACGAAACAAAGTTAAAATGTCTCAAACAGACGGTTGAGTTTCAGGATTGTAAATTCAAATACAAATAAATGGAAAACACAGTATTTGAAATGCTTCAGTTGTCTGTGTCGCTAACTCTGACCAGATGGATATCGTAAACTCAATCATTTGTCCTACATATTAATAACTGATGCAGCTGATGGGTCCATGCTCAGTATTCCCATTATAATCAGGTTTACCTTTTGGTGTTTACGTGCAAAAATTTCCGTGAAAGCATTCATGGCTGGAAGGAGGAAAAGTTAATCTTATTCGTTGTGCGTGACGTAATCAGAAGATTAGCCGTTATATTCTGCAGAGAAGTTCCTGGAAAACATCTTCCCCGTTGCCTGTTATAGTCACTGCTGTTATAAATTAAATATGGACTAACCTCGTTTCCCTAATATCGACTCAAAAACTTCAGGATAATGTCAAAGTGAACTAAGATTAGGTTTTACGATTTGTTTTTACAATCTAGCCGGTATATTTACTGGAACTTTTTATTCTAGTTATGTAACTAAGTTTGGTTGGAGCTTCTTCCAGTTCAGCTCTCTTTAGTTTATTCCACCAATCAACTAACTTCCAAACTTCTGGCCCTCATTTTGAGTATAATTATATTTGCACATTATTGGTATATGCCTTCTTTGATTCTGATAAATTATGATTTCGATTACATTGGTTAGTAGTAGGTATATTTTGTTTCTTTTTCAACAGTGTTCTTTATAATGTATAGGAGATATCGTTAATATTCTAGGCAATATATACAGATAATTATTATTCTGGTATATGAGCAGTGGCGGCTGGTGAAATTTGGGAATGGGGGGCACAGGGGAAAAAAATGTGCCGCAGGCGAAAATTTTGCATTTTTCAAGGTCAAACACCTTAAATTTAAAAATTAGAAATTCGTAGAGCAAAAATATTTGCTTGAAGAAATAGGTTTCGTTAGGCAACAATCCCCTTTTTTGATGCGATTGACAGAAATATGGAAAAATTATTTAAAATAATATTTAAATCGGTTCAAAAAAAGTATACATGTCAGAAAAATGGCAGGCGAAACTTCTGTTTTCTGCTAGACCAGAAAAAATACAACATCGAAAACTAAACTTGGTAACTTTTAAAATGAAGCTCCATTCTTCTTGCTTTATCATTTGCAAAATGTTCGATAACTTGTTCGTTAAAATCAGTCATAGTGTTTACTAAATTTTTCTCGATGGAAAGCATTGCTAGAGCACATAACCTTTCTTGTGACATCGTGTTTCTTAAAAATGTCTTTATTCGCTGAAGTGTTGAGAAGCAGCGTTCACTTTCGACTGTAGTCATAGGAATTGTGCACAATATAGTTAATAGTTCAACCGATTCCGAAAACGTCGTAAGTAAATTATTTTTATATAACATTTTTAATAAAGCAACCGCACCACTATGTTGTATGAAATCATCTCTAGAATACATTACATACATTTTTTAATTTTGTAATGTTGATATTTGGAAATAAGGCACACACTGTTTTAATATGTTCCAGAGGAAAAACTATTCTATAGTTGTTAAATTTCTCCTTTTCAAACAAATTGGCTATAGTTAAAAAATCATTAAATTGAAATCTCTCACGTACGTTCATTAATATGATGGGGTATTCCCATCTCTAGTACTTACTCTGTACCGTCTGGTCGACGGGGCAGCGCCCATTCAATGACGTAACAGAACGCATTAGAAAAGACGCGCTGGAAAAATAGAAGCTGTGTATCCTTTTCTTGTGCATGCAAATAGAAAAGAAAAAAGAACAGGCACACAGCGGCCGTGCCCAGCCCAGTCCACAGACGGTGAAGCGTGAGCGGTCTAGACGCTAGACGGATATGTATGCACCAAATGATTCAATATTCATGATGAAAAATTAATAAAAAAATCCACTAAATTACAATAATTATAAAAGTTTATAAAATATCACAACATTCACAAGTCTTATGTGGTTACGCATAGGGCACGTGCCCTTGTGCCCATTATGACTAGCCGCCACTGATATATCATAAGGTTTAACAGGTTGCTATGCCAGACTGTGCAGAATAGTTTCTCTTCCTGGACTTCTAAATTATGTGTCTGAAATTTCACGAAACAAAGTTAAAATGTCTCAAACAGAGGGTTGAGTTTCAGGATTGCAAATTCAAATACAAATATCCGAAATGGAAAACACAGTATTTGAAATGCTTCAGTTGTCTGTGTCGCTAACTCTGACCAGATAGATATCGTAAACTCAATCATTTGTCATACATATTAATAACTGATGCAGCTGGTGGGTACATGCTCAGTATTCCCATTATAATCAGGTTTACCTTTTGGTGTTTACGTGCAAAAATTTCCGTGAAAGCATTCATGGCTGGAAGGAGGAAAAGTTAATCTTATTCGTTGTGCGTGACGTAATCAGAAGATTAGCCGTTATATTCTGCAGAGAAGTTCCTGGAAAACATCTTCCCCGTTGCCTGTTATAGTCACTGCTGTTATAAATTAAATATGGACTAACCTCGTTTCCCTAATATCGACTCAAAAACTTCAGGATAATGTCAAAGTGAACTAAGATTAGGTTTTACGATCTGTTTTTACAATCTAGCCGGTATATTTACTCCAACTTTTTATTCTAGTTATGTAACTAAGTTTGGTTGGAGCTTCTTCTAGTTCAGCTCTCTTTAGTTTATTCCACCAATCAACTAACTTCCAAACTTCTGGCCCTCATTTTGAGTATAATTATATTTGCACATTATTGGTATATGCCTTCTTTGATTCTGATAAATTATGATTTCGATTCCATTGGTTAGTAGTAGGTATATTTTGTTTCTTTTTCAACAGTGTTCTTTATAATGTATAGGAGATATCGTTAATATTCTAGGCAATATATACAGATAATTATTATTCTGGTATATGAGCAGTGGCGGCTGGTGAAATTTGGGAATGGGGGGCACAGGGGAAAAAAATGTGCCGCAGGCGAAAATTTTGCATTTTTCAAGGTCAAACACCTTAAATTTAAAAATTAGAAATTCGTAGAGCAAAAATATTTGCTTGAAGAAATAGGTTTCGTTAGGCAACAATCCCCTTTTTTGATGCGATTGACAGAAATATGGAAAAATTATTTAAAATAATATTTAAATCGGTTCAAAAAAAGTATACATGTCAGAAAAATGGCAGGCGAAACTTCTGTTTTCTGCTAGACCAGAAAAAATACAACATCGAAAACTAAACTTGGTAACTTTTAAAATGAAGCTCCATTCTTCTTGCTTTATCATTTGCAAAATGTTCGATAACTTGTTCGTTAAAATCAGTCATAGTGTTTACTAAATTTTTCTCAATGGAAAGCATTGCTAGAGAGCACATAACCTTTCTTGTGACATCGTGTTTCTTAAAAAATGTCTTTATTCGCTTAAGTGTTGAGAAGCAGCGTTCACTTTCGACTGTAGTCATAGGAATTGTGCACAATATAGTTAATAGTTCAACCGATTCCGAAAACGTCGTAAGTAAATTATTTTTATTTAACATTTGTAATAAAGCAACCGCACCACTATGTTGTATGAAATCAACTCTAGAATAGATTATATACAGCTTATTTTTTAATTTTGTAATATTGATCTTTGGAAATAAGGCACACACTGTTTTAATATGTTCCAGAGGAAAAACTATTCTATAATTGTTAAATTTCTCCTTTTCAAACAAATTGGCTATAGTTAAAAAATCAGTAAATTGAAATCTCTCACGTACGTTCATTAATATGATGGGGTATTCCCATCTTTAGTACTCTGTACCGTCTGGTCGACGGGGCAGCGCCCATTCAATGACGTAACAGAACGCATTAGAAAAGACGCGCTGGAAAAATAGAATCTGTGTATCCTTTTCTTGCGCATGCAAATAGAAAAGAAAAAAGAACAGGCACACAGCGGTCGTGCCCAGCCCAGTCCACAGACGCTGAAGCGTGAAGCGGTCTAGACGCTAGACGGATATGTATGCACCAAATGATTCAATATTCATGATGAAAAATTAATAAAAAATCCACGAAATTATAATAATTATAAAAGTTTATAAAATATCACAACATTCACAAGTCTTATGTGCTTACGCATAGGGCATGTGCCCTTGTGCCCATTATGACTAGCCGCCACTGTATATGAGACTGATCATTTGACTATAAGTGAATGGTTTCAGCTCTCCAATTGATAAATTTAAACAGTAGACTTCAAGCGCGTTTTTAGAGACCTAGCTTTTCGAATTGTTCATTTGTTTTTTTTTTGTAAATAAGACTCATTTCTGAGAACAACTGAAGGTAACACACAGTGTGAAGCTTAATCGGCTATTAGCAATTTTGAGAATTAAAGACGTATATCCCAATGACATTCGCATACAAATTTTAACAATTAACATTATGTTGTAACTATCCTGTTTGAAACGAGTCGTATTTTTGATTTTGCCTATCAAAATTATGGGGTTTTCCAATAAAATATTATGCTGCTACATATTTTCCGTTTTTCACTAGGGAGGCACCACAAAATATAAATTTGAAGCTTCGAATCTCTTAAAATTGAGGGAAAAATAACTAAAGGAAGACAAAGAATGCAGCCTTTGTTCTTAAACATAGCATTCTTGATCTTCCTTTTTTATGGGTGGTTTGATTGTTCATCCACAACTCATTTAGATAGATCAGCTACGTTAAAAGCTAAAAAAAGTCATGATAGTTGCCATCAAGAAATGGTATCTTAAGAAGAAACACCTAAACGTATTGTTTTAAAATCTTTAATTGTGGCTTAGATCTTGTTTGAAAAATATCAACAACCAGCTTTCTACTTGGAGGTTTTGTACCTAGAATTATTTACACTGCAATTATACCATAGAACTTATCATTTGCTCGTACATATCACCATCGACAGAAAATTGATTGAAACGGTAGCATAGACAAAAAAGACAGCGACCAGCATTCCTGGAGTTTATTATTTGCTGATTCATTTTATCATTTTGCTCTTTTTCCTTTGGTTCTTTGCTGCCATGCTGTCTCTCAGTAAAAAGTCATTCATGCATAATGTACCTTTTTTACACACCTACTTAATAACGTTATAATTGCACTAGGTTTCATTAGTCATTTGTCATTTTCAAGCTTGTATATTGCGCTTTAATGTACCTATATTGTCTCAAAAAATAAATAAATAAAAAGAAAACAGGCGTCATTTATTACTTTGCATATTACGATGGAATCAGCAATAAAACTGTTATTAAAGTATCATTATGCTCTATGAGTTATGAAAATTGAAAATTGAATCTAGAAGTAACTTTTATTTATTTTGATGTGTAGCAGTGTGCCATTTAAGATGTTCCATTTTAATTATTCACTAGAAATGGGAGAAAATCGCTTACGCGATTTTCGTTCCCATTTCTAGCCCTACCGAAGGGTGACAAAAGCATCTAGAATAATATTATTTTAAAGAAAATACATAAATAAGAAATTTTGTATCTGGAATGATGATGTAATTATACTAAACGATTTTTTTAAATATTTTGTTGAATTGTAAGCGTACTCTATTGTTGATTGTAAAACATCGTAATTTTTTAAGTACCTACTGAAAGTAGAATTTATTTTTCAGTAAATATTATTATCAATTTTATCAATGGGATCAAAAATATTGTAGATATTTACTTTTGTAAGCTAAAATGAAGAATTTAACAGACTGCCAAAATGAACGAATTACTTCCAAACTTTACGTGCACAAAAAATAAAAGCTACGGATAATGAAACAGAATAACTAAATACTAATACTAATAAATAATTGGAATTAAAAAGTGAAAAAAAAATTTGCCTCCAGCGTGACTCAAACTCGCGAAATCAGCATTAAGAAGTTTTGAATCCTACGACTTCCCTCTTGCGCTACCACGCCTGTTGTCAAATGTTTACTTTGAGACGTTTAAGTATGTAAACTGTACCTACGTGTCAACCTGAAAAAATAATTTTTACCGATTTTCCAATTGGAAAAGTATTTCGCTTCAGTATTTTGGTAATCAGAAGTGTTTGGCAGTCAGTACTAATGATTCCGTTAGCAATATTTCTCGTAGGAAACCTATCTGAAGTTTAATTAATTTGACAGTTTTCGTGGGAGGTGCTTGTCTCGTTAGTGCAATCTCACATCAGTAGATAAAATGAGAAAGAAGTTGAGACGGACGCGACACGAGATTTTCGAAGACGAAATAGACGTAGAAGGAGTCGACGTACGGTCTCGAGAAAAAATCTCAAAGGATCAGAGAAAGAACGGAACTTTCGCGTGAAGCGGTTCTCCAAGCCGTAAAATTAGAAAAAGGGTCTAATCATTGTCGTATTACGACCACGATTATATAGTAAGTGGCATTTTCAATGTGAGTATTGGCCAACCTAATTCAGTATAACAATAAACAGCATTGGTAGTTCAAAAGGATTAGGATTTTGTGGTTCGTGTGTATCATTGATATTGTGGTTCTGTAGACTCCGGAATCGAACCACAACATCCTAATCCTTACCTTTCCCTGAGGAATAGGCAGACTTGGGATTCAGAGAATGTTCTTATTACATTTAATTTTTCTCTTGAAAATGCTGTAAAACAGGAGCCGAAACTTCGAGACATTAATAATTTCCAAAGCGGTAATTTCCAACCGGTTTAATTTAGAATCGTATTAGATCTGTGCCTTGATATCTAAGGTAGTTTAATGAAAATATATTTTTCTGGATCGATCGTAGGTAAATACAGTATTCATGTTTAACCTGTCTCGCTATATGTAAAGTGAAAGATAATATATTCAAATTCCACATCCCACTTAAAACAGGATGGGTTATATTTAACTATATTTCATTTCTGCAATTTCAGAAAAATATTAAAAACTTATTTACGGTTACAAGTCCCTACTTTCAGTGGAATGCTCTGTACAGTATGAAGGCAATATTTTTTTATTTTGGTCCAAAAAACTGTTTTAAATACTTAATTTGGAGTATAAAGAATATCTCTACTTTTAAACTTTTCAAATTATTACGAAGTTCTTCGTCGTTGAATTCTTGTTTTATTGATAAACAGTCAAGAATAATTATTCTAAAAATTATCGTTTTTAAGTATATAAATTAAAGACTAAAAAAACAGAGGTATATAAAACACAGACAATAGACATAGACAATTTCTCTGAATAGGTAATTTTTTTGTATTTAATAATATTTTCAGTTACCCTACAAAAAGAAACGTCTGTTTTAAGATATCTTAAATACACATAGATATTGAGATGATACATACTTGCTGATTGAGGCAAAGTGAAGTAAATCCAAACAATTGGTACTATTATCCTATTTGCATTCAGTCCGAGAAGCTCTATGAAACGGACACGGTGCATTTTTATTAGTCCACTACATATTCATGGTCTATGAATATACAATAGATTTTGATAGAGTTCAAAAAGGTAAAATAGAACAGTAAAATATTAAAAACGATATATATAACTGCTAAAAGTAAACTCGTTATCTATCAACTGAGTTTCATCAAATTCTAATGCGATGATTTTATACCTACATGTCACACAGCTTTATTAAAAAATTTCGTTTTTCACAAATTCGGATCTACTTACCATATTTACTACTACTGCCAAATGGAAAACTGATGCTTTCTAAAGGCATTGTTATAATTTAATGAAAGTTTGCATTATTTAACAGCGCTACCAAATAATTGCTTTTAGAAATAAATAGAAGCAGGTAGGTAACTTTACAGTACATTATGAAAATTCTTTGTCTTCGAATATAAAACTATTTCAATTCCAAATGCACTACGTACTAAGGAAAACACTAATATTTTCTATTCATATATAATTGTAATGCAGCACTTTCCACATGAGTAGCAAATAATGATAATAATTGTATGTATGTATTGATATATATTGTATATACAATCGCGTGAAAATAAACTCGAATACAACCACAAAACAAAACAAACAAAATCTTTACATAACATATCTATCATATAACATATAACATATCAATCTATATAATAATTGGTTATATGACAGTATCAAAACACTTTCTATCTTTCTAAGTTAAATGGATTGATTTCTACTTATATTCTTAATATATTAGGACTTGAATTGCTGCTTATCTGTCTTTTGTTACTCGCTTGTTTCAGTTTAAGGAGTATGATATTTGCTGACAAACTTCCTGAAAAGAAATATACTGCAAATTCGAGTTAAATCTTGATATCCATCAAGGGTCAACTAATTTTTAATTATTTGTATCTCTTATGAACAGATACAGAGAACTGTACCTAGACTGTAGAACAAGCGCTCTTGTATCAATGTATCACAATCAAATTGATCCAGGCATCTAAACCCTTGTAGTGACTAACTAGTAGGGGTGCCTCTTTTGTCAATAGTACAAATTAGTCTTGTAAATTTTGCCGGGTAATTTAGCGAGGTCAAAGTTGACTAAAGGTCATTCATGCCGGACAGTTTCGTCATTTTAGGGTCAAGATAAATGAAGCGGTGTCTATTACAAAGTTTGATATAACAACAAGGGTCGGATTAGGCCCAGAAAAAGCTCTACGTGTATTGTGAATTAATTACTGTGGGGTATGTAGTAGTATGGGGAAATTCACCATGAAATATTCAATTCGCAATGCACCCTTATAGTTGTTACAAAATTTTAAGTTAACCGTCAAAGTTAAATTTCCTTATGAAACAAAATTTTTGCTTCTACGATTTTATAAGGATAGTTTAAAGTTTTATTTTAGAATTTTAAAGTATACTTAACTACCGGGATATCAAAAATTATCTTGGTCAAGGGTGGTTGTGGAATGTAAAACGTGTGTCTTACTTTAAATTTGAAATAATTATGTCACTGTCACACTGACATCATCAATAACCTACAAATTTCATACCTATTTATTTCAGTTGTAAAACAATAATGAACTACAAATTATGAAATAACGGGTTTAGTAACAAGAAAAACTAAATTACAGTAATTGTTGGAAATGTCCCCCGTTTTGTTCGATGCACAAGTTGACGTGCCTCCTCATGCTGTGAAAAGCGTTTTGCAGCATTTCTGGCGTTATGGTTGCACATTGCTGAACAATTCTTTGTTGCAGTTCTTGCAAATTATTTACCGGAGTTGCGAAAATCTTGTTTTTTAAGTAAGGAAATATAAAATAGTCCATAATTGTCAAACAAGGTGATCTCGGAGGAAACTCAACTTCTGTATGCAAACTTATCAGCCGGTCATCAAAAAACTCGCGGAGGAAAAGCAATATTTTCTCGTGTAGTATGTGCTGTTGCACCGTCATGCTGGAAATAACCGTACCGAAGTTCATCATCGTTAAACTGTTGCACAAATTCAGCCAAAAAGTTGTGTCTGTACCTTTCTGCGTTGACGGTGAAATCGAAAAAAATTGGCCCAATTATTCTTCTGCGAGAAACTGCCATCCAAACACCAATTTTTTGAGCATGTAGTGGCGATTCAGTAAAAACATGAGGGTTATCATTGCTCCACATTCGCATATTTTGGGAATTGATGTATCCCGAAAGGTGGAACCACGCTTCGTCAGAAAAAAAAGTTAAGTTCAGAAGATCGTCATTCATTAAATTATTGACAAACCAATGGCAGTAAGCAAGGCGTCTGGGGTGGTCTGCGGGCAGAAGAGCTTGATGTGCTTGCATCTTATATGGATGCATGTTCAAGTCTTTCTTTAAAATCTTATGACATGTTCCATAAGAAAGTCCAATTTCCTGAGAAAGACGTGTCAAAGGTTTTGCAGGCTCCTCTTCCATACGTTGACGAACGTCATTGACAATGTCTTCTGTACGAACTCTTGGTCTACCAGCACCTTTTTTATGAGTCACACAACCAGTTTCGCGAAACACTTCAACACAATTTGTAAGGCACGCATAAAAATTGTCCGGTAATATTGCCACGTTTGAGAAGTGCTCTCGAAAATTGTCCAAACACAAACGTTGACTGTATTGCTAATTTCTATTAACTAGCGCACCCGTTCGAAAATAGGCTTCAATCATGAAAATTTTGTGCTGTGTGGTAAGAGGCATGATTCAAAAACTGGATTAGAAAATTTCAGCACAATAACTTCACAGATTCTGACACAACAAAACATATTCAAAAATTTAAAGTAAGACACACGTTTTACATTCCACAACCACCCTTGACCAAGATAATTTTTTATATCCCGGTACTTAAAAGATTAAGACGAATTTCCTGCGTTGGGCATATTAGGTAAATAAAACTGAATTATATAGTTGTAAAATTTTACTTTCGGTTTATGAATTATTAGTAACATAAAACTTGGAATCACTTTGGACCACTTTGGAATGGGGAACCGTTTAGCTAATGACAAAATTTTAAATAATGTATATGCATCTTGGTGCTATATACCTAATAAATCTCGATTAAATAGAACCCTTCTTCTTCTTTCTCGCGGGTCGGTTCCTCTGTAGCGAATCCAAAGCACTGGGGCCATATCTTAGCAACTTCGTTCTGGGGCCATTCTTAGCAAATCCAAAAGTCTACTCGGTGAAATTTCTCTTAGCTCGCAAGGTTCCAAAAATGGTTTACCCAGGAGCGTTAGCCTCATACGAGCGTAGCCTTCACATTCACTTAAAATGTGAAGCGTAGTCTCACCTGCGTGAATTCATTATAGAATTACGATACCTACCTACGGTGAGGAGGATGAGAGCCTATACGATCCACTCTAATTTTATTAAAGCCATTAATGGGATTAGCGTGTTTGCTAATAAATTGTCGGTCAAATCAATATCTATTTAAATTCAATTAAGTGAATTCCGACCACGAAATGTCCACTGCATTTGTTGTATTTCCACTGGAGGCTGGAATGACGCATGAAACCTCGTTCGCCGGAGGGCGCATCTGAGATAATCTGGACAGTTTGCGCTGTCAAACGGGAACATTATTTGAGTATCGCGAATAGTTTCAATTAGTCATTCGTTTAATCACCTCGTTCGCCCGACTTTCCGTACTGATTTCTATAGAAATGTCTACCAATAATAAGCTTAACTGTCAAAAATGAACAAGACCCCAAGAACAAAAATCGACGGGTCTCCGGTTTTTTTTCGGTTTTATAATTAGGTATAGAGGGAGTTAAGTTTTCGTTGAAAGACCCTGTATACTGTCAAATATTTAACTATACTTTCCCATCGTCCGCAGCCTTAGAAATTGAAGCATAAATATTAAAATAAATATAAGGAAGTTGGTCCATACCAAAAGTTAGCAACTAATATATCTAACCTTATGATCTGTTTGAACTCAAATTTTCGGCTTGGCCGAAGATCGTGACCAATAAAGTTATGATGCGCTATGTTTACGATGTGTTAATTCTAAATTACTTCACGGGTTTTATCAATTTCTCGGCGAAACCAAGTTAGCCAAGGAATAAAGTTTTAATTGAAACCTTGTGTGTCTTATTAAATTTTTATAGAGGTGTTGTGCTTCCCTCATGTTTACACAATATGTCCTGGATGAACTTTGTTGGTAGAAATAGTCACTAATCTTTAATAGCAAACAAAACAAAATATCAGCCTCGATTAAAGCTTCACATGAAGTAAACGAAGACAAGCAAACAAAAAATTAAAACGTATTTTATAAGGAAATATTTTTAAACTGGGAAATGATTTACGAAACAAAGGGTTAGTATTCAAGTGGTTGTAGAAATGCCAATATCAACTAGGTATCTCTTATATTCATATAAAAAATAAGCTTTCCAACAATCTTGAAGGGGGTTGAAACCTCTGGTGTGAAGATAACTCTGACGTAGTTTTCCACATAACACCAAAACACTATACACTGAGTTGGCATCATCTGAAGATGATTAAAACTGATACCAACGTTGTTGTTTTGAAGAATGTTAGACTCTGTTGAGTAGTTTTTATTGAAAAAAGTCATAAATTTGGCTTGCAGGTGTTATTTGATAAACCTGCTAGTCATGAAAACCCAAAATATTATATACGACAGCTTTCATATTCTTTTCCAGTCGGTACCTTTTACTATATCCCTATAACTCCATACCTTTACCTTTATATTAAACTATTAAACACTGTATATTTTAGGTGATCCCTTTAACGTAGAGCATCACATTTGAGGGTTTACAGAACTATAGATAAATTTAATTGAATGATGTATTGTTTTCGAGACCGTTATGTATAAATAACTGTAAAACTTACCAATGTTATTTTCTGAAACACAGTTATAGATCTACTAAACTAGCTTTCGGCCTGCCTATCAATACCCAACACATTCCATAGTAAAGGTTGATCAGAAAATTGAGTAGCCGTATTTTCGGTATATTTATAGGAGCGACGTTGACATTTATGATTATGAACAAAGCTGTCACCATGTTTCATATTCCGCTTCGTTCTTCTAGAATGTGTATAAATAAAATAATATCTTAAGGGAATACCTGTGCACGGTAAGTTATGAAGAACTTGTTAAATTGAGTTGCCACTTTGGTTTTATATGGAACTTTATTTGGCGGCTGATATGAAAATAAGAATATTCTAAATTAACAAACAGTATTGGTGGATTTACAAACATTCATACATCAATAATGTTCTGATGTTCAATTAACTAGTTCTTAGGACAGCATTGAGTAATAGACGCGATTCATTTTAAGATCGTAGCGCCAAAACGGCTGTAACCTATACTAACCTAAGGCCACTGACACTGACATTTGAAATTGTATTCATCAAAGATTTGTTGTCGAGAACTTTAAACCAGGTAAAAAGCTTGTAAAACTATTTTGAAAGGGGTAAGTAGTGATATAAAATTAAAATACATTTCAATATTTTTCGAGCGTTCAATCTGAAAATGAAACTTAACCTCAAAATATGTGAAATTCTTTATTGGACATACGGCATACATACCTTTACGGAAATAGTCATTATTAGAGAAAGGTAAAGAGCACACACTCTACTTTGCGTTCTTTAGCTTTTTTATCCATACCTACTTGTCTCTTGTAACTCTTTAATGCCCAACTTCCACGATACCCAACTATAGTTTCCACGATAGCTCCAGATTTTTCCGCTTTTGGGAAAGTATGAAACTGATCTCGGGGTTTTTTTTTGTCCAAGAGGAACAATGACGCTCACAACAATAATGATTCATATCTGATCAAAGCAATGAACTAATATAACAACGGATATTTCAAAATTCACAATAGACATACATACGCAAAACTGAACTAAAGGCCCATAGCGTTCTTGGACCAAATTTGACTTTGCTAATTGCAAATTTGGACATAATCTGAAGTTTGTCCATGTAGTTGAATGAGTCGGTCGATGTCGATGAATTTCCTCATATATGCATCAGTATTCTGTGTATGTGAATATGGAATTAACAGTAACTACCTCTATAATTTTGTAGTAATTAGTATAGATTATTTATATTACTCACAAAAGTAGAAAATGTACATGGTATTCGCGTATATTTTGACCCCTACCTACAGGGGTTATGAAGAAAGTCAGAAAAAAGTTTAACAACAAAAGTTGTTTGGTTCTTCACGTATTATCGTTTGGCTATGTCGAAAAAAAATTGCATGTCGTAAATTTGAGGAAACCAATTGAACATAATATTTTTAAATGGGACACCCTGTATAATTTTAGACGCTTGGGAAAACAATTTTTCACTGATTTAAAAAATATATATGTTGTTGACATTTGCAATGACAGTTTCCGAAATATTTAATATTTAATGTTTACAATAAATTATAAAAAAATATTAAAAAATTAAAATATTAGAAAATGTTTAAATAACTAAGGAGGTTACCTCGAAAATCGTTAAATATTTGTTATTACTGTTGGTTTCTAGTGTTAAATATGTTTAGTTCTTTGTATTTTTTGTATTTTTTTATGGTACTCGCTGTCGAATATTTCGAAAACTGTCAGTGTAAATGTCAACAAAATATATATTTTTGAAATAAAAAAATATGTTTCCCCAAGCGTGTAAAATTATACAGGGTGTCCCATTTAAAAATGTTATGTTCAATTGGTTTCCTCAAATTTACCACATGCAATTTTTTTTTCGACTTAGCCAAAAGATAATACGTGAACAACTTTTGTATTTAAACTTTTTCTAACTTTCTTAATAGCTCCTGTAGGGTCAAAATATACGCGAATACCCTGTACAACCTAGAAGAAAAGTTATGCTAGGCTATTAGCTATGCTAGGGATTGTACTTTTTCTGTTTATACATTATTGAAGAAATAAAGACTAAATGTTGCCATTTTTTATTTAAAATAATTAATGAAACGTCTATTTTTACGTACATTTCATACACATTTTATATACATATCTACAACTGAACTTAACTACAGTTACTGAATAAATAAGATGTGTCAGAGTCTAGGTAGCTATTCTGTAACTATCATGTTATATGAGAGAATCTGTATGTTCTAAAATGCCCGGAGAAAATAGTAAATAAACCGTGCATGTTTCATGTCTCCACATACGCTCTATAGGAAACACGATATTACTGTTTCTATATTTGGTTAACGAAGAGTTATGCTCGTCAAGAGTAAATAACTAGTCAATTTCGGGGTTTTGTATGACCACTGTTTGCCCACAATAATACATGTATGCACAAATCATGTACGCCGGTTCACACTATCCCAAACTGTAAATAGTTCAATTCTACACAAGAGAAACTTTTCGCGTTGCTAGTATATTATTATTCGAGTTGTAGTTGGCTCGTTAGTCATATAAACAAAGAAATAGGGGAAGTAGTTCTGAATCGGTTAAGCGGTTCTGAATTAACCTACGTTAAGTTCTTTCGTAATATTAAAACATAAGTAGGAATAATAGATTACATACCGGAAAAAAGCAGGGAAAGATACGAAACCACTTACGAAGCATATAGTAAATGGTGCGTGAATAAAAGTAAACAAAATAAAGCCTCCACATTATGGTCAAGGCATTCGATGTTGCGAGCAATACTAAATATTAGGCATAATGTTGATATCAGTAATTATGCAGAATTGCGAGCATACTTGAAAAGGATACAAAGCTAAAAAGTCAAGTTATCGATGTCTGCTATCCGAAGCAGACATCGATAGATATCTAAATGATGCCCCGAGAGCATATCTTCCTCAAAAGGTTGCTTTGATTATTGGCATTTCCGGAGCTTGCAGGTGTGATGAATTTTTGAAAATGAAAATAATTCATCTGGATATTTTAGAAAATCGAATTATAATAGTAATTCCTGTAACAAAAGCCTACTCCTCCTGTACATTTGTAATTACAAACCTGGAATGGATAAAAATAATAAAGCAATACTATGACCTTCCCATCAACATAAAATCTAAAAGTTATTTTTTACAAACGAGAATTGGGAAAGCTACACGACAGCCTTTTGGGCATAATGCTATTGGAAGTTTTCCCAAAACAATAGCAACCTGTTTAAATTTCGAAAATTTCAATGGGTTTACAGCACATTGTTTTAAACGACTTCAGGGACATTACTAGCAAACTCAGGTGGAAACATTCTTCAGTTGAAAAGATTAGGCGGGGAGGGGGGGATCCGGCACCGTAGCTGAAGGATATGTGGACAACTCTTTACATGGACAAATAAAAATTGCTAATATGTAGAAAAACCTGCAACGTCGGCATCTTTATCGACTTCTGAAACTCTACAATATAATTTTGAGCAACAACATGGTCTTACGTTAACAGTAGCGATACTTTACTTCTAATGTAACCATTAATATTTATGCCAGTTTGAATCTAATTAGATTGAACTATCAAGAACATTAAATCCAGCAGAAATGAACTATGCCACAGTAGAAAAAGAATGACTAGCTATTGTATGGAGTTGCAAATATTTTACATACCTCTACGGAACCAAGTTCACAATATTTACAGATCATAAACCATTAGAATGGCTGTCCAACCTAAAATCGCCAAACACAAGATTAATCAGATGAAGACTACATTTAGAAGAATCTGACTATGACTTAAAGTACAAGGAAGGGAAAACAAACTACGTAGCGGATGCACTATCCAGAATTAAAATTGAAAATAGACTACAAGAGGTCAACGCATTTACAAAAGTATCAACCACACCATTAGAAGACGACCTAGTCTCACTGTTAAACAACGTCGACCTAGTCACACTGTTAAACAACGTCGACGAAATTCCAGATGTTGATGAACCAAGCTTAAGAGAAGTCTTAGATATTCTAGTCAACGATGATACACCAGCAGAAGAAAAAATACAGAATAACGACGATGAAATCGCAAAAGATTATACTAGATAATACTAGATTAGATTGATTAATAAATCTGTATATAAAAATATTTATTTTCGAGAGAAAAATTAGCGGTACCTTAGTTGGTAACTGTTGAGACATTAATTTACCTTCCCCTGTAAATATTTTTTCTGCACTAAAATTAAATATTTTTATCCGTGTAGGTATACTATGCGTGGCAGATGGCATATTTTACGCCTAGTTAACATATTGAATAACCTAGCTCTGTTTATTTTATAACGAGGTTGTCCCTGATAAGCCGAAAACAAATAGATGTTTTGCATGAGCTGTGCTTTCGAAAACTCGATTGTATCGAGAATTGGGCAATAAATCATAGAACAATAGTAGAATAGAGACGTACGGGATGACACGGACGGCATAGTTTAGATCGCTATGAATTTACAGTATGATTTACGTCCCTGTATCAGCACCAAGATTGAGAATTGACTCTGATTAACGGATCTTTGTAAAGAAATGGCAATGTGCTGTATCGACCTGGACCTCATCAGCGGCACTGGATAATGTGCAGAAGTCGAATTATTACAAATATTAGTGGACATAAATTATGATTAAAATCCATCCGTAGCTACCAATAGATTAACTAAAGTTTATAGGTGGTACTTTCGTCTGAGAGAAATGAAATATTTTAATTATATTTAGAACTGAGTATTGGTTAGAAATGCTTATAGAAATTTGCTGATGCTGATATTTCGATTCATATAAAATTATTATTGAGTATAAGTTTGTATTTATATATTTAAATAAATCATATAATTATGATATAAAATATTTATTTTACGTGTCAATCTAAAAAGCCACTGACAAATTGTAGTCCATTTATTGACTAATTACTATGGTTGTTTGTGGATTTTTGGGGCAAACTGTAAAAATTTTCCGTAACACTTGTTACATTCATATTAAACATATTAAAGGTCAGTCTTCCGGTTTTTATTATTTTACATGTGGCGTAACTGAAAGATAATTGTTTTAATGTTAATAAAATTGCGTCGCATGGTTCCGGTTAATTCGTGATGTTTTTTTTTATGAAAGCGGCTCAAAGCAAATATTAAATTAGTCATGTGATTTAGCCAACGTGTTAATATTAAACTATTTTATTTACTCATGTTAATAAACATCAATTTAGCCACAATTGCGTCCTAGCAGTTAATATTGCTTGTTTCGAAGTAGTTCATTTGTAACTAATGTGAAAGGAAATTTAGTAGCACTAAAATAAATTAATAGTGAATAATAATATTTACGAGAAGTACAAAAATGATTGCGCATACACATAAATATGAAAAAATACAAATCTTTCTGTATTATTTATTTTTTTTTTTTCATTTCATATTGTAAATGTGGAATAAAGTTGCATTATGTATTTTCCAACTTTCAGTTGGAATTATAAAAATAAAAGCTTAGTCTATTTATACCTGCCCATGCCCTTCTAGACCATGAAATCGCCTTGGCAGGACTGCAGTTTGCTACTCTATCATTGGACAGACTAAGCTGCCCCTGATAGTCTTCCTGCTATCCATAAACTGCACAGATTCGGACTTATTATGCTCTCACCAGTGCAGAATAAGTGTAATATCAATCAGAAGTAGCAAAAACAATCACAGTTTCGACCAATGCGAACGAGTATTATAAGCGGGCCAACAGTTGTTCAATTCGGTATAGTAGCAAACTGCAATACTGTCGAAGTAACACTATGATCACTAGGGGCACTACCAGATGTATGAATCACCTGGTACAATGGAGGATAGACACACGTCTTATCGCTGAACATCTTATGGTTATGTTTGTAGTGGCGAGATACAGTGAAATACACTGCAGTGCCCTCTTTGGGTCTTTTCTACTACCTATCTGACAATTATTGTCTAATTGACAGACAGATAACGATCTGCAGAAAGCAGATGCCATTACAGCGACCTCTATTGTCTTTGAGGAAGACAATCCTACTTCATTATTGGAAGGAGATGCCGAAAACAACTACTCCACGGACAATATGCCCCGCCTGGCGTTGCATTACATCAACATCTCCATGGAGATGTTGATGTAATGCAACGCCAGTCGGGGCATATTGCCCGTGGAGTAGTTGTTTTCGGCATCTCCTTCCAATATCTTATGGTTATCTTTTAAAAAAATATTTTAGGAAAATATGAGACTTTCGCAAGGAAGGAAATGTCTATAACATTGATATAATAAAAGTAAGGGTAAATATTAGACTCAACAGTGATAGCAACTTAGCGCAGATAAAATCGATATAAAGGTTAAATAATGTTTCTCGAGCTTAGTTCTTGGATAGAGACCTTGCAGGGAAGTCCCGCAAAGCCTGCCCATGTCCTAGTGGCCTATACGTCGTTGAATTCACATGAGTTACAAGTGTAGAAGGTGTATGTGTACAAGATGTATGATCCTTCTAATAGGAAGTAAAGCCAAAAGGTCCCTGTCAATGCATTGATAAACCAGTGAAAGATCTTACCCCACTAGAAATACTGTAGACTTAGGTTCATTGACAGACCTAAAAAAAACATCAAATAAAATAAACATAAAAGAAAACGTATTATAGTTTTGTCTCAGTACTTAGTTTCTATATAGGTACCAACATTTTATAATGTTTTAAATAAATATTTTTATATCTAGGACTTATTTTTTAAGCAGCAACTATTTTAGAAATTTCGTAACTATAATCTATTTTACAAATATATTCTTCAACCTAGGGACATTATCTAGATGAAAACAGACAGTGCCATTTTAGTTAATTACTATAAGAGGCGGTGAAGTTGCTCAAAATTGATAATGAATAAATAATAGCCGATCCCGACCTAGGCCTCATAAATATTTACACAGTTCCCTGTTAAATACACGCCCATCGACTTACAGTAACTAAGTTCCCATATTAATAAACATTCAATGTTTATATAGTACCTACCCTTGACTCTCGAAGGAATTCGGCATGTATAAACCACATCTTATCGTCTCTTACCCCACGAAGGGCCGCTGTCTTCTTTACACTGAAAAATAATTCTTATTACACTTCCCTAACTAGTACCAGGCTGTGAATGTAATTGAGTCAAATCAGTCCTGACTTGCCCCGGATGCATGTTGCAGACTCGTGGACTATTCATCATTTCTTTGAAGCTGTGAAAAAGCTTTTAGAAAGGTTTTAGAAAAGACCGTCCTTTAATTATTTTAATTTATTTGCTAGTGCAAGTATATTGTGCATTGAGGTATATTGAGATGAGCTCGTTAAGTTTGTAGTTGTTTTTACTAACCGTTCTTCTTCTTCTTTATAAAAAACAGTTGTATTATTTGCAAAAATCAATTTAAATAAATAATCTTATAACAACCTGTTTATGCGGCATCTAATGGATCGTTTTTCCGAATAGCTTTTGTCACCATATTCTCCAGTGTTGCTTACATTTCAGCGTGTACGTTCATACAATTTGTAACAGCAGTGTGTGAACGTACATGTTGATCGTGTACATAAAAAACTGATCCCGAAAAGACACAAGAGGTTATACAAGAACATATACAAATATATGTTAACTACATAGAATAATACACATATACAATACAAGGTAAATAAAGTTAAACTCATATTTATTGTAAGTTCCTTGAAAAATGAAAGATAGATTGGTTTTATAGTTTAGTATGAAAACTATACAGGGTTATTCAGAACTTATCCATAATAAAATTTGGGGATGTTCAATATACATGTACAAATGTGGTAGTTTTTGGCGGGGTCTTGAAACTATTTAAAAATTTTTCATTGCACGCCGCTGGATACTAATCCACTGTAATGGAGTGACCTTGGGACTGACAATGCAAACTGGCTAGCACGAAAATAACTTCGGAAGATCTGAGAGTATACCGACACCCGGCGCAAAAAAGATTTGCAGCGTTTTTACTTTAAAATAAACTTAAAGATAGATAGATGTGACCAAAGTGACGTGTTTTTAAAATGAATAAAATTTTGTTAACTAGTTTTGAAGAATTGCGCTACTTGATTACTAGGTATTAGAAACATGAAATTTATAAAACATTTGCCCATACCTTGTTACAAAAGCTGTTCGAAAAACGGTGTTGGAAGTGATTTCGTTGAATTGCGTGCGGATTTTCGAGTGCCCAAACGTGTGTATTGTGCATGTTGTGTATTCAATTTCGCGTAAACAAAGCTTCCTCTGTAACTAGTACATCAGCAGTAAATTGGGGATTTTCAGCATTTTGCTGCAACAACCACTCACAAATCTAACTCTTAATTAATAATCCACTGGTAACAGTCCATTATCTCAGCATTACTGTACACATGAGCCATTTTGAAAATTTTACAGTTTAACACTCCTGCGATAAATAAAACACCCGCATGGCGAGAAAGACACACATGTTAACCAGGCGTTCCAGACAAAAACGTGTTTACTTTTTTTTATCACATTCTTAGGAATGTGGTAGAAAAGTATCAGATGTGTTGAAGTACAGTTGCCCAGCTACGTAGTCCTTTATAATGGTATGTGTATAACTTTAAACATTTTTTACGGGAAATCCTAAGCCTTTTATTATACATTTTTTTGGTGATATCGATTTCTTATTTAAGGATGCACATATCTTCAAAGTTTTAGAGATAAGTTCTCAATAAGGCTGTATAGATCATATATAATATTAAACATATAGGCACTAGGTATCTATACAGGGTGTCCACCTAGTGCGCGTAAGTCCAATATCTGGGTTAATAAAAGAGATAACTTAATTTTTTTTCTACAGGGTTGTCTAATATCCCGAGCTGCACAAAATGAAAATATATTTACATATTCAGGGTGTTCAGTTTTTCCTGGACAGGTACCAACTTCATTTTTTTAAATGGAAACCTATATTTTTTATGGCATTATCGAATTCTACGTAAAAAATTAGTGGGACTTTGTGCATAACACTGCTATTGAAATATTGATAGTTTTAGAGATATTTGACTTTTAATTTTTTTTTCTTATGATCGTCACTTCTAATAGTTGACATAATTATGGTTGTATGACAGCTAGAAATTATTTTTTTTCAGAAACTGTAGAGTGAAGATGGTCCTTTCGAAAAACGTATCAAAAGTTGACCTGCGATATACAGGGGGCAACAGAAATCGTGCCAAACCTAATGGTTTAAAATTTAAAAAATCTCGACTTTTTCAAATGGAACACCCTGTGTTTTATGATTTTATTAGATGCCTTTCTGTAGACTCTACAATTTTATAATAGCTTTCCCTATACCTAAGTTGCGTAATTTTTGCAAAAAACCCACTTTTATGAAAAATACCCGATTTGCGCACTCCTTTGACGGAAAAAATATTGTAAGGCTATTTATTTTTATAAAATGTATTAGTTTACACTTCTTAAAATAAAAATAACTGAAAAATTTAGATAATTTCAGTTTAATAAACAAGTCTTTATGGAAAGTTACCATTTATTTGTAAATAAAAGTAAAAAATCATAAAAGCTCTACATGTAATTAAGAATTAGCAAAACTGGCGTATGCTTTAGAAGAAGTTCATGGGAATTATCAACAGCAGAAACCACAATATTAAACTAAATATTATCGTTGTTACTCCCATGTCTCCTGGTAGTTTTCTCATAATTCCCATTTGCTGTTCTTTCAAATCTTTCTTTCACATTTTCAAAACAGTCAGCACGTGGGAATCTCTATGAATACGTGCTGCTAGCAAATAATTCCCATGAACTTCTTCTAAAGCATACGCCAGTTTTGCTAATTCTTAATTACATGTAGAACTTTTATGATTTTTTACTTTTATTTACAAATAAATGGTAACTTTCCATAAAGACTTGTTTATTAAACTGAAATTATCTAAATTTTTCAGTTATTTTTATTTTAAGAAGTGTAAACTAATACATTTTATAAAAATAAATAGCCTTACAATATTTTTTCCGTCAAAGGAGTGCGCAAATCGGGTATTTTTCATAAAAGTGGGTTTTTTGCAAAAACTACGCAACTTAGGTATAGGGAAAGCTATTATAAAATTGTAGAGTCTACAGAAAGGCATCTAATGAAATCATAAAACACAGGGTGTTCCATTTGAAAAAGTCGAGATTTTTTAAATTTTAAACCATCAGGTTTGGCACGATTTCTGTTGCCCCTGTATATCGCAGGTCAACTTTTGATACGTTTTTCGAAAGGGCCATCTTCACTCTACAGTTTCTGAAAAAAAATAATTTCTAGCTGTCATACAACCATAATTATGTCAACTATTAGAAGTGACGAAACATAAGAAAAAAAAATTAAAAGTCAAATATCTCGAAAACTATCAATATTTCAATAGCAGTGTTATGCACAAAGTCCCACTAATTTTTTACGTAGAATTCGATAATGCCATAAAAAATATAGGTTTCCATTTAAAAAAATGAAGTTGGTACCTGTCCAGGAAAAACTGAACACCCTGAATATGTAAATATATTTTCATTTTGTGCAGCTCGGGATATTAGACAACCCTGTAGAAAAAAAAATTAAGTTATCTCTTTTATTAACCCAGATATTGGACTTACGCGCACTAGGTGGACACCCTGTATGCTTAGGTAGGTATTAAACTATAGGTACATATAGATATTTTATCATTTTATGTCTCATGTCGCTTGCAGGCGATTAATTTTTATAAAGTCACGAAACTGGTTTGAGAATGTCTTTTTCTTTGATTGCTTTGAATAAATTAAAATGGGCTTATGCCCTCTAGTATTTATTGTCTGCTTTTAACAAACTGTAAATTTATATAATTAAATCGAATAGCTTTTTCCAGTGTACCTACTCCTAGTCCCTTCGGCTCCCAAAGGAGTTGCTGATGTATAAGCCACATCCCATCGCTAGAACCCTGAGTGGACTCCACTATACTATCTCCATTACACTTTGTTTTTGTTATTTTGGACCCGTAGTATATTAGTTCTTTTAGCATCGGAGTGGCTCGCCGAGGGAACGGCAAATTGTTTTTTTTTGTGATAGAGGTGTCGGTTTTATTTAATTTCGTGGGAGTCTGGTTTTATGTATAAGTGGATTCGATGTTTTGCGGAAGTCGCTTTTCATAAACCACCGTCTACACTGAAAAATATTTCTCTGAGTGAAATATAAATATAATTCTATTTCCGGGATATACAAAATGCCTGCGTATATATCTTCAAGAAATTTATATTCTTGCAAATGTATTGTAGGCTACGGCCTCTCGTTATAATATACTTTTCCCATGATCAAATGTAAACATGTATTTTTTAATATTATATCATTTCGTAATAAGCTCGTTCCTGGGCGCACTCGCGTCCCGCAAAATAATAATATGCCGCTCCCTCTCCCATACAAGTCTGAGGGATGAGGGATAGAAACATTATTATTATTATTATTATTATTATTATTATTATTATTATTATTATTATTATTATTATTATTATTATTATTATTATTATTATTATTATTATTATTATTATTATTATTATTATTATTATTATAATCCAGTCATCCTTAATAGCATCGAATTCGTGTATTTTTACCAATGACCTCTTTATCAATATATAGATAGACCTCTTTCGTCCCATTTTGTGCAAATTATGAAATATTAACAAATTTAATTAAGCTGTCCTGTTTATTTTTACTAATTTTCTATCGCATAATATAATATTAATTAATTAATGAATACACTATTAGAATCCTAAAATTAGAATTAGAACTAGTTGTTTTCTAATAATCTGATACCTATTTATACATTTCTTACATCACTGCCTTCAACTTTATTTGAAAGCTTTCAGTATTTTCTATGTATACATTTCAACAACAGATTTAGTCATTGAAGCTAAGGAGCTGAACCAGTACCGGTGATTTTAATTTTCGAATGGAGGCTGCCGGAAAAACCGATAACTGGAAATCTATATTAAAGTGTTCGGCCAGCTAGATGTCTACCTGTGACAAAGGCTCCTAGTTCACTTCGATTAAACCCCGTCAAGATATATTTTCTTGCGACGAAGTGAACTAGAGTGTACGACTTTCTGGTTTCATTCAGCGAATAAAGGCTTTAGGGCGAAGTTTTGGTAGAAAATAGTGCTCATTTTACGAAAGGTAGAGCTGAAATGAAAATGTTTCAGGCTGGGCTTCAGACGATGATGTATGCGATGAATTACTGTGTGCAGTTAAAAATTCACTAAAAATAAGAAATATGGTGCACTGGTTCGCACTGACATCTTTATTCAATACACTCCTCTGAGTGGGGATAGTTAAGTAAAGCATCATTTAGCACACTAAATCACAGTTTATAATTGTTTTGAAAAAAACATTGATCTCATTTAGATGTTTCAAGAAATATATAGAAAACACTCTATATACTAGTATTTCGGCTTATTAGGCCTTTTTCAATAGAGTAAATGTCTATTACTAAACGTTTCCAAGCGCGTTTTCGTTATTTATTTGTTTACGAGCACCTACCCCCGATTGATCCTACCATCTGGTAAAGTCCGAATTTTTAGTACCTTTTCTAAAAAGGGCGAAAATGTAAAATCTATCTGATCATTCGTAGTACAAGGATTTATAATTAAAGATTTTTTAATTTCCAATTGCTCCAACAGATATAAGCGCTTTCCTTTCTTATCACGATGCAGTATCTTTACATTTTTCTGATCTATAAAATGATTGTTTTCTATACAATGCGTCGAAAATCCTGAATTTTTTGCGTTATTTAATATGGATTTTTTATGTTCTTTTACTCTAGTTTCAATACTTCTACTGGTTTGACCCACATACACGACATTACAACCCGCGCAGCTAATTTGGTATACCCCCGATTGTTTTAATTTATTAACCCTTTCTTTGTTGTTTATCAAAATCCTCCCAATAGTACGCTTGTTACACCCGTTTCGTTCTATTCTGCGAGCTATTTTTTCACTATAATCTGGGACGTGATTAATATAACTATAGGTGTTTTCTTTTTCCCGAATATTATAAAACTCCAGACCAATTAGTTTCCTCCTTTTGTTTTTTAGCATGTTATCTATTAGTTTTTCTTTATATCCGTCTTACCAGATGGTAGGATCAATCGGGGTAGGTGCTCGTAAACAAATAAATAACGAAAGCGCGCTTGAAAACTTTTAGTAATAGACATTTACTCTATTGAAAAAGGCCTAATAAGCCAAAATACTAGTATATAGAGTGTGTTCTATATATTTCTTGGAACATCTAAATGAGATCAATGTTTTTTTCAAAACAATTATTTTCACGATGTTTCATAAAGAACCGTCCACTTCGAGTATCCACCTCACATAGTTTATATTAATCAACGAGTATTATAAGGCGTACTTTTAATATACAAACAACTTTTTCTAAAGAATATTTTATCTGTGTCAACAAATAACGGACTTACAGAGGAATTACGCTCCGAAAGTAAAAGTTAGGTACCTCTGGTGTAATGGCGCTTTTGAATGGTCTTTCAGTGTATCCTCAGAGGCCCTTACTATGAAGTAATGACATCTTGCGAAAAATCTTTGCAGACAATCTCCTTTTTTGACAACTTAAGCGTTACTTCTTAAAGCTTTTTAGGTATACAATACTGATGCGCATTTAAAGTCAACTTCTGAATTATTGTAGTAGATAAAGAGGCTCATTTTCACTTCGCGGTGTTTTCATAATTTACCGTTCAATTAAACGATGTTAATGCCTCAAATAATTAAAGTATAGATTAGCACCTTCATTAATTAAGCTTAGAACTTTGCTGATGAACTTTTTATTGCAGAAATTTTGCCGCGTAGCTCAAGCCGCCGCTTTTTGGGGCGCTTTATAACTTACATTAAATAACAAATGATCTTTAATGGACGATTACAAAACATTGTTGCCCTCTTAAGACCCCAGTGTTCGGCTAAATGGTGGCAGACATAATATAGTGGTATTACAAAACAGCAATTATTGTTGTCGCGTTCTTATTAGGCTGAATCATGCAACGATCATTGATTTTATAATTTATTTTTATTGGGCTACAAAGTGAAATGAGGTGAAGGAACATATTCTAAATGTATTCGTTCATTACATTGTCGACATGATGCTTTAATTGACTCTAATAATACAGTCAGTTTTAATTTTAGTGCATATCTGTATAAGACACTGTGTCCAGTTTAACATGAACTGTACAGACACCTAAATTGGAGAAAAAATGGGCAATTTTAGGCCTAAGAAGAATCCGAGGTTATATTTCCAAGAATTCCTTCCCTTAAATATATACGGGGTGAAAAGCGAAAATGTGCATTTGTTGGAAACGTTGACAGCTTATTTATTTATTGTAAAATATACATTCATCAAATTTTCAGGATAAGGGTAGCAGTCATCAAGGACTTCAAAATTGGCATCTAAAAAAATGTAGGTCTAAGATTTCGCGCTAGTATCCTCTACTTATGTTTTTCTTATGGACGCCATACTTAGATTGGATTTTCATGGTTTTCAAATATGTATAATATGCATATGTTCGAAAGCAAGGACCAATAAGGTGGCGTGCAAGGTCACCCTGTGATGTTATCTAAACAAACAAAGTGTATGCAAAATCGTGTGAAACTGCAGAGGAATTACATCGAGGAGTTAAAGATGCAGTAATTAGAATTACTCAAAACAAGTTTCATATTTTTTTCATTTTTCAGAGAATGAGGGAAACCTGGAAACTCTCATTAAGTAGTTAAGTAGTTAAAGGGACAGTCAAAACATTAACTGATAGTAAACATTAACTCTGGACCAACCAAAAATTGTACATCACAGAACAGCCTAGATTCTAGAAGTTTACCATAATCATTGTGTTATGTACATTTTGGATAACTAGAAAACTGAAACCTGAAAGAAATAATATTTTAATGTTTTATTTTTCTCAATACATGACAGTACTGAAAAAGAGGCTCATTTTCACTTCGCGGTGTTTCCATAATTTACCGTTCAATTAAACGATGTTAATGCCTCAAATAAAAAAAAATCTCTCACATTAACACCAGGCTGGTGTCCTTCCCATCCTAGGATATCGCCAGGATCGTTGCCGACCTATACCTGCGAACAAGCATTCACGTCCTTTGGATCGGGACCTCTAAACTCTGAGCCACCGACTCGGCTAAGGATATGAATTTTAAATTTTAGCAGATGTCATTTTGGCAAACGATCTATATTTTAAATTGTACTTAAACTTCCGGAAAGAATAATTCAATCACTAGAGAGATTACAAGTGAAAATTATTATATGTCACAATTAATCTCTGCCGAAATGGACTGCCAAAATATCAGATTCATCTCTATTAGTTTTGGCTGTGTATGTATTATTATCATATATATAAAATCCGTTCATATTTGATATTTTTTTATAATAGTACATTAGGCATATTATTTATCATATTACTCCAAACTATATGGTTTTCATTTTCATTCAAATCCATATCAAATGCATTTAATGCCACAGCTTAATTAAAATCAGACCGCATGCGGTTATTTATATAGGATATATCTAATTTACATTGTTTTTAATAAACATTTAGCTTTTGTCCAATTTTAGATATGTAAACGTGATAAAATGATACACTAACATAACAGAAAATCATCGAAATATTAATTATTATAATTAATTGAAACGAATATTTACTTTTCGTTCAATGTCAGGGTGCTTTTGAAATGCGCGAATCGATGAGTTCTTGAAATGAAAATATGACGATTGAAGCGATCTTATCTAAATTCAAAAACGCACCGTCAAAATATTAGAGGGAGTTAAGGACCCGCTGTGTGGCGAATTACTGAACTATGTAGAATTCGAGGTAGAATTATCATTCAGTTTGAGTGGGATCTGCAAATCATAATTTAATAATAATCTATAAAGCTTTCAATTTGATAGGGTTACGCAACTTTTGGCGATTTCCAACGAAAAATATTAAACAAAAGTCTTTTAATAAGTAAATTTTTGTCTTAAGTTCCTAAAAAAAAAGACAGCTAAAAGAACTGTTTTAAAACCGACAGCAAATACAAATTTTTTAGCGTCCTTAAATTTCGTTAAACTTTAGTTAAATACGATTGCGATTAAGGATATTCACTGTTAGTTACGGGAACATTTCGTACGAAGTGTCATATTATAACACGCCTTGTTTAAAATTTGAAAGTTGAAGAAGTAGTAAGTACGATACGACTTAATCCAAATTTCGTTTGCCCAACCCATCCAAAATGTCTTATTCAGATATTATCCTCGTGACATGAAGACATTTTAGATCCTGTAATAAAAATAGTTATACAGTTTCTATTATAGAAACTATATACCTTCTGCTGTCGAATTAAAGTGATTATCTACAGATATAACGTGATCTACACCCCCCGATTATATTTTGTCGAAGAATACTATACTAAAGACTATAAGAGAATCAGTACCTCTAAAATGTCGATGTTTGTAGGTATCTATCTGCATCGTTGTGTCTTTGGGACTTGTAGCAAAAATTATTCTATTTTAATACATGTTTTTATTATGGTTTCTGCCACCTTTTTCTACTGAACATTATTACCAAAGCAAATACACATTTTGCAATATTTTATTCTACCAGCTCGTCCTATATACTCTTTAAAACACGTACCACAAGGTTATAGAAAACATATAGACTTTCCCTTTTAGTTTTATATTTAATGTTTTTTATTACTTTGTCAAGAGTGAAGAAGAAAAAATAGAAGTTTTATAAGCAATATTAATGTTCCGTTTATTTTCTGTTGTATTATTCAACGATTTAGAGAGTTCTTGAAACCCTAGTATTTTTTAGCAAATAAGAGAAGATTAAATAACAAAATATGAAATTCTATGCGGTTATGCTTTTAATGGAAGATTGAAAGCACTAAAATCATAACAACAATCATATTTCGGTAATTCATATTCCGGTTCACGAAAACGGACACAATAAACATTTTAAAACGTCTTCAAAAAATAGTAAAAGTCCCATATTACACAAACTGAAAAGAGCAGCAGAATATATCTTCATTAAAAGTTAATATACTCCCGACTCACGGGCTATGATTTCATTATAAAAACTGTCACGCTGAGAGTTCGCTGCACAGCGAGAAAAGACTACAGGGAAATTGCACGTATAACCTCATTGTACAGAAATGCTTCTGTTTATGTTTGAACTTAATTGTATCTCCTTTGATGAGATATTTGGCTAGTGGTAAACAAAGTGTGCAAATAAAATCTACATCTACCTTACCTACCTCTACCTTAACTCTAGTAAGTTCTAAAGTGGATACTGGAAGCATCCTGGAACTGGAACATCTAAATGAGATCAATGTTTTTTTTCAAAACAATTATTACTAGTAAGTTCTATTTTAAAAAATAAGAAAACTCTGTGGTTTCAAACATATCTTAAAAATAATAAGGTTATTTTTTTGCGTACCTAGGTAATGGGTAACGAGAAAAATTGAAAACTTTATTGAACAATAATATTTGATAATTTCATTAACAATTTATCTTTTAGTTAACTTTTTGGCTTAATTTCTATATAAAGAAAGATATAGTTAAATAAGCCAATAAATAATATTAAAAATATACTATAAAAAATACTTTGTGAATTAACATTATCACAAAATTTTGTGTATAGGTAAAATAAAGTTTACATGATATTTTAGCTACTTACAAAGGTTTTTTCAAGCCAGGCAGATTGGCACCAGATGAAAAACAAGCGTAATCACTGGTGCTGACTTCCGCCGAATTGTTTGGTTACATTTTGAGCCGACTTATTTTTCACATTTAAAAAAGATACATTTCATCATATTTGCCTCAGGAGGTAAGACATATTTTTTACATAAAATAAAACTCTATGTAAAGGTTGTACAGTCATTAAACTAAGTTTAACACAGTGCTCACATTATTTTGTATCATCTTTAGCTTAGAAATCCGTAGAAATTAAATGTGGACTGTGATACTCCAGAAAATATTTCATCTATACACAATTCACAATGCAGCTCTTAACAAAATAAATTGTCACATTAACACGCAGAACAGAGAACCCACTTCAATTAAGCCAGATTTGACTCTCGCCTTTGACTATGAAACCTTCTCCAGTGAGACATGAAACGTGACCCTTTGTGCTAATATTGTTGCTGATATCTATATACGGGGTGGATAAACCAACCACATTGAGCTGGCTGGACAATTTATGCAAGAAAATTGTATAAAAAGAGGTATAAATATCATGCTAAAGCTTAAGAAAGAAATCTATTACTAAATCACCGGCGAGCTCAGGGCTTAGCGTCTCGATTGCTCAACCCAGAGGTCGTTGGTTCTAATTAATTTTGTTTACTGGTAGATCAAGGCTTATTCGCAGGGTTGGCTTGGCAACCATCCTGGCGATGGCCTAGGATGGGAATATCAACTTGGTGTTAATGTGAGAGATTAAAATCAGTTGATGTTTGACTTGTTCCTCTAATTAATGAGGTTTCCAGGTTTCCCTCATTCCAGCACTGAATGGTGGTTGGGGCCTACCAACGTAAGTCGTTCCTGAGGTGCAAATGCGGCCCGCGAAATAATAATATGCCGCCCCCTCTCCCACACAAGTCTCAGACTTTTGGGCTAATCCTTGTGATTAGAATGAGGGGTAGAGATATTATTATTATTATTATTATTATTATTATTATTATTATTATTATTATTATTATTATTATTATTATTATTATTTGTTAACAAAAAGGACAACTATTATTGTCATGTATGGAAATTAGTACCTATACTACGTGTATACATATTTTCCTACTAGTACTACCATAGAATAACTTATTTTCTTTAACTGAAACACATGCTGAACATAGTATTGAGTAGTTTCATAGTATTGAAACGTGTTGAATATTGGTAAATAAATAAAAACCGAAACAAGAGGAGATGGATTATTAAAAATGCGAATGTTATATTGCATCCAAGGAAGATGTATAAAGAAATATTACTAAAACATCCATTTGTGTTACTTCTAAAGGCATAAATAATTTATGGGAAGTATTTTATTTAGTCCATTGTCAGTTCTTACAATGTCAAAGTTTCCATATTCGCAACACGGTTGCCTCTCAGAGCAATATGAATATGTTTCGTAGATTTAAGGGTACGAAAATTATGTTTTATGAAGAAATGTTTCAATGGAAGGCAAAAGTTTGGTTGAGCTGTATAAATTTAAATATATACATTTAAAACAATTTACGACACCCAAATGTATCATAGTTGTCTAGTTTCAAACCAGAAAATTATGCTAATACAATGATAACGTCAAAGCTGTTCGCCAAAAGTTCAAAATTTACTTCGTGCACTGTCCTCGGCTTAGCATGGGTAACGAGTTTGTTAAAGGCAAATCCTCTGGTTTGTTGTAAAACTACAATGGGACAGAGAGTAAAAAGTTCTAAGCAGTTTACGAATATGCAACAGTAGATGCGGCTTTAGAAAAGATTACTATTGTGCTAAGGATACTATTCTTATGGTACTGCTTATTTATTTATATCTACAACACGCAATACTTCGACAAAATACATTATCGACTTTAGCAATTAGTAGATCTGTGCAGAGGGTGCTCAGAAGTCAAAATAAAAGCAGCCAGGGTCAATGGCACTTTTGATTACAAAAAGAAATTAATTTCCAACATTTCTATGGCGATCTATCCCAGGAATGGAGATTATTCCGCATTCATATTCAACAGTTATTTATGTGCATAAAAACTATATAATTAAGGAGACGTTTTAATGGTTATAGTCACGAAATGTGCATAAATTACTCATTCCATTTTATAAACAATTTGCGTAATTACGAAACGGCTTGTTCCAGTTTCTTTAATGTGCCTTTATACCTGTAATTTGTAAAAATTTCAATACCCTTGATATCCGTATAAAAACGTTTTCATTAATATATTATAAAGTAAATTTTCTTTCATAATAACTTACTGAAATTTAAGGGCACCATCCTAGGTCAAATCTATTTATCTTAGATTTAATATGAAATAAATTATAATATAATATAATGGAAACATTTACAATCGCTTTTAATGAATTCTTATCCTATTTTCTCACCGATCTAACTCGCTGTCCACGTAGTTACAGTTAACTAACTACACACAAAGAAAAATTTAATTTTCCACACAATAAATAGTTGAAACAGAAGCTTATCCAATTTTAATGCTGATAATGCGTTCTATTATATCGAAGTTGTTCTATCAGATCTGTTTTGGAATACATAGAGCTAATAAAATATAATGACTTCAGCAATGCGAGTACGTGACTTGGAAAACTTCACCATAAGGTGGATAAGGACAAATATAATTGTATAAGGACAACTATAATTGGACCAAGTCTAAATCCCAGTCTAAATCAAGCATGTAAAGGTTTGTTTATTGTATTCCTTAAAACAGTGAAATTTACCTTAATTATAAAGAATTTCTGATATGTTTTAAAGGAATATTAGATTAGTCTCTATAATAACAGGAACATGCATTGAAATAGAAAATTAATTTTCTATTACTACTATTCTAATTAATATTCAATATTGAGTTAGTTAATATCTACTATATTTACTCGGAAAAATGACTAATAATTTTAATAAACTAATAATTTTAGTTTAATTTTTATTAACTAATAATTTTTTTAGTAGGTAGAAAATCAGTAAATCTTCATGTTATTAGTGAGGACCTATCTTATAAATCTATGTTTCAGATTTTAGAAAAATTAACTCTGCTTTAGTTTTTTTTTTAAATTTAGATCACATTTCCGCGTGATAAATAAATCCAAGTCACATGCGTCTATATAAAGCATACACAATGAATATGTAGGTATGCTTAACATTTCATTTGTTACTAAACAGTGACAGTTACATAAAAATAAATAAAAACATACTCTGTCTCAAAAATTTGATCTGAGTAGAGACTGTCTCAGAGTATACTAACAACTGATAATGTATATGTAATTATGACTACAATATATTGAAGAAATAGGAGAAGATAGATGCTGATAAGTCCAAGGAAATTAAACGTAAGATGATTTTTAGCAGAAAATAAAGCACATAAAATATTATCTAAGAAAGAAAAGATATCATTACATCTATATCTTATATGGTCATAGATATGACCATGTAATCATTTCTAAAGATAAATTCTTCTTCTCTATCTTATTTATATGTATGCAAATAATGTTAAATAATCTCAATATTTTACAATATGATATACCAAGTAATCACCATTAGCAACAAGAGATTATCAACGACACCAAAATTGATGATAGCCATTTGCATGTAATAACTTAGGCGGCTGAATTACAATGGTCAGATCATTAATGAAAAGTGAAAATAACAACAGGCCCAAGTTACTACCTTATATAATGCCACTCATTACCATGTGACATCAAGATCTTAATTGGTCAATTTACTTTTTAATATATTTAGGGCATTTAGGGATGTTTAGGGCAAGATAAACATATCACATCATAAAAAATTCTTCTTTTAAAAAAAGTGAATGTAAAAGCCTGTTATTTGGTCACATATTATCAGGATATATCTGATCATCATCACTGCCATCGTGAAGAAGCGTTAAAGAGCATGTTCTTCTTGTTACAGATCATCGCGATGAAGTTGATGATCATCATTGTCATCCTTTGCCTTGGCGGGGCGTCCAGCAAAGAGAGTGTCATCAAAGGAAGGAACAAATCCAAGCACAAGATTGCCAAACCAAAGAATATGTGCTCTTTGGAGCCTTCCGAGCTGAACAACATACGTTGTGTCTGTACTAGAGAAAAGTACCAAAGGGCCTCTTCAGCAGAGTGCTGGATATTCGGACCAGTCACCAAAGAGCATTTCATTTGGGAGTTGATCGTGAAAACGCAACCATATTTGTCTGATTTGAATATAGTGGCGAGTAACCAAGGCTATCTGAAGAACATTCCTCAGGAATTTATTCAGAATATGCTACTGCTGAAAAACTTCACAGTTTCTTTTGCTGTTTTGGAGCGATTGCAGAAATTCACATTTGGGAATTCATCATCGTTAGAGGTTAGTCTGTTGTTGTGCCATTTGTTGCCAAATAAATGATAAATTAAATATATAATTAACAAAACAAAAGTTTAAAAATAAAGTTATATAACTTTTTCATTTACTTTTTCAAACAATAAAGTTACACTTTTTTCGTAGCAGCAACGAAATTGCCTGGAATAATTTGCTTTATTTTCATAATAATTATTTTGTTTGTACTGGTAAAAAGTTGGGGTGCATTTTATTAAACGAAAATGTAACATTCTACTTTTAATGAACATTTACAGGTGAAATACAATCCATTTTGAGACATAATATAGGCACCTATGTATACTGAATAATGTAAAAGGAAAAAGTAACTTAATAGCTACCGTTCTCTGAATGTGTCAAAGCCACCCGTTTCCCAGCAAAGGTTTCTCTCAACATTTCTATTTTTCAATATTTTGAAATATTGTTGATGCATTTATTGTGGAAAAGCACTTTATTTTAATTAAAATTTTACTCACAGCTTACTAAAAACTTTTATTTAATTTGCTGATATTTTTATATTTAGGAGTACATTTCCAGTTTCCGCTATAGATGTAATATCGCATAATGAAATATGTTCAATAAAATAGTAAATATTTGTATATACTTCTAAATTGCTAAATTAAAAAAAAAAACAATATAAATTATGAACCAGAATTATAAAAAATGAGATTGAAAATGAAGAATGTTTTCATCCATCCTGTTTTACACACTTTTATATTCTGTCCTATTCTCTTACGTTGTACCCAGGAGGTCAAGAGTTTCATTATTAATGAAAAATGTATAAAATATTTTAGACAATAAAATACACAAATAGTTGAAGCAGAAAAAATCATCATTAATTAATGTATCATTAAAAATTTTTATACAAATGTGTGGTCCTAAACATTTACCGAGATAAGATCTTTTAGAGACTTTAATGTTAGATTATATGACGAACCTGAAGGGGTACTTCATATAATCTATGTCGGTAACGGTTTCGTTTCCCAGACAATGTGTTCGGGTTGAAAAAGTTAAAATTACTTTTAAATATCTCGAGAACCAGTTGTTTTAAAATTTTACTCCTTCGGTAAGAGCCAGCTATATTTGGAACCACCACCATTTTACTACAAAAAAAAACTTTTTTGTATGTCCATAAAATGAACGAGGGACCTTCTTTGTTGTAAAATGATTTAGGAGTTTAATTTTTATTTTACACAGTGGCATAACATTTACCTTTAAAAACCGGTCTGCGATAGTGAACGTTGTGCTCCTCTAACCTTATGTGATGGAAAACTGACATTCCTCTTGTGATAAAAGTTCATACTAATACGTACACATGAAAAATTTTATAGCATTTTGTTTCCGAGATATGGTTAAAGTAAGTTTCATTAGTAGAACAAAAATATGTATAAAGCCCCATACAAAATCGTTAGTAAGAACGTTAGTAGTTGCGTTTTTAACGGCTTGGAAAATACTAAACACCATAACTAATACTGATGCAAATCAATTCTATAAAAAATATTTATTCATTTTTTCCTGTTCCTTCTAGGTTTTAAAGCTGTCCAGGAACCAAATCCAATATTTGGACCCCTACGCCATCGCCAATCTGCCGTCGCTGCGAGATATAAATCTAGAAGAGAATAGGATACAAACGATAAAGTTCTTTGCTTTCGCCAATCTGCCACAACTGAACTACATACGACTGAACAACAACAACATCACTAAGATAGAAGACAGAGCGTTTACGAGCATGAGCCACGTTTTGGAAATGGATCTGTCGGAGAATTACATCTGTGACATTAACAATTTAACGTTCTTTGGATTGTCGAAGCTCAAAGTAATCGACTTGAGTTTCAACAGGATAACTAGCTTGGCTTCTTCGGTATTTTCAGAGCTTTGGGATATCGAGGTATGTTAAATAAACATTAATTCAAATGACTACGTTTATCTCATGGCAACTCTACTAAATCGTACTGGATACGATTAAGTCAACTAGAAACATTATTTCGTATTTATATCAGTTGAATAAAATGAATTCAATGGTTCAATCAATTCTATAAAAAAATATATTTACAATATAAAATAATATACACTTATATGGATAAGTAACAAAGATTTTGCAAATTTGAGAACATTTTGTGAACCCCTATGTGTTCCGAGTTTTTAGTACCTTTTCTAAGAAGGGCAAAAGCTTTCCCCCTTCTTAGAATAGGTACTAAAAACTCCGGCTTTCCCAGATAGAGGAAGAATCAACCGGAGTAGGTAAATAGATAAATAACTAAGATGCACTATTAAATATTTAGTAATAGACATTTACTCTATAGTAACTAACAACCCGAAATACTAGTATCTAGAGTGTTTTCTATATATTCCTTGAAACATCTAAATGAGAACTGTGTTTTTTCAAAACAATTACTTTCACGATGTTTTATAAAGAACCATCCGCTTCCAGTATCCGCTTTATTAATACTTGTGTATTTACTTGGTGTCTTTCATAATGAATATAGCTGAATTAATACATAAGTATATTCCCCTGATTTTGTCAGTACGTGAGAATGTCTCTGTCGCCGAACTTGTATGCATATTTTATGTCAAATTTCTTGATAAACGTAACTGAATAGCGTGCAAACATCTCAAATATACATACACTTTCGTATATTCCTTACAATGAAGTATTATCTGAAATACGAGGAGAAGGAATATATTTCCTACCCTTCAGGAAAGATCTGATGGAAATATGTATGCTTATCGAAGCTTAGAATTTAAAGCCATGTTCTCCGTTAATATTACACGATGTTACACTCCGTGTGCTGCAGTTGATCACCAGGTTATGTGCGAATATAATAAATAATATATTTCTCATGCATTTTTTATCAGGTGCTCTTGAACGAATTGAAACAATCACGTGCAACATACTTGCGCGACATTATCCTTAATGTACGTACAAAATGTATAGTAACCTCATATCAAGTTCTGACCAAAAAAGAATGTTTCAAGAGCTTCTTTCTCAAGGGTAATATTTTATACAAATTTCATGTACTGTGGTGATTCATCAAAAAATTGTTTTGGGAATACGTCACTTGTTAAGCATGAAAGAAACATACGTAGAAGTGTATAGAAGTTTTTGTATAAGGAAATTTAGTAAATTTAAATTTAGTAAAAGTGCATAGTACTAAGTAAGTGGTACGTTTGTTGTAATTACAGTTGCAATTTTTTTTTTCAAATTTATCTTATCTTGGTGGAGTAAAACTAGGTTTCAAAATTAACCACGGACTGTCCTTTTTGGCGCAGTGGTTTATGTTCTAATCTTTATGATATTTCAGAAGTTTCATTATCATACCGATAATTTACATTTATAATTTTTCATTTTACTTATAGCATATCGTTAATGTATAAATTCATTAATTTTCATGTACGAACAAATCGCTTGCACTGGGTTCTGTCCTGAACTAGAAATATTCTGTTCTTTCATTCCATGTATTTACTTTCTTTCCATATATTTCTGTAATTCACTTCGCACTTCCTCTTCCTATTCTTCCTCTTTTTTGTTTGTATTTTTGGTTGTGTTCTACTTTTTCGCTCCTTGTTTATTATACACGCTCTTTGAAGTTTCTTTTTCTAAAAAGTTTTCCAAAATAATTACCATTACAGCGAAAAATTCAACTTATGGTCCCTTTATCAATTTCTGTGTCTCATCAATCAAAGATCTCAACTCCTCCACTATTCTTTGGTAGAGTAACTAACGTTAAAGTCTTAGAGCCAGGCTCTTAATTGAAGGGCCTTGGTCGAACGCAACTCGATCAATACTTGCGCTAAGTCGTAACAGCATAACGATTGTCACAGGACTGCTGACAGGTCACGAACATCTCAACAAGCACCTTAACACTATTGGCCTTAGTGACACCAGAAGGTGGAGGTTTTGCGGACATGATGAAGAGGACTCCATTCACATCCTCTGTTGCTGTGCCTGCCTCATGGTCAAGAGACACAAACATCTGGGCGCAGCATTTCTCCTGCCTCAGGACATTGGAGAGCTTCCCCTAGAACGGGTGTTGGCCTATGTGAATAGCACGGGTCTCTTCCAATAGCTCTCGATTAGCGGCTGGCACAATGGGCCGAAAGGCCTGAGTGCTGAGGGTAACCGCGCCGCCTTCCAACAGCAGCAACATCACATGATTTTGGTGTTCATTTTGGATGTTCGAACGATATCGTGGATGTCAAGATTCTAAATTGTGTTATGGGTGTAAGTGCGCTGTTATCATTTGGAGAATGCAGACTAAAAATACTAATTAAAACACCTTTTTTAGTTTAGGCATCACCTTTCAGTCATCAAACTGCCAACTGATAAGTATTTGTTCTCGTCAGTCTCGTGACAAAAAATCTATCTGTGGCATTCCTATCAAAAATGTAAATCAGCTAAAAATTAATTAGTTGGCGTAATATAAGTCGGAAACGGAAACAAATTTCCACTTCTGTCTGTTCGCGTGTTTGCCAGTGTACACGATAGCTTTAGAGCGTTTTACCTTTTTGACGAGACACAGAAGTCAGGCAGGGAAATCTGCGATACCTACGGCTCTGATAGAATATGAAATCTCTCTGTGGAATAAAATCCATTAAAGTGCATGCAAACATTTAAAGACGCGCTGCACGATTTAACAGCTTTCCTTCTATAAAAAATGTTTATTTTCAATCCCAAACCATTAAGGTACCTATTTATGCACGAGTTTGTTTTCTGTTTTAAATGTCTCTTATAATTAATTTATTTATAAAGCGTATAAATTGGGTATAATATCTATAATTGCGATTGCCTTCTTTATATATATACAAAATTTACTATACCTAAAGGGAACCCTTTTTGTGTTATGGTCGAAGAACTGTATTTTTTATTGTGTTTACATGCAAATCTGACATTATTTAGTTAGTCAGTTATTATTCAAGCGCGTCATAGTATCACAGGAAGGTTTTGGTCTATACGGATATCTGGCAGAAAACGTTCTACCTGCCTTTTTTCACATTTCACAGATTTACCGTAAATCAGCATTAAATTAAAAAAACCTTCGCTATTCCAACCAAGACATGTTATTTTTCAAGTTTAAAATACCTGAAAGGCTAATATTATTGCTTTATGATGGTCAGTCATCACAAGTAACTAGATAGTATCGGTTTTGCTTTTGAGTACAAAAATATTATATTATCATATTAGGATAAAAATTTATATTTTTTTCTGACGAGCAGTTGTTTGTGTTTGCGAAGCGGAGCGTCAGAGTAGCAGAGCGAATACAAAATTGCAACTTGAAAACATCACATTTATCCATATAATACATAGTATTTTTTTCAATCATCTGAAATTAACAAGTTTTCATTATTTTAATGTTGTTTACAAATATCTGCCATAAATTTAAAATCGTAATTCAAATAAATGTCAGTACAACCATGGCATTTGTTTGGATTTTAGTGAGACATCAAATTTATTAATAAACAAACTGTCAGTCGTGTCTGAATATCATGCACCTAGTTTTATCTTTATAGATATCGACACAATTTGACATTAACAAACGTGACATATGTCATTTCACTTTTAAAGCAAGACAATAATAGTATATTATGTTACTAGGATTAGAAGGTGAACATTATTTGTTGAGCCCAGAAGCTTAAACAGTCGAAGCGTTAGCCGAGGCTGTGTAAACTGGGCGAAACACATAAAGAGCTTTGTACTCCGAATGACATATACTATTTTTTCTTCAAGCGTCAAAATTTCAACACTATTTCTTCATAAATTTATGCTTGTATAAAAAGCGATCTGACGTGACGTTTAATTTCAAACTGACAGATCTGAGAACATGACTCTATTTTAATCTGTTGTTATGACCCTGACGTAGTTTTCCACATGACACCAAAACACTATACTGCGCTCGACGCGCATTTCGTCAAGCAAAATGGCATCATCTGGAGATGATTAAAACTAAACCTATGTTAACATTGTGTCCTATTTACACCTAAATTATTTCTACGGTTAAATGAACCGTCGCGGCAGCTCAGTGAACCATCGCGACTGATCAGTGAACCGTCACAGCGGTACACTGATGAGTGAACCGTGTTTTACTAACCAATAAGGCGGGCTATATGAGATTGGCCCTTTGTCACCATTCATACTATTTTTACAGATATGGGTATCAAAACATCCTTTGTTTTAAGACGGTTGTAGGAAAAATTCACTTTTTCGGCAATAACTCAAAAGGAAATGTCTATAACAGGAAACACCAACAAAATTGTTTGCCTCTGTTAGGAACAGTTCAGTTTATATCGGCCAAAAACCAACCTATAAGCCAAAAATTAAAATAGTTGTGAGAATATATTGCAGAGAGAAAACCTGCAACTAATTTAAGTAAGATGTGCCTAGTTCCATCACGTATTCAAGTCTTGAAAATGGGGAAGTGTAATGAAGAACTTTTGTGTTAACTGGATTCTAAGAGATTTAAGTGTAGTTAGGCAGGCACATTAATAATAGAGTGGTTAAAGGTACAGCTCTCAAGGGACTCATGTAACATCATTTTAATTTTAATGCTTAGTGCCCATGTTAACATTAATTTTCTCATGACCCATACAGCAATCTGACGTAAACGTCTAAAACGGTGTCCACATTTAGGCCAGCCGAATACATACGAGTTAGCAGTGAAACCCCAATTTACTTGACTGAACTATAATATAAATCAGTTGTAAATTCAAGGTAAATGTCATTAATTTATAAAATTATATATATATATATATATATATATATATACAGTGTGGACAAAAAGTCTGGAACACCTGAAATATCTCGCAAAATACATTTTTTTCGAAAAATCGCTCGAAGGGGTCAAAAGGTATTTTAAATTTGCCGTCTTTTGACATACTTGAATTCTATGTACAGTGGCGTACGTTAAAGGGGTCAAATTAAGCGCCTTTTTTTTAATGGCAACCTATATTTTTTGTTCAATATAACGAAAGAGCACATTTTTCTGAGTATTGTAGTATAAAAATTTTAATATGTTGCATAAAGAAAGTGTCGAGAAAAATGCAAATAAAGTTTTAATTGTGAAAATTGATTTATATTTTATATTTAACCTAGAAGGCGTTGAAAAAAATTGATTTAATGTCACTTACTTTTATTCTGTCTGTCAGTAAATTTGATACTTCGGTTTCTCTAATCTAATCTAAAAAAAAAAATGTCACTTTCGGAAAAAGATCGAATAGAAATTCTTATGATGTATGGTTATGGAGATAGGAGAAGAACTACAGTGGAAGTTTGTGCCCTCTTTAATGAAGCTCATCCAGATCGCCCGCCTATAGTACGTTCTACAGTTACTAAAATTTTAGGTAAATACAGAGTACTTGGACATGTACGTGACAAACCCAGAACTGGCCGCCAAACAATCAATGCTGACACACAACTTGACATTTTACTAAGAGTTGAAGAAAATCCACATTCTAGTTCCCGGCAGATTGGTTTGGACATGAATTTAAGTCATGCTACAATACTTAATATTTTACATAAACATAAATTTCACCCTTATAAAGTTACATTGTCTCAAGAATTATCAGAAGATGATTTTGATCGAAGGGTACAATTCTGCGAGGAAATGCAATTACGTTGCCACAATAATAACATGTTTGTAAAAAATATTATTTTTTCGGATGAAGCCACATTTTGCCTTAATGGTACTGTTAATAGACAGAACTGTAGGTATTGGGCTTCACAGAATCCCCGATGGATGCAGGAGTTACATACTCAGTATCCAAGAAAAGTAAATGTATGGGCAGGCATAGTCAGAGACAGAATATTGGGCCCTTATTTTTTTGATGAGAACATGACTGGAGAAAGATACTTGCAATTTTTACAACAAGATTTGATTCCAACACTGACAGCTTTATACCCAAATATAAATGACCCAGCCATACCTGACAACAGACTTTGGTATCAACAAGACGGGGCGCCTCCTCATTATGCTCTTGCTGTTCGCAATTATTTGAGTAATGTCTTTCCTGAACGATGGGTGGGGCGACGTGGACATATAGAATGGCCGCCTCGTTCCCCGGACCTCACACCCCTCGACTTCTTCTTATGGGGTTATTTAAAAACCAAAGTTTACAGCAGTAAACCGGAAAACATAGAAGACCTGAAGGAACGGATTCAGCAAGAAATACACAACATCGAACCGGAAATGCTTGACACAGTGCAAAAAGAATTTATTTTTAGACTAGGACATTGTCAAATAGTTAATGGGCAACAGTTCGAACATCTTATTAATTAATGATTTTTTTTCTTGTTTCGTTTTATTAAAAAAAAATATTTTCACAATTAAAACTTTATTTGCATTTTTCTCGACACTTTCTTTATGCAACATATTAAAATTTTTATACTACAATACTCAGAAAAATGTGCTCTTTCGTTATATTGAACAAAAAATATAGGTTGCCATTAAAAAAAAGGCGCTTAATTTGACCCCTTTAACGTACGCCACTGTACATAGAATTCAAGTATGTCAAAAGACGGCAAATTTAAAATACCTTTTGACCCCTTCGAGCGATTTTTCGAAAAAAATGTATTTTGCGAGATATTTCAGGTGTTCCAGACTTTTTGTCCACACTGTATATATATATATATATATATATATATATATATATATATACAGTGTCTAATGTTCGATGGTAATATATTGCTATCTTAGTTATTATAAGAGATAGACACGATTAACTTAGAAATATTATTAAATTATTATTATTAAATATTTTTTCCATCTTTTTTAGTTTTTGTGATAATTCGAAATATTTTGCCAATTTATTTCCAATGATGACTCACGCATGGTGTTGGATTTTTCGTTTAAGTGGCATTGTTAAAAAAAAGATAACATTAAAAAAGTAGGCCATGAAAAATTTAAATATAGTGAAAACAAAAAAAAAAATTGAAAAAATTCGTACAGGACACATACTGGAGAAAATGATAGGCATGGTTGTGTATTTAAGGGATATATGATAATATTATTCATGATCTAGAACTACCTTTCCTTCATCTTTTTTTTTAATTTAAATAATCTATTACCTTTGTTATTCCATCAAAACGAATGTTCCATAATTCCTATGTAATTTTGCATTTAAAAGTTAATTCTAATCGAAGTTTTATATTATTTTACACACTGTATATATGTAATATCTGTATCTTTTTCTACTAGTTTTACTTCCTACTTTCTCATGGTTTACTTTTAAGAGTATCCTATGAATTGAATAAATAAAAATGCTATAGATTTAATAACAAAAAATATTATGGAAAACAATTGTGCAGCTATGCAGTTAAATGACCTCTGGATCTCAAAGAAATCGGTCCTGAGATCCTAATGATGGGGATGGAATTTGACTCACCATCTATGTATATCAACACCAACAGTGACCCGAAGTAAAGTGGCCGTTACGAACATGTGAAATATTGATTTTCTTCACTGCTCTAAATGGGTCAGTTTCTCAACTGAATAATATATTTTCTACTTATAATATTTTAAAATCTTATATTATTATATTCTTTACCTATGTAGAATACAGAAAACCTAATATTTCATTAATTCTAAAAATTTAAATAGGTACTACTATATAAAGTAGAATGTCTCATGTACATTTTAATTTAATTTTTTTAGTTTATATGTATATACTACTTTACAATCTTAAACTTGGTACATTTCGGCACAGCATAAAACATCCATTTTAATTGAACATCTGAAAATATACACCTCAGGTCACTATCGCAACGTTGGCCGGTACATTCGTTACCATTTTTATTACCGAAATTACTTCGACTGAACACTGCTTTCAGCTATTTGTTTGAAATACAGCTCCTGAAGAAGACGTTAACTCAAATTTATTGCACCGATTTCTGATCAATTGATGTACGGCTGCTATTTTTCATGAATGCAATAACATGCTTGGAATTTCTAGATAAATTGCCTTTCCTATTGCACTTTGCAGTCTTATCATTTGCATTTTAATGACCTATCACTCAAAAACCAATTCATTATTCTACAATGGCTAGAATTTGAACAAGATGTAATTCTTAACACAGAAATTCAATATTTCTCCCACGACTTGTTGCCTAATTAGAATCCAAGAATTACTTTCCGACGAATGAAAACTTTTGCGAAAGTTTTGATTTTTGCGGCAATTAATTGTAAGGCGTTATTCCAGAATTTTTATTTAACCTCTTTCCAGTCATTTTATGTAGCAAATAAATTAAACATAATAGCAGCAAAATTATTGTTATCAAGTTATTTTTTTTATTGGTGGGGTTAAAGATTTAGGGCCGACACTTTTACTCCCGATTAAAATGTTAATCGACTGTCAAATATAAACCATTTTTAGACTGAGCCTTTTAGTCCTATGTACCGGGATATCAAAAATTATTTTGGTCAAGGGTGGTTGTGGAATGTAAAACGTGTGTCTTACTTTAAATTTTTGAATATGTTTTGTTGTGTCAGAATCTGTCAAGTCATTGTGCTGAAATTTTCTAATCCAGTTTTTGAATCATGCCTCTTACCACACAGCACAAAATTTTCATGATTGAAGCCTATTTTCGAACGGGTGCGCTAGTTAATGGAAATTGGCAATACAGTCAACGTTTGTGTTTGGACAATTTTCGAGAGCACTTCCCAAACGTGGCAATATTACCGGACAATTTTTATGCGTGCCTTACAAATTGTGTTGAAGTGTTTCGCGAAACTGGTTGTGTGACTCATAAAAAAGGTGCTGGTAGACCAAGAGTTCGTACAGAAGAAGTTGTCAATGACGTTCGTCAACGTATGGAAGAGGAGCCTGCAAAACCTTTGAAACGTCTTTCTCAGAAAACTGGACTTATGGAACATGTCATAAGATTTTAAAGAAAGACTTGAACATGCATTCATATAAGATGCAAGCACCTCAAGCTCTTCTGTCCGCAGACCACCCCAGACGCCTTGCTTACTGCCATTGTTTTGTCAATAATTTAATGAATGACGATCTTCTGGACTTAACTTTTTTTTCTGACGAAGCGTGGATCCACCTTTCGGGATACATCAATTCTCAAAATATGCGAATGTGGAGCAATGATAACCCTCATGTTTTTACTGAATCGCCACTACATGCTCAAAAAATTGGTGTTTGGATGGCAGTTTCTCGCAGAAGAATAATTGGGCCAATTTTTTTCGATTTCACCGTCAACGCAGAAAGGTAAAGACACAACTTTTTGGCTGAATTTGTGCAACAGTTAAACGATGATGAACTTCGGTACGGTTATTTCCAGCATGACGGTGCAACAGCACATACTACACGAGAAAATATTGCTTTCCTCCGCGAGTTTTTTGATGACCGGCTGATAAGTTTGCATACAGAAGTTGAGTTTCCTCCGAGATCACCTTGTTTGACAATTATGGACTATTTTATATTTCCTTACTTAAAAAACAAGATTTTCGCAACTCCGGTAAATAATTTGCAAGAACTGCAACAAAGAATTGTTCAGCAATGTGCAACCATAACGCCAGAAACGCTGCAAAACGCTTTTCACAGCATGAGGAGGCGCGTCAACTTGTGCATCGAACAAAACGGGGGATATTTCCAACAATTACTGTAATTTAGTTTTTCTTGTTACTAAAACCGTTATTTCATAATTTGTAGTTCATTATTGTTTTACAACTGAAATAAATAGGTAGGTTTTTGATGATGTCAGTGTGACAGTGACATAATTATTTCAAATTTAAAGTAAGACACACGTTTTACATTCCACAACCACCCTTGACCAAGATAATTTTTGATATCCCGGTAAGTAAATGTATGAACTCACGTTCTAAACGATGGTTAATTTTAACCCGTGATTACTAACCAAGACTTTCCAGTGTGGAAGTATGAAAGTACCGGTTTTAAATTAGTTGTATTGGTTGTATTAGTTCAGTATCAGAAAACCATTACGGTGATGACTGATATTCATAATCCGATTGGAGTAAATACCTCAAATCGTGCTTCCGATTATTATTGCATTCCTTTGATCGACGTGGAAGTCGCAATACTCGCGATGATTAATATAACTAACTGTGAAGCGGCTCTTGGCCCGGACCTAAATGGATATGCGGCTGAGCAATTAATCCCGAAGTGTGGTTGGAAGCCGTTCGCCGCAATATAATGTATGTACGGTGGTTCTGCAACAGCCCGACGACAGAAATGATGAAAGGAGCCTCGCCATCGGGATTAGTGGAGAGATCTCCGACCGACGTCTCGGCTTTGAGACTAAGCAACTGTCAAATCTGTGGAATTCCCCATTTTCGGAAGTGTGGGGATCGTCTTTGATGTTTGGTACCTACCTTTTGACATCCTCTATATGTCAAAAAGTAGGTACCAAACATAATAGATGATTTCTGTAAAAAGATAGCTTCAATGACAACACAAAAATACTCGGTGAACGTAACAAGTCATTTTAAGCTTTTTTTCAAACGTTTCGGTTTATTTATAACCATTTTCAGTGAGTTACAATGATAGTACATATACGTTTAGAACACGATCAACAACGCTGGAAGGATTAAAAGACCATTAGGGAGAAAATTGCTGCAATTCAACTAGAAATGCTGAATAATGCTGTGTACAATTTGGAGGAACGGTTTCTGATTATACAGCAGCAAAATGGAAGACATATCGAACATTTGCGTTAACCACTGTTGGACATAAGAAATCCCATTGTTTAAGCAATCGAATTTCTTTCACATCCTGTTATTAACTAAATTATTAAAAATACATAATAAGCTGAAACATATCCCTTACTTTATGATAACCTTGTATACAAGGTGAGTCAGTTTATACTAGCAGGACTCTGGCATTTGATAGAGCACCTTATTTTAATCTTGTTTCACCCGACGTGGGATAGTAAATTTCAAAAATCAACATATTTGTAGCAAAATCCACGTGCTATTAGGCCAAGAAAATTTCAAAATGAGTTTAGCATTAACGTATGGGAAGGAATTTTTGAAACGTTTGTTTGGATCATATTTTTTGCCAGAAAGGGTCAGTTCGCAAAACTTCTTAGAGTTTCTAGAAACCGAGCATCCTAATATGTGGGAAGATGTCCCTCTAAATTTAAGACAGCAAACTTGGTTCCAGTTGGATTGCTGCCCAGCTCATTTTGGAAGAAAGGTACGAGCTTGGTTAGACGACAATTATCCAGAGAGGTGGATTGGACGTGGAGGTCCAATCGCATGGCCCCCACGTTTCCCAGATATAACACCAATGAATTTTTTGTGTGGGGCTTTCTTAAAGAAAAAGTGTATGGAACTCCTGTTCAAGATGCTGAAGATCTTAGAGGGCGTATAAGGCATGCTTGCGAAGACATAAAAGTTTATCACTTATTTTCAGCAAGAAGGTCTATTGAAACGCGATGCCGATTATGTATCCAACAAAATCGATCGCATTATGAAAATTTTAATTTGAAAATAAAATTATTTCGGGTTAATTGTAAAGTTATTTGTATTTGCCTTTGTTTATTAATAGTTCTTAATTATTTTGCTTAGTTGTTAAGTCCCTGAAATGCTACAAAAAATAAATAATTAGTGGCTAACGTTGTACTGTAAGTATGTAACCTTTGAGAATTTAGATTAATGAACTTTCGTTTGACAATAATTATTGTTTTTAGTGAAAATTTTAATAAAAATATATTTTTTTAATAACATATTCTTTCAGAGATTTCTTCAAATTACTACTCAACAACTGTTACAGCTACGATAAAAATGCAAATGACGAATTTTTTTCTAAATTGAATGTGGAATTCAAATTTTGGCAAATAAGCAGTCAGTGGCGCACCACAAAAAAGTTCTGGACGGTAAAAGGGGCCTAACCTCCGAAATCACCCTGTACGTTTTCAAATGGTTTACATATGTCAAAACTTGTGAACCATCATAATTTATCTATGGTAAAAATTTGAATAAATTATCTTGAAAACTGTAGGAGCTGTATGGAAAGTACTAAAAAAAAGCAAAACTTTGACACCCTGTATCTCAAAAACGAAGCGATTCCCGACATAATGTTTATAATACAAACTTAACTTAAAATAAGGTGCTCTATCGAATGCCAGAGTCCTGCTAGTATAAACTGACTCACCCTGTATATCAGAAACTAATACAAATTTCTATGATTGATTGATATATAGATATTATGTAGTTCAGTCAATAATTTTATCATCAATAAGGAGAGACAAAGGATATATTTATTGTAACTTTTATTAAATTGTCCAAAGAATCACTTCCCCAATTTAGTACTCGTAATTAGGAACAATCCCCCCCCGCTACCCACCCACCCCGCTTCTAACACCCACCCGCTAATTTTTATACTTCTCATTTAATCTGCTTCGCAATCCTCTTCTTTAACATGTGTTTCCATCCCTGTAAGAGTAGAATCTCTTTAATCATTTTCCGTCATTTTCTACGTTATAAAGGAGATCTCTAAAAATCCTAGATTCAGAGGTTTCAACTTTGCGTGGATAAGTCGATGAGCCTTTTTGCGTTACTCGATGAGAATACTTGCTTTAATATATCATAAAGGATCGGATTGCAGCAGGAATAAAAGAAAATAGAAGAGAATTTATGCCTCACACGTCTAAGGCCACTGATGCAACTCTATAAAGTAACTTTACTAGTACATAATGCACGGATCATGTTGCAAATTAGACTGTAAATTTATATTGTTCGTAGTTTAAAGATTTTTATCAAATTGTCAATACAAAAAAGTTATCTACTTATGGTTTCCTTATCTCAAATATGGTCAACTTAAACATCTCCTTTAGCCAAGGAGAATGCCTTGAAATGTCGGTATCTGTCATTCGACTAATTAGAAAACTGTTAAGATTTCAGTACTCCAGAGACTCTGCATGTATATTTAAAACTTTAGATTTGGAAAGTGTGCACTAAAAAATAGGGTAAACTAATACAAATAGGAAGAAATATAGGAAATTAGTAATTAAATATTGAAATATAGAAAAAATAAATAAATATACGAAAGTAAATAGTATGGGAATTGAAGAACAAATATAAATAAAATTTACATATAATGTAATAAGAAAAGAGAAAAGAATATATCGCTTTAACACAGTATTTTTCACATTTGTAAACGTCGTCGTGATTCTGCTGGGATCTTAAGATGATAGACCGTGGAATCGCGAACGTTGGGAAATGCAATCGTTTTTTTATGAGACTGCATTTCTAAAGAGAATACTGCCTTGGGGACGCCATTTCAGTTACAAGTATTATAGAAATTGGTTCTGGCGGTATTCCTACACATTTTGATACATTGAAATACCTACAATGTATCTGCACTTAAATCTTATCATTTTATTATTCCTTTGATCAAACATTGTCTTATGAGCAGACATTTATTTGTGGAATTATCCTCGTTTTAATGACAGAATACTCAATAACAGGATGCATTATTATTTCTAGTCTAGAAAACGGAAGAAGAATCACTTTCCTTCCTCTTTCAAGCAACATGACAATATCAGAGACAGAGATATTTATTTTATTCAGCTCTATTTTGTAATTTAAAATTAATTTTATGGCATACTATTAAGTTAATTTTGTAGGGAAAGTAGTTGTCCACATCACAAACAGAAATTAATTAAATAGTTTTAGGTGAACGGAATTTTGGGTGGCGCACGTGCAGGCTGCACGTAATTATTTCCAGAAGGTAATCTATGATATGGGTCTATAATTCCTCACGTATTTTATGTTGTAACTCTCGGATATTCAAAACAGTTCACGTAGGCATGAGGGACTCTGTGGTTTAAATGTATTATTATAAATAATGGAACCAATTTTCACTAATCCTCTAGTCAATGAACACTATGCAAATCATGATATAACCTCAAGTTATTGGTTTTTAATATAATGTTCTGGATTATATTATCATTTTAAATATCTAGGAAAATATTAAATAAAATCGATCGAGAAATGGGATTTCCCTATAAATAAAGTAGATACTCGAACCGGATGGTTCTTTATGAGACATAGTGAAAATAATTGTTTTAAAAAAACATTGATCTCATTTAGATGTTCTAAGAAATCACAATCAAAGCACTCTATATACTAGTATTTCAGTTTATTAGGCATTTTTCATTAGAGTAAATGTCTATTACTAAATGTTTCCAAGCGCGTTTTCGTTTTTTATTTGTTTACGAGCACCTACCCCCGATTAATCCTATCATCTGGTAAAGCCCGAGTTTTTAGTACCTTTCCTAAGAAGGGCGAAAGTGTAAAATCTATCTGATCATTCGTAGTACAAGGATTTATAATTAAAGATTTTTTAATTTCTAACTGCTCTAACAGATCTAAGCGCTATCCTTTCTCTTCACGATGCAGTACCTTTACATTTTTCTGATCTATTAAATGATTGTTTTCTATACAATGCGTCGAAAACCATGAATTTTTTGGGTTATTTAGTATGTATTTTTTATGTTCTTTTACTCTAGTTTCGATACTTCTACCGGTTTGACCCACATACACGGCAATACAATCCACGCAGTTAATTTGGTATACTCCCGATTGTTTTAATTTATTAACTCTTTCTTTGTTGTTTATCAAAATCGTTCCAATAGTACGCTTGTTGACACTAATCGCTTTACAGTTCTAATCTGCGAGCTATTTTTTCACTATAACCTAGCATCTATAATTATATTAATCACGTCCCAGGTTATAATGAAAAATAGGTCGCAGATTAGAACGAAACGGGTGTAAAACGATTAGTGTCAACAAGCGTACTATTGGGAGGATTTTGATAAACAACAAAGAAAGGGTTAATAAATTAAAACAATCTGGAGTAGGTATACCAAATTAACTGCGTGGATTGTAATGCCGTGTATGTGGGTTAAACTGGTCGAAGTATTGAAGCTAGAGTAAAAGAACACAAAAAATCCATACTAAATAACGCAAAAAATTCAGGATTTTCGACGCTTTGTATAGAAAACAATCATTTTATAGATCAGAAAAATGTAAAGGTACTGCATCGTGAAAAGAAAGGAAAGCGCTTAGATCTGTTAGACAAATTAGAAATTAAAAAACCTTTAATTATAAATCCTTGTACTACGAATGATCAGATAGATTTTAAACTTTCGCCCTTCTTAGAAAAGGTATTAAAAACTCGGGCTTTACCAGATGGTAGGATCAGTCGGGGGTAGGTGATCGTAAATAAATAAATAACGAAAACGCGCTTGGAAACATTTAGTAATAGACATTTACTTTCTTGAAAAAGGCCTAATAAGCCGAAATACTAGTATATAGAGTGCTTTCTATATATTTCTTGGAACAACATGTTTTTTTGAAAACAATTATTTCCCTATAAACCTAGTTTCTAGTTTACATATTTTAGAAGTAAACTGTGTGTATCAATTCAGAAATTTTTATACATACAACCTTTGAAGCTGTAGTTAATTATAAATACTTTAGTTTAGGTCTAATAATTAAGTAAAAAAACTTCAGGATCAACTACAAAGTAAAAACTAACTATATTCATGACGTTATGTGTTCATTTGAAAGGGATATCCATTATCTAGAACTTATTGTTGGAAACTTGCTAACATTAATCATCACCATTTCAGTCAACGAGCTTTAAATAATTAATCCATCATCACCATAAAATAGTGCTATAAATTGAGAGGATATGAAGTTGCTAATCCTTACTGGTGTGAGAAGATCCAGTATGATTGAAGCTGACATCGCTAGGGGCAAAGCATAACGTATAAACTTTAGAATTTTAAATTATTAACCAGAGCTTCATCAGAGAGTTTAATATTGATCCAGGACAGTAACAATAAATTATTTACAAATCATTAAAGAATAATTATTCCAATAGATCAACTAGTATGATCGTTATAGTCACAATAATACTGAAAAAATATTAATTTGCTTAGGTACAAATGTTATCAAAACAAAATAAATGATAATTAAGTAAGCAATTTCGTAGTCACAAATACTAGAAGATGTGTCAGAAAGCTTCTTTGTTTTCCTTATTAGTAATAAAGGAATATCATGTTTACATGCATCCGTGTTTAAATTATGTTAATGGAAAATAAAAAGGACGAAAGGTTTCACGATTTTTAAAGCAATTTAATGGCTATAAAGTAAATCCCCAAACGAACTGCAGTGACCCAGATCACTTTATATGGATTACACGAAATCCCTAAAATATTACACATTTTTGTTCGTCTTTTCACATATATCAGTTGCTACAAAAGGAAAATCATAAGAAAATGATTAGGCGGCATACTTTATGTTCCACATACATCGGATTTGGCACTTATTCTTCCCAAGGATGCGATTGACACATCCTTGAGAAGATTTACTCCATGCGATGATTATGAATACCTACATAAAATGTTCCAATAAAATATTAACGTACCTATATTTAAAAATAGGTTATTCTTTTATATCTTTCTTTATATATACAGCGTTATTCAGAACTTATCTCTAAAACTTTGAGGATATGTGCATCCTTAAATAAGAAATCGATATCACCAAAAAAATTTATAATAAAAGTCTTAGGATTTCCCGTAAACAATTTTTAAAGTTATACCATTATAAAGGACTACGTAGATGGGCAACTGTACTTCAACGACAATCTGATATACCACATTCCTAAGAATGTGGTAAAAAAAAGTAAACACGTTTTTTGTACCTAGAACGCCTGGGCGAATAGACTTGGAGTGGGGATAATATCTCTATTGTCTATTCAGTCATCAGTCTATGTGTGTACTCTCTGTGTGCCGGTGTTTTATTTATCGTGAGTGTTAAACTGTAAAATTTTCAAAATAGCTCATGTGTACAGTAATGCTGAGTTAATGGACTGTTACCAGTGGATTATCAACTACGAGTTAGGTTTTGTGAGTGGTTGTTGCAGCAGAATGCTGAAAATCCTCAATTTACTTAATAATTTGCGTTTACAAGATCAGCAACCAGGAGGAACATTCGGCTTTAGTGCGGCAAAATTGGATAAGGCGTGCCCAAAAGTGTGTAGAAGTCGAGGGACAAAATTTCGTATAGCTTTTGTAACAAGGTATGTGCAAATTTTTTATAAATTTCATGTTTCTAATACCTAGTTATCAAGTAGCGCAATTCTTCAAAATTAGTGTAACAAAATTTTATTCATTAGACACGTTACTTTGGTCACATCTATCTATCTTTAACTTTATTTTAAAGTAAAAACGCTGCAAATCTTTTTTGCGCCGGGTGTCGGTATACTCTCAGAACTTTCGAAGTTTTTTTCGTGCTAGCCAGTTTGCATTGTCAGTCCCAAGGCCACTCCATTACAGTGGACCAGTATCCAGCGGCGTGCAATGAAAAATTTTTAAATAGTTTTCAGACCCCGCCAAAAATTTTTTTTTTGCACTACCACATTTCTACATGTATGTTGAACATCCCCAAATTTTATTATGGAGAAGTTCTGAATAACACTGTATATATATTAATTAAATTATCAAATATTATGGTTCAATAAAGTTTTTAATTTTTCTCTTAGTAACAACTACTTATTATTCATATATTATAGTAATAGTATGATATATGAATATACTACCACATGTGAAATAACGCAGTATTTTATTCTTTACATACATTCCCTCTACAAACATATTATATCCTCTTCACATCGGAAAATAATAATAAAGAGGAATTAAAGAAAATTGATTAGGTACCTAACCTTTATGCCCCAAATTCAATGAATTTCTACAACATTGTGAATGAAGTTGTCCCGTACAACGGGCCTAAATATATGTATACGTATACACACTACCGTTATGGTACGGCTACTCAATTGTTACTTTCTAATTTATAAATGTTCGGTGTATTCATATTGGGCAAGAGCAGTTAAAAAAGCTCTCGTATCACTTCATAGTGGTTTGGCAGTTTTTTATTGTTCACTGGAAATGTTACTGTTCCAGGACAAAGAGGGGACATTTTTAAATTGATTTAAATGTAAATGAAATTTTCGTTTGATTGGGACATTGCGTGGTAAACATACTGATCCAATTTTTACTCACCATATATACAACTAGTCGCTGATTAGAGTCACAAATATTAAGTCGATATTTATTGAAATGTAAAAAATATTTTTGGAAAAATTTGTATTTGCTTATTTGATTGATTTGTAAATATTTAATTTCCAACGAATCTGGGACGATATAAAATATTTGCATTATAATCTCGTAGCCTTTACAACGATGCAAACTATATATATACAGGGTGTCCACCTAGTGCGCGTAAGTCCAATATCTGGGTTAATAAAAGAGATAACTTAATTTTTTTTTCTACAGGGTTGTCTAATATCCCGAGCTGCACAAAATGAAAATATATTTACATATTCAGGGTGTTCAGTTTTTCCTGGACAGGTACCAACTTCGTTTTTCTAAATGGAAATATATATTTTTTATTGCTTTTTCGAACTAAACCCTTGATTTTAGTAGGACTTTCATCAGCCTTCCCTATACCTAACTTAAACTGTTTTTGAAATATTGACTGGTGAATATTGACATTTTTGCAACTTTGACACCCTGTAAAATCTAAACGGTTTGAGATCAAGCAAAACGGTTTGCACATTCCTATCTTAACTTTTTATAAGCTATCGTTTGATACTAATTTCAAATTTATCCAAGAATTATAAATTTTCAAAATTTTCGGAAAATTTTTAATTCCTGGATACATTTGAAATTAGTATCAAACGATAGCTTATAAAAAGTTAAGATAGGAATGTGCAAACCGTTTTGCTTGATCTCAAACCGTTTAGATTTTATAGGGTGTCAAAGTTGCAAAAATGTCAATATTCACCCGTCAATATTTCAAAAACAGTTTAAGTTAGGTATAGGGAAGGCTGATGAAAGTCCTACTAAAATCAAGGGTTTAGTTCGAAAAAGCAATAAAAAATATATATTTCCATTTAGAAAAACGAAGTTGGTACCTGTCCAGGAAAAACTGAACACCCTGAATATGTAAATATATTTTCATTTTGTGCAGCTCGGGATATTAGACAACCCTGTAGAAAAAAAAATTAAGTTATCTCTTTTATTAACCCAGATATTGGACTTACGCGCACTAGGTGGACACCTTGTATATATATATATACAGTGTGGACAAAAAGTCCGGAACACCTGAAATATCTCGCAAAATACATTTTTTTCGAAAAATCGCTCGAAGGGGTCAAAAGGTATTTTAAATTTGCCGTCTTTTGACATACTTGAATTCTATGTACAGTGGCGTACGTTAAAGGGGTCAAATTAAGCGCCTTTTTTTTAATGGCAACCTATATTTTTTGTTCAATATAACGAAAGAGCACATTTTTCTGAGTATTGTAGTATAAAAATTTTAATATGTTGCATAAAGAAAGTGTCGAGAAAAATGCAAATAAAGTTTTAATTGTGAAAATATTTTTTTTTAATAAAACGAAACAAGAAAAAAAATCATTAATTAATAAGATGTTCGAACTGTTGCCCATTAACTATTTGACAATGTCCTAGTCTAAAAATAAATTCTTTTTGCACTGTGTCAAGCATTTCCGGTTCGATGTTGTGTATTTCTTGCTGAATCCGTTCCTTCAGGTCTTCTATGTTTTCCGGTTTACTGCTGTAAACTTTGGTTTTTAAATAACCCCATAAGAAGAAGTCGAGGGGTGTGAGGTCCGGGGAACGAGGCGGCCATTCTATATGTCCACGTCGCCCCACCCATCGTTCAGGAAAGACATTACTAAAATAATTGCGAACAGCAAGAGCATAATGAGGAGGCGCCCCGTCTTGTTGATACCAAAGTCTGTTGTCAGGTATGGCTGGGTCATTTATATTTGGGTATAAAGCTGTCTGTGTTGGAATCAAATCTTGTTGTAAAAATTGCAAGTATCTTTCTCCAGTCATGTTCTCATCAAAAAAATAAGGGCCCAATATTCTGTCTGTGACTATGCCTGCCCATACATTTACTTTTCTTGGATACTGAGTATGTAACTCCTGCATCCATCGGGGATTCTGTGAAGCCCAATACCTACAGTTCTGTCTATTAACAGTACCATTAAGGCAAAATGTGGCTTCATCCGATAAAATAATATTTTTTACAAACATGTTATTATTGTGGCAACGTAATTGCATTTCCTCGCAGAATTGTACCCTTCGATCAAAATCATCTTCTGATAATTCTTGAGACAATGTAACTTTATAAGGGTGAAATTTATGTTTATGTAAAATATTAAGTATTGTAGCATGACTTAAATTCATGTCCAAACCAATCTGCCGGGAACTAGAATGTGGATTTTCTTCAACTCTTAGTAAAATGTCAAGTTGTGTGTCAGCATTGATTGTTTGGCGGCCAGTTCTGGGTTTGTCACGTACATGTCCAAGTACTCTGTATTTACCTAAAATTTTAGTAACTGTAGAACGTACTATAGGCGGGCGATCTGGATGAGCTTCATTAAAGAGGGCACAAACTTCCACTGTAGTTCTTCTCCTATCTCCATAACCATACATCATAAGAATTTCTATTCGATCTTTTTCCGAAAGTGACATTTTTTTTTTTAGATTAGATTAGAGAAACCGAAGTATCAAATTTACTGACAGACAGAATAAAAGTAAGTGACATTAAATCAATTTTTTTCAACGCCTTCTAGGTTAAATATAAAATATAAATCAATTTTCACAATTAAAACTTTATTTGCATTTTTCTCGACACTTTCTTTATGCAACATATTAAAATTTTTATACTACAATACTCAGAAAAATGTGCTCTTTCGTTATATTGAACAAAAAATATAGGTTGCCATTAAAAAAAAAGGCGCTTAATTTGACCCCTTTAACGTACGCCACTGTACATAGAATTCAAGTATGTCAAAAGACGGCAAATTTAAAATACCTTTTGACCCCTTCGAGCGATTTTTCGAAAAAAATGTATTTTGCGAGATATTTCAGGTGTTCCAGACTTTTTGTCCACACTGTATATATATATATATATATTTCATTTTGCAGTTCACTTAGTTGGAAGGTACTCAGCTATTTATTCTATTGCCCGATTTAGAGGAAATTGCTGTTATTTCTTTAGATGTCATTATTGCGTCCATAATACCTCGTGGTCATAACAGCGTCCACTATTTTTCTTTAACTCTCTCCGGAAACGAGCAAGCCACGAAGTCATTCACGAAACAAATTCAGTTTGTTTGTTCCTCTGCCTTTTCAAATTGTCTCTCGCATTCTGTGTGGAAGAGAACAATGAGAAACTATATGTGAGGCCATATAGTTCTTGTACAGATTGCGTTACCAGATTTCTTTTATTTATCTCAATCCTTAGCTGAAATGTATTACACCATATTATAGGATTACACCAAATCTCAGTTATTTGACCTAGATAAAACAATTGCAGGTTTAGTTGTTATACAACAAAAATCATATTCCATCGCATGCATTGGACATACGATAAATTCACCATGCATTTGAAATTTACTAATTGTTATTACTTAAATAATGTCCAGTATTATTAGCTATTAATAATGTGCCAAAGTAACTTTATAGTACAATCTTCCATAGTATTATCTCTTCTAGGAAAGTAATCTGAAATCCTATTAAAACATACACCACAACATTAGCTTTTCTTGAAGGCAGCTCATCAAGGACCTTTCAAAAAATATAAATGTATATGGTATTACGTTTCACCTGTCTCGCATGTACTGCTATACATAAATACTCGCTGAAAATTAACAATGTTCATTGTCTGTAATATCAACAACAATGGGCTGCAATGGATCCTCTATAATGCAAAGATTAATTTCAGTTCTCGGCTCACTTACAGATAGGGATAAAACTGGCCATCCTCGCTCTGCCAAATCTCTTTCGATATAGATTTTTTCTGCTTAATTAAACGCAATTAAACACAGTTGGCGGCCGCTGGGGTGCGCCGTAGTCACCGGCCGCCCGTCAAGTTGCTGTGATCTTGATAACTAGTTGAAATGACAACAAGTTTACTACAGATAATTTATTCGTTATTACCATATCCTTCTCGATAGACTTTCATATAATCAAGGAGGTTATTACGTACAGCTATTGAACTTTGTGGTACATGGATGACGTTGAGTGTCATCAATTTTAATATTATTAGTGGGTTGCATAACAGATTACTTAAAAGTTCTCTCTTGCAAAGCTCTATAGGGCATTTACTGACTTTACTAACTACCGGGATATCAAAAATTATCTTGGTCAAGGGTGGTTGTGGAATGTAAAACGTGTGTCTTACTTTAAATTTTTGAATATGTTTTGTTGTGTCAGAATCTGTCAAGTGATTGTGCTGAAATTTTCTAATCCAGTTTTTGAATCATGCCTCTTACCACACAGCACAAAATTTTCATGATTGAAGCCTATTTTCGAACGGGTGCACTAGTTAATGGAAATTGACAATATAGTCAACGTTTGTGTTTGGACAATTTTCGAGAGCACATCCCAAACGTGGCAGTATTACCGGACAATTTTTATGCGTGCCTTACAAATTGTGCTGAAGTGTTTCGCGAAACTGGTTGTGTGACTCATAAAAAAGGTGCTGGTAGACCAAGAGTTCGTACAGAAGAAGTTGTCAATGACGTTCGTCAACGTATGGAAGAGGAGCCTGCAAAACCTTTGAAACGTCTTTTTCAGGAAACTGGACTTTCTTATGGAACATGTCATAAGATTTTAAAGAAAGACTTGAACATGCATCCATATAAGATGCAAGCACATCAAGCTCTTCTGCCCGCAGACCACCCCAGACGCCTTGCTTACTGTCATTGGTTTGTCAATAATTTAATGAATGACGATCTTCTGGACTTAACTTTTTTTCTGACGAAGCGTGGTTCCACCTTTCGGGATACATCAATTCTCAAAATATGCGAATGTGGAGCAATGATAACCCTCATGTTTTTATTGAATCGCTACTACATGCTTAGAAAATTGGTGTTTGGATGGCAGTTTCCCGCAGAAGAATAATTGGGCCAATTTTTTTCGATTTCACCGTCAACGCAGAAAGGTACAGACACAACTTTTTGACTGAATTTGTGCAACAGTTAAACGATGATGAACTTCGGTTCATCATCTGAACCAGCATGACGAATACACATACTACACGAGAAAATATTGCTTTCCTCCTCGAGTTTTTTGATGACCAGCTGATAAGTTTGCATACAGAAGTTGAGTTTCCTCCTAGATCACCTTGTTTGACAATTATGGACTATTTTATACTTCCTTACTTAAAAAACAAGATTTTCGCAACTCCAGTAAATAATTTGCAAGAACTGCAACAAAGAATTGTTCAGCAATTTGCAACCATAACGCCAGAAATGCTGCAAAACGCTTTTCACAGCATGAGAATGCGCGTCAACTTGTGCATCGAACAAAACGGGGGACATTTCCAACAATTATTGTAATTTAGTTTTCCTTGTTAATAAAACCGTTATTTCATAATTTGTAGTTCATTATTGTTTTACAACTGAAATAAACAGGTATGAAATTTGTAGGTTATTGATGATGTCAGTGTGACAGTGACATAATTATTTCAAATTTAAAGTAAGACACACGTTTTACATTCCACAACCACCCTTGACCAAGATAATTTTTGATATCCAGATATTTGTGTACCAGAAAGTGTAAAAATACTTGTATTTAAAAATAAAGAATTAATATAAGTTCCTGTTACAAGTGAATCAGAATTTGCATTTGAAAGTAAAGTGAGAGTTTTCAAATAAATTAACTACTACAATTTTAAAATTTTACTCCTGTCAGAAGTAAGGAATTCGGGGCAAAAATGTCTTACTTCAACTAAAATGGAGAACAATAATCTGATTTTAATGAATATTATTAAACTATTTCAGGCTTGTCAAGTTTACTTAGACAAGTTTACTTTATAAAATTTTCATTTCACCAAGCATATTTACTTCATAATTCGGTGTTCATTTAGCTGCCACACACAGGTTATACTTCTTGCCACTTGTGCGGTTATGACGTGTGATAAATCTCAGCGTGCTATAAAATTCTATTTTCCGAGTACCTAGTTACATTTTTATGTTATATTAATGTTGTAACGTAGATTAGTTTCAAACTACTTCAATACTTTTTTAGAAACAATATGCTCCCACAAAATAATGTCACTTTCGAACATTCTTATTGTATTTTAGAACAATAGCATGTGACTATTTATTTGTGTCATTATCTACTATGTTTTGTTTTGCTTTTGTTGTTATATTTTAATATAAAAAAATGGGAAATGAATATTTGGGTCAAAAGGTTCTTTTGAAACTTATATATGTTGAATATGTTTCTAAATACGTATGTGGCTTCACCCTTGGTTTTGATAATGTTTTTAAAGATATAGGTATGTCAGTGGTTTATTCATATGGGGAAATAAACTACAACCGCTTTAGGCAATACAAAAGATAAAATAGAAACTAAGGAAAAGTCGGGGATTTACGAAATTAGCTGTAAAGACTGCGATCAGAAGTATGTTGGACAAACTAGAAAGTCAATTCAAACTAGATTCAAGGAACATATGGCTCATCTCAAATATGATAGAACAGATAAGTCTAGTGTCGCCCAACATTCATTTGGGAACAACCATAAAATATATAGTAGCAATTTAAGGCTAATTAGGAATATATCAACGAAAAGTCAGAAAAGTTAGTATAATGAAACTCATGAAACTTGATAAGATTGCATGAAAATGATGAGTATACCTATTCGAATCCAACAAGATTAAGATAAGAAATCCAAAATAGATATTAAACTGAACTATATTATAAATAGAACTTAACTTTTACTATAAATACTGTACCATACAAAACTTTTTAAGTATTACGTGTTTTCTTCTATAAAAATATGTGTTAATTCAAATAGTAATATTATGTAACAGTATAATGCTTTACATACTCTTCTCTTTCAGGAACTATTCTTGGACCATAACCTCATAGAAGTTATCTCGAACCGGGCTTTCGACGGCCTGCGTTTTCTAAAGACGATAAGTCTCAGCAACAACAGGCTGACCAGATTCCCAGCTGGACTCTTCACCAGCGTCTTCACCCTCTTCAACCTGGATGTAAGCCACAACAGATTGGAGACCCTTATTTTCGACTCTATAGAGCAACTGTACAACAATTTGAAACACAACGGCACACTTCGGCTCAAAGGTATGGAAATACATGTAAATCGTTTAAAGTAATAGATACAATATAATAGAATGTCTCCTATTATTTAGAACATATTTTTACAATAAAATAAATAGTATACGCGATTCATTTTAAGATCGAGGCGCCAAAATGGCAGTAACCTATACTAACCTATGTTCACTGACACTGACGTTTGAAATTTTATTCATCAAAGATTTGTTGTCGAGAACTTTAAACCAGGTAAAAAGCTTGTAAAACTATTTTGAAAGGGGTAAGTAGTGATATAAAATTAAAATAGATTTCAATATTTTTCGAGCGTTCAATCTGAAAATGAAACTTAACCTCCAAATTTGTCAAATTCTTTATTGGGCATACGGCATACATACCTTTATGGAAATAGTCATCCTTAGAGAAAGGTAAAGAGCACACTCTCTACTCTGCGTTCTTTAGCTTCTTTATCCATACTTGTCTCCTGTAACTCTTTAATGCTCAACTTATGTTTTCGGCGATAGCTCCAGATTTTTTCCGCTTTTGGAAAAGTATGAAACTGATCTCGGGGTTTTTCTTTGTACAAGAGGAACAATGACGCTCACAACAATAACGATTCATATCTAATCAAAGCAATTAACTAATATAACAAGGGATATTTCAAAATTCACAATAGACATACATACGCAAAAGTGAACCAATAACTCAAGCGTTAGTTGTGCGTGCCGCCAGTAGGTAGCGTATTGCTTAGCAAGAATCGCGTATATTATGCATCAAGAGGTGTAAAAATACGCAAAAACAAAACTTCAATCGAGCTTTCGACCCTTCTGACAAACCATAGCCTAGGTATACAATTTGTTTCACTAAAAATGAAACTGGAAAAATTTTAGTATTGGAAATACTTCTGTGATCGTATATATGGGAGCCGTCTCTTAAAATATTAACGCTTAGCGGTATGCAAAAGCAAGCGTCCTCGACATGGACACGTACTCATATGGAGACGACCTAGCCCAGCTGTGTTGTTATAATCAGCAGTCTATGTTTATTGTTTATGCTTGGGTTACATCATTCCTTGACCACAATGATTTATGAACTGATGTTGAGTGTAAAATAAACGTTTGGTATTTACTGATCGTTGTAATAGAATGAACAAGTTTGTTATTTTATTAATTTAGACTAACATATATACAGGGTGGGCTAATATACAGGGTGAACTAAATCTGACTGTGTGTACGTACAGGGATCTCGGAAACTAGAAGAGATACAGAAATGGTTAAATGGGCAAAGTAGTGCAGAATTTAATGCCCGTCAATAATCCGCTGAGAAAACAATTGAATTTCGCACCGTCTATATTTTATTTAGAAAAAAGTGAAAATCGACAATTTTCAAGTTAGCTTCTAACTCTTTTGTTTGCATTCGGATCGAAAAAAATCAAAGGTCATCATGGGCAGTTTTTTTACGGGGATCCCAGTTTGCTATGATACATACTTTTCGAGAAAATGCTAGCTTTTCTAATGGACGCCATATTGGATTTTTCCATTTTTGAATTTAGCGATTTTTTCTGATTACCTTGATATAGTACATGTCATATTTCTAATCTACGATATAGTCTTAGTAACGCAAAATATTATTTTCAAGAACAAAATAGTAGGCCTTGAAGATAAGTGTGACAGCAATAAACAAACACCATATTGTGAATAAATAATGCATATTATTATAATCTGAAAAAATATGAAGATTGAAAAATAACTGTAGGTAGGTATTCTGAAATCTAATAACAAACTAAAATACGTAAACAAAACTAATACTGTTATTAATATGTTAGTGTTCGAAATGTCCACCATTATTATTCCGGCATTTGACACATCGGGTTCGAATGGAATTAACTGCTTTCCTCATGTGACGTCTATCTAGAGTAGCAAAAGCATTCGTCACACATTCTTGCAGCTCTTCAATGGTCTGATATTGATGGTTACTATAGACAATGATTTTAATAGTGCCCCATAGGAAGAAATCCAGTGGCGTCAAATCAGGACTCCTTGCAGGCCACTGAATAGGAGCGTTTGAATGTGGCGGTGCTCCATCATGCGCGAACCAAATTAAATTTCTTAATATGTGTAGCGGTAGATCATCAAGAATATTTTGCAAGAAACGCAAATAACGATTTCCAGTCAGATTTTCATGGAATATGTACGGTCCTATTAATGATGAACCTAAAATCCCACATCACACACTAAACCCCAATTTTATTAGAGGTCTTACTTGAACAACATGATGTGGATTTTGTTGTTCCCATACGTGTTCGTTATGACGGTTAAACATTCCACAATTTGTAAATCGGCTTTCATCAGTCCATAAAACTTGAAATGGAAATTCAGAATTTTGACCGCACATATTCACCAACCAATTGCAAAAGACACTCCATCTTTCATAGTCTCCTGGATATAAATTGGGTAAGCGATATTCTTTTGTATGGGTGGAATTTATGTTTTTTGAGAACTCTAACTACTGTTGTTTGTGAAGTACCAGCTTTTTGGGCAATTTGCCTTGATATTTCAGCATTATGGTGTACGCAAGCAACAACATTGCTTTCGGATACTTTCTCAATAGTACTGTCAATTCTATTCGGCTTTTTTGAGCGCTCCAAAATCTCTTAAATTTGAACACAATTATTTGAAAGTATTTACTGATGGCTGCCGGCGATCAAAATATCGTTCAAAATATAGTTGTGCAGCCCTCGAGCTCCATTCCATTTTCACTAATAATTGTCTTTATAATGACACTAAGGTATATTTTAGTTGTACTCGATGAAAACTACGGAATGTTGATAATTATTATGACAGCACAATAAAAATAAGTAATCTCTAAACTGGAAGATTTAGTTTTCTCGATACATCAAATGAAGGGTTTTGGTATCACACTCTGTATAAATTATAAATATAATGACTATGAAATATATAGAGTGCGTAACAAAAATAGTTGTGTCTGGTATTTTCAATACGCCTACGATATTTGCGTAAGATGCAAGATCTGTGAATTTTTCTAAAAATTATACTGGAAGAGATAGCGAACTATAGCATGAGATTTCTCAATAGCACAAATGTGTACAGAATACAGATATTTTTATACAAAATAACAAATTTTGTATACATTTTTTGTTGGACTTTCAATATGATTTTTTGACGAAATCTCGACTTCTTTCAAAGAGCATATGTGGTTACAATATTTCGGACAAGTTGTGAAACACCCTGTATATTCTTTACATCAACGATATCATTAAAAAATAAATACTTACAAATATTAAACCCTTTAATGAGTCATCAAAAGTGACACACATAGTCAGAAAGTGCATCATAAGTTTTGGTTAATGATGATTTTACGTCTAACATTAATTTATTACCTATTTATCATAAATACTAAATATCTAAGAACAAATAATATAAAAAGATCTCAATTCACATAAACTTGTGGATACAGCAAAAATTGAATGTATTTTTTATAATTTTAATCAGGTGCCTAATTTAAAAATTATTTCTACTTATATTTTGAAAACTAAAAAATTCACAAAAAACATTTTTGTGAATTTTATTAGGAATGTATGCAGGGCTGGTTATTTGGGGCACTTTCTATTTTATTACTGGAACTGACAAAATCCGAATTCGTTCTTCCTTCCGGAATGGCTACAATTTTTTAGAGTAGGCCGATGAAGTTGTAAAAGGATTGAGATCGGGAAAACCGCAAGCTTGGAGAATGCTTAGCTCTGATCGCATAAAGATTTTCTGTCCTGCTGTCAATTTAAATCTAGCACTTTCATTTTCTTGGGCCCGTCTTGTGGGATTTACATCGATCTCAGTGAAAAGTGCAATGCTGAGGCAGATTATGTAAATAGGTACCTACCTCACTTAATTTTAAGTGACATTCTTGATGTTGCTTATTATGAAGAATTAATTTTAAATGAAAAATAGAAAAGATAAATGAAAATATAATGAGAGAATAAATGAGAAAATGAGAGAATAAATGAGAAAATGAGAGAATGAATGAGAATGAATGAGATAATGAGAAGATTAATAGAAAAGTGGAAGAGCTCATTTTAGTAGAATCACGAGGAAATTAGGTCAAAAAAAGAAATTTATTTCTCATATGTCAGCTACCTGAATCCTAAAACTACCACATCGCACATCGTTACTGACACGTCGAATTAAATTGGAATGCAATAATTTTAAACATTGACCTATTCCCGTTAATTTTTGTGCGACATCAAGTATATTTACTGAATAAAATTCAGAAGAATATTGGATACAATGGATATTCCAACACGTAAGGAATTATTCAGATCCTTCATCTCGTTTACGAATGGTACTGTTTCAAAGTTAACCATCTCACTTGAGTTACAAATATACAGGAATATAATATGTCTAAATTTTTATCCTTTTATGTAAAGAATTCCTTATAATTTTCTCTGTCGCTTATGGAAGTAGCGCTATATCCGGTGAAATATACCTACATAATGTCGGTGAAATCCACATTATACATTCCGACAAGCGAATCAAGTTTTCATGACTGCAGAATTCTAGTAAACACTACATTTTCATGACTGCAGAATTTGGAGTACCTACCAGCCGAGATTCTTCAATTTCGAGAGCAGTAGAGGTAATAGCTGCACCGCTTTAAAAATATATTTAATTTTCCGTTATTTGTATTTCGTTGTGATACTAGAACATACACATTCAAGTTTTAATTACTTGCCATTATGTAAAGCGAAAAAGACTGCAGCGCCTCATTTCAAGGGTGGTTGCATTCTCCTCGATAGGGTGAACATGATGAATAGCCAGAATATATGAATTAAATTAAAGAAAAATAAAAAACCAACTGCAAAATATATTAGACCTAAAGAGAATTAAAGTGAGCAGTCTAAAATATTCATATTTATAGACGTGATTTAAAATTTGGTAGTAAAAAGAAAATAATGTGAGAAATATCTCTATATAGACTAACGCGAAAAGATATACGAATATATAGATATATAAATAAGATAATTAATAACATTAAGATTTATTGCAATGATGTAGTATTAATAATAAATTACTAGAAATGGGAGAAAAACGCTGTCGCGATTTTCGTTCCCATTTCTAGCCCTACCGAGGGTCCAGGCCTGCGGCCTGGGGTCAACCTTCGGGTGACAAAAGCATCTAGAATAATATTATTTTTAAGAAAATACATATTAAGAAATTTTGGATCTGGAATGATGATGTAATTATACTAAATTTTTCTCAATATTTTGATGAATTGTAAGGGTACCTACTCTATTCTTGATGGTAAAACATCATAATTATTTAAGTGCTGAAAGTAGAATTTATTTTTCAGTAACATTTTTATCAATTTTATCAATAGGACCAAAAATATATTACCGTCATAATTGTAGCAGTAAATTAATATTGTAGATATTTACTTTTGTAAGCTAAAATTATGAATTTTACAGACTGCCAAAATTAAGGAATTAATTCCAAACTAATACTAATAAATAATTGAAATTAAAAAGTGAAAAAAAAGTTATCTTCCAGCGTGACTCGAACTCGCGAAATCAGCATTACGATTTTTGGAATCCTACAACTAACCCATTGCGCTACCGAGCCTGTTATCAGAAATTGAGATGTTTAAGTATGTAAACTGTAAGTACGTGTTATCCTAAAAAAATATTTTTTTTACCAATTTTCTAATTCGAAAAGCATTTCGCATCGGTATTTTGGTAATCAGAAGTATTTGGCAGTCAATACTATCGATTCCGTTAACAACATTTCTCATAGGAAAATAATGAAAATAACCTATCTGAAGTATAATTAATTTGACAGTTTTCGTGGGAGGTGCTTGTCTCGTTAGTGCAATCTCACATCGGCAGATAAAATGAGAAAAAAAGTTGAGACAGATGTGACTCGAGATTTTCGAAGACGAAATAGATGTAGATGGAGTCGACGTACGGTCTCGAAAAAAAAATCTCAAAGGATTAGAGAAAGGACTGAATTTTCGCGTGAAGGCCTTCTCGAAGTCGTAAAAATTAGAAGAGGGGCGAGGTTGTCCCGCGAAAATTCTTGATTTCGGCGGGCGTGACGGGACCATTAGGCGCGAGGACAAACGCCGGTGCTAACCGCATCTCTCTCGCCGAACGGCGATCGACGAACATTTTGCAAGGGTTTTTTGAAAAGACGTTTAAATTGGGAAAACGCGTAGGAAACGGGACGAAAATACCCCTACGCATTGGAAAAAGACCGGGGGCGACCTCCGATCGCCCGCTGGGATCGCTCCACCATCCCCGCTCGGAGGAGATAGCTTTGAAACTTTGTGGATTCGGCGACGGAATTTAGAGCGAGACAGAATCGACGCGTTTTAATATATATGGATGATAATAATTGTTTAAAAACTAAGCCTTTTAAAAACTCTGCGTTTTGAATTTCTGAATATACAGTGCGTTTGAAATATAAAGTGTGCTATATTGTCGAACTCACAAAGAGCTCATCTATAAGAATCTACTAGAAAAATGTATTGTTGCTATTTAAAAAATTTATCGATGATGTCATATTCGGAACACCTGAAGCGCCATCTTATTGTATATTACATCAAAACAAACTGAATTAAAAATAACAAATAAGTTATAGACAATATTTCCAACAGATTTTTCGTATTTTCATGTAGGTATTTGAAATGTATAAATATAGAAATAATATGAAAAAAAGAAAAGGATCTTTTAAAAGAGTTGTATATATATATATATATATATATATATATATATTAAGACATTCTAAATATACCAAAAGAGTTATATGAATAAATATATGATTGATACATATGAAAAATGATGTAGACATTACAATATTTAGGACAGTACATTAGAAAAATAAAATTTAAAATAAGAGCTATTAATATAATTTCAATTACAAAAGTTTAAAAATTATCTGAATAAAAATTTGAAAAGCTTTATCAAACATTAAATTAGTTATCACCATGTAAAGATGAATATTAAATATTGAAATGAGAAATTAAATTTGGAATGAAGTACAAGTGACAAATAGCTACTAGATACAGAAATGAGATGTGAACAGGACATGAACTTTAATTAAGAAAATTAAAAATATTTGTATAGAAGATACATTGTTTAAAATTAGATAATAAGAGAGTAAAGACTTTAAATATTGTAAGTAGATATAAGGACAGTGCATTAAGTGATCATGAATAAACTATAAAGTGCTACAAAGTTACTGAAAGACAATATCAAAGGAATTACTGAGAAAAACGAATGTCTTCGGTTACCAAGAAAACGAAGAGGTTGTTGAGAGAATTTCCAGAAAGAAGCGTCGTTTTGAGAAGAGAAAATAATTTAAAAAGTGAAAAATCCAGTTTAAAAGAAAAGAAAATTAATAAAATTGTGTCCAGAATCTACATGAGAGCTGAAAAGATAACCTCAAATGTAAGTCACATTTAAAATTATGTTTTAACCAGAAATAAAAGTCAAACAACTAGAGTAGCAGATTCCAGGAGGCAGAATAATTTTAAATTTAACATTTCATGCAGATATAATAGATCAGAGACAAATTTAATAGCAATTGCATTGATACGAAAATATTTCTTAAATAAAACATAGTACGTACTTGTAAAATTCCATATAAGCTAGCCAACGCAGGAGGAAGAGTATCCAGTAATTCCAGAGAAGAAAAGCACTTAATTCACAGACAATTTTACTTTAGTTTTAAATAGTTTAGTTAGATATAAGTTTTGTAACGTTCATTTCCCGATTTGAATCTGGACAAGTCCATTATATTGATAGCATACAAATATTTTTAATTAACGCGACGAAAACCTTAAGATAGGCAACTTACATTGAAATTATAATATTACAAGTTCACGAACATTTAATCTTTGATAAGATATATTTAATAATTATTGTTTTTTTTTATTTCATAATAAACAAAATTTGTTAAGAACAAAATTAATTGATCATTTATTTAAAAAAAAAGTTTTATAAAGAACATTCACTAAATTAAAATAAAACGACCTGTTGAGATCCCCACCTGGGAAGAGTTTCTCATATGCTCTAAAAGAAACATTTCAAAATAAGTTTTCATTTTAATAGTTTCTAATCAAAAGATAATCTTATATAAAAAAAAATTATAATCAATCAGTAAAATAAAATTGAATGGAATAAATAAAAGCAAGTAGTGAAAATATATAAATTGCTGAGAAAAGCAGATAAGCAAATTGAGGTAAGCATAATATTTTGTTATTGAAGTCTAAAATTGGAAATTTGATAAATTGACATTAAATCAACGTAGAATTTTATAAATTTAAAAGATTGGCGCCCAACATTAAAACTAATTTTATATTTAAAATTAAAATTAATTACAAAAGTCAACATTTATTAAAATTTATTAAAAAGTCGAGGCATTTAAAACTTATAATTATTTCTCCTTGACTCAACAAAATAAGGGTAATTAAAAATTAAAATAAAATAAATAATCATTCACATAAATAAAAATTAATTAAATAACAAAAGGAGAAGTTAATTATAATATATATATATATATCATAACTTAATATCTAAATAGTCACTATTATAACACTAAACTAAGTTTATTCACTTTCCAAACGTGATGGTTGGAGTTCAAATGAAATCTAATTATTTTTCTATTACTTTGAACACAGGATCCCTACTGGATATCTACTTTATCTTGTTTTTAAGTGGAAAAACACGACCAAATAAAACATCTGAAATATCCATGCCACAAAGAATTAATTCCTGGCAATAATTTTGATGCTGGCAGTATTCCCACATCCCGCAAACTAAATTAATATCAGCTTTCCAGTTAACTTTGTCGGAAAATAAAGTCCACCACCAAAAAACGGAAATAGAATAACAATTAAGATTCCCTAATTGCCGCTTTTTCTTTTCCGCCTCAGCAGCGCCATCTATCATTACCGCCCATCTTTCTTCCTAATTATGTTCGGCAATAATTCAACGAATTTGTAATTCTAGTGACGTTATACACAACAGTTTGCAAAGTTATGCGCAAAGTTGCGAATTGTATCAAACGTTATGGCAGTCGTATATCTTAATGTTGAATCAGAAATACGGAAGCGGATGTAGAGAAGCGGGATAAGATGCAAGCAGGACAACATATGCCGAAAGAGATGCCTGCCGTGCAAGTCCTGGAAGAGAAGGAGAAATGAATGGCTAGTTTTGAAGTTATAGTAGTCTGGTAATTAAGGTAATTTTTATGTCAAAAAGTGGCCTTTAATAAGTAGTTCCGCTATGCCAAATTTGAAAATTGTATCTAAAAAAATAGGAGGGAAAAGAGAGTCTACCATGAATCGCACTGTATCTTACTATAATTTATAAAATGTTACTGATACCCTGCTGTGTTCTAACAAATTTAAAACTTGCTGTAAGTTAACAATAACATTGGTAACTTTTTTAAATTTAAAATTTTTCATGTCATAAATTATATATTTTACATTATATAAGTCATTTAAGTGGAAAGAGATTATCAGTCTGATATCCCTATTCAATGACCATAAATCAAAACAAAGCGCACGCACATCTAGACCCCAATAAAAATTATATACACACTATTATTTACTGCATATTTGCTCCAACATATTTTGAATAACAGGTAGCAACAGTTTCTTACTAACATAAGCGAAGTATTTTGTCAATTTACAAGCACCTTTTAAACCAGTTTTACATACCAGTAATACCTAGAAGTATGAAGCTACGATGCAACGTAGCTATTTATTTTGAAAGCCAAGGGTATCCTCCCATGCCTTTTTATAAAATTTTTTAGTGCACCGTAGATATAGTTATGCTTTATATTCAGTTTATTTCTACATCTGGAGATCTAATAGAATTAATACATGATATGAAGAGCTAGTTACTAAATTATTTATATATCTATACCTGTTTTCTGTTAAACCTTAACTTCTACTCATATATTTTAACAAGCTGCCATTCGCTCTCTGTTTTATAGAACAATTCCTGTTTGAGAATTATATTAAGGTTGAAAGTCTTCCCGAGCAAAGCCTAGTGCACCAAATGAGGACTATTATAGAGCGTAGTCTAAATATGACACTTCAAATGCATACTAAGAAGAAACTCCGTCTTCGATAATGATGTTATATAGTGAGACGAACTCTTGCAGCCTTTTTTATACACGTAATTGATTTTGTGATCTGCATCAGATATGTAAATGTATAAAAGATAGGTCGAATTTGATGCAACTTGTAATTATTGTAGAAGCCTTTATGAATAGATGTAGTAGATGTTTCTTTAATGGTGTGTAGAAAATCCAGATACGTATTACGTACGTATGACAGGATACAATTTCGGACTTTCTTCCCTAGTTAAACAAATAAGACCGAGTAATGTCTTGAGAATTTTGATAGATATTGACGCCAACTGCACATGAAATGTGTTCCATTCCATAAGTGAAGGCATGTAAACATAAGAGTAGATAGTATCCAAAGACAAAAACTTTTCAATACTTCGTTAAACTAAAGTTTCAATACTTCGTTAGTAAACTTCGTTTTAATAAAATTTGTTAAAATAATTTCTTTATATGCCCTATTATGAAAGCAATGTTTTGTAGTAAAACACGAAGCATATTTCCTATATACATCCTAATAGCCTATGGAACTGTGTGAACAGAGATTGTCGTAAATATACAGGGCGCCCTATTTCTTGACCCGTTGCATGGGTAACTTTTTTATTAGTAGAGATACAAAAACGCTTAAATGAGCAAATTAGTGCAGTTTCGTATTAGTAATTCTACGATAAGGCGAAAAATTATATACGGGGGAAGGTTGAAAAGTTATTGACAAAAAACGAAAAATCCAACTTTTCTATTATCCTCGTAGCTCGTTCATTTGAAGAGTTAGAGAAAAATGCTTCACATGTTTTTTGCAGTATTTTTCATGTAAAATGACATGCACTTGCTACTTTTTATATATCTCTTAAAATGGTTGAGAATCACAGTAAAATATATTTTTTTTAAATGTAATGGATAGGTGGCTGTGACATTAACCGAAAGTCCCCTTTTTTCTCTTTCAGATGATATAACATAGTCCATATTTTATCCTTACAAAAGTAATAATATTCGTTGTTTTTAAAGAAAGTTTATTGTCACATCAAGAATGCTATGGAAATAAAACAAAAAATAAGATTCCTGATATTTTTAAAAACGTCTAGTTGGCATTTAATTATTGACAGATCATAAGTGACATTTTTAGTTTTTGTTAAGTAGTTTATTGTTTATTATTAATACTGCATACAAAATAATAGTGTTGCAAATATGTACACCAACGAAGAGAAAAATGATATGCTATTTTGTTATTATAACCAACATCGAGATGCACAAGCTGCAGCGAATCTTTATTTTGAAACTTACATGGAACGAAGACAACCCCATCATAGAATATTTAGACAGCTGGAAAATAATATACGATTATACGGTTCTTTTTCAAAGCCTAAGGATGAAAGAAACTTCAATGAAGACACTGAAATAAATGTTTTGGCTTATGTAAATTTTAAACCTGATTCTTCAACTGCAGAAATTGCACATCACTGCAACACTTCCAAGGAAACTGTAAGAGCTATTTTAAAAGGTAACAATTTAAAGCCTTATCATTATTCCATATGCAATACTTTATATCCAGCTGATAATCAAAGAAGGATGACATTTTGTCGATGGTACATTTCAAAATGCGAAGAGGATCTAGACTTCTGGAAAAAGATTTTATTCAGTGATGAAAGTAGATTTACCAACAATGGTATTTTTAACCGCCATAATAACATAATGTGGTGCCGAGAAAATCCACATCTTGTTTCTGAAAGAAGAAATCAACGTCAATTTGGGATAAATGTGTGGTGTGGAATTTTTTGTGGCAAAATTATTGGCCCATATTTTTACGAAGATAATTTGAATGCGAATAATTACCTTCATTTTCTAAGGAATACTCTAACAGAGGAATATTTAAATGAATTACCACTTCATATTTTTAGAAATCTTAAATACTTCCAACACGATGGAGCACCTGCGCATAATTCCCGCGAGGTAAAACAATATTTACATGAACAGTTTGATAATGTTATAGGAAATAGAATGGATATCGACTGGCCAGCGCGAACACCTGATTTGACCCCCTTAGATTTCTTTCTTTGGGGGTTATTGAAAGATAAAGTTTATGTGACAGCTCCTCTAGATATAGAGGATCTAAAAGTCAGGATTCAAGATGCAATTAGAAGCATACATGGACATACAATAAATAATATTTTAAGAAGTATCCAGAAACGTTGCTTACTATGTATCCAACAGGATGGTGGTCATTTCGAACATTTACTTCAATATAATTAATTAATTAATAATTTCTGTTCTCAAAACATTCTTTTGTTCCATAATCCATAGCATTCTTGATGTGACAATAAACTTTCTTTAAAAACAACGATTATTATTACTTTTGTAAGGATAAAATATGGACTATGTTATATCATCTGAAAGAGAAAAAAGGGGACTTTCGGTTAATGTCACAGCCACCTATCCATTACATTTAAAAAAAATATATTTTACTGTGATTCTCAACCATTTTAAGAGATATATAAAAAGTAGCAAGTGCATGTCATTTTACATGAAAAATACTGCAAAAAACATGTGAAGCATTTTTCTCTAACTCTTCAAATGAACGAGCTACGAGGGATAATAGAAAAGTTGGATTTTTCGTTTTTTGTCAATAACTTTTCAACCTTCCCCCGTATATAATTTTTCGCCTTACCGTAGAATTACTAATACGAAACTGCACTAATTTGCTCATTTAAGCGTTTTTGTATCTCTACTAATAAAAAAGTTACCCATGCAACGGGTCAAGAAATAGGGCGCCCTGTATATGCGCCTTTAAAAAGGTAGCATCTAAACTTAATAACTATTTTGGATCAGCAGCAGCAAACATGTTAACAGATATAATAACAATTACTTTCTCATCGGAATTACTTTGTTTTCCTCAATCAATGTGTAGTCCAGAGGTAACCAACGAAGAGCTGACGAAATGTGTTAAAGAACTTAGAAATAAGTGTAGCTCTGGGTATGATAATATATCTATGAATATTATTAAGCATATATTTGATACTATCATTATTCCCATAAAATTTATCATTGACAATTCACTAAGGTTTGGAATTTTTCCGGATAAACTTAAATTGGCAGTGATTGTTCCAGTCTACAAAAAAGGGGACGAATCCAAAATTGAAAACTATAGACCAATTAGTATGCTATCATCATTTTCAAAGATATTTGAAAGAATTGTGTCAAATCGCATTATTAATTTTATGATAGAAACGGAACAGTGGAATAGTATTCAGTATGGATATTTAAAACAGAGGTCAACATTAACAGCGTTGTTTAAATTTATTAATGAAATTCTATTGGAAATAGAAAGAGTGCACTTTTCACTGGGTTTATTTTTGGACTTGTCGAAAGCGTATGATACTATTGACTATGACATTTTGTTATGTAAATTAGAAATGTATGGAATGAGGAGCATAAGTTTAAAATGGATTAAGTCGTATCTTACACAAAGAAAATAAAAAGTATAGTTAAAAAGGGTGGAGATCAAGCGGAGTCTGATAACTAATAAATTAATAATTAATAAAAATAAAACAAACTTAGTGCTCTTTAAAACAAATCATAGTAGACTGGAACAACCTAATTTATTTAGGGTGAACGATGTATCTCTAGTTCCCCGGAAAGACATAAAATTTTTGGGAATGATGTTAGACAATGTCTTGTCATGGTCTCCACATATAGAATATGTAAGGCAAAAAGTTGCAAAATCCACTTATACCTTACAGGTATTAAAAAAATATGTAGATACTTCAACACTTAAAATGATTTATCATGCTACTATTGAGAGTCATATTAGATATGGTATCATACTTTATGGAAATTGTAGTGAGATTAATGTTTGGTATGAAAGTAAGATAGTCTTGTCAAGGCGTTTTTAAAGCGAATAAGCTTCTTACTGTAACAGCTATATATGTATATACAAGAAGGTGTACTGTTTTTCTGTAAGAATAAAAATCTGTTTGAAACCGAAAACCCTCAGTCTAATTATCAAACTCGTAATTTAAACTACAATTATCCAAAACATAAGTTAACTATGACAGAGCATGGAGCATATTATAATTGTATTAAACTTTTTAATAAGTTACCCAATTATATCCAAGAAATTAGTGAGATAAAATTGTTAAAAAAGCGTTTGTATGAATTTCTTATAAATTTAGAACCATATAGTTTAAAGGATTTTTTGGGTTAGACTCGTTTTTTGTTTTTCTTTTGCATACCATGGCCTTCTTTTTGTATTTGACACTATTTCGCTTTATGTTATATTGTATAGCATACTTCTGAAATAAAGATATATATATTATTATTAATAACAAGAGAATACATTTTGTACAGAAAACAGATCATAAATAAAGGCTAGCAATGATCAGGAATCATTTTTATCCTAAGTTGAAAGTACGCTTTGGTATATTTCTATACTATAAACTCTTCCGATTATTTTTTGTTTACTTAAACAATGGCAAAAAGAGGTTCAAAGTAATTCTGCACAACTTTCAGTTGTCCTATGAATTGAAAAACTCAATTGCCTGTTCAGTAATATTCATTTGAAAATTGTTAGCTAGGTTTATATTCAAACCAGCTTGGTTTAATTGTCACAGTAAAACTAAAAAGGGTAGCTGTGTTTATGAAAGTAGGTTACAGCTGGTACCTTCTACAAGGTATCATAAAGTTTATACAACACAAAATAGCAATCTATAAGTTTCTATGTAAACGTGGGTTGACAAATTATTCATTTCAAGGGGCTACTTTTCTATATATAATATTTATAGGATTCTAATGGATATAAAAATGTTATTTGTGTTTTTACAGTACTGTAAATACTGGAAATATAACTTTGCCCTAAATTCTGTAATTAATTAATTAAATATTCCCATAAAAACGTTTGAAAGACTTTTGGTAGGATAAATGTTAAAGCTATTGGATATAGATCCGTTTCTAGGTAGATAATGGAGTTTATTATTAGAGTAGTGGGTAATTATTCATTATTCAGAGATTGTGATCAATCCCATTTCAGATTAATTTTCTAATAGGAAGTAATAAACTCATAGATTGCTGTGTAATATTCAAGAGACAAAACTGTTGTCGTTGCCACTTAATTCTTATGAGTTATGGTGTCAGAACTCACTCGTTGACTACATTATTACAGTCAACATACTGTAATACTATTTGTGAATCAATTATGATATGTATATTTATTTGATAAAAAGCTGCGATACATTTTCCAATATCTACAACTAACTGCTCACGTATTTTGTATGTGCTTATGTGGTGAGTTGATTTTTCCACATATTTATAGTGGATACCTAGGATACCATATACATTGAAAAATCACCCCACATTCAATGAATGCATAAATAATTTGCCTGTCGCCAAAAATCATGGTCATAACTAACAACAGGTTGTATGCTTTTATACATACAATGAGGACATAAAGTCCGTCCCCCCCTCCTCTAATTTTTGAACCACTGGGTAGATTGTGATGAAATTTGGAACGATAATATATAACTAAATTTTGCATTTTTTGACACATCAATGACAGCTCTGAATGTCAAAGTGACAGCTAGGCGCGCAATAGGAATTTTTTTTTAAATGGAAATAGGTGTCGAGTAATAACTCATTTTGAAGCTATTTTTATGCTCAAAACATCCCCCAATTTTGAGAACATTTGGTTCAGTAATTTTCAAATAAAAACCAGTAGGTAATATCGATTTCTGTTATATGATTTTTTTTACATACAAATTATTGTAAATTATTCAAAGCAAAACAAAAATTCAAATTAAACAAATAACAATAAACTATCCCTAACCTAAAATAACCTAAATTAAAAAATTAAAACATAATTTAAATTAAACGTAGAGGCACAAACAAATTTAGAAAACACGTGTTACTTCAAAAGATGTTGAAAATGACCAAGGATTGTTAACTGTTAAATGACCACCACGAACCTCCTGACCAATAAATGTTCCATGGGTAAGTTCTATTATAAAGATTATGTGGTAAAAAGATTAGGTTATAAACTAATATTACTGTTGTTTATTTGGAAATTACTGAACCAAATGTTCTCAAAATTGGGGGATGTTTTGTGCATAAAAATAGCTTCAAAATGAGTTATTACTCGACCCCCATTTCCATTTAAAAAAATGTTCCTATTGCGCGCCCAGATGTCACTTTGACATTCAGAGCTGTCATTGATGTGTCAAAAAATGCAGAATTTAGTAATATATTATCGTTCCAAATTTCATCACAATCTACCCAGTGGTTTAAAAATTAGATGGGGGGGGGGGGGGCGGACTTTATGTCCTCACTGTAGATAAAATGGATGCTGCGCAGATGTTTTCAGAACATATTCAAGATCATCACAACCTATGCTAGTACAGGGCAAATTCCAGAATTTATCAAGTATCCGGTAGATGAATCGATGACTCAATATGAAAATGACAGTAAACAGCACTGAATTATACTACTTTTATCTACATTCGGCTTTAATCTATCAGCAATTTAGGAACAGCTTTGTGGCATATGTCTCAGCGTTGAATTCTGGAATTCTCTCGTTTTTTAAAGCAAAGTCTATCCTCTAGTATTAATTCTCTTATTGGCACACTACACAGTTGTCGAGTTTCCCTACATTTCAGAAATACATAGCCTATTTCGACAATTTCCACATACAAACATTTCTTTAAACATGCTTATATATGTATAACATTACACACATCATAGAAGTTAAAACAAAATACATTTCTTAGACAATTATACAGAATGATATAAAATTCAGGCACACGAATGTGTGATTTCTAAGTTAAATAGGGAAAAATATTAACAATAGAATATTTAGTTCAAAAGGTAACCAAAGTTTTCATAAATTAACTGTTAAAACGAATCACTTGTTGAGTTTCATTAATTCTAAAACAATTCATAAACTCGGAGTACGTAGTGTCTTTGTCCAATTTCTTTAACTGTCTCTCAGTGATTTATTATACCTTTGAGGTTGCTCTCCATTGACCTAGAGAAGGTAGAGACAGAAGACAATCACAAGGCAAGCCAAAGAATGTTTATTTATAAATCATATAGAATATTCCGAACTAAGGGAGGGGAAAAATATTCTATACTTTAAATAGACCTTTGGAGACAAGAATTTCAGCATTCGGAAAATGATTTACGCTACAGCCTAAGGTATGTTACTTTGCGATTTTTATATAAAAACATTTGTTCAAAATTTCCACCGCCTGCTGCTAAACGCGCTCTATTACGTTGTGCTACTGCTGAAATGGAGTTTTATATCATCTCTGGTATTATTTGTTGCATCATTACTGCCTCAAATCGGTAGCTCTGCCGATTTAAACAGTCGAAAAACCAGGATAATTGAAAATTCAAAGCAAATTGTTGTTAATTGTTTCTATTTCCGTATCGTACAATGCAATGTATTTGTACACAGCACTGTATGTCAATCAGTGCAACTAGCGAAATAATCAGCGGGAAATATTCGAGTTGAGAATACATATATAACCGAACACGATAAGCAGTGCATTTATTCGCTGTGCTACATCGAATGTAAGATTAGATGGTGGAATTCTGTTTAACGGATATTACCCTGCACACATGTAGGTAGGTCGTCCTAGTCTTTATGGCGATGTATGTACACAGTAAAAAAAGACAAATGGTAAAATTACTAAATGGTTATCGTAATTTGCTGCAGTGTTATTTTTAACACGAACTGGGTAGTATAATAACTAAACCTTTGGAACTCATATTACACGAACGATATACCCGCCAAGTTTGTAGAAGTACTCATAAATAGTAAAATTTACAAAACCCTGTGTTAAAAATGAATCAATCCGCCATAAAAACGGAATAATTACACCGTGAATAATTAACTATTACACATTATCTTGTAAAATCTACTGTGTTAAATTACTTTTATGTAATGTAATAATACACTGATATGTCTAACACTGCCAAGTGTGGACTATATACACGCTGATGAGTGTTGATTCAGTGTTAAAATCAGTCGGATTTTTTTACTGTGTAGGATGCATCTCGGAGAGAATTAAGAATAAACCATATCCACTTCTGGCGTGCCCCAAAACGTGATCAACAGTATCCGTACTACTTCTTATACGAGGATTTAAAGATAACGACAAGATAACGACGATGTACTTTGACATAAATTTTGCAAATGGTATCTTCAACATGATTTGAACTTCGGAAATGCAGTACTAAGGGCGAACGATAGTTTGTTTACACAAAATGGAATTTTGAACAGCGAATACCATTGGCCTTATAACTATTCGTATTTAACGTTGGTTGGAAACTATCATCGCCGCTTTGGTTTAAATATCTGTGGATTATTAACTCATAGACTGGTAAAGCAATTTTTAAAATAACTTGTTATTTGGTTGTTTCGATATTCCAGCACATAATATTGTATTTGCCTTTTCGTGTAAACTCAAAATACTTCCTACTCAATATACATGACTATTCCTTAGCTGTATCCAGCTGCGAATTGTTCGACGCTTTGCGATTCTTGTCTTGTCTTGGAATGCATTGTAGCAGAACCTCTGACTTCAACCAATGCGAAGTCAGAACCGACTGACTTCGATCCGTAGCACAACATAAACATGTTTAACAGCAGACGACTGAAATTATCTACAACTACTGGGTGTCCCATCGAAAAGTATCACATTTTGTCGCCTTATATCTCGAAAACTAAAAGAGATATCGGGATGCGGTTTGGACAGATCGACTTAGGATTTTTGTAAGTTTTTTTGGCACTGTTGCCAAATCTCCAAATATATTAGTAATTTTTTTATGGAATACGCTCCTCTTTGGAGTAAAATTACTTGCTTATATTAAATGGAACACCCTGTGTATTTTGCCATAATCAGACAGCCTAATCACTCTACTTTTCAAAAAGGTATGCATTGTTTACATTATCTTGAGAATTGGAGCCACAAAATTAAATTTGTTAGAAGTACTCTTATTTGGGTTATTACGAATGAAAAAAATACCTTCTTCTTTGTAAAGTTATTTTTAAGTTTTTGTACACTTATTTTAAATAAAATACCCTATATATTTTAAAATTTTAAAATCTCTGATCAAACTTGATGTAGACCTTGACTGCATTTGCTTTTTAAAGGAAAAAAAAAATAGGGAGAAAGAATAATTCTTTAATAATCGGTAGGAACGAGTTTTGTTAACAATAACAACAAAGCACACTGACAGTAATAAAAATAACAGATAAAATAATCAAAACAACTGTATAAATAAAAACTACTTGAATAAGTTAGAAAACAATTTGTTTTAACTGCCCACCATTTACTTCTATATACATTTGTGCATCCTTAGTAGTAAAATGATCAAAAATGTGTGATCCTTCTAATGTGAACATTTTTATATCTACACTTCAAATTTTTGACACAACTGACAATACAATTTATTATTGTACTTTTGTTTTTCATGGGTACTGCAAAAACGAAGATCAGCTTCACAAACTGTTCAAGTAAGAGGTGCTCCCATTAAACTGAATTTTGTGGCTCCAATTCTCAAGATAATGTAAACAATGTAAAAGAAAAGTGATTAGGCTTTCTGATTATGGCAAAATATACAGGGTGTTCCACTTAATATAAGCAAGTAATTTTACTCCAAAGACGAGCGTATTCAATAAAAAATTTACCAATATATTTGGAGATTTGGCAACAGTGCAAAAAAAAACTTACAAAAATCTTAAGTCGTTCTGTCCAAACCGCGTCCCGATATCTCTTTTAGTTTTCGAGATATAAGGCGGCGAAATGTGATACTTTTCGATGGGACACCCCGTATTGTAAATCAATTCTCATACTTTTCCAATTTTGTCCACTTTACTAAGCATTTCAATTTAAAAAAAGGCTATCTATGACCAATTGTAAAGTATTTAATCTGCGGTAGCTTTAAAAATATTAGTTCGATCAAATAAACTCTAGTAAAGACCCTTAGTTCAAGTCATAAGTCATAATACGTGTGTGCCAATTTCGCACCACCATGTATACAGAAAACTGGATCGAGGTTCTATTATTTGTGCCCAATGCAAATTAAGCTTATTCTCTTCACACAGTTCTCTTTTGTCCCTTGTTAAGAATAGTCTGTGTTTGTAGAACTAGCAAGGCTGTTAGTTTATAGGTCCTATCTAATTCCCCTCTCTTCCTGGCCACAGATTCCCGGCATGAGTGCTCGAGCTTAGGGAGAGGCAGGGACCCTCTTCGGGTTACATAACATGCGGAGATATAGAATGTTGTGAAGAGGCTTGACCGCAAAACCGAGGAGTGAGTTTCATTTTTAATTGGACTTAGGCAAATTGAAAACCTGCATCATAGTTGCCACGAAACATTTTCTGTTAAATTTATGCATTATATAAACATACGTATGATACTATATTGGGATATAACAAAGCGTGGATCGGAAAAATATGTAACTCTCTTTTAATATAGAGATAATAATAGAGAATATAGAGATAATAATGTACCAGTATTCGTATTTCTTCGTACCTATTCGTTTTTTTTTTAAGAATATACATATTTTTAATTTTCTTTCAGCGTAGTGTTTTTTGGTATATAGTTTTATAAAGACAAAGGATTGTAGTTGAATTAAAGTCGTTTACGATTAATTAGTTCAATTTAATTCGTAAGCTTTTACGATAGATGTCAGATAAATTACGCAAATTATGGCTGGGCTATTCTGACGTGGTTGACGACTAATCGTATTGATTAAGCGTCGACTTCGGCAAACCAGACCAGAATATCTACATAATTTATTAAATTAAATAATAAAACCTTACCCTTTGACCCAGTAACCGTCACACATAAATTATCGTACATCAGTTCAGTTCAAGAAGTTAAGACATCCAGTATGAATCTCTTAAAGAATCCTATGGAACACCTTAGTTTAAGTAAAATAAACTAGAAATGGGAGAAAATCGCTGTCGTGATTTTCGTTCCCATTTCTAGCCCTAAAGGGGGTCCAGGCCTGCGACCTGGGGTCACCCTTCGGGTGACAAAAGCATGTAGAATAATATTATTTTTGAGAAAACACATATTAAAGAAATTTATATGTGTATATGTATTAAACAATTTATATTAAAGAGATTTTTCCATCTGTCCATCTTAATTTTTTAAGTGCTGAAAGTAGATTTTTTTTTCAGTAAAAATTTTTATCAATTTTATCAATGGGACCAAAAATATTGTAGATATTTACTTTTGTAAGCTAAAATAATGAATTTAACAGACTGCCAAAATTAACGAATTAATTCCAAACTTTAAATGCAGAAAGAATAAAAGCTACGGATAATGAAACAGAATAACTAAACACTAATACTAATAAATAATTGGAATTAAAAAGTAAAAAAAATGTGCCTCCAGCGTGACTCGAATTCGCGAAATCGGCATGATCACGTTTTGAATCCTACGACTTTCCCATTGCGCTACCGCCCCTGCTGTCAAAAAGTTTACCCTGATAGGTTTAAGTATGTAAACTGTACGTGTCAACCTGAAAAAATAATTTTGACCGATTTTCTAATAGGAAATGCATTTCGCTTCAATATTTTGGTAATCAGAAGTGTTTGGCAGTCGGTACTGTCGATTCCGTTAGCAATATTTCTCGTAGAAAAATAACCTATATGAATGTTTGTAGTGGCGAGATACAGTGAAATACACTGCAGTGCCCTCTTTGGGTCTTTGCTACTACCTGTCTGACAATTATTGTCTAATTGACAGACAGATAACGATCTGCAGAAAGCAGATGCCATTACAGCGACCTCTATTGTCTTTGAGGAAGACAATCCTACTTAATTATTGGAAGGAGATGCCGAAAACAACTACTCCACGGGCAATATGCCCCGACTGGCGTTGCATTATGCCCCCATGGAGATGTTGATGTAATGCAACGCCAGTCGGGGCATATTGCCCGTGGAGTAGTTGTTTTCGGCATCTCCTTCCAATAACCTATATGAAGTTTAATTAATTTTATAGTTTTCGTGGGAGGTGCTTGTCGCGTTAATGCAATCTCACATCGGCATATAAAATGAGAAAGAAGTTGAGACGGATGCGACTCGAGATTTTCGAAGACGAAATAGACGTACATGGAGTCGACGTACGGTCTCGAAAAAAAATCTCGAAGGATTAGAGAAAGGACTGAACTTTCTCGAAGCCGTAAAAATTAGAAGAGGAGCGAGGGGCCCGCGAAAAGTCGGGATTTCGGCGGGCGTGACGGGATCATTTACCTTTAAACATAACCTCTCAATTGTATTCAAAAACAAAAAATGTTTTTTTTTAATTAACTCGTGTAGGTTTAAATATGATGGCTGACGTGTAACTTTCAAAAACTTATAAAATTGATTTAAGCCTTTATCTAATAATTTTCCGTATCTTATAAATATACGCCAGAAGTAGAAACCCCCAAAATTTCTACAAAGATTAATGGCTGAACTTTTCAGAGAAGAAAATATCTAAAAGAAATTACAATTAACATTTAACAGGATTTTCAGTTATGATAACTTTTCGTGTCGAGCTGTTGTATTGTTTAAATAAACACCACCTCGTCCATTCTCCCGACACTCTGCAAGAGAACTTTCTATCAAGTTGGCAACTCTTTACTCGGAATGGGTTTTCTTTCCCGGACGTCTTCTCATTTTACCTGAAAATGAGATATCTGCCCTTATCGTACTGATAAATTGTAGATTGTAGTAGGTATTCGTTTCTCGGGCGTTGATGAGGGTCGGAAGGTTTTTACGCAGCCGTGCATTTCTTTTGCCTAAAAATAGGCCTTGGAGTTTTTGTCCAAAAAGTGTATTAACTAGCCTGGCAGTTAAACAAAAAGTTAAGATGTATTTGCGAGGATAATTAGGAAACGACCAAAGGAAATAATTAGAAAGCCTTGAAAATATCTCTTGCGAGGTCTGCTAGTGATTAAAGAGAAGTTATGTGAGAGTTTTATTAAAGACGATCATCGCTACGTGGAAGCGTAATACGACGCCAACTTTGTTTTTCTTTCAATCAATCTCTCGCATACGCATCAGAGCTCTAGATCTAGGAAATGTGTTTCCTCTGATAAAATGACGGGTTATATCCAGAAATAATAATAATAATAATAATAATAATATTTTTATTCACATAAACATAATACAATACAATACACTACAATAATCAAGTTACAGAATAAGTAAATAATAGATACAAATATCTGTATCTGTAACCATACTGGACATTAATGTAAATAAAAGATACTCGATAAGTGTATTCAAACACTTGTTTCGAGACAATAAATAAAACGAAAATGATGTACACATAAACATAACAACTGAATGAACAGTCAATAACAATACCCAACCAATATTTTATAAGACATTCTAAATCTTAATTTGAAAATATTATTTAATAAAGTTATAAAATCAGTTTGAAAAATTAATGGTAAGTATTCTATTAACTTATTCATTCATTAACTTTCTTGTTTTTTGGTAGGTTTTTTTTTGTTTTTAGATTTCAATATACTTATGGACTGTCTCTCTGGAAATAGATAAAATATGCTGTTTCAATTTTCTTTTAAAAAGAAATATATTTCCAACCTTGACATTGTTGGGAACTGTGTTATGCAATCTTGGAGCCAAAAAGATATATGACCGTTGACCTATCGATTTTGACATAAATGGAGATATGCAAAGATTTCTTTTTCGTGTGTTATACTCATGTAAGGAAATTGAATGTGTTTTTTCTTTATGAAAATTTATATTAATATTGTAGTAATACAACTGTCTAATGTCAAATATTTTAGTGTCACTATAAACACGTTTTGTAGGATGAGTTCTTTTTTCATGAAGCATTAATTTTAAGAATCTCTTCTGCAGAATTTCTAGTGGTTCAAGATATGTTCTGCTAACTGCACCCCAAGCAAGGATGGCATATGTTAGGTGGGTCTCAACTAAAGAATGGTAAATTATTTTTAGATATTTGCTACTTAAAATATTACAGAGGTACTTAAATTTATGTAAAATGGATTGAAGTTTTTTGATGACATATGCTATGTGTACGTCCCAACTTAAGTGCCTGTCGATTACTAATCCCAAGTATTTTACTTTAGTTTCAGGTAATATACTACACACATTTCCTTGGGTTTCAATGGCTATTGAGTTAAAGGATGGATGAGTCGATTTATTGCAGCTGAAAGGTACGTAACTGGTTTTATCTAAATTAACAGTTAATAGTTTACTATCAAAATAATTTTTAATCATCTGCAAGTCATGTTCGACAATAGTTTTTAGATCTTCCCAATTACTGGCTTTATAGAAAATAGCAGTGTCATCTGCAAAACCTACAATATCACCTCTGCTTGGTAATGAGAATAAATCATTTATATAAATAGAGAACAATAATGGCCCTAAAACCGTACCTTGAGGTACACCGTACTCCACTGTTAGTGTGTCACTACTTACCTCACCCACCTTTACACATTGACGTCTATTGGAGATATAACTTTCAAACAATTTCAAGTATTCTTGCCTTATTCCAAGATCTTCTAATGTCTGTAAGAGTAGGGTGTGGCTAATAGTGTCAAACGCCTTTGTCAAATCGATGAATGTACATAGACATGGTATCCCTTTATCCAAAGCAGAGTGGACATTGGTTGTGAGGGCTAATATAGCATCTTGTGTTGAAACTTTTTTTGCCTAAAACCGTATTGCTTAGTGGAAAGCAATTGGTACTTATTGAGATAAGACACTAGTCTGATTTTTATGAGTTTTTCAAAAATTTTGCTAAAGTTTGTTAATAATGAAATTGGTCTATAATTACCTGCTATATTGGTTTCTCCTTTCTTAAATATAGGTATTATTAATGCCTCTTTTAAAGCTGAGGGCCAATAACCGATTTTCATGCATTCATTAAAAATAAATACTAACGGTTTCAATATACATTCTGAAATTTGCTTTATCGTTTCTGCACTCAAATGATCAACTCCAGGCGATTTGTTATTTTTTAAGTCATTCATAACTTGTTTAACTTCATGGATATCCGTAGGAAGTAAAACAAAGGAATTTGCCGTTGATGATCTGTTGATATTAAACGTTTTATTTACTTTTATTTTTTCGGCAAGACGTTTGCCCATATATGTGAATGTTCTATTGAACTCATTCGCAATGTCCTTTAAATCCGAAAGGATTTTATCACTATCATTCTTCAATGAGGTTATTTTAGCTGTTTTATTCTTAGATTTAGTTAGATCTTCTACTACTTTCCACAACGTTTTTGAATTATTACTGTTATTACCTATTTCATTTCCATAATATTCTTGTTTGGCTTTTCTTATTATTTTAGTTAACTTATTTTTGTAATCTTTATATTGTGTTTTTATTTCCAAGTTATTTGGTTCTTTCTGAGTTTTATGAAACAATTCATTCTTTTTAGTAACTGATTTTAAAATTCCGTTAGTTATCCAACGTGATTTTTTAAAATATTTCCTTTTAATTTGTTTAACCTTAGTACAATCATTGACAATACGAGTTATAACTTCTACGAATTTATTTGTTGCAGATTCGACATTTGCTGCACAGTACACCGGCTCCCAAGATATGCTACGTAATTTGTTCATTAATGTCTCATTATCAAGTACTTCAACACAGGATTTATAAGTACTATTTTTATTTTGGATGTCTAGAATTAACTTAGATTAACTAACTAGAATTAGAAATATGTAAGAATTGCGATAATGTTCTGACAGCATTCTCTTCTTATTACCATTGCTACATTTCAATGCATTACTCCAATAAAATCGGTCTCTCGTCAACAATATGAGAGTTTATATCGAGTTCTAAAATCGACATGCTTAACAGCTAGTTATTTCGGTGTCAATATTGTTACGAATTATCTAAATTGTACAATAACGTAAATTGTACGTCTGCGTATGGCTAATGTGAATGTAAAAAGTAACCCCCCTCCCTGCTAACTTTTGAACGAATCGAGTTAGAGAGTTTTAACAAAATACAGGGTGAATCATGTAAAATGAAGTTGATTTTGACGATAAATTCAATATTTCAAATTCAAAGATGGCGCCACGGGCGCTGTCAACTCAATTTTTTTAAATGACAAAGTGTGCCGTGTTGCACCTCATTTAAAAGGTAATTCAATTCTCTACATTCTCGTTTTTGAAAAATGATAATTGAATTATCCGTTCTCTAGTTACAAGCGTTTGTATTAACGATACATATTTAAAAATTTTGCTTTTATCAAGTCTCCTTGCCTTTGCTTGCCACTGTCACTGAAACGTCAATAAGGTTCGAGAAAGTAGTTTAACGTTCAATTTAAGAGAGTTTGAAGGTTTCTACAGGTTTTTTTCATTTAGACAACATTTAGAACAACTTATTTAATTATTTTATTTTGTGTTTTAATAAATATTTGTTCAAAATTTGTTGTATTAAAATATTAATTAACATTTTATTCATGGATCAGATTAGAAACAGAAATGCTTGTAACTAGTGAACGGCTAATCCGATTGCCATTTTTCAAAAATGAAAAAGTAGAGAATTTAATTATCTTTTAAATGAGGTGCAACACGGCACACTTTGCCATTTAAAAAAATTGAGTTGACAGCGCCCGTGGCGCCATCTTTGAATTTGAATAATCGAATTTATCGTTAGAATCAACTTCATTTTACGTTATTCACCCTGTATTTTGTTAAAACTCTCTAACTCGATTCGTTCAAAAGTTAGCAGGGGGGGGGTACTTTATGGACAGACTGTATATTCGTGTATTATTTTACATGTACAGGGTGTCAGCATAAGAAAAGGTGTCATATTTACAAAAAAATGTCATATTAAAAAATTGTGACATTTTTATAGATGTTTCGACGTGTCTTAAAAAAACAATAGAACATCGAATTAAAACAATTATTTACCGCAGTTCAATTTTTTTAATGCAACACCCTATGTATTTTTTTAAATTCAGAAAATGCATAAACATTTTTATTAGATTCATATGATATATTTATATATTTGTTCCAGCGTTTTTTTATAGATATAAGACAATTAGGAAATACACCTAAAAATGTTAATCCTAGGCTAGGTGGCAATGACAATAATCAATCGCCTCTCGTAAACTAAAATTTTACGATTGTCTATCCCAAACTCAAAAAATAAATGTACACTATTCAAAAGCTTTCTATATTATAAAATTATTTTCTATCAACAGTTGTTTATTCTGTTACTTAATAGTATAAATACATTTTGTACTCTTTCATCAAAATCCTGAAGAATATATTGTTATGCTTTATTAAGTGTAATAATATTTCATTTTAAATCAGGCTTATACTAGAGAAATAAAGATAATCTAAAATGTAACAGATGTTATTTTTATATCTAGTTATTGTATATGTAAATTCTCTCATAAAATCTCTGCAACAGAATCTAGGGTGTTTGATAGTTCTTGAAATATAATCCGCTGGCAATCTACCGACTGAAAACATTTCCCATAAATTATTTCATTGTATTTCTTAGATAGGGCGCACCACGCAATTGCCGAATTTGCATATCCAAATCCAGATTTACTCCAGCTACTTTCCGAGGAGTGTGGCCGGTAATTTCACCAAAAGTAATACATCATGTTTTCGGGGCGTATACAAGAGATTAAGAACACTTGGTGCCTATCTTACTCTTCAAATTTATTCCGGGGTGGAGAAGAGGAAGTTAATTTCGTTACTCACGTACATTTCGACGCAAACAGATGTTATTATTAATAATAAATACGGTCCAATCTGCGGAAGGTGCAAAGTTTGTATGGTTATTGCTGTTACGAGGAATAAAGATATTCAAATTTATAAATCCATCCCTTGATGAAAATTTTACTTTGATGGCTTACTGCTATAGAAAATGAAGTTATGCTGATCGTTATTCACTTTATTTGAACAGCGCATTTTAGCATGAGAAGGGTGTTTTATTAAATTATTTATTTATTTATATTTATTAGAAATGAAAACAAGAATCAGTAAAATGTACAAAAATCATAAGTACAGTAGTACCATCATTTAATAAAACACTATGTCCAAGCGTAATGAATACAATTATTTAACAAATTTAATTATTTTTTATCAATAATTGTTGATTAGTTCTTTTGGGACACAACAGACACCATCCAGGGCACACTGTGAAGCTTGTGGTATTGATTATAGGAGCCCTCGGTGGAGCAAGAGATACATTGCTTTCAGGACGGAAGATAATACCGGCATGCCGAAATTCGGCAGACCTTCTAGCCGGAAGAATGCAGAAGGCGATCATTCTGGGTTCATTATACTTCTACTCAGGGCAGACGATTCCCGGACCCAGAAGTTATTTACCCCACCGACGTGGGGAGTAGCTACTGGTAATCACCAGCGGCCGACCCTGGAACCTGTCTACTGGACTTAAAAAATAATAATCAACTCAACATCAACTGATTTCAATCTATCACATTAGGTTAGGTTAGGTTCAAAAGTGAGTGGGCCGAAAACTAGACCCTCCACCGCGACCATGTCGTCTATTGTGGCTCACACCTACTTATATTTCCACCCAACAGGTCCAGCCTCTTAATGAAGCTGATCTCCTTATTGGGTGAGAGCTTATTCAGATCCTCTGGCAGAAGTTGTCCTTTGCCAAATAATGAGTATCTGATCCTTTCCCCAGCGGGGCAGGTGCAGAATATGTGTTCTGGCGTTTCATCATTTTCTAAGCACAAGCGGCACTCAGCATCTTCTGCTAGGCCAAATTTCCACAGATATTTTATACAGTAGTGACCAGTATACAGGGCGCCCTATTTCTTGACCCGTTGCATGGGTAACTTTTTTATTAGTAGAGATACAAAAACGCTTAAATGAGCAAATTAGTGCAGTTTCGTATTAGTAATTCTACGGTAAGGCGAAAAATTATATACGGGGGAAGGTTGAAAAGTTATTGACAAAAAACGAAAAATCCAACTTTTCTATTATCCCTCGTAGCTCGTTCATTTGAAGAGTTAGATAAAAATGCTTCACATGTTTTTTGCAGTATTTTTCATGTAAAATGACATGCACTTGCTACTTTTTATATATCTCTTAAAATGGTTGAGAATCACAGTAAAATATATTTTTTTTAAATGTAATGGATAGGTGGCTGTGACATTAACCGAAAGTCCCCTTTTTTCTCTTTCAGATGATATAACATAGTCCATATTTTATCCTTACAAAAGTAATAATAATCGTTGTTTTTAAAGAAAGTTTATTGTCACATCAAGAATGCTATGGATTATGGAACAAAAGAATGTTTTGAGAACAGAAATTATTAATTAATTAATTATATTGAAGTAAATGTTCGAAATGACCACCATCCTGTTGGATACATAGTAAGCAACGTTTCTGGATACTTCTTAAAACATTATTTATTGTATGTCCATGTATGTTTCTAATTGCATCTTGAATCCTGACTTTTAGATCCTCTATATCTAGAGGAGCTGTCACATAAACTTTATCTTTCAATAACCCCCAAAGAAAGAAATCTAAGGGGGTCAAATCAGGTGTTCGCGCTGGCCAGTCGATATCCATTCTATTTCCTATAACATTATCAAACTGTTCATGTAAATATTGTTTTACCTCGCGGGAATTATGCGCAGGTGCTCCATAGTGTTGGAAGTATTTAAGATTTCTAAAAATATGAAGTGGTAATTCATTTAAATATTCCTCTGTTAGAGTATTCCTTAGAAAATGAAGGTAATTATTCGCATTCAAATTATCTTCGTAAAAATATGGGCCAATAATTTTGCCACAAAAAATTCCACACCACACATTTATCCCAAATTGACGTTGATTTCTTCTTTCAGAAACAAGATGTGGATTTTCTCGGCACCACATTATGTTATTATGGCGGTTAAAAATACCATTGTTGGTAAATCTACTTTCATCATTGAATAAAATCTTTTTCCAGAAGTCTAGATCCTCTTCGCATTTTGAAATGTACCATCGACAAAATGTCATCCTTCTTTGATTATCAGCTGGATATAAAATATTGCATATGGAATAATGATAAGGCTTTAAATTGTTACCTTTTAAAATAGCTCTTACAGTTTCCTTGGAAGTGTTGCAGTGATGTGCAATTTCTGCAGTTGAAGAATCAGGTTTAAAATTTACATAAGCCAAAACATTTATTTCAGTGTCTTCATTGAAGTTTCTTTCATCCTTAGGCTTTGAAAAAGAACCGTATAATCGTATATTATTTTCCAGCTGTCTAAATATTCTATGATGGGGTTGTCTTCGTTCCATGTAAGTTTCAAAATAAAGATTCGCTGCAGCTTGTGCATCTCGATTTTGGTTATAATAACAAAATAGCATATCATTTTTCTCTTCGTTGGTGTACATATTTGCAACACTATTATTTTGTATGCAGTATTAATAATAAACAATAAACTACTTAACAAAAACTAAAAATGTCACTTATGATCTGTCAATAATTAAATGCCAACTAGACGTTTTTAAAAATATCAGGAATCTTATTTTTTGTTTTATTTCCATAGCATTCTTGATGTGACAATAAACTTTCTTTAAAAGCAACGATTATTATTACTTTTGTAAGGATAAAATATGGACTATGTTATATCATCTGAATCTATCCATTACATTTAAAAAAAATATATTTTACTGTGATTCTCAACCATTTTAAGAGATATATAAAAAGTAGCAAGTGCATGTCATTTTACATGAAAAATACTGCAAAAAACATGTGAAGCATTTTTATCTAACTCTTCAAATGAACGAGCTACGAGGGATAATAGAAAAGTTGGATTTTTCGTTTTTTGTCAATAACTTTTCAACCTTCCCCCGTATATAATTTTTCGCCTTACCGTAGAATTACTAATACGAAACTGCACTAATTTGCTCATTTAAGCGTTTTTGTATCTCTACTAATAAAAAAGTTACCCATGCAACGGGTCAAGAAATAGGGCGCCCTGTATAGGCCAATTAAAGTTCGTACGTGGAACCTGCTTAACTCTAAAAGTTTTTTAGTTCTTGTTTTTGTATGAACGCCTTCCAATGAACTAATCTTGGTAGTTCTTGCCAGTACTGGAGGATTTGCCCCTCAGCCCAGGTCAAGAACGTTGCTTTGGCAGTACTCGAGGATATGCCAAGCACCGGTTCTGGTTCGACAAATTCAGAAGCAGCACCCTCCCTGGCTAGAGAGTCGGCTGCCTCATTCCCTTCATGGCCAGAATCGTCTGGGTCCCAGACCAGAGTTATCTCTTGACATTGAAACCAAGCTGATATTCTTCCCATCTAAGGCTATCGCCATGATGGTTGCCAACCCATCCCTGCGAACAAGCCTTCCTGAATCTCCGGATAGACAATTTAATTAAATATTATCTTGTGGAATAGGGATTCGAACCCACGACCTCTGGGTTGAGGGATCGAGACACTAAACCCTGAGTCACCGGCTCGTATATTTTGTCTATTTTATAAAAGTTGCTAATAGAATTACAAATTCTACACCGACACACAGAATGTCGTTTTAGCATTAACATTTAAATTTGTCAAGGGCTTTCCTGTAGAGAGGCGCTCTGGAGAATCATAAATATGGCCGGTAACAAATTCGAAAGCAGCTTAGAATATTTATCTCGCGACACCGAGCGGTTATTACTTATTCGGTTTTGTTGCAGCGATGGCAATAAAGATAACAGGGCCATGCATCCCTGTAAACACCTTAATAGGTTACAACCGGAACGGTTAAAATTCAAATGCGCTGTTCACGTTTTTCATTTGCAATAAAATTATTACGTGGCCATTTTGCACTTCCTTTTGCCTGCGGATTAGCATACAAAGTAGAGGTCACTCTTTGATTCCCTTTCCGCCGAGCTTTCTCAAAGACAGACGATGCAAATACGCGCTGCTTTCCGCCGTGCTTGTCAAGGGAATTGAGGTGGTAGTCTGTAGTGCTTCTTACTAAATTATAAAGTAACAATATGTAATAATAACTAAATATAAGTAGTACTATGACCGCAGTTGGATTCTTGTGAAGCATTTGTTAATATTATGAGTAAAACCACATGTGTTTTTTCTTCAAGCGTATAATAATACTTACGTTATATTCTGTAAGACGTATTATAGAAAAGGCCTTGTTTTACTAGTAAAAAATTATTTTTATTTTTTTACTAGTACAAAAAAGTAAAAGTGTAACCATAACAACAGATTAAAAAAGAGAGTCATGTAACCATGATTTCTCTGAGCTGTCAGTTTGAAATTAAATGTCACGTCAGATCGCTTTTTATACAAGCACAAATGTCTGAAGAAATACAGTTTTGATTTTGACTCTTGAAGAAAAAATAGTATGTGTCACTCGGAGTATAAAGCTCTTTATGTGTTTTGCTCAGTTTACACAGCCTTGGCTGACGCCTCGGCTGTGTAAGCTTCTGGGCTCAACAAAAAATGCCCGCCTTCCACTCCTAGTAACATATTATACTATACCTATTATATCTCAAATTTAACAAGAGAAATTACTCTATACAGTGTGTCCAAGATAAAGATTGGATAGCATTGGGATCTTGGAAACGGTAAGAGATACAAAGTTGGTTAAATTATGAAAAAGTTGAGCAGTTTGAATACCTTTTACATGGACTTCGCAAAAATAAGTTATCTTTTTTTGATTTCGAAATATTTGGAAAAACATTTTTTTTGCGTTATTTGTTTTTATTTATTTCTGGCGTTATTTTAACAGCTATCAAAAAATAAAAAATACTTTTCCATTATCACTTTGTGAGCTTAACAAGATGGCATTCATCAAGTTTTTGTTCGACGTTTTGTTTCCGAGAAACCATCATCAACTTCTTTTTTTTAAATACGGCCCTGTATTTTCCACCATTAAAAGTTAACGAGGAAAAGCCTCCTGAGTTTATAACAAATAAACAAGTAAAATAATTATTTATCTTAATTATTTATTAGCATGTTAATTACAAAAGATATTCGAACAAAAGACAATTATTTTCTAGGCATAGGTAACATCGTTTAACTGTAGCTTCCAAAACATTGTTAACATTTCTATTCATTTTGAAGCAAATTATAAAACGATATTTATTATTAACCGTATTGTAACTCTACCAAATTGTCAACAATGACATTTTCACGGATGTTTTGTTTTCAAAGCCTACTACTGTTGTTGTGGTAGGTGCATAGAAAAATCGTACTGTTTTTACTGTACATGTATATTCCTCCATCTAAACTTATCTAAAAAAAATATCTTCAAGCATTCAGAGCCGCATTCTTTTATCTTTTGGGGCTACATAAGAACTATGTGTACCAACGTAATTTTCAAACAGAGGGAGAATTACGCGAATTGGTGCTAGAAACATTTCAAACTATTACGCCAGATGGACTTTAACAATTGTTTGGAACCTACAGTTAAACGATGTTAGAAAATAATAGTCTTTTGTTCGAACATCTTTTGTAATTAACATGCTAATAAATAATTAAGATAAATAAATTATTTTACTTGTTTATTTGTTATAAACTCAGGAGGTTTTTCCTCGTTAATTTTTAATGGTGGCAAAAACAAGCTAAAAACGTAATTAAACTATTACTTGTGATGCATCATTGAATTGAGAATAAAAAATGGTATCAAAATTTCTATTTAAAAATACAGGGCCGTATTTACAAAAAAGAAGTTGATGATGGTTTCTCGGAAACGAAACGTCGGACAAAATCTTGATGAATACCATCATGTTAAGCTCAAAAAGTGACAATGGAAAAGTATTTTTTATTTTTTGATAGCTGTTAAAATAACGCCAGAAATAAATAAAAACAAATATCGCAAAAAAAATGTTCTTCAAAATATTTCGAAATCAAAAAAAGATAACTTATTTTTGCAAAGTCCATGTAAAAGGTATTCAAACTGCTCAACTTTTTCATAATTTACCAACTTTGTATCTCTTACCGTTTCCAAGATCCCAATGCTATCCCATCTTTATCTTGGACACACTGTATATGTTTCGGCTTTTAGGTCATTTTCAAGAGTACATCTAATGTATACTAAAGCTTTTCCATTTTACTTCAATTATGTAATACATATTCCTAGGTACCTATATCATCATGTGTACTAACTATAACTAATTACTTTAACAAGTCTACAGAGTAGTTGGCACACTGTTTACCAATTCAATTAGGAAATGACAACATTTTCACATGTCATTTATTTACAAAAAGCTACTCTTCTTATAAACAATAAAAAAAATGTGCCCGTATTTAATCACTATCGCTAAAAAGATTATAATATCGATAATCAGTGGCAATATTATTGCCATTGAGAAATTTATGAAGCAGTTGAAATTTTCTTGCCCATAAAGAGAGCCTCAAACTCTGAGAAATGTATCTAGAAAGGTAAAGGAACGTGGGTATTTCAATGCGCCCGATAAAACTGTCAGTTTCAGCTCCTATTCAATATTCTTTATAGAAAAGATTGATCTCATGTTTACTGAAAAAAGTAAATGACTCAAAACGAAATCTTGATTATTATCAGTTTACATTTTTACATCAGCATACATTTTTATTTAATTCACAGACACAGTTTTCGAAATAATATAGTAAATTAGGAGGTACTATGAACATTATACGTAAAATTGAAGGTTCAGTGAACATAATAAAACCGGTCTGTTATATACTTTACTTAATAATAAATAAACAGTATCGTGTTCTTTTCGCCAAATCTAAGCCAAAATCAGTCACAAAATTCGATTTATTCAGATATTTCACATTAAAGACAACTTAGCCACCTCAAATGCTTGTTTTAATTTAAACTTACTTGTATAATTGATACATAATTTCATTAGCTTTAAATCTATTAATGAAGAGAAATAGTCGACTGCCATATCAATGTTTGTTTACCACACTTCACGTCTGTTTACCAAATGCAGCACTATAGAATCAGCTACACAGTAGATACTACATCAATGGAAATGCTACTAACTGAATTATGAAATCCGGTACACCCAATTACACGGGGCATCGAAATGCGGTGATATTTGAGATGCATTCGCTGATTTTGTCTTGAACGTTCGATACAGCAATCAGGGAATTAAACGTCGGGCATGCATGCCATATATGGAGTTATTGACGTTCAGCTTTATCTCTTTGATGTCACTGGGTTGTTGCACTGTGGTGATAAGTAAATTAATTAATGGAAAACTAATTTTAAGAGGCATGGATGGATTTTGCTGCCGCAGTAACGATTCACGTGTCAGAGAATATTGACTTAAACAGCTTTTGTTCATTTTCGTGTTTAAAAACTTCGATATTAAAGAGCTAATCAAAACATGTTTGCATCTCAGTGTGTAAACTTTTAGTCGACAGTAAAATTACAGTCGATAAGAAAATTAAAAACTGCCCATGTTTTAATGTGATTTTTAAATAAACTGGCGAAGGCGCCAAGATAAATACTAAGGCGTCCACTTCCAAATAATTAAATAGTATAATTTCACAGAATATGTATGCGGCAAATACATTTTTGTTTGTAAATGTCAATATACGAATCAAAGCATAATTTAATTAATGATCTTTTTATATAATAGAAATATGTAGGTTTTTATTAACAATAATAGTTGTTGATTCTCTATTACAGACTACTATTGTTCAGGAATTTTATCTCTGTTTAAAGTTTAAAATACAGTACATTTCTTGTTTAAAGAAGATTACAAAGGTATCTCACAAAAGGCAGATCTTGAAAAAATACTTGCAACGGCTTTGAAATGTCTTCAATTATAAACATTATACAGGGTTATTCAGAACTCATCTCTAAAACTTTGAGGATATGTGCATCCTTAAATAAGAAATCGATATCACCAAAAAAATTTATAATAAAAGGCTTAGGATTTCCCGTAAACAATGTTTACGGGAAACATTGTTTCCCATAAAACAGTAAACAAGTTTTTTGTACCTGGAACGCCTATCTATCTTTAAGTTTATTTTAAAGTAAAAACGCTGCAAATCTTTTTTGCGCCGGGTGCGCCGGTTTTTTTCGTGCTAGCTAGTTTGTATTGTCAGTCCCAAGGTCACTCCAGTACAGTGGACCAGTATCCAGCGGCGTGCAATGAAAAATTTTTAAATAGTTTTCAGACCCCGGCAAAAAAATTTTTTTTTGCACTACCACATTTCTACATGTATGTTGAACATCCCCAAATTTTATTATGGATAGGTTTTGAATAATCCTGTATACTGATACATTGTTATGGGATCGGACGGAATATATTGTTTCCTATATATTTATATTAGATTCGTATAAAATATATTTCTTAAGCTGTTAATTATATTTTTTTAAAAAGCACAGATATACACCTAACTAAATATACACATACATAGATGAAATATATACCAATATAAAAGTCACATAAATTCTTGAGGTATGCACTTAAATAACAAAGGAAGAATCATAATCTACGACTTATTCGTCGAAAGATATGCGATATCAAATTTGAAACACATTTTCCTTGGACCACTTCATATGTCCATCAGTTTCCTATGTGTTTGTCAGAAAAATCACGTCTATTATTTACGTTCGAACATTGAACATTAGTATGTGTCGAATACTCGAGAGATAAGTTTTATTTTTCTGAGCAGCGTATTACATTGAATTTACCCATACAACCCATGAATTACCACCACATTACGTTTTACCACAACCCATTAGTCTTCTGTTACAAACGCACATTACAATGGATAAAGTATGTAGTTTCAGAAAAACATAAGTGGTACATCTTATCCAGAGATACATTTCTCTCGAAGTAATTCTATATAAAACAGATACACATGATTGATTGAACGAGATGTGAAGTCGGTTAAATGGGCGCAAAGTTGCGTAATCAGGGACCAACATAATAGTTACAAAATTTCAACTTGATTGGTTGTTGAAATATTTGAAAAAAATTGAAATTCTGGAACGTTTTTATTTTATTCCACCTTCCACTTTCAATATTTTCATTTCGATACATCAACTTTTTTTAATTCAGACTTCGTTTTTCGGGGTTTTCTTTCGTTCAATGCGTCGTATTCCCCAAAAAATTCCAAAAAATTATCAAAAAACAGGCACCCACCCATTTTCATTCAACATTTTTCTATCAAATAAAAAATTCATTTTAAATTTAACAAAACTTAATTTAAGAAAATAACAATAAAAAATAACTAAAAAACTTATAATAGATGTTCAAATTGGTACCCTCTTTGTTCGATACATTTGTTAAATATTTTGTTAATATTATTAATAGAGCACTCAAGGTCCTCCTCTACCTAACCGGAGCTACCTTTTGCGGAGCGTAATAGAATATGGCTCCAACATGACGAAGGACCCCCTCATGGCCTTGGAAAGACAAAACGTTTTATGAAAAATATGATTGTGCCATTCGATAGAGCACAAAAAGTAGCTATGAAGAAGTGTTGATATTTTTTCAATATCTACTCAAATAAAATTGGAATAAAATAAAAATGAATTTCCAAAATTTCAATTTTTTTCAAATATTTCAAAGCAATCAAGTTAGCCTTGAAATTTTTTAACCATTATGTTGGTCTATTGATTATGCAAGTTTGCCCCCATATAACCGACTTTGGTTATACCATCTCTTACCATTTCTGAGATCCCCATGCATATACCCGAATTTGAATCAGCCTGTATAATAGATGATTGAACTGTTATCATGAGACACTTTTAATTAAAAGTCTGCAGCACCTCAAATCATTTAAAACTGACTATTTTCGCTACATGGCTTTCTCCATAGAGTGAGTAACTTGATAATGCAATTAATTTGGACATAATATAAGAAAAAAATGTGTTAGTACTATTGTGTATCGGAGAAAATATTCTGCATAGACGACCGGTCTGCATGTCGCCTCTTTTATATTTTATTAATGGATTAGATGTTAATCAATAATGTGTACAGTAGTTCTACGTCTGTTAGCATATAAATTAGTTATTATTATTAGGTATTTATTTAGCAGAAAAGTTCGAACGAAGTGCTTCATGGTTCATGTTTACATGATCCCTAATACTACTTCGCATAATTACAACAAATATAAACAAAAGAAAGGTATTACCATAGAAGAAACGTTTAGTCTATGATATTACTATTTGATTAGAAACATTAAACGATAGGGCACATTTGTAATGTGTTTGTTCAGTCTATAATTTATCCAATAAGAAGGAGAACAGTAGATTGAGGGGTTTGCAGTTGTCATGTGGGAGATAATAAATTAGACTACAGTTTCGCTGAGATTAGTTTCTTGATTTAACTAGACAAATGTGTCTTGTGGAATAAAATTCGTCCGGATTTAAAGCTGAATCCGCATCACGAAACTTTGAAATATACATTAAGTATGGGGTGAGGAAGACTCAGTTTTGCCAGTCGGCTGTGAATTTTTCACCAACTTTATGTAGGATAAATCACTGCTGCTGCATGGTTAAAAAGTTGTGAATTGAATTTATACGGTGTCAGAGGCTTGTAAACATCTCCAGCCTCGAAACTTTCTTGGGAAAATTATAGGCTGGGATGTACAGTACGTTTTATTTTTTGTCATCAGCTTTAGTTTTATTATTACATAAATACTGGCCACGGAGCAGAAAGAGAACTTAATAAAACAACACATTTTTTAAACGAAGGGAATTCTGATGAATACAAAATATACAAGATACACCACCAATAATTATGAAGATCATCGGCTACCACGAATGGATGAAAATGGTCTATCTAATTAAGTATTTAAAAATTTATCTGAAATTCTTTATTAGGAGACTGGATTTTTATTTATTTTTTTTTTGTTTCTATATTTACTTCATGTCGACCTTTTCCGTCACTAAATCCAATCACCAACGCCAAGAGACGAGCAACCAGTGTTGTGCAAAGATAATAATAATTTCATCTAGATAAGATAACAGATGAAACCTGAAAATAGTATCTGGATACAGATAAAAGATAATTATATATTAAATTATCTAGATTAAGATAACAGATAATCTAAAATTATCTAAATAAATTCGAGATAAATTATTTAAATTAATTTGTAACTTGTTCCAACTAGTAGTCTGTATTATTTAAAACAGTATTTAGATATAGATATTTTTTCTATTGTAATTGCGTATTGTAATTGTGATATAATTACAATTGCAAGATATTATAATTTCTATATTTGTGATATGTCTGCAAAAGATTATTATTATTATTATTACAAATTCAGTAAGGGCAGAGGACAGATGTCTTATAATGCCCCAAATAAAATACAATTTGATAACAAGAACATTATAGTAAATAAAGACCTAGTCTATAGAAAATAATGCCCCAAATAAAATACAATTTGATAACAAGAACATATTATACCTAGTAAATAAAGACCTAGTCTATAGAAAAGGGGTAATTGTCAATTTTATTTTTGAACAAGTTCACCGATTGCGCATTAATCACATCATTTGGCAGGTTGTTCCAAACTACAAATTTCTATTACTCAGGAAATGCTGCCTCATCCTTGTCTTGAAATTTTCTTTCTTGAGTTTCAAGGGGTGTCCTCGAAGCCGATGATCAGAATTTAGCGGAAAAATCGAAGCTAAGTCACCAAAATTATATTTTATGATGCGAAAAGTTAGAATTAAGTCACCACGAAGACGTCGCTGCTGGAATGTCATGAGATTAGCCATTGACAGTCTATCCTCGTAAGTCGGCCTTACGGGACCAAACGAGAGTCTTGTTGCGCTACGTTGCACTCTTTCCAGCATATTCTGGTCACGAGCTAGATCTGAACACCACACTGGTCCAACGTATTCGAGTATCGGGCGAACATACCGGCGCGAGATTTATCAGTTATGGCGGTAAAATTATCTATTATCTAAATTCGTGGTTTAGATGAAAGATAAATGGATATTTAGTATAAGATAAGATGAAAGATAATGTATTGAAATGTCATCTAGATAAGATAAAAGATGATCATATTGTATCTAGATTATTCATCCAGATAAAATAATCTAGATAACGCGTAACACTGCGAGCAACCTATAAATTTTGCCGAATCCCTAGTAGGGTAGTCCTCTAGCAAACCTCGCCTAAGTTTGTATAGCTCCTGTGAATTTACCAACGTACAGGCCAACTAGAAGTTCTGAGTACCTAACCATGAACCTGCACGGTTAACCTGCACGGTTAACCATCCCAGTATCAACCGTGAAAACGTTGGTGAGCCTTCATATACAACACTAAAAATTGTTTAAAGCTATGCCCTAAAAATAGCTGCGACTCACTTTAATATTCATCATTGGATAACGTGACATTTTACTCCACCAATATTATTTTAAAATGTGTCATAACCATAACATTTTATTCTACCCAGCCTGTTACTTTTTTATACATTACCAAGTAAAATATATGCAATTATTGCATCCATAAAACGCTTCAATAGAATGAAATAATATAATGTATTATTTTACTAAAAGTAATATCTATCTTTTATGATATTTCTACCCACCTCGGTAATCTAGTTTGAAGCTACCATACAATAACTATTATATTCAGTACGCAATTAGTTTAAAATTTAAGAGCTTCAAAGAGCTAAATTCAATGAGAAATCTCTTGAATACAATCTTCGTTGGATATAAATAAAGTAACATGTTTAATCTTGTCTGCTTGGAGCAAATATTTTATTTAAAAATATAGAAGAAATGAAGGTTAGACTTGTATAAACGTACCTTAGAGAATTTCCTCTGAAATTTGCGAAACCTGTAGTTCCTGTGAAAGGAGTAGGCGATGAACTAGAACTTAGTTTACCACTGAGGGTAATGCACATAAATATTTGTTATTCTGGAATGAAATTAGGAGGTTAAGTAAAATTTGTGATTTCCACGGCTGCAAATACGTATAAGTTTCAATACACAACACTGCAATATACTAAATATGCTTAGTAGATTATGTATTTTACTATAAAATAACCAATGTGAGAACTTCCTAGTGTAAACTATATATAGTGCACAATAATAATAATCATAGAATAAATATATTCGTAAATTAATATTAATATTGTAAATTCTAATAGATGATTGGCAGCCATCTTATGGCAAAATACATTGGTGAAAGAAAATAGAAACATAACCCAAGACATTATGGTAACAGGAGTTGTGTTAGTTAGTAGAGTAGTAGTTAGTTAGTTATTCGATCTTTGCTACTATCCGTCTGACAATGATTGTTAAATTGACAGACAGGTAGCGACTTGCTTTTCCGCAGGTGTCATTACAGTAGTGACCTCAAGCGCGAAACCGGTCAGTGTCTGATGGTTGGTCTCGATGATGGATGTGGCGACTTCCAGGGAGATGCCACACTAATGCAACGCCAGTCGGGACACATTGTCCGTGCCGTAGTTGTTTTCGTCATCGCCTTCAAATAAAGGAGTTGTGTATGTAATTGTTTACCATAATTAAAACTTATAACATTCAGTAGGTGCTTTTCCCAAAATCAAAAATATTTATTTCAAAAAGTTACTAGTCTTCCACATATTTGTGTAGAATCAGTCTCTTAGATAAAGAGTCCTCAGTATAAATCTGAAATGAGGCTTTATCTCAAAATATTAAATTCGAATTTAAGAATGCCCAAATTTCGTCGAAAAAGTATATAGATAACGTCTGATATATTTCAGAAAGGTGTAAGTTCTCAGAAGGTATTTATATATCCATGGATTATTCTCGCGTATTTTATATGAATTTCTGCTTCAAAATTACTATTTTATCCGTATGCAAATTCATCTCCGATGTACAAGGAAGGCGAAAAAAAGCATACCTTGAGAACGTTCATTCGCGACGACATTGGAATTTAAAATGAGATTTGGAACACTTGAATAACCATTTTATATGATATCATCGACATTTACTTATTTCCTGTAATAAGGGGAGTTTCACATTCGACTTATACGGATCAGCCATAGCGGCTGATCTTAATCTCATATTTAATACTGTAAGAGTATCTACCATAATATTCAGAATTTATGTTGAATATATCTAAACCTGTTTTATTTCACAAGGCTGGCAAAAGTAACAAAATTTTCTCGTGAAACAAATACCTGCATAGTAAAACTCGTAAATATAGGTAACTGCCATTTATTGTCTAACTGCCTAGTTCCTATCACATTTATGTGTAGCTTCGCTTCTGTAAGTGATATTTGTTATTGATATACGTCCTCAAAACGTTTAGAACAAAGAAAACGTATGTTGAAACAAACTGAAACATCTTTTTTATCAAAGGCGACATTTATTTAAATTGGATGCAAGAGAAGCTAATAAATAGAAGTGAAACAGTATTCCAGAAAAATATTAAAAATTATTCTTACCAGTGTAAAAATGTCTTACATTAAGCAATAATTTGGCAACTGGTGATCCGTCAAGCTTAAATTATAAAAATAAGTGGATAAACCGAAATTATTGTTCAACTATGAGTACATTGCTTGAAAGGACAAATGTCAATATGATTTATAACCAGAAATACCCGTGCGTGTGCTCCAAAATAACACATTTGATTTGAAGTGAAAATATATCAATATATTGTCATATTTTTTTTAATGCCTATAACAAGGAATTAGTTATTAAATCTTGGAAAATCCTCAGCATTAACGACTTCTCATCATAACAGTAATAGTCAATGAAATATGAAGATTGTTGATATAGTTTTCTGTCCTTGAACCATGGCGAAATGGTTAGAACGGCTTCTATATTTTCCAGAAATGGGACTAAACAGTGTGCAGGATATTTCAGAAACTACAAGGACTGCTGAAGATTTTTTGACTCTGATTAATTTGTCTCAAGAAAGGGGTTATTTTTTTACAAATAATTCTTAATGTATCCGGTATAGCGATATACAGGGTGTTACCACATCGTATATCACAAATACGTGGACGTGTTCTACGAACAAAAATGAGAAAAATGTTCTTAGCTTGATTCGTTTTCAAGTTATAGGGGTTTAAAATTTTTCGTGTAAGAAAGATTTTATTTCAAAACTCTTAAATCCAATTTACAATTAAATGAGTGATGATTAAAACTCTTTGAGTTTCATCCCGCAGATGAAGTCAACTTGGTTGACGAAACTCGCGTCGAGAGCAGTTGTTTTGGTATTATGTGGAAAACTACGTCAGTGTTATTTAAATATAGACAAAATAAAATCTCTCTTTCTTCAAAAACTTTAAACCCCTATAACTTGAAAACGAATCAAGCTAGGACAAAAGTGTAAAGAACTTTTTTTCTTGTTTTTGTTCGTAGAACACGCCCACGGATTGGGGATATAGGATGTTGTAACACCCTGCATATGTATGAGCTCTAATTCATATGATCATTCGTACACGTTTCTAGAATACATAATGTAGATACATAACATTGACTAGCACAAAGGTATAAAAGAATGAAATATTTGAAAATCACTAAATCAAACGCATTTCTGTTACCATGACTTGTACAGTAGAAACCATTATTGTGAAAGATATTATTAGGCATTCTATAAGTAAAACTGAATTGTAGCAAACCGTCAGTTGCTTTGCTGAAAGAGGAAAGTTTATAATTTGTCTTGACATAACTAATTTTTCCATGGTATATATTTTTTACTTCGTGTCAAATTTTAAAATATTCTTTCTTAGCTCTTCTTCTTTCTGAATGATCGCAATAGGTAATAATTTCTCTTATTTTCTCCATAGCACACATTTTCTCCTCTCATTCAAAATTTTATAATATAGGTCTTAAGCCATTTAATTGGGGAACTTAAGCTAGTTAATAGTTATTTAATTATGATACAGGAAAGTAAGTTATCAGTTATTTAATTCATCCTAGGAACATGAGAAAATAATTTAAAAAATTGTTTTTAACTGAGGTAAATTCATTATAGAACATGTCCCTTCTCGATCCAGCGTCGACGTCTTGTAAAGAAATGAACTCAAAATGATTCTCCCTCCGACTGATGCTTTTTTTAATAACAACAGTAATAACAATACGTCTCTTTTCCCAGGCACCATTATTACGAATTCCTGGGAAAGGACAGATGGAAAAAGTGCTTTTCTTTCGAATTCCGCCGAGTTGTTTGCGCCGCTGACTAACGCCGAGACCAGACTTGTTGCATATCACGTAAAACGACTGCTAATTTTCCTTTATATCATTAGATGATCAGTCGGCGACCATATAAGAAAGAAAAGCGAAAGTTTTAACAGTCCTGATAGAACAAAAATGTAAATTTCTATCTAGCCATACGTAAAGGATCGATTTTAAATATTATTTACTGAGTAAATTCTGAATATGCCCTATTTATTTATTTATCTATTATCATGAGCGGTTATGTGAATTAATATAAATAATTAATATTAAAATTTAAGTAGGTATGTTTGCCAGTTATATTTGAGCGCACATGTTGCCGTAATTTATCTGTTTAGAGTGTATTAATTTTTAATTCAATTTATATTCCTCACTTTCCGCATACCTTTAGGCAAGCCAAAAGAGTGTTTTCCTTCTCACTCTATTATCTGTCTATTTCTATTGATTACAAATGAATGCAATTTTGTATTTAGGGGTGTTCCATTTGAAAAAATCGTGATAATTTATGGTTTTCGAAATATGGCAGCACGGTAAAAAAAAATTTATAAACTGAATATTGAGTAATTACATAATAAAGTAAATAAAATTAGAATTCTCTTGGCGCAAGTTGATGCTCGAAAACTTAATTATTAACTTTTCTAGCACGATTTTAATATGGGCTATTTCCTGAAGATAATTCTCCATAACTCCGAAACGGCGGACGTCAGACCCATCCTGTCATATATCATTGAACTTATCTTTAGAAGGGCTTTCTGAAAATATAATAATATATAGGGTATGCTATTTAAAAAAAAGGAACTTTAGTACATCGCTCTATATATAAACAGGTTATAAATTTGAAAATATTAAAAAATTGAAGAAAACTTTGAAAAAACAATTTCATAAATTTTTTTTCCATGGAATTTGTAGTTTCTGAGATAGGGTATAGACTCATATTAAACGGACCACCTTGTACATTTCGATTTGTTCAAGTTAGCTGGCGAACTGTGTTAGTCGGTGAAGTAAACTCTCCTGTCGTATATGCAGCTTTACCATATTTCAGCAGATAGATGGATACTTCTCAAGTATCCATCTATCTTTCGGATCACCTCCAGTACGTCAGTGTATGCACGCATAAATTTGTAACCGCTGCCTTTTGCCGCCGACATGAACTTCATCCTATTTACTGTCAATTAACCAGGTGATGTGTACCTAATCCAACTTCCCGAAGTTATAAACTCCGAGACTACGAAATCCGCCTAATCTTCGCCGTTACCTGTAATCAAACAAATCACCTGTAAGAGACAATTAAGATGCACAATGTAGTACTTATACACAGCGCATGCAAATTAATGAAATATATGAACTGATGCAAGATTACGGAAATTGGGAAAACGTTAATGTCCCTCGAGTACAGTGTAGGGCTAAGTATTCCTTAGAAATCAAGGAAAATGTTAAAGTTCGCAGGTCTGTTTTTTATTTAAAACTATATGTAAAAATGTGACATTTAGTTGACATTTGTAAAAATCAAACGATAATTACGTTTCTTAAACGAAAGAATGATCGTTATATTCCAAAAAAGGCCAATATTTTAACTAAAGAAGAGGTTGAACCATAAATTTAATATCCTTCGGACAAGATGAGTAACCAAATCACAAATATGGATCAAAGATCTCTCTCTAAATATTTTGATTTCTCTCTTTTGTTTTTGTTTACGCTGGTTTTTCCATAGCACATGTCTAAAATATGCATTTATGTTTTAAGCTCTCTATGCATCTCTTTTAGATACACAAAATGTAAACAGAGACAACCGTTCAACGACTTGACACACCCACTCGAATTCTCGACAAGAACCGAACTATTACGATTGCCGTATCCGTCGTCTACCAGCGCAAATATTTACTATTTACTCTATTTTATTACGGTTGTTTTCTTGGTGGTGAGTCGTATTTTTGTCTAGTGTTTCGGTGTTTCCAAGTGATATTATTTGATAAAATTCTTTTAAAAACTTTTGATATTTATTATTTAGTGTTTATAATGACCAACAAGTGTAGGCAAGAAAAAAAGAGGAAAACCAGGGGATTGTTTATCATTTCATCGGTAAGTAAACAAACTGAAAAGAGAATCTCTATTCCTCATAAACTTTCTGTACGTATTCTCACGTATTCCTATCCCATATGATTGTGCCACTTTGTTCCAATGCTTTTAAATAGGCTGTTACCCATCTTGTCCGAAGGATATTAAATCTGTGGGTTGAACGATTTCTATTGGACGTTCCTGATGACCATTGGTTGCTTGCGAAAATTGTAACCTCTATTCGGGATTTTTGGTTTTTGTCGATGTGATGAACTTCTTTCACTGACCATGAGTGACGTAGAAGATATGGGCAAATAAGTAATTGTGACATTGCTACAAACAAAAAATTTAACAACAAGAAGATTTACCATAACAGATGATGACTGCAGTTTCGAACTTTGCATGTTGTACAGAAAATACGTAAATGTTTTTTTTAACATATCGAAATGGAAAGTGCATTTCCTTCATGCTGGTCAGCACACTATTGGTGCTGCCCCAAAGCAAATTGAGAAATATTTAGTTTTAAAAGAACCAGAGTTATATACCGGTCATTCTTTTCGCCGATCTAAGGATACTATGGTTGTGGATGCTGGTGGAGATATTTTATCAGTAAAACGTGAAAGTGAATAAAAATCCAGTGATATTGCTACGAGTTATGTCGATGATTCCATTAATAACAAAATTGAAATGTCTAAAAGATTATTTCCTAGTTAGAGTCTACAAATGCTATGCCGGTCTCTTCTACTTCAGCAGTGTCTGCATCAGCAGATGGTTCAATTACAACTATTTCATCGTCCAAATTTTGTAATACCGAAAATAACAGTTGTACAAACTATATCATATGTAAATACTGCAAATATACACCAATGTGCAAATACATCCTATAAATACTTGTAATACAAATTTTATTTTTAACTTCGTTTCAAATTAATCTATAACATATAAACATTTGCGATGGAATGAGATGTAAATTTCATTAATTTAAAAATTCATTACTAATTATTAACTGACATAATTCATTCAAAAGTTAAGAAACTTAGTTTACTTTTATCTTAAAATTAATTACTAATTATTAACTGACATACATCATTCAAAAGTTAAGAAACTTAGCTTACATGTCTTTTATCTTAAAAATAGTTAATTTTCAGGTAGACATTGTTATAAATCTTTTTAATTTGCATATATTTTTTGTCTCCAACTTTCAGCAGTGCGCGAAACAATCTGTAAAGGTTAACTCTCCCACGGTCGTTGAGCAACTCAAATTTTACACGGATTTAACATTAAATCGCAGTGTTATGTTTGCGGATGACTTCGATCAGAAATACTGGAGATATTCAAGTAGAACGTGACAAATTTCTCCTAATTTAATTCCTAATTACTAGAGTTGCGACTTTTTAAAAAAATTCAGGCCAGGCCAGGCCCGGCCCGACAGAGTATAGGCCAGGCCAGGCCAGGCCAGATAAACCCACCGAACGTTTGGGCCAATTAAAGCCAGACCTCTTGACAATTTTGGCCCGGCCAGGCCAGATTTGAGCCAGGCCCGACCAAGCCAGATTGAATTCGGCCCGGCCCGGCCAGGCCAGACCAGGTCAGGACAGACCAGACCCGGCCCGGCCAGACCAGGCCAGGCGCGACTCGGGTACGTCAGACCAAGCCAGACCCGACCAAGCCAGTCGAATCGAAGCTCAAATCGAATCTGATCCGACCCGGCTCTATCAAGGCAAGTTTAGCCAGAATCGGTCCGGTCAAATTCAACCCAGTCTGCCTAAGCCACATTCGGCGATACCAGAAAACCTGCCTACTTAACATTGACAATAGGTATGACAATTCATAAATTTATTAACTCTTTTATGTCTCAATGAAACGTTCAAATGTCTCACAAAATAGAACAAAACAACCTTAATAGAATCATTTTTTATTTCATTATCAAATAAAATACAAACTCCAAAAACAAATTTGTTGAACAACTTAAACACAAACATAATGTTTTACATTTAACACTTGTAATATATATATAGTAGTATAAGATATTATATGTATGTACAGTGAGTCCCAGAAGTGATGTCTAAATTCATTTAAAATTCAGCGGTATGTTTTTTGGAAAAACACTTGGACTTGTGGATTTTTATTTTTTAATGCTATTTTTTATGCTCAATTCATGTATACAGGGTAGTCCAAAAAGAAGTTACGACCATCAACTTTATTTTTTCAAATATTTCATTTTTAAATTCTGCATCGAATTCTAAGTCTGTGTAAGAATTTTTAGATGTGCTTAAATATCAGAGTAATACTTATTGCTTAGTATAATTTTTCCATTTTGAGACACCTTAAATTTTAAGTAGTATGAGTGAGATTGGCCGTAAGTGGTCAGATAAATAGGTGAAACACGTCAAGTTATTATGAAATCAAATTCCTCATAGGAAGAACAAGATATCGTATTTTAAAATTGTTATACAGCAAACCGGTTAGCCTAAGTTAAGTCGAAATCGGTCCGATCTGGCCCGAAACGGCCAGGCCAGCCCAGGCCCGATTCGGCCAGGCCAGGCCCGAACGGCCCGACCAGGCCCGAACGGCCCGACCAGGCCCGATCCGGCCAGGCTAGGCCCGAACCGGCCCGGCCAGGGCTGGCCCGACTCGGCCAGTCGGGCCTGGCCAATTCAATTTCAGCCCGGCCCGGCCAGGTATTACAAAGCATCCGGCCAGGTCCAGCCCGGCCAGTAAAATATGCAGATTTTCCCGGCCCGGCCAGGCCCGATTTCGGGCCGGGCCTGGCCTGGCCGGGCTTCTGACCTCAAATCCCAACTCTACTAATTACTGTCGATGACAATGACTTCGAGCATTCGTACTGCATAGCAATGTTCAACTTGTATAAAATAAACCGATACCTCAACTCAAATACTCGGGACTTTTTATAATTATTTGCATTATGTGTCGAAAAAGCTAGAAATCAGTCATTTTATGTGATACCTAAGGCTTACACATATTTGCATAACCATCTGAGCCCAGACATAACTTATAATGTATAAAGTAGACGACGCTGTACGAGTAAATGATACCTAATTTTTCGACTATTAAAAAGCATATACATTTTACTTACTACACCTTTGACTTTGTGTTTAGTTAGTCCCCAGAAGAACAAATATAAATTTACCAAACTCGAGTTAAGTTCACCTCTCAAATTGATTTTTATGATGGTATAATGAAAACAAGTATGTGGTTAATGTAATTCCGTTGGTATATGGTAATTCCATACTTCTACTAATGAATGATTATTAAATTTTTAAATCATTGTTTGTTTATAGGATCTGGTTTCCCGTGAAAAATAATCTCCAATTATTGTTTGTTATTTCATGGCACGCAAAACATTGCATTTTCTGTATTAAATAAAACTTTACACTTTATGTTGCTAATTGAGTTTCCTGTCTCACTGGGCGATAATTGAATTATATTCATTTTATTCTTCTTTCTTTTATTTGTTTGCACACAAAACTATTTACGACTGTGTGTTATCGTTTTCAATATAGGGTGACCCATTAAGAATGGAAACACTCGCTTACAAAATTTGTTTATGGACCGATTTGAACCGGATTTAATTTTTAATTTTGATTTTCAAGGCCTACTACGAATTTTTTTTTTAAGTGAAAAATAGCAAAATTTTATTAGCGATTTTTTTATAAAAAATCTGACTACACCACTGGATTTAGGAGCCCCTCGAATGCATTTGTACCAATTTTTGCCAAAAAAGGTTGTTTCTAAAAAAGTTATGACAATATCGGCATCACCAATGTTTGCCTTTGTCGGTGAACCTATTCTTTTATAAAATTGGAATAAAACCCAAAGTGAAACAAAATTAAACAACTTAAACACTGGTGTAATTATTGATAAGAACCATAAAAACCAGTATACACAAAATAACCAACAATTACTCTAATATAAACAACAATTGATAGGTAAGTTCGTCAAATTATTATTATTTCGTGGTTATTATGCCAAAACTTATAATATTACCTTCTTAGATAAAAAATAACTACATTATAATTTTTTATTCAAAAAGTGTGAATAAATTTGACAGACTCCTTTTTCATTTTTAAAAATGTAATTTTCTAATCATTACTTTATTTATCAATTGTTGTTTATATTAGAATAATTGTTGGTTATTTTGTGTATACTGGTTTTTATGGTTCTTATTAATAATTACACCAGTGTTTGTTGTTTAATTTTGTTTCACTTTGAGTTCTATTCTAATTTTATAAAAGAATAGGTTCACCGACAAAGGCAAACACTGGTGATGACGATATTGTCATAACTTTTTTAGGAACAAACTTTTTTTCGCAAAAATTGGTACAAATGCATTCGAGGGGCTCCTAAATCCAGTGGTGTAGTCAGATTTTTTATAAAAAAATCGTTAACAAAATTTTGCTACTTTTCACTTAAAAAAGAATTCGTGGTAGGCCTTGAAAATCAAAATTTCCTCTTCAAATTTTGTATCAAAATAGAGATTTTGAAGATCTATCTTTAAAAAAAATCCGGTTTAAATCGGTCCATAAACAACTTTTGTACGCGAGTGTTTCCATTCTTAATGGGTCACCCTGTATATTTTATTACTACACACCACTAGGCAATTCCGTAGCAAATAAAAAAGAATGTGGACGGATAAAAATATCATTTGTTGATTTCCAACGTACAGAATAATAGTTTATATTACATAACCACAGAGGAGTATATACAGAGGGGACAGCCGGCGGAATGTCTTTGATGTTTGACACTTCATAGCTATGACCTCGTGCCTTTAAACGGGAAGTGTACAACGTTGCCTAACTTACAATTTTTTCTTGAGAAGCGCTGTTGCATTTTACCTAACATTTATTTTATATATTTTTTAATTAAGTTGTGGCTCATTATACAGTACCTACATAAGATAATGAAACATAAATTGTGTCGTAAACCGGTTTTAATATTTTTTATTTATAAACACATTTAAAATGAACTTATTAAGTAACAATTACAGAGCTTTTACATACAATATTCGTTCAAATTAAAAATGCAGTGGAAATGTGTAGAATATTTTATTTCTATAGTATATTTCAATATTATTTATTGCCTTATTTAACTGTTGCTATCTTTTTTAATTAGGAATTAAGAAAAAAACTAAGAGATAAATTATTAATGAAGTTATGCAGTCATGAATCAATACAGTTTTAAATGTTTAATCAACTTCATTAATAATTAATCTCTTAGTTATTTTTTTTTTTTCTTAAGGGACGGTTTTTCAATGCTTAGTTTACACGGTTTAACCAGTATAGTTAAGCTAGCTATAAGTTGAAAATGTAATTTACTTCGAACATTTTATGAATAACTATTCACATTCTAAACTTGTAGTTAGTTAACTCTAGGTTAAATCACGTTAACCAAGCATTGAAAAATTGGCCCTTAGAAACATGATAACATTGAACCATGATATTTCATAACTTCTAGAACAGTGATAAAAACTTTTATACTTTTATCGACATAGGTATATATTAAATAACATACTGGTTAAAACATATAACTAGGATTATTAAACACAAAAAAGAGTATATACAGTGTGACCCATTAAGAATGGAAATACTCGCGTAAAAAAATTGTTTATGGACCGATTTGAACCAGATTTTTTTTCTAAAGATAGATCTCCGAAAGGTCTATGTTGATGCAAAATTTGAAGACGAAATTTTGATTTTCAAGGCCTACTACGATTTTTTTTTAAGTGAAAAATAGCAACATTTTGTTAGCAATTTTTTTATAAAAAGTCTGACTACATCACTGGATTTAAGATTCCCTCGAATGCATTTGTACCTACCTATTTTTGCGAAAAAAAGTTTGTTCCTAAAAAAGTTATGATAATATCGGCATCACCAGTGTTTGCCTTTGTCGGTGAACCTATTCTTTTAAAAAATCGAATAGATAACCCAAAGAGAAATAAAATTAAACAACTTAAACACTGGTGTAATTATTAAGAACCATAAAAGCCAGTATACACAAAATAACCAACCATTACTCTAATAAAAACAACAATTGATAGGTAAGTTCGTCAAATTATTATTATTTTTGTGGTTATTATGCCAAAACTTATAATATTACCTTCTTAGATAAAAAATAACTACATTATACAGGGTGTCCACCTAGTGCGCGTAAGTCCAATATCTGGGTTAATAAAAGAGATAACTTAATTTTTTTTTCTACAGGGTTGTCTAATATCCCGAGCTGCACAAAATGAAAATATATTTACATATTCAGGGTGTTCAGTTTTTCCTGGACAGGTACCAACTTCATTTTTTTAAATGGAAACCTATATTTTTTATGGCATTATCGAATTCTACGTAAAAAATTAGTGGGACTTTGTGCATAACACTGCTATTGAAATATTGATAGTTTTCGAGATATTTGACTTTTAATTTTTTTTTCTTATGTTTCGTCACTTCTAATAGTTGACATAATTATGGTTGTATGACAGCTAGAAATTATTTTTTTTTCAGAAACTGTAGAGTGAAGATGGCTCTTTCTAAAAACGTATCAAAAGTTGACCTGCGATATACAGGGGGCAACAGAAATCGTGCCAAACCTGATGGTTTAAAATTTAAAAAATCTCGACTTTTTCAAATGGAACACCCTGTGTTTTATGATTTCATTAGATGCCTTTCTGTAGACTCTACAATTTTATAATAGCTTTCCCTATACCTAAGTTGCGTAGTTTTTGCAAAAAACCCACTTTTATGAAAAATACCCGATTTGCGCACTCCTTTGACGGAAAAAATATTGTAAGGCTATTTATTTTTATAAAATGTATTAGTTTACACTTCTTAAAATAAAAATAACTGAAAAATTTAGATAATTTCAGTTTAATAAACCAGTCTTTATGGAAAGTTACCATTTATTTGTAAATAAAAGTAAAAAATCATAAAAGCTCTACATGTAATTAAGAATTAGCAAAACTGGCGTATGCTTTAGAAGAAGTTCATGGGAATTATTTGCTAGCAGCACGTATTTATAGAGATTCCCACGTGCTGACTGTTTTGAAAATGTGAAAGAAAGATTTGAAAGAACAGCAAATGGGAATTATGAGAAAACTACCAGGAGACATGGGAGTAACAACGATAATATTTAGTTTAATGTTGTGGTTTCTGCTGTTGAAAATCCAAAAATATTAGTATCAGAAAATCAGTAGAAATCTTGGAGTTTTCAAAAGCTCGACAAATAAGATATTGAACAAGAAGTTTCATACGTATCATATTGAAAACCAAACGGTGTTACCGTAGTTAGAAAAATTATTAGTGAAATGGATGAATATACATAGAGTATTGAAAAAAGAATACGCAATACTCATACAAGCAAGCTAACCTAAAGTAAATGCTCAAAATGTCCACCGTTGTTTTCAACACAAAGCATTAATCTACGACGAAAATGAATGTGAACATTTCTTAACATTTCGGGCGTTATGGTTAGAAACTCATTTTGGATCTCTTCTTTCAAGTCTTGCATATCCGTTGGTGGTACTTCGTATACTCGCTCCTTGATATAACCCCACAAGAAAACGTCCAGAATATTTAAATCAGGCGAACGTGCAGGCCAAGGAACTGGACCACCACGACCTAACCACTTATTTGGATATACGTGGTTTAGGTGTTCTCTAATCTGAAATATGAATAGATAATAGGAAAAGTACTACAACAATAAAATAATCACAGTACCGCCAAAGTGGAATGTGGAGGGGCACCATCATGCTGAAACCATTGTTGAACCAAATAATCAGCGGGCATATTCTGTAGCTGTAGAAGGGGAAGTTCGTTTTGCAAAAAATGCAAATACACATTGGCATTTAAATTGCCTTCAAAAAAGTACGGTCCAATAATATGTTCTCCACAAATTCCAGCCCACACGTTCACTTTGAAACGATGCTGATTATCTAGTACCCTCAATAATCTTGGATTATTGTCAGCGTAGTGATGAAAGTTACGACGATTGGGTAAGCATGTGTTTGAAAATGTTGATTCGTCAGTAAACAAGACATTTATAAAAAAGTTTGGACTTTCCTGAATTTTATCCAATGCCCAGTGGCAAAATTGCAGGCGGTTTAGGTGATCTTGAGGTAACAGTGCTTGATGGTTTTTAATATGATACGGATGAAAATTATTCTTCTTCAGTATCTTGTTTGTCAAGCTTTTGGAAACTCCAAGATTATTACTGATTTTCCTGACACTAATATTTGGATTTTCAACAGCAGACGCCACAACATTAAACTGAATATCGTCATTGTTACCGTCATTGTTACCGTCATGTCTCCTGGTAGTTTTCTCATAATTCGCATTTGCTGTTCTTTCAAATCTTTCTTTCACATTTTCAAAACAGTCAGCACGTGGAAATCTCTGTAAATCTGGATTATTTGCTTTGTAAATACGTGCTGCTAGCAAACAATTTCCATGAGCTTCTCCTAAGGCATAAACCATTTTCACTAATTCTTCTTTTGAATAGTTCATTGTATGCACGCTTAGTACTTACTCTAAACTCGTACGTGAATATTCAGTAAAAGAAGAAATGACATGTAAACTGATTGTCACAAATTTTATTGCGTGACAGACGCTCACTGCGTTTTTCCCGAGAAAGGAACGTGCGCAAATCGGGTATTTTTCATAAAAGTGGGTTTTTTGCAAAAACTACGCAACTTAGGTATAGGGAAAGCTATTATAAAATTGTAGAGTCTACAGAAAGGCATCTAATGAAATCATAAAACACAGGGTGTTCCATTTGAAAAAGTCGAGATTTTTTAAATTTTAAACCATCAGGTTTGGCACGATTTCTGTTGCCCCCTGTATATCGCAGGTCAACTTTTGATACGTTTTTCGAAAGAGCCATCTTCACTCTACAGTTTCTGAAAAAAAAATAATTTCTAGCTGTCATACAACCATAATTATGTCAACTATTAGAAGTGACGAAACATAAGAAAAAAAAATTAAAAGTCAAATATCTCGAAAACTATCAATATTTCAATAGCAGTGTTATGTACAAAGTCCCACTAATTTTTTACGTAGAATTCGATAATGCCATAAAAAATATAGGTTTCCATTTAAAAAAATGAAGTTGGTACCTGTCCAGGAAAAACTGAACACCCTGAGTATGTAAATATATTTTCATTTTGTGCAGCTCGGGATATTAGACAACCCTGTAGAAAAAAAAATTAAGTTATCTCTTTTATTAACCCAGATATTGGACTTACGCGCACTAGGTGGACACCCTGTATAAAGACGGTAACTTTGATACACTTCCACTTTCCATTATTTAAATTTCAAATTAGAAATATAAAGCACTAAACAACACTGACAAATACCAAATAAATCAAAATACAACACCACTTGAATAATTATGATGCGACACCCCGAAATGTTAGGTTTAAATCTGAGTCTTCCAGAATGTAGTATTTATCATATAGTATAATGGGTACTCTGTGGTATTATACGCGCATTAGTCTTCAGTGGACATTTAAATGGGAAGTGCTTGACATCTCTCTTTAAATTTAATTTCTCTGTCTCACTGTCCCATCCATAGATAAAATATATATATACTGAAATAGATTGGTAATTCTGACTCCCCCACCACTTTTTCCTGAAATAGTACCTGGATCCTATCACTTGCGGCGCTGATGTTAATTTTTGTTGAGCAGAGAGTTTTAAGTGTGTTAGGCAATTTTTCGCGGTTGCACTACCAAAGCTGGTTTATCGGTCAATTTTGTAGGAATAATAGCAATATTGTTATGGTATATATAAAAGTTGAAATATATTTAATTGTTCTCCCTATGTTTTACAGATTCATCATAATTTGAAGAAAATAAGTAAATATTTGGTCGGATAAGTTAACAATTTCGATTTTTATATATCACGCACATAAAATTCAAACTTTATTCAAATGTTCTACTTATTTTGTTCAAATGAATTTCCATTACAAATAGCTGGACACTTGATTGATATTTGTAATGGAAATTCATTTGAACAAAATAAGTAGAACAGTTGAATAAAGTTTGAATTTTATATGCTTGATATATAAAAATCGAAATTGTTAACTTATCCGACCAAATATTTACTTATTTTCTTCAAATTATGATGAATCTGTAAAACATAGGAGAACAATTAAATATATTTCAAATTTTATATATACCATAACAATATCGCTATAAGATATAAAAATTTAAGGAAATTAAATAAGAGTATAGTAAGAAAATATTAAATTTATTTAAATCATTATAGTTATGATTCATGTTAAATCATGATCTATGGTTGGATAAGAAGTGTTTTAAGCTATGTTAAAAATTATAATATAGCAATTTTCAGTTAATGAATCAATTAACGACACACACAACCAGATGCAATTGATATTTTCGTGGCTTGTTTTTTTACCATTACTAATTAATTTGTTCTAACTTTCTACCATGAAACTATTTCAGATACTATCTTTTGAGGGTAGAATTTATAACTATTGATATTCATCTTTCCGATATTCACCCACATGAAAAATCTATTATAACAGTTGTATGTCTTGTTAATTCGTTAAGACAATGATAACACTTAAAATTTAATGGCACGTATATAAATTTAAGTATGACAAAAATATAATTCCAAGAGGCTATCTCTAACAAAATGAATATTTTATTTATTAACAGATGTTATAAATAACTTTATATGTTTGAGCAACTACCTGCTCATTATTTTGCCAAGTGAATTTAACATTTCCCTTGAGTATATTATTACGGAGACATTTAACTAGATGAGGGGCATCATACATACAGTACATATAGTAGGATGATTTCCTCTCCACCCACGCAGAATCCATACATAACATTTTCTTAATTTCTTGCACTGAATTCCTCATTGGTCTTAGTCTTTAAATAATTTATAACCGCAGTATTCGTTGAAAGTTGGTCACATATCTACAAAAATAAATGTTACCTTATTAAGAATGTAACTATATTAATCAAACTCACTGCGTGGCCACTACTTTCAATCCAATTTCCTGTAGAGCTTCATTTACTTCCTTTACTACCCGCATGAGTTCTGGTGTGCTCATACCACCCCCCGAAAAGTAATAGCATACTGGCTGCTTCCATTTTTGGCTAATTCCCCCTGTCATAAAGACCATGATCTGCAAACTTTGAACGCCTTTCACAACCAGTGTCCTCAACCTAAATATGGCACGGCGTGCTTTTTCAAATTGGTCTTATTACGGTCTGCTTGAAATTTCTGATCCTCCGAGAACTGAATATCACATATTCGATAACTTTTTATTTTTTCTAGGCACAGAGCAGAGATCGGTTCTGCAAATTGCTTGTGTCAACATTTTGAACGTCTATACTATATAATAAAAAGTATGAACCTGTGGATAGATATAGCAGAACAAGCAAGCAGCAGTTTTTTTTATAATTAATTGAATATGTACATAAGTAGGTATACTTAATGGTGAATATAACTGAAATTTAGTTCAATTATTAGATGATTTATTAACTTAACAATAACTAACAAAAAGCAACAGTTTATGCAAAACTGACAGGTTATGATTTTTATTTTCAAAACATAATTCATTTCATTCTCATTCAATGATGCCTCCCATAGAAAAGGATACCAAGTGCTAACAGCGCTGCAGGTGATAGGATCCGCAAACTACAAAAAGGGGGGATAAGAAAAAAGGGCATTTTTCATTAAGTGAATACCCCCTGGTCCCATCTGTATAATAATCTGTGACATAACTGAGGCACTACAATTAGGGTATAAGTTCGGGTATACGTAATATAAGGGAAAAGGTAAAAAAAGTAACTTTTAAATTGGAGTAGGTAGGTAATATATTTAATGTAAGTAGTTGCATAGTACACGAAGACTTGACACGGTTATCGTAAACATTTATGCCTCCTATACTATGGTGAAAAATATTACATATATTCTAGTAAATGTCTTGGCATAGGTTAAATCGATAACGTCATTTATTTTTTTACTTACGCCATATATAAACCTTAAAACGAGGGTTTGGGATAAGATCGTGCTTCATAAAAAACAGCTGGGCTTCCTAAAAATGAAAGTATAGACGTGCTTCTGGTCGAAAATATTGAATTATGAAGACAATTTTTTGTTATAAGTTTTACAACAAAGTTTCAAACTCGTCAGTACCATCCAATATTCATGGCATTATTTCTTATTTCTTTATATTATTTATTCGACTTTTTAACTCTTTATATAGACATTTTGCGGAAAAAATGAATACAGGGACTATTAAATCCATCCATTGGAAATGACTTCAATGGTAATGGTCAACTTATGGGATGCAGAACTCCTGAGGAACTTCATAGAAAGTCCTTCCATATTGTATCTTACACCACCAAACTGCTTGACTGACTTTTTTAAAGAAGATACTTTCCTTAATAGTTGCCCCACAAGGATTGAATATAATTTAATATTGTTACGGAAGCTCACCTACCTTGCTAGTGAATCTGCCTGTTTTGTTAATTCATTTCTTATTGTTTATAAATTAACATTTGTAAAATCTTTAGGTTGACGTTTCTAATCTAGAATTTTCGTTTAAGTCATAGAATCATTCCATTATGTTCCGGAATCCAAAAAGAGGCTCCCGAATATTCCAGAAGCTTGGAAAAATATATAAATACTCGTGATTTCAAGAGGCCGGGGAGTTTTTAGTGAAAAGCGTGAGCGCGTTCAACCGAAACATCAAACTAAGGAATTTGTGTTGACAGTTGAGAAAAATAGTTGAAGTTTGTATCTAGTGACAATAAAGATTTGTGTTGTTTTGTCGAACAAGCTGGTTTAATCGGTTTGGAGGTTAGACAAACGTTACATTTGGTGTCAGAAGTGCGACGTTCCACGACGTGAAACGTTCGAAGATTAAAAAAAAAAAAAAAAAAAAAAAGGGATCAAATAGTAAGTGTATGCCAGTTACCAGATCGAAATCGATAAAAATGGATGAGACCTTGACACAATTAATGGAAATGATGAAGGAAATCAAGAATAACCAAGAAGAATTAAAAATTGAAATGAAGAACAACCAAGAAGAACTGAAGAACAGTCAAGAAGAACTGAAGAACAGTCAAGATGAATTAAAAAACGAAATGAAGAATAACCAAGAAGAACTGAAGAACAGCCAAGAAGAACTAAAGAACAGTTTAGAAGAAAGTAATAAAAAGTTAGAAGAGCTAATGAAAGAAAAATTCAAAGATTTTGAAGAAACTGTAGAAGAAGAAATAAATCAATTGAGGAATAGTATGCAAGACGAAGTCCAAATTGTAAAAGAAAGTGTGAGTACGCTGAGGTGTGAAGTCGAAGAGAGAGTCAACGAAATGCAGAAAGTCAACAGTACGTTGAAGTGTGAAGTCGAAGAGATGCAGAAAGAAGTCAACCGAAAATTCACACAGCTGTCCACGACAGGAGTTATTAAAGTTGAAGGTAATTCTGCATCTTCGAGGGTCAAGCCACCAACATTTGATGGAAAGGTACCATGGAGCACATACTTAAAGCAATTTGAGGCGGCTGCCGTGGCAAATAACTGGTCCGAAGGTGAAAAGGCGATATCGTTAACTGTAGCTTTAAGAGGTGAGGCTATGGAAATCTTAAGAACGATGCCTGAGCAGAACAAAACCGATTATGAAATGCTGAAAAGTGCTCTCGAAATGAGGTATGGTGAAGCCCACATGCAACATGTTTACCAGGCTCAATTAAAGGGTAGAAGACAACGATTCGAAGAAAATATTCAGCAATATGAGGCCGATATAGCCCGGATGGTGAAGCTAGCTTACCCCACTGCCCCTGTAGAGTTCCAAGAGCAATTAGCTGTAAGTAGCTTCATAGATGGACTGCGAGACCCTGAAATCAGTCAGGCGTTGAGGTTAGCCAGAAACAAAACCATTTCCGAAGCCTTGGCGCAGGCGTTAGAAATTGAAGCTGCTCAACAAGCATCCAGACGGGGTCAAGGCAGAGCAAGGCTAATTAAATATCAGCCAGCCGACTATCGAAGTAATGACAAAAATGTGGAGGTATTGCTGAAAAATTTTCAAGATTTTTTGAACAATTTCCAAACCGAACGGAATCATACCGACTCTGCTACATTTAGCAGACGTAGACCCATACGATGCTGGAATTGCGGGGAGGAAGGGCATCTCAGGAATCGATGCCCTAAAAACACATCGGAACAGGACCAGGGAAACGCCAACTAGCCAGCTTTGAGGGGCGAAAGCTGGTGAGGTGCTACCAAGCCCCACCAACCATGAAGATCAAGGTTACCCGGCTGCACAACAACGGCAACAGCTTGGTAGTACCAGGGCGAATATGCGGCCGGGGATGCGAAATGGTCCTTGATACTGGCTCAAGTCACACCATAGTAAGGCCAGACATCGTAGCCCATTGTAGAATTCAGAAGCCAGACAGAAACTTCATTTTGGAAACAGCAAATGGGGAAGTCATACCAGTAAAAGGCATCCATGTGGCAAACATCTGTTTAGGAACAAATACATTCCAACAAGACATCCTTGTAGCCGACATCACCGATGACGTCATTCTTGGTCTGAATATCATGACTGAGCAAAATTTTATCCTGGATCTTCCCCAGAGACTACTAAAGACCAAAGGTGAAGAAATTTTAATGCATTATCCTGAAGTGAGAAATCTACCGATTAAAACCGTGAAAGCATTAGAAGACATTATTCTACCCGCGGCATCAGAAGTAACTATTGAGGCAATTTGTAACAGTTCGGTGGCTTTTGAAGAAACAGTAATTGTGGAACCAGAACCGGAGAGCAATCTTTCCAAAAGAGGAATTTTAATAGGAAAAACTCTAACACAAAAGAAGAACAACTCAGTGTTGGTGAGAATGTTAAATCTGAAAGACTACCCACAAAAAGTGAAGAAAGGAGAATCCTTGGGAGTTTGTCAGATAGTCGATGTAGTTTTCAAGAATGTAGAATCATCAACAGCACGCTGTGATCCTCGAATACTGCCGGAAATTCTGCAAAACCTGGTTAACCGATCCACGTCATCATTGCCATCGGATGACGTTCATAAAGTAGAAGAATTATTAAGACAGTACCAAGATGTATTCTCACTAACTGAGAACGATGTAGGAAGAACTGACCTAGTTCAACACCGCATAAATACCAGCGGCACCGCTCCAATTAAGCAAGCCCCACGAAGAATTCCATTGGCCAAACAAGAAGAAGTATCGAAATTGTTGAGCGAGATGCAACAACAGGGAGTCATTGAACCATCACAAAGTCCATGGACCTCTCCAGTAGTTTTGGTGAAGAAGAAAGACGGCTCTACTAGATTTTGTGTTGACTACCGAAGATTAAATGATGTCACCAAGAAGGACAGTTATCCGTTGCCAAGAATAGACGACACTCTGGACACACTATCTGGATCTCAATGGTTTTCTACTTTAGATCTGAAAAGTGGCTACTGGCAAGTCCAAATTCATGCGGACGACAAAGAAAAGACAGCTTTTTCCATTGGGACAGGTTTGTGGCAATTCAACGTTATGCCGTTTGGGCTTTGTAACGCGCCAGCCACGTTTGAAAGACTGATGGAAACAATTCTCCGTGGAATGACGTGGAAAACCTGTCTAGTCTATCTTGACGATGTGATAATACTTGGCAAGAACTTTGAAGATCATTTAAAGAATGTACAGGAAGTCTTGCAAAAGTTAAGAGAAGCCCAACTGAAGCTAAGTCCCAAGAAATGCATGCTCTTCCAAAAAGAAGTCAGGTATTTAGGACACATTATTTCTACAGATGGAGTCAAGACTGATCCGGAGAAAACTGAAACCATTTGGAAATGGCCAGTGCCGAGAGACAAACATGAATTAAGGAGTTTTCTGGGACTCTGCACATACTATCGGAAGTTTGTGAAAAATTTTGCCGATATCGCCAAACCTCTGCATCGACTTACCGAAAATAGCCAACCATTTATGTGAACGGAACAGTGTCAGGAAGCTTTTCAGAAGCTTAAAGGCGCCCTGTGTTCTCCCCCGATCCTGTCATATCCAATTCCTGGGAAGAAGTTCATCGTAGACACTGACGCCAGTAATACTGGAATTGGAGGGGTACTATCGCAAGTAGAGGAAGGACAAGAGAAAGTGATTGCCTACTTTAGCAAAGTCCTTTCCAAGCAAGAGATGAACTACTGTGTGACTAGGAGAGAATTACTTGCCATTGTCAAAACAGTGGAGCATTTTCACAAGTATCTCTATGGTCAGCCGTTCATTTTGAGAACCGACCATGCTTCATTGAAGTGGCTCCTGCAATTCAAGAACCCGGAAGGCCAAGTGGCAAGATGGCTTCAACGTTTGCAAGAGTACGACTTCAAAATTGAACATCGAAGAGGACAGAGCCATCGCAACGCTGACGCTTTATCCAGAAGGCCATGCCTTCCTGATTGTAGATATTGCTTGCGACAGGAAGCAAGGGAACAGGACGATTTTCATTGCCGAAGAATTAGCATCCAAGGCCCAGAACATTGGGATAGTAGAAGCCTTGCTAAAGAACAGAGTGAAGATCCAGAGTTTGGCCCAATTTTCCAATGGAAAATAAATAAAATGGATAGACCTGATTGGCAGGATATTTCCAATAAATCTCCATCTCTGAAAAGTTACTGGGCATTATGGGACTCCCTAGTTGTAGAAAATGGCCTACTAAAAAGAGTATGGGAGAGTCCGGACGGTAAAGAAAGGAACTACCAGACTGTATTACCCAGGACAAGAGTTCCAGAAGTTCTCCAAGCGGTTCATAGTGGTGTTGGTGGTGGACATTTTGGAATCAATAAGACTTTGAACAAAGTCAGAGAGCGATTCTACTGGCTTGGGAGTCGTTCCGATGTGGAAGAGTGGTGCCGGCATTGTGAAACCTGCGCCTCTAGTAAGGGACCAATGACTCGAAGTCGCGGACAGATGAAGCAGTACAATGTCGGTGCTCCATTTGAAAGAATAGCTATTGACATAGCTGGCCCATTTCCTCGAAGTGACTCTGGCAATCGTTATATCTTGGTAGCTATGGACTACTTCAGCAAGTGGCCAGAAATATATCCTATACCTAATCAGGAAGCAATCACCGTAGCAGAGGTTCTATTTGAAAACTGGATATGCCGTTATGGAGTTCCGAGGGAAATCCATTCTGACCAAGGACGGAACTTCGAATCTGAGGTATTTCAGAATGTTTGCCAACTACTAGGTATCTCGAAAACTAGAACAACACCTCTTCATCCACAATCAGATGGAATGGTCGAGAGATTCAATCGAACCATTGAAAATTTCCTGAAAACTGCCGTGAATGAAAAGCAGACCAACTGGGACACCTGCCTTCCTCCATTTCTCTTAGCATATAGAGCGGCAGTTCACGAAACCACTGGTAAAACACCAGCCAGTGTGATTTTTGGCAACGAATTACGTCTACCGATAGACCTCATTGCAAATAGACCAGAACATCAGGAAAATATCAGTGACTATCTCCGCCACCTGAAAGATCGAATAAAGTTGGTACATGAGGAGGTACGAGAAAAGCTGAGAATAGAAAGTGACAGAATGAAGACCCGTTACGACTTACGTGCCAACAGTAGTGGGTTTCATGAAAATGATAAAGTTTGGCTGTACAACCCAAAGAGGACTAAGGGCAAATCACCTAAATTACAGAGATCTTGGGAAGGCCCTTATTCGATTGTGACCAGGTTAAACGATGTCGTGTATAGGATCCAAAGAAATCCTCAATCCAAAATGAAGATTGTTCACATAGATCGACTGACGCCTTATCAAGAACACCATGCGGACAATGGAGTAACCTGATCGAGACGATCAGTTCTGAGAGGGGAGCAGTGTTACGGAAGCTCACCTACCTTGCTAGTGAATCTGCCTGTTTTGTTAATTCATTTCTTATTGTTTATAAATTAACATTTGTAAAATCTTTAGGTTGACGTTTCTAATCTAGAATTTTCGTTTAAGTCATAGAATCATTCCATTATGTTCCGGAATCCAAAAAGAGGCTCCCGAATATTCCAGAAGCTTGGAAAAATATATAAATACTCGTGATTTCAAGAGGCCGGGGAGTTTTTAGTGAAAAGCGTGAGCGCGTTCAACCGAAACATCAAACTAAGGAATTTGTGTTGACAGTTGAGAAAAATAGTTGAAGTTTGTATCTAGTGACAATAAAGATTTGTGTTGTTTTGTCGAACAAGCTGGTTTAATCGGTTTGGAGGTTAGACAAACGTTACAATATCTTTAAAAACTTAACGAAGAGGGAAACATCATTCATGCAAGAGTAAGTGGTTCATCACAAATGCAGTCAATTAAGGCCTTGTTAGGAAGGTTAAATTTTTCTTGTTCTTGCCCAAGCTTTTTAATTAAACCTGTTTTATATGAAATTTTATATTAAAAATTATTTTTGAAAAGACAGAGTTTAATTAAAATGCATTCAGTATGTCTCATTCTAACGCCCGAAATGGACTGAAAGAGAAGCAGTTTATGATATAAAACTATACCAGTTGGAAGTGGACAAAAATTTAATACAAAAAAGCAGGCCTTGATACTGCAAAATTCAAATTTTCTAACCACTCATATGGAGCCACTACAGCCAGTAATTGAAATTTCAACAACTAACAACTTTCTTTAGTAAATAAATGCTGTTTGCAGTCCACACGTTCATATACAAAAATGGGTAAATTCAGGAGGGCAAACAGTCCGTTAAATGTAATATTCGGAATTGCTACATGCATTCGCGTACCAGAGATACATATTTATGCGCATAATTTAGATACAACTGATACTATAAATTCACAAAGTTGCATGCCGCATACTGCCGTTCGTCAACAGTTGTATGTAAACTCATTAGCACTTCATTTCGAATGGAAGCCTTCCCAGTTACTCGAAAAGATTGCATCGTCATTTTAATTATTCCAATGATTTATTTATTTATTTATTTATTTATTTACATTACTTGTCTTACAGGATTAAACCCAATTACAAGACAAGGTTACCACAAAAATATACTACTAGGTACTAAATTACATCTGAATATAAACTAAAACACTTAAACATGAAAAATAAACATAGTAAATAATACAGAACAAAGAATACAGAACAGAAAAAAATACGCCAGAATTTTCCATCAGTGAGGTAACAATCTCCGAACTGCAGTACCCGAAATATTGAAGTAGTCAATAGTGATTTGCTTATTATACAAATAAAGCATTGAGTATAAAGGTGAGAACTTTAAAATATTTGTCCTGGGAGTTGAGAGATAAAAAGTATTGAAGTTTCTGCTGTTCTCACGGGGAATATGAAAATTTAATTTACATAATATATTGGGACAGTCAATGACATTATTCATGATATTGAAGAGTGTCGTTTGCAAAAGATATTCCCTTCGCTTCTTCAATAAACAAAACTTAAATTTATCCAGTAATTCATGATGGGGATACCCCTGTGGCGGGTACCATCCTTCCTTTCTCAAATTAATATATTTTAAAAATTTACGCTGTATATTTTCTAATTTATCACTGTAAACATTATAGCCTGGGTTCCAGACAACAGCACCATATTCAAGCCTGGATCTTACATAAGTGATGTATAGTGTCCTGATAACATCAATTTCAACGAAGTCCCGAGTGCATCGTAAAATAAAACCAAATATCTTTGAGGTCTCAGATATAATATTGTCGATGTGAGTACTAAATGCGAGTTTCACATCAAACGTAACACCAAGATCTTTGAATGAGTGGACACGAGAGACTAGGCTGTTATTTAATTTATAGTGAAACGTCAGGGGCAGTGATTTTGATGTAAACGACATAATATTACATTTTTTAGGATTAAGTTGGAGATTATTTACTTCGCACCAATCAGATACTATATCCAAGTCCTCTTGAAGTGCAATGCAATCATCTATATTTACTATTTTCTTGTATATTTTTACGTCATCAGCATATAATAGAAATTTACCTTCAACTTTACATCCAATATCATTTATAAATAGGTTAAAAAGTAAGGGGCCAAGTACAGATCCTTGAGGAACACCTGATGTAGCAAGGTACTGACAAGATCTAGTTCCACTTACTTCGACATACTGAAATCGTTCCTTCAAATATGAATTAAACAAAGCGATTAATGCATTAGAAAATCCGAAATTTTCAAGTTTTATAAGTAATAACCGATGATCCAATCTGTCAAATGCCTTAGTGAAATCCAAGTAAATTACGTCACACTGATATCCACCATCCATTAATTCCGCAATTTCTTGAGTTATCACCAACAGATTAGTAGTAGTCGATCGGCCCTTATAAAATCCATGTTGAAAAGGCGTAATCAAATTCTTAGTAAGAAAAAATATACGATCATGAATAAGAAATTCGAATATCTTGCAAAAGTTGCATATTATTGACACTGGCCTGTAGTTACAGATATCAGATCTGTCACCCTTCTTATATACCGGACAAACTTTAGCTATTTTCCACAATTCTGGAAACAATTTGGATTTTAGACATAAGTTAAATAGTATCTGCAGAGGTTTACCTAAAATAAACCTACAATCACGTATTAAAAATGCTGGAATAAAGTCCGGCCCTGTCGTCAATTTATTTTTAAGTTTCTTTATTGCTGAGATTACCTCATCTACAGAAAACTCATCAATATTAATAGTAGGAAAAAGACATGTATTTTCTATCCCATTAAATGTCTGATTGTTAGACGAAATAGGCGAGTATGACTGCTTAAAAAAATCGGCAAACGAATTTACAATATTGACTGGGGTGCATATTTGTTTTGTGTTGTAGGTCATTTTACTAGGAAGTCCAGCGGTTTCCCTTTTCTTTTTAACAAATGACCAGAATTGTTTCGGATCATGCTTTATTTCCCGCTCCGTATTCTCGATAAACTTTTTGTAGGCATCGTCAACGTCCTTTTTTATTTTTCCCCGTATTATTCTAAATCTGTCTAATTCTCTTATGTTCCCAGATCTTATATAATTCTTATGATGTTTGTGCTTTTGTCTGATAGAGCAAATAATGTCGCGTGAAAACCAGGGGGGGTACTTTCTATTCCGGAATTTACTATACTTAGGAATATGTGCGTCAAAAGAGTCATATAATACACCATAAAAATTCTTTAAAGCATCATCAATATTATTAATATTTCCTAACGCAGACCAGTCTACCTTTAACAGCACTTCGTACAACTCGACAAAATTAGCTTTTTTGAAATTATAATTGTTATCCAAAATTGTTTTAAAATCGTTTCTATAATTTATTGATGAACAATACTTCAACCGTATTGATAGAGCTGGATGATGTCTATCCTCGTTAACGAGTGTTTCCAAAGCACTATTAACGATACAGTTCTCGTTATTATGAATTACTAAATCAAGAATTCGGTTATTAAAGTTCCTTATATTATTACTTTGTATAAAATTCACGCAGTTTAAAAAATCACTAAGAACACTAACAGCGGCATCACATTTTACACCATCGATAAAATCAGAATAAAAAGTTAGATTAAAATCTCCTAGAATACAGACATTTTTACCAAACAAATATTCCAACGACATCAAATAATCAAGACAACTTTCCAGTTTAATATAATTCACAGGCGGTGGAATGTAAACAACAAACACATACATAGAGGAAAATTCAAAATTTATTTTAATCCCCACCAAGTCAATTTCAGGATTAAGATCATTCTGAGGAATATCAAGAATAGATGATTCTAAATGTCGATTAACTGCTATTAGAACTCCCCCACCACGTGTTTTGGTAATTACATTGAAATTTCTGTCCGCACTATATATACTATAACAGTCACTAAATAATTCGCTATTTTGAATAGATGGGTCAAGCCACGTTTCCGTGAGTGCAATTACATCATAGTCCGAACAGTATGTGCTATTCAACATAATCTGTGTTTTTGTTCTTAGTCCACGTGTATTCTGATAATAAACTGAAAGGTGATTGATCGGAGTCTGTTTATTATTGTTAGTATGAGAACTGGATAAATTTGATACATTGATAATATGGTCGCCTGAACTACCTAACTGCTATTGGGACAAAATGTTAGAGCGAAGTACTTCACACGCTTTTTGATATGCCGAGCATTTGTTGATATCCCAAGAAGCATGCTCAGAATCAATGGTATTGTTGCGATCAGTACTATTAAATTTAACACAATTAGAACACGTTAACGTTTGTGACTGGCAGTCACTGACAGCATGATCCTTACCACATCTAGGGCAACAAGGATCTTTTGAGCAATGTTTAGCCGAATGATTGAATTCATTGCACTTAAAGCAACGAATAACCACAACCCCGTCAAACACTCTGCAAGCATTATAACCTACAAAAACATTACCCACTTTCATGATCCTATCATAGGTACTCCTATCTAACTGAATGACAGCCTGAAAAATTCTGGCGCTCTTTTTTGTTTTACAAATTTTAATTACCTCACAAATAGAATTCTTAGGAAAAACATCTGGGTTAAGTTTTCTCAGAATTGTGACCAGATGCTCTTCATTATATAATTCAGATAAACCAACAATTCTTACTCTAGGGTTTATGCCACGAAGCTCCCGTACTTCATAATCTCCAGCTAAATTATTCTCCGCCAATTCTTTAAACCTTTTGTTCTCAATTGGATTTTTACATCCCACTAAGATGGAACCATTGCTTGCAGGTTTTACTTTGGATAACTGAATATTTGATGTGGATGGATCAATTTTTTCACTAATATCATGCTTAGTCTTCTCGGCAGATTGAGTTTTATTCTTGGGGACGACTAGTACTGCAGGTTGAGTTTTGTTTTTTGCGACTGAAGCATAGCTATTGGGCGAAACTTTTGCATTCGTATTGAGATTAGCCAGTTTCTCAGAAATGACAGAAGTTAGATCTGTCTTGAGACATTCGAAAGCCGCGGTTAGAGAAATAACGGCAGCTTGTACCTGATCATTCACCAATTGTTTTAAACTATTCTGATCAACTGATATGAATTTTGAGACGCATGCATCACACTTCCAGGCCAATCCAGGTACCTCTGAAATCAAATTAGCTACGTCTATTGATTTGTGTACACAATTCACATGAGAGGCACTATTACACTCCGAGCAATAAAGTTTTTTCCGAGAAGTTATCGCATCTTCACAAACAACACAGTTTAAGGTCATATTCCTTAAATTTCCGGCACACTTGCACACCAGATGGTTTATATCGGCTATAAGGGTCTTATATTTTATTGCACTTCGACCGCCTAGAGCTCCAGAGTAACAAGAACACGACCGTCCTCTTCAACAAGCAAACTCTGATTGTCTGTTGCAAACTCTGATGATGAATGTTGCTGATTTTGAAGTTATAGAACCGGGATTTTCCAGAGTTGTAATATCATCTACACTAACCATAACTAGTAGTCGATACGGTTGACTTTGATAAGTAAAGTAAATAAAGTAATTTATTACTCACTGAGCAATTTTACAATTGGTGTGTATAACGACAAATTCGTTATTTATAAGGTATATGTAAAGGTACAAAAATATACTAATTATTGACGGCACGTTGGGCGCCAATTGTATAACGACAACTTCCGTTATTTATGATTTGTAGATAAATGTACAAAATATACTTCTTACTATAGCGATGAAACTCTCTATCCGGGGTGAGAAGAGTGAAGTACGGTAGGGTTGTTTATTATCTACCAAACTACGGTATTGGTAAAGGTATAGTTCCTATCTAATTGAAGACAATTGCAAAAAAACACTTGACAAGAATAAAGTTAGTTTTAATGTAATGATATTCAACTATACATTTACGAACATTAAACACATATAGAAACATATAAAGTACATATTTTAACAAGTACTCTCAAATTTAAATACTTTAGATAGAATTTAGGAGAGATAATTAGTCTATACTGGACTCGACATAAAAAGGTAAGTTTTAGATATGTTCGGTCCGCGAGGTAACGGTAAGGGCCCTTAAATTCTTTCGCACACACGGCCTAGGCATAGGTAAGTTAGTAGAATAAGGCACAGTATACGCAACGTGTTCAAGAAGCACTTCCAAAATAGATAGATAATAAGGTACTCACATCAACTACAGGAGTTGCAGAACTTAACGTTTTTCATACGTTTGCTGTCCAAGCACAACGAAATCGTAATAAACGATCGTTTTTTCTCCTAATCATTATAGAAAATCAAATTCAGGGTTGCTGCTATATTACACTCGTAATATTTTTGTTGCATCACCTTTTTTCTATCTCAAAAATTCAGAGAGGCTCTTGCACCAACTGCTCGGTAATCCGTCTTCTCGCCATGTTCATCGCTCCCCTTCTCGTTCTCTTACGTCGTCCATTCGCTCAAGCTCTTAACACGAGATGGCGTCACTATATTGTTCTGAACTTCAGATTATGCAAACCTAGGACTATGTAATGGAGATAGAACCAATGCACAAACACAGAGAGTGAAATTGGGGTTATAGTCACTTAATATACACTGAATATATATAATACTTTAAATACAGGATTGATATTAAACAAGAAGGCAAAAACACAGAATGAGACAAGAATTATTAGTTTAAATCAACTAAGAAAGGTATTTTATTAGTTAATAAAAATGAGACCGTTACATGTGAACGTCAACAATTTTGTCCTTATTTTCATCGGGAAAAATTCTTTTCAAATAATTGTACACTTTTAAAACAATTCTTCTTGACTGTGACTAATTCTTTTCGTTTGGTTTGTGTTCTGCTGCTCTGCTCTATTCCCTCTGTTGTTACGCCGCTGTGCGTAATGAGCCAGTGCAGATGAGTTTTCTGGGTATTATTTACAAACTACCTCCTAGAATTTTCCGCCTTCAAATATTGTACGGCCTGTACTTATCTTTTACTCGTAGCAGCTATTCCAAATAACTACAGCACATAATTGTATAAAACGTAAGCAAAAAAATCATCTATAATTCATGTATAAATGGTTTCGACGATGGATTACTCCAAGGCCTAATGGACTTTTTAATTCTGAAGCGACGCAAGGATGGGCCTTGTAATTTTATTTGAATAATTGCGATGTGGGCCGCCTTGCTGCTTCATATTTATAACACTGAATATTATGCAGGACATAAAACGTGAAGTTATATTTCTCAAAGATGCAAAGGCACTTATTTCAAGTTATAAATAAGAGACTCAAAGTCTAAGAATGGCACACTGCAACAATGATTCTTTTTCAGCTAAGACCGCAGTGAGTTCTATATTTCGAGGACGGTTTTAAATGGTAATATACAGGGTGCACCATTTAAGTTGGCAAACTTGAATATCTTGAAAATGAAACATTTGAGAGAAAAATGTTTCAGACAAAAGTTTCATCATTTTACAAGCGGGGTTTAATGGTTATATATTTGGTTCGTTTGGTTTAGAGTTTCAAGGTTATTTGAAGGGTAATTTTGATTTTTTAAATAGAAACCCCTATTTTTTTTTAATGATTCGTATTCTTCGTAGAAAAATTAACAACTTTTGTTTTTTAACTTTTCGAGTTTACTTTCAATGTTTACGAGTAATTAAGCATTGAACGTAGCAGTAACAATAAAATGTAAAAGTAGCCGTTACCCCTGCAATGAACACTACCGTTGGCTATTAGTTTGGCTACTGATTCATCAGATATTACAAAAAGTGGGAAGAGGCTACAAAAAATTTACTATCACTACAAACTTGTAAGTTTTTATTAGACCAAAAAGAAGTATGTTGGCCACGAGCGAATTGTTGCTGATCTAGACTCAATATAAAGCAAATTTGTAATTTGAAGACTTAAAGAGTTAAGTTGAGTCCGAGCTACACGTGAGATCGCATCAATTCAAATTTCACGTTATTATTTATTATTATTATTAGTTATTATTTAGCTGTGTGTTACTAATAAAGCGTTGTATGTTAACGAGTATGTTACCGATGGAAACCTTAACAGTCGAAGAAAAAATTGAAATGATTTTCATTTATGGAGAACCCGGTCGCAACATTGAGAACGCGCGCGAATTGTATGCACAGCGTTTTCCCCATAGAAGACATCCATCCAGTAGATCATTTTATCGTGTTGTGCATCAGTTTTCTGAAGATGGCAGTATTCAACCAAAGAAAAGACAACGTCGACGAACAGTAACTGGAGAAGAAAATGAAATTGCAGTATTAGCTACGGTCAATTTGACTCCACACACAAGTTCTCGTGCAATTTCTCATGTTCTTGGCATCTCACAAACAAGCATTCTTAGAATACTGAAACGTCATAAATTTCATCCCCACCACGTATCTCTCCATCAGGAACTTCATGGCGATGACTTTCACAATCGAGTCACATTTTGTCAATGGGCACATGCACAATTACAAGCTGATGGAAACTTTTTTCACACAGTACTATTTTCTGATGAGTCAAATTTTACGAGTTATGGAGAAGTGAACAGGCACAACATGCATTATTGGTCTTCAGAAAATCCAAGATGGTTGCGTGAAGTACAAATGCAGAGACGATGGACGGTAAATGTTTGGTGTGGCATAGTTGGCGATAAATTAATAGGGCCTGTCTTTATTGATGGTGTTTTGACGGGGGCAATGTACACTGCGTTTTTGGACCATCAATTACCACAGCTTCTTGAAGACATACCACTACAACTCAGGAGGAACATGTGGTACCAGCACGATGGTTGTCCACCACATTATGCACGGACGTCACGTGTAATATTGGACCGGGATTATCCTGGGCGATGGATTGGACGAGGTGGTCCAGTACATTGGCCCGCCCGATCCCCTGATTTGACTTCCCTAGACTTTTTTTTGTGGGGATATCTTAAACAAAAAGTTTACCAAGATGTACCAACCACACCGGAAAATATGCAAGAAAGCATTAGAAATGTTTGCCGCGACATTGACAGAGGCATGTTAGTAAGGATGGTGGACAATTTTGCCGTACGCATTGAACGATGTATTGCAGTCGAAGGCCATCACTTTGAACATCTGTTAAATTGATTAACTTTTAATTTCCGGATGGAATAACTCGCAAATAAATGATACTTCCTTTTTGCAATAACTAAGGTTGTGTTCCGATATTTAACCTGGTTAACCAAAATCCCGGTTAGGCGTTCCATTAAATAAAAATTCCTGAAAATTGTTTAATTTTGGAATTGCGGTCACCTGTAAAAGGTTAACCAAACGTCAAAATATTGACCATGCTCTGAGAGCGGTCAGTTGGTCAACCGAAGAGTTAGTGGGTTAGGTTTTAGCGTTGAGAGAAGCAAAATCCATTCTCTCAGCGATTTTAATTATATTTTGTTTAGATAGTGAAGGCAGATGGGGTGGTGTTCTTGCGTTAAGAGTTATAATAAATATTTATAAATTCTACTTTTCTGTATTGTATTCTGTAGTCCACTTGACCAAGTCGACTGAAAGCTTCACTTATATCTACTTATATCTTACTATAATATACCAAATTATCTGTAGTTTCATTTATTTTTTGACTGGAGACTAGAGTAATAGTTAAGCACGGAAAATGAAGGTATTGAAGGTTGAATGAATCCCAATAAAAACAATTCATCATCCATTTTGATTAACCAGCCAGTTCCTTTATTACACATTTTTCAGGTTTACCAATATTTCGGTTAACCGAAATCCTGGTTGGTCTCGGATAATATCGGAACACAACCTTAGTAGTTACGCAATAAAAATTCTGTTACTCTCATAAATAACATTAGTTTTCCAGGGGTTTTCCGGGGGGGGTTCAACTTACCTTTAGTATCCAGTCAAATATTTCTCCATTTTTCAGAAGTGTTCTGTACTTCTACATTAAATGCGTAATTACTCGCGTAAACGCTGAGGTTAAACACGGAATGCCACAGAACAAAAGTTGTTAGGTTTTTTACGAAGAATACGAATCATTAAAAAAATAGGGGTTCCTATTTAAAAAATCAAAGTTACCCTTCAAATAACCTTGAAACTCTAAACCAAACAAACCTAACATATAACCATTAAATCCCGCTTGTAAAACGATGATACTTTTATCTGAAACATTTTTCTCTCAAATGTCTCATTTTCAAGATATTCAAGTTTGCCAACTTAAATGGTGCACCCTGTATATCCATCCACATATAATTTTTGTAAATAATATGCTAGAAAACACGGTTTACCTCTTTCGTTTGTGGCAAGTGTGTTATTTTTCAGATACAAAACATAGTTATCTTAATGGAATGCCCAATTTACACAGTGATAGCAATGAGTTGACAGATTTAGATACGTAATTGAAGGTTTTATTCATATTGTATTACTTCCCCTTCTACTTCTACTTCTACTGGAAGTAGAGCTCAGATTTGCTATGTTCATTGATTTACTCGGTATATTATTGAGTTATTATTTACAGATTTCATTAAAGCGTTAACTCACGAATTCACTGATACCGTACTATACCCTCTATATTTAATGGTAAAGGAGATATAGCCAAAATAATGTATTGAAAGCGTAATGTGGTGAGAAGAGGATATTTCAAAACTAATCGTTCGTTGCTACATTACGAAAGCTAGGAGCTCATTGTCCATTGTATTTTTAGACATAGAAACATTAACATCTATATCACTGTATTTGTGAGATTTCGTTCAAATATAAGACAAATAACGAAGTGTGATTAATTATTAAAATAATTGGCCACTATTGTCAATCTATACATATATAGTGACCTCATATGGCCACAACTAAAATTTCAGTTACTTTTTAAATTAGATTCAAAATTACATCTATTTTCAACTCATCTTCACACACCCTGTATACATTCGAGGTCTAATATAATATTTTTTCGTGTTTGGGTTAGCAAAGGAGAATTATATTAAGGGTTTATTTATATTTATATATAAATATAAATATAAATATATCTCTGAGTTTAATTGTTTTGGGTAAACACCTTAAACAAATGCGTAGAGATAAAAAAACTGCGGTGAGAACATTAGACCATGTAAATATATTCATCATGAAATTGAAATCATAAAAAGCAAATGTTTTTCATTAGTTTACGGATGGCCTAATCCCAAAATAATTCATTTATGAAAGACATAGCAGTGCCACCAGCTAGTTACAAATATTATGATAAAATATGTTTAAATTATCAACATTCGTTTGTTGGATTTGTTTCGACATATACTTTGTTAAATTCACTTTCAGGCCATATTATACATTAAAACAACAAACGAGACAATAAATGAAGAGAATTAAAATAAAACATTATTGTTCGGAGTATTTTCTCTCTATCCTTCGTGTCCGGACTATTGTCTTCAGTGAAATCTAGCTAAAGCAAAGGATCTAGAATAGTGAAGCTCTGGAACGTTGTTCCAGGTCTATACCATCCTGAATTATTTCATCTAGGTACACCGTTGTTATCATTAAGGACGCACAAATGCCTTTTATTGATTTTAATATATTTCCCTCAAAACCCATATTATACACATGGCTTTATTATAGCCCCATTAATTCTGCCTTTAGTTATTTTGGGTATATAGTTTTACATTTGATGCCCGTACAGTTATATACATACTAAAACGAGCAATTCACAAACGCTTTAATGTTTAACTTTTAATTCCCACTAAAGCGCGTGAAGGTCAGACAGGATTTTGAATATTCTAATTTTAACAAAAGGGATCATTCTCCCTCTGTGTGGTATAGCGAACGGCATTTAATGGAACAGTAAGCGGCAGCTTATGTGATTGGGACTGTTTTGAATTTACAACTTCTGCGCGACTGTTCACTTTCGAACATGTTGTTAGAACGTAGCTTTTGTTTTGCTTATGTAGCACCATTCTCAAAATTTCATATGAAACACTGCAAGTCCTTTTACCTACATGTGTCATCGGAAAAGCTTTAAAAATTAATTTAAAACTAATTTTACTGTCAGGCTTTTTCTATATTTCATTTATTTGAAAAAAAAAATATAAATATGTAGTACAATCTATATCATAGCTTGTGTTTACAAAAAATACAGATTACTGTACAGGGTATTCCCGTATATTTTGACCCCTACGTTATTAAGAAAGTAGGAAAAAAAGTTTAAATACAAAAGTTGATTGGTTTTTCACGTATAATCTTTTAGATAGGTAGGAAAAAAAATTGCATGTCATAAACTTGGGAAAACCAATTGAACATAATATTTTTAAGTGGGACACCCTGTATAATTTTACACGCTTGGGTAAACATTTTTTTCCTGATTTAAAAATATATAGATATTTTGTTGACATTTGCACTGACAGTTTTCGAAATATTCGACAGCGAGTACCATAAAAAAATACAAAAAATACAAAGAACTAAAAATATTTAACAATAGAAACCAACAGTAATAAAAAATATTTAACGATTTTCGATGTAACCTTCTTATTTATTTAAACATTTTCTAATATCTTCATTTTTTAATATTTTTTTTATGATTTATTGTAAACATTAAATATTAAAGATTTCGAAAACTGTCAGTGCAAATGTCAACAAAATATATAGAATGTTTACCCAAGCGTGTAAAATTATACCGGGTGTCCCATTTAAAAATATTATGTTCAATTGGTTTACTCAAATTTACGATATGCAATTTTTTTTCGACCTAGGCAAAAGATAATACTTGAAAAACGAAACAACTTTTGTATTTAAACTTTTTTCTAACTTTCTTAATAACCCCTGTAGGTAGGGGTCAAAATATACGCGAATACCCTGTACGACTATAATTTAAGTTGACAAAATCTCATAAACACGTAAAACTTATCTTGAAAATACAAAAATGTACAACCTATTTTTAAAAGGATTTTTCTTTATATACGAATTAATCCAAAATTCAGGAATTAGGAATTATTTCATTATTTAAAAGATGTAGAAAACAATATTAAAAAGAAAAATATATTAAAGACATTAAGTTGAGGTTATATGAAGATATGCCATTGTAATTCAATGTTGGGGGGTGCATACTGCACGCAAAGTAGTTATTTTCAGCATATCTTAAAAATAATAAAGTTCCTTTGCGTACCTAGGTTATAGGTAACGAAGAAACTTAAAAATTTTACTGAGCCATAAAACTTGATAATTTCATTAATAATTTAACTATTAATTAACTTTTTATTGTAATATTTTATTCAAATCTTTCGTGTTTTGGATTATATTTACAGATGATATATTCCTGCTATCCTCAAATAAATTACGGACAATACAACGTAACTTCATGTTTATTTAAGTAGTCGAGAGTATGAACCCCATCTTTACTCGTCTCTACCAAACATGTAAATTGGCTTAGATGTGTGTATATAATAGTAACAATTGAAATGGTTTACATATGTAGACTAGCGTAAGTAACGAAGGCTGAAGAACAACCGTAATTTACTGTTGGACAAATACGTCCGGCGTTTCGCCATACATTCGTACCCTTGCCACCTTCAACTGGTGCAAAATTTATACCCATCTCCAGTTGACATCGGTGAGACGTTAGAAGCGTAGATTATGTGGCACTGGTTTATTCACCGCCTGGCCGAGTGTTTGAACTTACGTGCTCCGCTACCAAATGGATTTTATTGCTCGATTCCTACTCAAGTTTGAGGCGCTTCACACACTTCGCTTTTTTCCATGTTTCTAATCGCCGAAGATTATACCTAATCTAGGGAATTAGAATTCCCTAATTTAAGTACATATCATATTAATTCATTGAAATCTTTATTATGAATCGCGCTCATATGGTCGGTATGACTTCTCCAGTGCTTCAGTAACGGTCTCGTTTTTAGTAACTAATAAAATACCTTTCTTAGTTGATTTAAACTAATAATTCTTATCTCATTCTGTGTTTTACCTTCTTGTTAAACACCAATCCTGTATTTAAAGTATTATATGTATTCAGTGTATTTTAAGTGATTCTAATCCCGACTTCACTATGTGTGTTTGTGCGCTAGGTCTATTTCAATACATAATCCTAGATTTGCATAATATAAAGTTCAGAACAATATAGTGACGCCATCTCGTGTTAAGAACGTGAGTGGACGACGTAAGAGAACGAGAGGGGAGCGAAAAAAAATGGCGAAGATTGGCATTGGCGAGCAGGTTGAGTGAATTTAGCAGCTCCCAAAGTTAAAAAAAAAGCTTGAAAAAGCAAATATAAAAGATGAATTAATCTTAGTAAACGAATCCTACGATTCCCTAGTGTGATTACGAGAAAATAATCATTTCAGTACGTTGATTTGTGAATTGGCAGCAGAACGTATGAACAGCGTTAACCCCGAAACCAACTGTTCTTATGTGAGTACTTTATTACTTATTTTGGAAGTGCATCTTAAACCACGTTACGTATACCGTGCCTAATTAGACTAACTTACCCTATGCATAGGTCGTGTGTGCGAATGAATTTAAGGGCCCTTACTGTTACCTCGTGGAGTGTAAATATCTAAAAACTGCATTTTTTTATAGATCTTTAATACAGCCAAACTACATTTTGTTGTCAAGCTTTATTGCTGTAAAACCTTCACTCATTTTTGTACCTTTGAGTGTGTACGTTCTAATATTTAGATTTAGGTGTGTCTTTTATGTATGTACCGTTCGTAAATGTATAGTTGAGAGAATTATACTAAAAATTAACTTTGTTCTTGTCAAGTGTTTTTTTCCAATTGTCTTCACTTAGACAGGAACTATACCTTTACTCTGTACCATCAAAAAAAGATCAATTTATGGCGTTTAAGTTTGGAAGATAATAAATAACCCTACCGTACTTCACTCTGCTCACCTCTGATAGAGAGTTTCATCGCTATAGTAAGTATATTTTGTACCTTTATCTAAAAATAATTAATAACGTAAATTGTCGTTATACTTCATAAATGTTTGTGAATGAAAACATCCAGCTTGTCGTCCCTAGCATGTCCTGTGGTGTGAACTAATTGTCGTCCCTAGCATGTCCTGTAATGTGAACTGTGAACTAAAGACAGTGGGCCTGGGCCAGTCACACTTAATACTGGAACAAGAATAGAAACAAAAAAAGAAGCTCACAAAGAGCATGTGGTTTTGAACGCCTACCAGCTCCAGCAGGTCCCAAAAAGTCATCTATACAGTAAGAATTTAAAAGTATTTTGTTGGCGAATGAAGAAGTGAATGCAAAACGAATAAAAGTAGCACTGTAGAGATGAATAATGCTTGAAAATGAAAGAACCATATAGAACTATCAGAAATGGAACACCCTATATTGTACCTATATTACGTAACTCGGCATAAGGTAGGCTCTCAACCTAATCATTAACAGCTGAAAAAATACATATTTAATTGCGAGCACCCCGCTAATAATTGTTATAGAACGAGTCGTGCAATTTAGTTTTCTATTAATTAGAATTTAAAGTTATTATTAACGCACCTGAATGCTGCCGTGGTGCAATTACTTTTGATTTTATATTCTTTAATATCCCCTGCTTCTGCAATTTGCCCGCGCTGTAATTGCCAGAAAACACGATGGGGGGGCTTTTTTAAAGGTTTGTGTTTCATTTCGAGCACGTAAAATTTAATTGCACCTTAATTCTATGTTATGAAATATTAGCGTATTTATTTATGGTATTTGACAAGAAAAGTTTCGCGCTTCCAGTTTTTCACCAAAGTGAAGAAAGCAATCGTTACTTCCCTGAACTTTATAGGCCGTTAAAATAGACCTTTCGTAAATGTTTCGCATTAACACAAAACCAAGAATTAATTAATATCTTTATGGAATTATATTTGACAGAATACCCAAAGAACTCCTCTGTGGGCTTCAATGAGCAAATAAGACTAATTCATAATTATTGTGAATAAAATATTTAGCTCTAAATTTAGCAATTTTCCATCGTGTGGCGTTTGTGAGACATAGAAGTTATATAGTTATTTGACAATTTAAGAATGTTATTTTAGGGTAGGTATTTTAGAATGAGGTTAGTAATGTTCATGAGGTCAGGTGCTCGTTTAATACTGAGTGCTTTTATTTGCTCACATATATAATATATATATAATATATAATATTTTTTTGCTCTGTGATTGTTGCGTGGTGATCCAGTGATCCAAAGGACGAGTGATCGAACGTCGGTGTTTTGGGCTGATGGTACTAAGAATAAAATATTATGTAGTATTTTGTTTGTTTTGTTAAGATCTGTTGTATCCAGTTTTTCACTAGGTGTACATAAGGTGATAGCCTCTTTGGATTTGAGTGTTACAGGCTCTAGCCTCTGTGGATTTGAGCAGGAAAGGTTGGTAATGGGTGACATAGAATTTGACTATCAGCGCTATTCCATCCTCAGACGCGATATGCGCGATAGCCAGGGATGTTCAACGAATAATGCATATTGTGTTTAACAAACTGTGCGCACCTTGTATTGTAGCAGAAATGTATTGCAATACACTATCCTTAATTTTCTCCAACAACCGAAAAACTTTCATAGAGTCTCGGTGCCAAACGACGTAATTATTTATGTTTCGTGTGTTGGATATCAAAAACTGAATGATTGATGGATTTTATTGGTAATGTTGTTTTGAAACATATGCAATATTTGACATGACTATTCAAAATAATTAAAAGTTTTTGCATCGATATGATGGATCGCTGTATTATCTTTAATACTTTTTCCAGTCCACTCGGGTATTCCCAGACACAGTTTGACATCGTGTTTTTCATCATATGTATGAGTGACGTGAATATTTCCTCATAATTCTCTAATTAATTCTCCAAATTAAGGTAAGTTGAACTAAGCTGCAAACAGGGCCCTATTATTTGTTGAATTATCAATAAAATTAACATTTTATGACTTCTACGTCTCATGCTGAGTAAAACCATCAAATATTTAAAATAAATATTTACCCGAAATCATTACCCATATTAGGGTTATGTGGAGTATAAATATTAATCGGTCCCCTCGACACAAAATGTGTTTGTCATCGGGCGGATAAATACATTCAGCAATTTTGTTGCCTCTGTTTTATTTGCCCTGAGGTTGGTTTAAATTAGAGTAAAACGTGATGGAATTAATTGTCATAGAGTGTTACCAAGTGCGTACTTACATAAAGAGATTAATTAAAATTTGCAAACCAAAAAATACAGAGAACCACTGAAGTTTATCAGAGAAAGATACTCTGGGGAAAGTGTGAATTATTATACAATACGTTAAATTACAAATGGTTTACAATTTGGAGAGATATGAGAATTATTGAAGAAGAATTTTAATTATAAATTATAAGAGTACAAGAGGAACTGGTTGAATTTTATATCTGATCTGAAGTGTAGGTGAAATGTATATATCCACTTTTTTCAAGAAAATTACATTAATTGGATAATGAACAAAAGTACGAGTGTTTTTTAACATACATATTTTTCACATACTTCACAGTTTTCATAGTTTAAATTCACTTCACCAATAATAGTGATATGATAAATTAAATATCCACAAAATTTCACACTCTTCGGTATCCACTTAACTCAAACTCGTGATTATGTTGAGGAAAATCAATCATAGTAAAAACGTCCGTTCTGCATATAATTCATCATGTCTAACTCATTCAACAAAATTCTCCAGGACATTATATTCAACGTTAGGTAAGTGGTCCCGACTATTGTTGGAACTAGTCGTTTTAGGACCATTTTTGCCATACTCTTTCTAATGCACCTACCCTATCATTGAAAAGGAACGCTCCATGAATACAGAAAACCTTTGTATCACTTTGCCTGGAATAATAACAGCCTTAGTAATCTTATCTTGAAATTTTATATACTCTCCTGTATTAATATTCTATAATTGGGATTTCGCTTGATGGGTTGTATAGTTTAAATAAATAAATAATAAAGCTGTAGGTCTCCACCTGCTGAACTCGCGCATAAAGTTTGGAATCTGGGAGTTACGTTAGTAATTTGGATGACGGCAACAACCAGTTTTAAAGTGATTATAGTGATATTAGTATTACTATAGACTAACTGTTCTTCTATGGTATTACAAATCAATCATGCCAGAAGATTTACTTTGTCAGCTTCTTATAAGTATGGGAAAGTGTGAAGGGAATCAAGCAGCCGGCTCTCTAGCCAAGGAGGGTGCTCCTTCTGAATTCTGCTCGAACCAGAACCGGTGCTTGGCATATCCTCGAGTACTGCCAAAGCAACTCTCTTGACCTGGGCTGAGGGGCAAATCCTCCAGTACTGCCAAGAACTACCAAGATTAGTTCATTCGAAGGCGTTCATAATAATCCCTTCAAAAACAAGAACTAAAAAACTTTTGGAGTTAAGTTTAATTGGCCTATATACTGGTCACTGCCTTTTGAAACATCATCTGTACAAATTCGTCCTAACAGAAGATGCTGAGTGCTGCTTGTGCTTAGAAGATGATGAAACGGCAGAACACATATTTTGCACCTGCCCCGCTGGGGAAAATATCAGATACTCATTATTTGGCAAAGGACGACTTCTGCCAGAGGATCTCACCCAATAAGGTGATCAGCTTCATTAAGAGGTTGGACCTGTTGAGTGAAATATACGTAGGTGTGAGCCACAATAGACCAAATGGTCGCGGTGGAGGGTCTGGTTTTTGACCCACTCACCTTTTACTTTTGAACCTAACCTAACCTAACCTAACTTTACAAGTGACCTATATGAATGAAAACTAACAATCGTGCACCGTACAAAACATTAATCAACACCTCTTAATAATGGTTAAAAAGTATTTTCTTATATCTTATAGTAAGATCACAAACACATTTTGTAAATTTATTTGAAGTGGAATATTATTTTTTATTAAAAAAAAGTGTATACTAATTTTGAAATTTCCATGGCCTGACAAGAGGACAGCTAATTAATTCAAAGCTGTCCCTTTTATATGTTTTTTACAGCATGATGTGACAGCTTTAAATTATGTATCTTAATTTGAGAAAAGATTTACGTTACCTCACTTTATTTTATGGCCTTATTTAAGTCTGGAAGTCGGTTGCGATATGAAATATTAAACATTCTTTGGTACATAAAAAGCAACACGGAAGAACTCCGTCTCGGGGATGATGTATGGTCTCAAGAAGTTGTAATCATTCATATGACTACTACTCTAGATGTTAACGTTGAAATGTCCGCACCCTAAGTTGCTTTTTGATGTAGGAATTAAACGCAGGAAATACCAAAAAAGTATACACTGAAATGTTTTCTATAATTTCAATAATTTGTTTTCCCTATATAATTTCTTATTTATTATTATTACACTGTTTTTATGTTCACATTGTAAAAATAGTGGAACAGAAAACTACAGAGTGTTTATTCAATGGAGCTGAGATCAGCAAAAAAGTCAATCATTTAAACTTAACACAGGATGAGTAATAGGCAAGTTATTACAATTTTCTTGGCATTCTTGTTTGTAGTGGTGTAGGCACAGAGGACACAGACCAGAGGCGAAGGCTAGTGATGTTTAATGGCTCATTTTCTGTACTAGTTACGTCTACACTAAGAGAAATAATTGCTTAATTCTAACAATACTACCTTACTATACTCTGAAAAAAGTGTTAAATGATTATATTTAAGGGCTATTGTAAATTAAGTATATCAATACAATAATTCACCTTATGTAATGTAACTAAGCTACATTACCAATATTTGTGTTTCCTTTAAGTCTGCTGTTTAGACTGTACTAATACATAAGTATATTAGTAGCAAATTATTGTAGTTGCAAGTGCAAAAAATTTGCAGTGCACACCAACAAAATTCAGAATAAGAATAAATGAATTAAATATTAAATTATTTAATATAGATGGACATAAATAAATAGTCCATGTGCTTTATCATCGAGATGTACCTCTAAATTATTCTAATACAGGAAATAATCTTACGAAGCTTGGAGGTATCTTGGTCTACATGTAAAGTTTGCGCTGTGTTCAAATTTATGGCTTTTTTTGTTAGAACTTGCTTAAAAATATGTTGTATACTGGTGATTGTTATTAAAAATGCATCTGATTTTACAAAACCAGTGTAAAAAATATCAGTCGGAAAATAATAATTATTGTATTACTACTTCAGTTATTAATAAAAGCATAGGTACATTTATAAGCAAAATTTTGATAATTTTCCTAATTCTAATAATGATCTGCAACTTATTCGGGTTATTTTCTGGGAATAATAAAAAATACAAGATCACATATGGATAATAATAAATCTTTTATTTGCAATAAATGACATGAAACATTTATTAAAAATACATAAAACAAAAAACTGAATGACATTAGTAATATAAGTAATATAACATATCAGTCACAACCACAAGTATCATTAAACACTTCTTTCAGAGTATAGTAAGGTAGTATTGTTAGAATTAAGCAATTATTTCTCTTAGTGTAGACGTAACTGGTACAGAAAATGGGCCATTAAACATCAAAGACGCCGCCACTAGCCTTCGTCTCTGTTCTAGGTCCTCTGTGGTTTAGTTACATTACATAAGGTGAATTATTGTATTGATATACTTAATCTACAAAAGCCGTTAACGATAATCATTAAACACTTCTTTCAGAGTACCTATAGTAAGGTGGTATTGTTAGAATTAAGCAATTATTTCTCTCAGTGTAGACGTAACTGGTATCGAAAATGGGCCATTAAACATCAAAGACACCGCCGCAAGCTTTCGCCTCTGGTCTGTGTCCTCTGTAGTGTAGGTGTCAGGAAAACTACACTCAGGTTTATGTTTTTTTGTCATAAAATAAATGCAAATAGACAAATGCGTGCTAACCTAAAAAAACTATGCCTTAGTAAGGATAAATCACCCGCTATTTTTGCTGTTTCTCTTTTTATAAATTTAATAATTCTGTATCATAATGTTTAACAAGTAAATAACAGATTTTACAGATGTGAACAAAAATCTAGAAATGCAATTTTCTTATTTGCCCCCGGTGGCTGATACTCTTGTACATTTATAATTAAATGGGATGTCCGGTAAATGTATTCTCAAGGAAGGACAGATTTTAATATTAAACGATTTCAGTAGTTTTTACTGCTTCCAGAGCTTCATTATGCATTAGCCTTCAATGTAGCAGATGTTCGAGCCACCGACGGTCTACGGACTTTTAAAGTTTCCAGATTAATTTTGCATGGCACGTCAAACTTGTCTAAAACTGCAATACCTGTTTAAAAATATGGTAATATTAATTTTCAGATATATAACATAATATAGATCATGTCGTGAATGTAGTGTCCTGCAGTTACTGTAACAATGGTACTTGAAGATTTATAAATATATTGAATTTTATTAAAAAAAAAAAAGATTTTGATAAACAATTTTGTATTATTAAAAGTTTACGAGATAGATTAAGTAAATATAGCCTTCCAATTAGCTGATATCGATTGCAGATTATGGAAATGATTAGAAAAAATAACTTAATAATAATAGAAGAAATAAAAAAAAAAATGTAAGTCGGTGATTGGTTGAAATCGGTACAAAAGAGTTACCATCTTATCTATTCTTGAAGGGGTAAAGGGGGTTGGAACCTTTGGTGTGAAGATAAAACTGACATAGTTTTCCACATAACACCAAAGCACTATACTACACTCGACGCGCGTTTCGCCAATCAAGTTGGTGTTATCTGGAGATGATTAAAACTGATGATAGTGTCTGATGTCACAGTGAATGACTGATGAAACTGATGATAGATGACAGTTTTAATCATCTTCAGATGATGTCAATTTGGTTGGCGAAACACGCGTTGAGTGCAGTATAGTGTTTTGGTTTTGTATGGAAAACTACGTCAGTGTTATCTTATCTACTGATTGTAAAAATATTATTTTACATAATTATCCGATGTTACAATAATTCCGATGATACTTCATTTATGTGATTCTATTTCAAACTGTGTAAGGGCCAATTTCATAATCCGATTTAAAGGAACATTAGATATGATACTTTTGAATACATTTACGGCAATTGTTTTAGTAATAGTATCCAGGTATTTATAAGCAACATTAGCTAAAGGTGCTCTAAATTTTATTAATATGAAATGGAGGCTAAAGATATTTAATTAAATCAGACATCCAGGCATTCACGTCGGGATCGCTAATGAATATAGGAGGAAATCAATTAATGAATGGAATCTCAAATTACGTGAAGTCTGAACAATGCTATTCTATTTTGATTGTGAACACATTGTTCTAATAAAAATATTGTTCAAGACAAATGCACAATGTATCGAACACAATATGAATATCCACGGTATAAGTATGGAAATCCATATTTCTTAATACACTTCGTGCACAACTTGATAAAATAATTGCTGTAATCAATTTTTGAGTGAAACTCATTTCTACAAAAACACGCAAATAAAGTTAGTTAAATAGATAAAATAAATTTCCAAAAATATAACACGACCAACAATAAATATGTCCCTATAAAAATAATTTACTGCTTGTGGTTGATTTTCCTGAAAATTGTTAATTTTATTCGATGTCTGAAGTGTTTTAATCCATGGCTTTAATCTTTGGAGGTAATAGAAAGCTGAGTTGAAATGAGGAATTATAAACTACGAACAATTGGTTCTAACAGGCAAAACTTTGCCTGTACATGTTGTAATAAGTAATTGAAACTTCCACTGCCATTTTACTAAGTCGTAACCAAATAATAACTATTTCGGTGTTGCTAAATTGTTTATTCTGTCAATTGCTAATAAATACAAGGTGGTGTTTCAATGAAAATTGGATCTCCCAAGAAACAAACTAAATTAACTTAAAATTCATTTTTTCCCTAAATTCAATTAAAATTGTGTTATATATTGTTTCACACCATGAATCTCAATTTTTATAGGCAAACCATATTTTATAGCGATATTTTTATGTTTTCTATACAGTCTGTCCATAAAGTAACACCCCCCTGCTAACTTTTGAACGAATCGAGTTAGAGAGTTCTAACAAAATACAGGGTGAATCACGTAAAATGAAGTTGATTTAGACGATAAATTCAATTCTTCAAATTCAAAGATGGCGCCACGGGCGCTGTCAACTTAATTTTTTTTAATGGCAAAGTGTGCCGTGTTACACCTCATTTAAAAGGTAATTCAATTCTCTACATTCTGGTTTTTGAAAAATGACAATCGAGTTAACCGTTCTCTAGTTACAAGCGTTTGTATTAAAATTTTGCTTTTATCAAATCTCCTTGCCTTGCTTGCCACTGGCACTGAAACGTCAATAAGGTTCAAGAAAGTAGTTTAGCGTTTAATTTAAGAGTGTTTGAAAGTGTCCACAGGTTTTTTTCTTAATTTTTTAAGTTATTCGATTTGATAGATTTAAGAGGAGAACGGTACTTAAGAATAATGCGGGTGGAAATTTTTCCAAAGATAGAAAGAATAGCAGACAATAACATTCAAAGTATTGTATTTCAACAAGATGGGGGGGGGGGCACCTCATTTGTATGGACCTGTTACCGATTTTTTAAATAACCATTTCCCAGGCAGATGGATTAGCAGAAAGGGCCCGATAGAATGGTCGGCTCGTTCCCCGGACTTCTCCTCTTGATTTTTTCTTATGGGGATACTTGAAGTCATAAGTCCACAGAACTCCTCCAGTAAATATCGACGAACTACAGCAACGTCTAACACATATGTGTAGAAATATCCCTGCAGAAATTTTAGAAAATATCAGGCCAGAATTTCAAAATAGACATTTTATGTGCCAAGAAGTCATTGGATAACATTTTGAATAATTTATTTAATTCTTTTATTTTATGTTTTAATAAATATTTGTTCAAAATTTGTTGTATTAAAATATTAATTAACATTTTATTCATGGATCAGATTAAAAACAAAAACGCTTGTAACTAGAGAACGGCTAACTCGATTGTCATTTTTCAAAAACGAGAAAGTAGAGAATTGAATTATCTTTTAAATGAGGTGCAACACGGCACACTTTGCCATTTAAAAAAATTGAGTTGACAGCGCCCGTGGCGCCATCTTTGAATTTGAAGAATCAAATTTATCGTCAGAATCAACTTCATTTTACGTGATTCACCCTGTATTTTGTTAGAACTCTCTAACTCGATTCGTTCAAAAGTTAGCAGGGGAGGGTTACTTTATGGACAGACTGTATATTTCAATCATTCGGAGAAAATACGTATAATCTACCCTTCAATAAATTTTAGTACCTAACATAAGGATATGCAAAAGCAGTAACTTCTACTGATATAGTCTTTCAGTGGCGGCTAGTCATATTGGGCACAAAGGCACGTGCCCTATGCGAAAGCACATAAGACTTGTGAATGTTGTGATATTTTATAAACTTTTATAATTATTATAATTTGGTGGATTTTTTTATTAATTTTCCATCATGAATATTGAATCATTTGGTGCATACATCCGTCTAGCCTCTAGACCGCTTCACGCTTCACCGTCTGTGGACTGGGCTAGGCACGGCCGCTGTGTGCCTGTTCTTTTTTCTTATTCTATTTGCATGCGCAAGAAAAGGATACACAGCTTCTATATTTCCAGCGCATCTTTTCTAATGCGTTCTGATACGTCATTGAATGGGCGCTGCCCCGTCGACCAGGCGGTACAGAGTACTAGAGATGGGAATACCCCATCATATTAATGAACGTACGTGAGAGATTTCAATTTACTGATTTTTTAACTATAGCCAATTTGTTTGAAAAGGAGAAATTTAACAACTATAGAATAGTTTTTCCTCTGGAACATATTAAAACAGTGTGTGCCTTATTTCCAAAGATCAACATTACAAAATTAAAAAATGAGCTGTATATAATGTATTCTAGAGATGATTTCATACAACATAGTGGTGCGGTTGCTTTATTACAAATGTTAAATAAAAATAATTTACTTACGACGTTTTCGGAATCGGTTGAACTATTAACTATATTGTACACAATTCCTATGAATACAGTCGAAAGTGAACGCTGATTCTCAACACTTAAGCGAATAAAGACATTTTTAAGAAACACGATGTCACAAGAAAGGTTATGTGCTCTAGCAATGCTTTCCATCGAGAAAAATTTAGTAAACACTATGACTGATTTTAACGAACAAGTTATCGAACATTTTGCAAATGATAAGTCAAGAAGAATGGAGGTTTATTTTAAAAGTTACTAAGTTTAGTTTTCGATGGACGAGCGGGTGGTTGCAGATTGTAAGGTAAGCACACCGATTTGTTAGGGTTTGGGTTAAGTACTTAAATGGGTTTTATTATTTATTTTTTTTATCTATCTGTGTTTTTTCTGGTCTAGCAGAAAACAAAAGTTTCGCCTGCCATTTTTCTGACATGTATACTTTTTTTGAACCGATTTAAATATTATTTTAAATAATTTTTCCATATTTCTGTCAATCGCATCAAAAAAGGGGATATTTGCCTAACGAAACCTATTTCTTCAAGCAAATATTTTTGCTCTACGAATTTCTAATTTTTAATTTTAAGGTGTTTGACCTTGAAAAATGCAAAATTTTCTCCTGCGGCGCATTTTTTTCCCTTGTGCCCCCCATTCCCAAATTTCACCAGCCGTCACTGTAGTCTTTCGTATATATTTCATCAAGTTAGCAAAGTTTTTATCAAAATTCCGTGCCTTTATCCGGAGTAACATAATGTATTCTATAATGCGATGTACACTCAACTTAGCACAACTTTAAATCCTCTGGAAATCCCTTATCTTCTACTAGGCCAAAACCATAAACGTTTTATCAAATCACCATATTCGAACGGGGATGAAACTAAATAAGCTTCTCCGGAAGTAACTTAGTTCTTTTCCTTCACGCTGGTATTTTAAATTGATAAGAGGAACAAAGTTTTTATTTAAATTCTCGACGTAACTCTGAAATTTGACCAGGGTAAAATACTCTGAAAGATAATACCGCGTGTATATTTCCAGTAGAATACATCTAATGAAAAATGTCGGTTTGTTTAGCTATGTGTGTGCGCTAAAATTCTGTAAGATACGGTTTTAAATTTCATAGCATGGTGACTGCATCTCTAGCAGGTTGTAAGGAGATATTTTTATGTACCTACTCTACTTTAAAACTGCATTTTGAACATTTCCATCATAAAAATGACAGAAGTGAAACTGTAACTTGAAATATTATATCATCTAAACAACTTTTTTGTCTTTGAGTGAAAATAGGTCTCAGTGAAAACAGGGCTTTTACTATCTTAGCTTTATGTACCTATAAATAGAGATGTATTTATTTTTTGATACTCAATTCAAGTATTTAAACAATTGATTGGTTATAATTAAGAACTATTGAGTTGCTTTTTTAACATTTTCTAACAATTATTAAAATAAATAATAATAATAATACTTCATTTATTCTCTATAACAAATATTACTGTCGTTTTTTAATTTTATGGTTAAACTAGCAAACTGAAGATTAGTACATCGCTTTCAAGATAGAAATTCCACAAGTAATCGACGGAGATAGGAAAGGCCTCGCTTTAGAACAGAAAACATAACTCAAAAGGCGAGAAATTTCGTTGATTATACAAGCACAACGTACACTTTCCTGGACTTGTACAGCTGTTAAATTAAAATTTTTGTACTTGTCACACTTTTCTCTAAAAGTCTCACTATCCATCTCTAGAAAATTTTAAATAAATTAGAATCTGCATTATTATCTCTACAGAGAAGATTACTGAGGCTGATCTCAACAAACTATATGTCTTTAAAAAAATATAAATACATTTATTCAACTTGTGGTATGCCGCCCTTTGAACCAATAGGTTTATGCAGCAATTATCGTCCAGCCAGAAGGTTCGTAACTGAGTAATTACAGTTTGTTGACTAGTTTTGAGTTGTGTAGTTGGCTCTCATGTTTATTCATGCTCAAAGACCTACAGACCTATTGGATCATATTTACTTCTGCTTATTGCTGTGTTTTGTTCTAGTAGTGATTCCTACAGTATATCAAGTCATGTCTTTTGTTTAGGAAAGTTTTGTGTTCCTGTAATTTCCTAAAACAAATAGAGCCTGTTTTCTACTATTCATAACATAACCCCATTTCCAAGTTTAAGAGGAAACAGTACTGTTACAAATTGCTACGTACGCACATAATATTTTTCTTCGGTTACAAGTGAAATCTTTTCAGTAGTAAATATAAGGCCTGCTAGTAATTCTATAGAAACATTCGGTGGGAAATCTTGTTTCACAGCAATTTCTTTGGGTATAAAAGAAAAGCGAAAAATGGCCGGGGCAGAGGTCGAGAGATTTTTTTGGTGGCTTCTCAATTTATCCAGGAAGGAATTGATAGAAAAGGCCGCCGGGATTGACTGGAAGTGGAATCGCTTTGGAACATTATAACCTGGGTAACAATATTTTTTAGATTGTGAGGTTATAGATAGATTTTATTGGCCACAAATAATACAGCTGTACATATGGCAAGTCAGAATAGGTAACATGAATAAATAAGTATTAAAAATTATATAATCAATAATAAAACAATATATACACACATATACATACAATATATACACACATATACCCATACACATTTTAAACAGAGTTCATTAAACATTAAAATACACAATTTTATAAAAATTTTAAATAATAAGAAAGAAACACAATTTATACAGTAAGGTACCCAAAAACGAATACTATCTACAAATAAATAGACTTTTTGAAGAAGAAGATGTCTTATTGCTTTTTTAAAACTGTTAAGGCTACTTATATCCCTATATTCTTCCGACAAAGAATTGTATAATGGAACAAAGCTATAGTGAGGTGATTTTTCAAAGATTGATGTTTTGTGCTTTGGAATTAAAAGTTCATGTCCATATCTTGTATGAAATTCATGTATGTCACCAACTTGACCAAAATCTTGTAGTATGTCTTTTAGTGAAAGTAAGACACTTTAATATAAATATGCAGGGAAGTGTCAACATTTTTTGTTGTACAAAAAAAACCTTTACAAGATTCCGACCATTGCAAGTTAAAAATCAATCTCAAAATTATCTTTTGAGCAAGGAAAACTCTATTGGTATCAGTGGCCCGTCCCCATGTGACTATATTAAAGGAAATATGACTATACACTAGTGCATAGTAGACATTTAAGATACCCTTTAGATCCATACTCGATTTAATTTGAAGTAGTGCAAAGTACGCTTTGTTCAGTTTACTACAAACATAATCTATATGTGACTGGAAAGAGAGATTGGAGTCAATTTGTGTCCCAAGTAGTTTAGTAGATGGTGACGGTGTAATCTCAAAAACATTAAAAGTGTTCGGTAGTTCCCTCCTAATATGGAAATTTAAGCATATTATTTTGGTTTCATTTAATATGACCTTATTTCTTTGGAAATATGAACTGTATTCCTCGAATATTATTTTCGTCATAGCTTGCAACTCCTCTGGGGTATCTGCTGACACAGTGATAGAGACATCATCCGCAAACATAGTAACCCTTCCAGTGCTAATAAGACTTGGTAGATCATTCATAAAAAGTAAAAAAATTAGTGGTCCCATCACGGATCCCTGCGGTACCCCGAGAGAAACATCAGTCGCGTTTGATTTTTGCTTTTCAATTTTTACTATCCACCTTCGATTTTTCAAATATGACTCAACCCAATGTAGTAGGGAACCCCAATGTAGTAGAATACCAAGGTTGAATAATTTATTCAGAACGAACTCTTGGTTTACACTATCAAAAGCCTTTGATAGGTCGAACAGCAGTGATAGAACATATTTACCCCCATCCAGTTGTGTATACCTATACAAAATCGAAAAGTTGATATGAAGCTGTTTCTACTGATTTTTTTGCTTTAAATCGGTGCTGCGATACTGTAAGCAAATTATGGCTTTCAATAAACTTAATTATTGAGTTATACACTCACTGATTAGCGAAATCTGGCGATAATTGTCAACAATCTGCAAGTCGCCCTTTTTGTGTAAAGGAATAACTAATGATGTTTTCAAAATTTCAGGAAAAGTGCCGGTATGAATGGATGCATTTATGACTATTTATACAGTGTGGTTACTTATTAGCTCCACCAATTTTTTAATCTACATTTTGTAGTATTGAAAAACCTAAATATTTAAAAGAAATGTCTTAGAGTTGTATCTGTCATATCAGTTTATATCAGTAGTTTGAATAAACTGTTTGAAAAGCTTACTGGTATCTCCAGAAAAGTTATCCAAACAAAAGAAAAATCATAATTTTTTTTAAGAACTATTAAAACTAAGAATTTGTCAATAAATCAAGTATATTCGATGATGTCTCAGAGTTACAGAATAAAAAATTTCTCGCCTTGTTTAGCTAAGTAAAAAAACATGAACTTTAGTTAGGTACCCCCTGTTTAGATTAGTCGAGACTCATAACAAAATAATTTACTGCTATGGTCGGCGCATGACTTTTCAACAATACTTGATGGATTTAATGAAAGGAATTACGAGCTTTGTGACATGTGACAGAGTTGAGCACCCTCTAATACCACCATATTCATGATCTCGCCGGCTTCTCTAACAGAGGCGTGCCAAGAGCGTTTGGGGTGACTTAATCTCGCATCACCCTGATTTTATTAGCGATATAACTGACGTAGGTATTACACTGTCACATGGCTTAATATTTATGTCTGTTTTAGTCACTTCCTGGATTATAAGCCAGAGCGGGGGTTTACCATCACCTTTGTTTATTGCTTTATAGCTATTTTACTATTTTCTTTTGGCTACTTATACATTTTATTTATAATTTTTTTGTACAGGGATCGACAGAACTCACTTTACAATTTGAAACATTTTATAAAAGAAGCAAGTGTTTTTGTTTTTATGTTGACATTTTTTGTCAAAGTGAATGAATTGTGGATACAAATAGATATATACGAATGCAGCATTAAGGTGTTTTGTATTTTTGTCGTACTCGTAGTTAATTTTCCGGTGCTCATACTGAGAGCGATGTAATTATGCGTGTATGTTTCTTAACAGTAGATCCTTCTTTAGTAAATTTTCTTAAATATTACTTATTATTTCAACATTACTATGAGTGCCAATAGGTGTAATTTTCAATCATAACGCTTTTAAATACGTTTTTCTTTCGTTTATTTACCGTCGAAAACACCTGAAAACGAGCCGTTAACTTATCAATTTGTACAAACAAGTTTTCAATGCCATTTTCCATTTAGTACCTATAATAGCATCCTTTTTAAAAAACTTTAGGTACTTTATTGCCCTCTATTTAGTTACATAAAAATATGACTTAATTGTGCATTAAAATATAATAATAATAATAATAATAATAATAATAAAAAGATAAAAAAATAATAAAAAGATAATAAATACTAGAAACATGCTTAATCGCTTAAATAAAACATAATACTAAATATTTATCGTGTAATTATACTGGTTCTTCAAATATCTATTTCAATAAACACAAATTAATGCACTATAAATAATTGATAAACTGGTCAATAATGCTGTTCATTAACATTTCATTGCACTTAAAAGCCTAACAGAGAAATAATAATAAAGCGTTCATAACCAATATTCTTGAAAACTACTGAATCCTGAATATTGTATCTACTCTGAAACAAATGCTGTTCTCACATTAACATATCTCTTAGAATAAAAACTTATTTTTCCTTTATATTTCCATCAACGCTTTGTTTTTGTTGTATTCGCTGACGTTTAAAATAATTTTATGATTGAAAAGTTTAAAATTAGTAATTGTAGTATTAGAGTTGTTTTCCCCATCATTCTTACCTTCTTCTACTAAAAATTCTATAGCAAATTATGTGCAAATCCCAAAGTGTGAGTAAATTCAGGTTTTCTTAATAACACATCTCTTTTTATCCGTAAATATGCCATTGAAAAATTTGAGTTTTTCAGTAAATCGTGTACCAAGTACTATGTGTACTATCATAAATCCAGTGAATGTCGTTTAATGGAATGTCCTGTCAAATACTACAACATTTACATCTTTCTTTATATAGGAATTAAGCCAAAAAGTTTAACTAAGAGGTAAATTATTAATGAAATTATCAAATTTTATGGTCCAATAAAGTTTTTAATTTTCCTCGTTACCTTATAACCTATGCAAAGGGATAACTTTATTATTTTCAAGATATATCAAAAACAACTACTTGGGTGCAGTATGCATCCCCTAACACTGAATTGCAAAGGCATATCTTCATATAACCTCAACTTATTGTATTTAATACATTTTTCTTTATAATAGTGTTACCTATCTACATTTTTGAAATAATGAAATATTAAACAAGCATTTACATTACATTAAAAATAATTAATTTTAGTTACCTATCTTTTGTATTGAGTTTTAATGATTTTTTTTATTTTTTTATTTTTTTATTTTTTTACTGACGAAACTGAAATTGTAGCAATTCTCCTTAGATAAGCCAATAAATAATATTAAAAATATACTATAAAAATACTTCAACATTATTTAAAACAGTTTGTATATAGCATTAAAGTGTATTCGCTCAGAATCTATGCTCAGAATAAAGTTAATTACTTTTTATTATTATTTCTTTGAAAATTGCATGAGAAAATAAGGACTGTACGCCACTGGCATTTCGAGTTGAGCTCAAAACTTATCTAGTAATGAGGTTCTTACCACTAACCAAACGTCATGTCATGTTTGAAGGCTACTGCTTCATTGGTTTATAAAATACATATAAAAAGCCAAATATTTTCTGTTACTCAATTTATAGGGATCAGTGAAAGTACCTTAAGAAATAATAGGAAAAAATAAATCATAACTTATAATAAGGGTTGGTTTTAGTGACAGGCGTGGCAACAAATTATATGAATCAGCCAGTATAGCAAAATGTACTAAATAATATACTAATAATATAAATATTGTTCCTTTTCTACGGTTTCTCAAGTTTTCCCATTCAAATTTAATCCACCGCAGTGTATATAACTAATTTTTATTTCTTCTTTTTCAGGTAAGTCTACAAAAAAAAAACTATAGATCTATCAACATAGTAAGTATACAGGCCGATGATTTGGAACATTACAACGGTCTATATTGTTACACCACTTGACTAGTGAGTAGAATTAGAATAAATAGATCGTATTAATTGTTTCCTCTTGACATGCTGAATGAATGCTCTTTAAATTTGTACATTTTCTTCGATTCCTAACACATAGCAACTTCATGGCAACTTCAGATTATCACTTATTAGGTATGTTTACACCAACTATAACTTAGTATTAATCATGACGTCTTCCTGCCTTTCCTGCGATGAACTAGTAGGCATTTGTTAGTTAATTCAACCTTAATGGCATACCTATTATGACATTCATTGCGATACTACCTACTACAAATAAGTAATACGTGAAAGCTTCTCTTCCAGGAATATTTTATGTAAACTAAAATATCAGCGTTATTTATTTAGCCAGCAGTAGTATGTGTATTTATTGCAAATGCCTTTGGATGATACAAATACAGCATTTATTAAAAATTTAAAACCAGTAATACATCATTCTGTGGATAGAGACATTTGGTATTCAGCTAAAGTATAGATAAATATACGTTGTTTAGTTTAGGAATTGATATGGAATAAATTTACATTTTTCAGCAAGCTGGAGCCATAAAGAAATTGGCTACCATGATAAAATTGCTATCAAAATATCTTCAATTGTTAACAAATATTTATAAATAATAGATATAAATATCTAGAATAGATAAGCGTTGTTTTTTCCATTTATATACAAATTTATACTAAAATTGAATCGATGTAGATTGATTGATTACTAAATGATGAATTAAATATTGAATTTTTAAGTTGAATATCAATAAAACACTCATTGCGATTTATTTTTAAACTCTCTGATTTTATCAATAAATCAGTTGCCGCTTCAAGTTAAAATTAACCATTTAATTACTTTTATATTTAGTGTGTATATAAGTACCACACAAAATTTAGACTAACTGAAAATTTAGACTAGAACTGAATCTATTTTTTTTTTGTTTTTTTTTGCCCTCAAATAACAGTTTACGTTAAAAGTATATTTTTTCTAATCTAGATTATTACAGATCTATATTGCGTTTAAATTTTATAAGTTCTGTTCAAATTTTTATTATATCAAATTAAACAATTGTTCTATTTGCCAAACAAATTGAAAACATACAAGTTTAAAGTTTACCCCGAGAAATAAAGAAGGCTATCATCAGTTTAAAATGAAAAGTACGCAAGTAATGTATTTACTTGAAAAGTTTTGCTGCTGAAATTGAATCGATACAAACCTAATCAAGTAAGATTGGTTGATCTTTGAACGTTTATTTGTTTTTATAATAAATTATTATTACAAAAAACGTACATATATACAAAAAAAGTTTGCCCAAATTTCGTAGACAAATGTAGATGTTGATACCTATCCGATATTTGAATAATACTTTTCTATACTCTGAAATATAGGTATATACCAATAAAATATAAAAATTACACAATGCACAATATGGAAAGTTCCAAATTAGGGGTTGCAAATGCTAAAATATGTTCAATTTAAAAATTTAATGATATAATATATTCTATATGTAAAGAATTACAGCTCCATGAATGTTCACAGAGGGTCAAAACAAAACAATTATTTCTTTAGTAGTGGCGAGAAAAACACCATAGTGCCCTCATTATGCCCATTAGACAATCAAGTAGTTCACCGATTCCACTACCTATGGCACTCTAATGAGCGCGAAACCGGTCAGTGTCTGGTGGTTGGTCCCCATAAAAGATTTGGCGACTCCTATGGAGATCCCGAAGTAATACAATGCCACTCCGGGCACATTGTCCGTGGAGTAGTTGTTTTCGGCATCTCCTTCAAATAATATAAATAAAATTATATATACACATAACCGTCTTACTATACTAGTACTACTTAAGTCTTACTACTTATAGGTAATACTAGTAAATTTGATAATAATAAAATCATTATGGTTGGAATCAATGTTATTTTCCGAAGAAATATTTTATAAGTAGGTACTCATTAAAATCAAATAAGTAACCTTTTCTCGTGTTACTTTCTTTTTACTTTGCAATAATTTTTCTTTATATCCGTTCCTAAGATACTTTTTAAAATGCTCTCTGATGTTTATTTCATTTCATCTATCTCAGGATTTGCATAAAGTGCATAAAAAACTATGAATTCATTTTATTCAATGGAAACATTTACTTATTCGCTGCATCAAAAGAGTTCTGCCAATCTCGTTATAAATGGAGCTTTCGTTTCGTTCCGTGGAGAAAATCCTACAGTTTCATTAATTTATATATACATTACGTTGTGTAGATGAAGTTTTAACAAGTATAATAATTAGATTATAGGAAAATGACCTGCTGATATGAAAGATCCTTAGTATTTATTAGTTGCGTTATATCATTATAGATTATCGTATTTTTTTTAGTAAATCACCCTATTAATTATTTTTTTAATAGGATTAGTCAGTTAATATCATATTCGTCGGAAAAGATGAAACCAAATTTCAAAATATCTTTGGGAATGATATTTATGAATTTATACAGTTCTAACATTAATTTTTGGGTTATCGGGCGTAGCGATGCCCGACATGAATAAAAATTCGAATCCAATTACCATAAAAAGTTCTAAACGACTAGAACAAAAACTCACAGAAACTTTGTTGGCAACTACGTGATAAGAATAGAAACCTGGAAAAATTAAAGACGCATATTAAACTAATAGGTTGACAGCATGTTCCTGTTTTCAGTTTAAGTCATAATATTTTCATAAGAGAAAAGCATTCTCATTATTCGAGTCATAAATAAATTTTAAGTCGTAAACATATCCAAAAATAATTTAAAATGGTCACTACTACAACTAATATTTCAAATATGGTATATTGTTATTTTACGCCTAAATAAATGTAAAATATATCTTTATATATCTCAATAATGTTTAGTGCAGTAACACTGAGCTAGCAACATCTGAAATGTCACTCACTCATTATATCTCTTCACTATGACTCACTTGTTTTCACCGACACTTTTTTCCACTATACCTAAACCGACATCGCAATTAAATTAGGTTTTTGACACTTTCGTAAATTTTATTAGGAGAATGTATAAAATCATACAACATATTGGATAATCAGCAGTGAATCTCAAATAGCCACTTGTACCAAACATTACATTATCCTTCATCCTTGCTAGGTCAAAGCGATGACTGATTAAACCCCACAGCCAACCGTTAAAGTGATGAAAGTGTATATGCCTTCTTTTAAATTTTGTAATATACCTAAATTATAGACAATATGAATGTTCTTTCACCACATAAGTCGTCAACATCCTAAAACCAACGTCAGATACTTATTAGGTATCTTCAGTGCCGTACCGGTCTTCATCCTGAAACTGTACCGCACTGAGCAGACCTAATAAATCGAAACGGGCTGTCTGTCGTTTGTTTTAGGATATTGACGACTTCTGTGATGGAAGAGTATTTGTTATTTGTCTATGTTCTGCGTACATAGACAGTGAGTGGCATATAAATTGCGTAACATATTTTTTAGAAAAGAGTGCAGAGTGCACACCACTGGCTATTCCCATCAATCTGAAATTTTCTGTGGAAGTAAAGATTCATAGTAGCATCTACCAAATAAATTTTGAAAACACATGGTTTATTACTATCAGAGATATAAATAAAAAAAGATTTGTTTTTCAAATTTAACACCCTGTAACGGTAAATATTTAGTTTACATAGCAAAGTTTATTTTTACTGGTTCTACACGTTTCCGAATTTTTTCAGCAGAAAACTGGTACACCCTGTATATAAAAATCAAACTCTCACTATCTTTACCATGAAAACTTTTATTTTGCAAAGGCATTAGGCGCGTCTTAATTGATTTTTAAAGTCAACGGTTAATTGTGCTAAGATAAGGTATGTGAATGTAGTAAAGCAAACAAAATTTGACTAAAATGCACAAAGGTGTGCTATTTATCACACCGAATGGGTTTAATTATACCCTTTATTAATGGAACTGTTTCTATATACATATATGTATTTGCATATTTTAATATAATCCCTTTCACAAATAACAAACAAAACGCATCCTTATATTGTGTATTGATAATGTTTATACCATAATGTAATTATTTACTACCCAACTGATATCAATACATTATTTCAAAGGGCGTTAAACTCTGACATTTTAATTGTATCACCTATTGTTGTTTCAACTATAGGGAATGCCTAATGAAATTAATAATCGAAATAATAGTACAGTATCTATCTCAAAATAATTTTTAATTATCATAAATTAATTTTAACGTTTTACACCACTTAATTAGAATTTGTATAGAATAGCCCAAATGTGTGTTTTTTCTAAACCAAATGTATTCGACATAGTAACGGAAAGAAAGCTAATATTGTGAAAGTTCCATCGGCTTGATTGGTTCTGTTGTTACAAAAACATTTGAACTAGTGTGGAGAAATAACTTTCGTCACCATCAGTCCTCAGGAGTTTTCGTTATATTTGCACAAGTTAGCACTTTACACAGGTTATAAAAACAGGGAGATTTTAAGAACAGGGTTTTCGACAATTATCTGCTGCTGTTAGCCTTGTATTACATTTATAGGACACGTACATTTAAATATTATTTCAACTGATAAAGATGTCTAAAAGCTTGTAATTTCTATTAGAAAGTTCATCTACAATATTTTTACGTAATGGAGTTTACTGGTTCACATATTTTTCGTGGGAGCACTATTCCATCTATCCATCTACAACAAAACTGATGAGCCAGTGATAGGTTAAAACATAGGATGGGCCTATTATGTTTTACCTTTTAACCACACTCTTTCAACCTTCAGGAACTCTAAAGCAATGACTTCGTTTGTAATCCGTAATTAAAGCAAGATGCAAGCTAATTTGAATCGAATAATGACAATGTAAGCAGTGTATAGATTTTCGTCAGAACCTTAACGCCAGCAAAATATATTTGTGTGCTTTTGCAAAATATATTATCATAAGGCAAAGTTTAAACACTAAAGAGTAAAATTGACGTGGGTACCGACCGGGTCATCACAACATAACTGGAAATGAGGAGGCCGAGGCCGATGCACTGGCTAAATGAGGCTCAAGTATACAGTTTACAGGGCCCGAACCAGTACTCGGGCTTCCGCCTAGTTATGTAACAAGGTCTATTGAAAACTGGATCAAGAAAATATCGGAGGAATAACTGTGGAACGGGACTGGACGGCGACTAGCCAGGCTCTTAATTGAAGGGTTTTGGACGAACGCAACTCGATCATTACTTGCGCTAAGTCGTAACAGCATAAAGATTGTCACAGGACAGATCACGGACATCTCAACAAGTGCATTAACATTATCAGCCTTAGTGACACTAGAAGGTGCAGGTTTTGCGGACACGATGACGAGGACTCCATTCACATCCCTGTCGCTGTGCCTGCCTCATGGTCAAGAGACACAAACATCTAGGTGGCATTTCTCCTGCCTCAGGATATTAGAGAGCTTCCCCTAGAACTGGTGTTGGCCTATGTGCATAGCACGGGTCTCTTCCAATAGCTCTCAACTAGCGGCAGGCACAATGGGTCAAAAGGCCTGAGTGTTACGGGTAACCGTGCCGCTTTCCAACAACAACAACACTAAAAGAGTGGTTCTGAATAATTTCGAAAAGGTAGAATGACTTCAGTTGTTTTCAAAAACCACTGAATTTACTGCCAAATATTCTGAACCATCTCAAGAAAAATATACCTACATATTCTGGTAGTGCGTTTCCCACATCGAAGATGGTAGATAACTTCCTCAGTTGTGGAATATACTTGAATCATTTCGACAATGACTTGTTTTTGTTTCTGTATATCACCATGTCATCTTATATTCCAACTATTGCTTTTAGATAGCGATGCAAATATCCTTCTAAAAAATAAGTGTAATTTCCAATCAACTCTCCAAAATGGTAATTTGTATAAATGCAATCTGTAATTTATTGTCGTGCGTCAGTAATTTCTCTAACAAGGCTTTGAATCTCCCCTTTAACAAACATAATAATATCCGATTTCATACAGGAAAAATAAATACTTACTTACAATGAAAATGGGGTGAAATTTAATTTGAGACGGCGAATAAACGTGTTACTGCCAAACTCCCATAGCAGTATCAAAAAATTACGCCAATTCCCTAGAGAACGCCACTGAAGGCTTTCAGTACGCGTTACGCTAAATCAATAGAATGGTTTAATTTATATGACAGTAAAAAATAACAGGGATTTATTATTGGAAGGGTCAGAGATTTAGGTAACACAAGGGTTCGGCCATTCTTGTAATATAAAGTATCGTGAGCGATGACTTTAATCTCTAAAAATATCTCCATCTCATAAATTACATCCTTTCGAAAGTGAATTGTTTTTTAAAAAATCCTCCGGTATTAACTTGGGTAGATTCCGAGTTTTTACACTAAATCAAGATTTTTTAAATTTATAGATTCCTTTCAGCGTTATATTTCCCTACAGATTCTGTGGGTCGACATTGAATCTTAGACAATAGTTGACAGATGTCATATTCATGTGAAATTAAGTTGAATTCTTTACTTCTGAATACCTTTCGAAAACTGTACTCCTATTAAAAAATGTATTACAAACCTATCTGAAAACTTACACTTTTTCCTATATTGTACCTATTTATTTTGCCATGTATTGTAAGAATTTTTTGTTTTACGTGAATGTTTTCTAACATAGGATTATTTACAAATATTTCAAGATATTTATATTACCTAGTAAATTTCTAATAATTTAACATTATCAGATAAACAATTAGTATGATATTTCAAGGTAAAATACAAGTATAATACAAATACACAATTTCGAAACATATAGATGACTTCAATAATAACTAAAAAAATGTTATTTTCTAGAGTTTACCCACAGTTAAATTTTAGGAAGACATCCATCCCTGTTTAAATCTCTACCAAAACTGCTCAAATCCCGGCATCGTGTTCCATAGATTAATATATTTTAAGCAACACTCACAGAGAATAGGATTGTTGAATTTCAATGACATTCCAGATCCTTTGTGTCATTTATAGCCTTCCGCAGGGGGTAAAAGGAGTTTACCCGTCCTTTCTAGTGTTTGCGTATTATAATACAGAGAGGAAACAATGCAGAAAACTATCAACTGTAGGCGACTGAATGACGTTTGTCCCCCATCTGAGAAAATCAGTTCTCTCTTCATATTAAATTCAGCCCAAAAATTACTGTTACAAATAATATTAAATGTAAAATCTAGATTTTCTAGATTAGATCTATATTGTATATAATAGACCGGTAATTAATGACAGATTTTTGGTTGGTTTTTAGTAGGTATGCCTTTCAGAGAGAATTATAATGCATATATTCTCATGGTGAAAAGGAATGAATCAAGGAGTCATCCCCGGTGCTTCATATAAAAAAGTGAGTTTTCATTTTTTGTTAGCAAATTATGTGTTTTAGTACGATTTTAGTACGTCAGGCTGCATGTATTTTAAAATGAAGTTCAACACAAAAAAGTTCTCAGAACACCATCAGCATACCGTTAGCGTGATACCAAAGGGCTATTATGATCACGTGAACTTGTATTTGAATAAAGAATGTTTCCGTTCTTCAAAACACGCTGCCAATGGTAAGCATACAACATTTTGTTATAAAACTGCTGAAAAACAAGATGACACAAATGAAAACTCCTTTTCTATATGAAGAACCCAGAATAACTCTTTGATTAATTCATTTTTGTCATGAGAATATACGCAATATATGACGCCCTCTGAAAGGGATACTAACTAAAATTACAACAAAAAATCTGTCACTAACTTTCGGTCTAATACCTGGACCACGACTTTTGAAAGTTAAAAACACCCTGTACATCTTTTTGTTACATATTTCGATGCAGCGTGAATGTTTGCATCTACTAGTCTCATTATTTTTTATTTTCGACAGTTCAATGGCAATTTTTTTTTATTTTTTAAGTTTGCATCTAGTTTGATACGATCCATGAACAAGTTAGAATTGTTGTAAAATTGTATGCTTTTATAACAGGTAGTGAAAGCAAACAGTGTGATCTGCTAAGTGAAGTATGTACCTAATAATTTTCAGAAGGCAGAAACCAGTTCCATTTATCATCACTTTAGATGGAAATTTTGACATTTAACTGTCAAAAATAGAAATTAATAGTGAAGTAAATGCAAAAAACAACGTTGAATCCAAATATGTAAAAATATACTGGGTGTTTCATTTAAATCTCTAACACTGATGCGGTTTTCCACATAACACCAAAACACTATACTCAGTATAGTGTTTTGGTGTTATGTGGAAAACTACGTAAGTGTTTGTAGTGGCGAGATACAGTGAAATACACTGCAGTGCCCTCTTTGGGTCTTTGCTACTACCTGTCTGACAATTCTAATTGTCAGACAGGTAGTAGCAAAGACCCAAAGAGGGCACTGCAGTGTATTTCACTGTATCTCGCCACTACAAACATTCACATATGCCCCTTAGGCAATCAATGTCGCCAGATCATTCATCGATTCCGATACCTATGGCAATCTGATGAGATCATAACAAGATCGAAACCGGTCATTGTCTGGTATTTGGTCTTGATGAAGGATGTGGCGACATCCATGGAGATGTTGATGTAATGCAACGCCAGTCGGGGCATATTGCCCGTGGAGTAGTTGTTTTCGGCATCTCCTTCCAATACGTAAGTGTTATCTTCACACCAAAGGTTCCAACCCCTTTCAAGATTGAATCTCTAAATTTTAAGTTCCTTCCCGTGAAACTAGAAGTGGTTGAATCATTTTCATATTGACTTAAATGCAATTTTTTTGGAATACCATACAGAGATACCAACAAATTTAGTTGGAAAGCAATGTAAACTGAAGTTTGTAAAAGTATTTGTATCCAGCTGCATAAAGTCATCTGTGGTGTGGTTCAAATTATATTAAAGGCCAACATCATATAAATTTGTCGTATTTTAGTCTTTCCAATTTTATATCTAGAAGGGATGTATAAGTTACTTCAAATCCTTTATCCAGTCTGGCATAAGATATGAAGTATGTAAATACTTTCATTCTTTAGAATATAATTTTATCCCTGCGCTATTAAGTTGGCAGGCAGCTTACAGCTCCAGGTTCTAATATCCAAAAATGCGTGTTCGGAAAGTTTAAGGAAGGATTTGCGTGCCCCGGATGGGATCGATTTTTTATGTAAAAAATTAAGATATCACTTCCACCTTCTAACCAGTTTTACGCAACAAGAACAGTTTAATGCAAATAGGGTTGTGCTTAAATGAATGGTAATGTGACGGGAAATCCGCATTTTCTTTCCTGGCCGTATGCGCCATTTTAGTTCTGCTGAATAAAAAAAAAAGTTTTGTTTAATATATGTATCTTGAAACTCTTTAATATTTACTTTCCAAATTGCTTATTATATGAATGTTGAAATATATTTTCGCGTTACACAATGGTTAATTTGAACCAAATTTTCAATTATAATTTCCCAACATCAAGTCACTCTGTCATAAACAATTTATTTTCTTCATAGTAGGAAAACATATACAGACGTCAGATAAGTAAATGGTTTTAAGAGTCCATTCCCTAGTCCGAAATAAGCCCAAAATCGGCGTTCGTCTCGTGTCTAATTATAAAAAAACCATAAAAGATAGCGACTTTTAGTAAACAAGTATTGAAAGATAAGATTTTAATCTAAATCCCTATAGTAGTAATTTTTTGAAATTCTTTTTATTTTTAAAATTCCAGACAAACAATCTTGTACTAAAATAGCGTATTTTCAAAAATTATTTTCTCTAAAATACATGTATTAAACAAAAATTTGCTACCATAGGGATCTAGTTTATCTTTTGATCTTTCCGGTGATATATAATTTATAACATTAAAAAGAAATTTTGTTGCAATTATAAGACAAATCCGGGACCCTTGCAATAAGGGCTAACTTTATTTCCATGTGCCTTTTTACTTCGGCTTTACGTGCACCTCCGAAATCTTAATAATTCGGTAGTAGAAATATGTAAGTCTTCACCCATCGGCTACCCAACCTCTCAAACCGACCCCGAATTCATGTCTGTCAAGTCTAGAGTGAATGGATCCCTAATTGCAGTGGTAAAGTAATTTCAATTAAAACCTAATTTATTTTAGATGGAACAGGTCCTCATATATAAATTTGAACACCTATACCTATAACCATGTAACATACAGGGTGAGTCAATGAAAAGTTTCATCCTCGATTATTTGTCAAAGAATTCGTTTCCATGGAAAATCCAAAGACAGGTCGCTTTTTATTTAAAGCAGACACACTGACATTGTTTTGACAAGGACAGGGGTATACAGGGTGTCCCAAAAAGTAGTGGTTAACCACAACTTATATATTTTAAATGGAACATCCTGTTCTTGAAAGGGGTTGGAGCCTTTGGTGTGAAGATAACACTAACGTAGTTTTCCACATAACACCAAAACACTATACTGCACTCGACGCGCGTTTCACCAACCAAGTTGGCATCTTGATTGCCAACTTGGTTATGTGGAGAACTACGTCAATTTTATCTTCACACCAAGGGTTCCAACCCCTTTCAATGGTAAAAAACGAGTTTCAAATTTTTGATCAGATCGATTTGACGGTGTTAGATAAAGTTATACACTCTGTATAATTAGTGCGTGCATATGAAGAACTCTTAATTCTAGTAATAAAATGCAAGGTATCTCGACATGGGCAGCCGACAAATGAAAAAAAGGCGTGAAATGTTTAAAAACCGGGTTAGTCTTGGGCTGGGTCACACGCACTGTGAACGAATATCGCACGAGTCGAGTAGACACGGCATAGCTGCCTTTTATAGGGTTGTTTACACTTTCCGTAATGGGGCGTACGTCCTATTTTATTTTTAATGGCTTCCATCGAGCTTTATATTTCCTGGGTGGCCTGGTAATTGACGGGGAAGGGAGGCGCGAGAGGGGTTGAAATCTCGCGAGGAAGATTTCTGGATAATTATAGCTATCGCTCTTTCAGGGATGCAGATATTCATCAGTTAATTAAATGAATGCATTGCTGAGACGGTGTCTCGAGCGTGACATATGAATATTTGCTATAAGTCGGTATTAAATGATCATTCTAGGCGATTTAATTGCAATAAAATAAAAACTAATAGGATTTTGAAATAATAAATAAATCATTGAAATCTCTTTCGGCGACATTTCTTCCATTTCGTTGGCCAATGCAGCTGTAATCTCTCTCAAATTTACCAAATGAGTTATGACTAAAAAATTACTGTTCATCCATTACATCCATTACTGGCTGTTAAGGTTTCACCTCTAATTTTGTTTTGTTAGTATCTAGTTTATTTAGTAGTATTAATATTATTGATTAATAATTGAATAGTAATAGTATCTTATTAGGGTTGTCACCGAATATACTTTTAAATATTTTTTCCCGCTACTTATTCCAAATCAGTAAGTCGAGAATTCTTATTGGTCGGCTTGCGCAGAGAAGACACAAGTCTACACAGTTCAAAAAGTGTCGACAAGAACTCAATACGCCGCTGAATGCCTGGTTAATAAAATAAGTGTTCTTAAGAAATTTGAAATACCAATTTGTGAGTTGTGTGATCGGGTACTTGGTCCTGCTGATCTTTTGCCCTTATGGAAGCTTGATGAAGCCTGCATTTTGGTAAGTCGTACCTCGAGTTTTCGACTTATCGGGATATCGCCTAATACAGTCCACTTTATATCAATTTTAAATAACATTACGAAACACTGGCCCATCTATCTCACTCATCCAATGCTCCTGTGTTTATTATATATCAGCGGTGATTGGAGATGCACGCATTTTAAAAATATAAGATCTTAGTTTGATTAAATCAAATAAATGCTAGACATAGTAAATAGTTTATATCATTTTTGTCCTAAAATATTTCATTGATAGGTAATTGTATTAGCTTTGTTTATTGATTTTGGGATTTGCTATGGGCTTATATGAGTTTAGGTACCTACAGTTAAGGTATACTGATATGCTTATCAGTGTTAAACAGTATTAATTTTTATTAGGCTCAGTAAGTGCTAGTATAGTTATGATAGCTTAAACTTCTCTATAGCAATGCAGAAACTGAGTTCGATGCATCATTGTGTCAGTGCAAACATATGACAAAATAAATCCAAGCTTGCGACAAACATTTCTCTCCAGGCAATTAGCCCCAAATATTTGTAAATAAGGTGCCTCCACAGCTTGTAGTCGAACAAAGGAAACTTCAGGGAACTCCATCCGGGAGTATTTAATTTTAGTAAACTCAAACTGAGTCGGAAAGGTAAACTGCATCCAGATGGTCGAAAAACTTGTACTCTAGGGTGAAGCTGTTTACTATAGTAATTTACTAGCTACATCACTGTTGTCTTTGAAGTACCTAATTCTCCGCAAAGGATTCCACCTTGGGGGAATTTTTCTTTAGCAATAACCTACCTATAGAAATTATTACCAATTCACAAACATTCAAATTTACCTATACGTTTCAGTTTTTTAATTTACATCAATATCAGTTTTTATGTGACTATAAATTGCTTCAACATTCTTCACATAGGTTTTGTCATACTCACTTTGATAACAATACTTTCAGCATTATAAATTTCTTTAGATTTCTTAATAGGATACAGTGTATACTCTTATAGTATTAATTTTCTTTCGCTTTTACCTTTCTAACAATATAGTACCTACTGTCTATATATAAAAAGGTGTTTCTATATATGTCAATAGAAAATATATGTAAGTATACAATCTATACAGGGTTTGTATTGACGAGTTAACAGTAGACATCAACTTAAAAAGAATAATCTGTATATTTTTAACAATTTTGATAAAACGTCATCTCGCGAATACATTATCATAGGATTTAAGAAACCTAGCTCTAATTATTAAGGAAATATAGCCACAAAATTTACAATAAGCGTAATGTGTTAGAACATCAACTCGTTCCTACGGTACGGTAGGCTTTGAATATTTGTGCAACACACTGCTGCGTTATATTTGGACTACGCTTTGGCTCCGTGTATCATATCACGTATAATTAGAGATATCAACTCAAATTCGATCAGATCAAAAAAGCCTATGTATATTAAATCCAATCAAATCAGTCAAGATCTGTGTGCATTACTAAATTACGCACAAAGAAGAGAATGAGATCCGATTATTTCAAGAAGAATAAATTGTTGTTGAGGCGTCACTAGTATTAAAAGAAAAAGACAATAGAAGAAATAGCAAAAAATTTGTTTATCCTATTAACGCTTAGCGAGAAGAACTCCAGCAATTTCACAATTTCTGAACAGTTAAAGAAGGACGAAAAAATGTCTCCAGTGCTTCAAAATGTCATCAGAAAACAATTTCATTGACATCAGGAATAATAGTGACATATCTCTGGTCACTATGAGTTGCACTAACATATTTAGAACTTCCAGTACCACAAGATGGTTCAGCATTATGCCATTAAGCTTACCGTATATGATACAAGATACCGATACAAGAATGAGAGAGAAATAAATATACAAACATAAAAATTAAATTGTGGGTAAAGTTATAACTAATAAATGTTTTATCAATGGATCTACAGTTGCACCGCTACTTCTTTGCTATAATGATCATCTAGATCAAGCAATGTCCATTTAACGCTTTGTTTGAAACACACGTGCATTAGTAAAATATGGAAATAGTAAAATTTGTTTTAAAATGTCATCTCATTAAAGGGTGGTTGACTAGTTATCACGGAATAGATATAAAGGAGTGAAGTACTTTTAAACAGATTTAAACAGCGTATGGTGAAACGGAGCTAAATATACCACAGTAATAAAGAACGACATCATAAAATACAGGTATAAATGCCCATCCTTTCTAAATTACATTAAAAGGCATTATATCTTGTTGCTTTGAAGTTTTATTTCCTTAATAAAATGTTTACGAGTTGATAGTCATTTCCATTGTGTGGGTGGAAATATACTTTATGATATCCAGAGTACAAAGTACTGTTGTGAATAACTGTCTAATTTTTAAAAAGAATGTCAATATTATTTTTAAATATTATTCGATCTGTTTGGTAAAAATGTGTAAGGTACAACATAATTTTTATATTCAATTTGTGTATCGTATTTACTTAATTATTTCCAAATATATTCTGCTATTAGAAGTTCATATTGCGTTAAAATTTTTATTTTTCAAAAATTACATACCATAAAAATAACAACCATAAGGACTGGCATTTCCTTCAATCTCCAGTGCTCCTAGCGCGGTTATCCTAGTGATTCGGTTTCCCTGTAGCAACATACATATATTTTATCTGTGGTCAGGATTCTGTTCAGTTTTTAGATAGACTCTATGGTATAATCATGTAGATTTTATGTGTTACGTTTACGTGTATCACCCCGAATAAAATGATATTTTATATATGATATTGGAAAAGTTGATGGCGGTTAAAATAAAATTTATTTCTTTAATAAAAAAACAAAAAAAGGACTTTTATCCAGATACATGGACAAATATCCTACGTTTCGTCCGAGTTTTCGGACTTTTTCAAGGTTCATTCTCATGTCTCACCAAAGCCGTTGAGAGGAAGTTTTACAGTTTACCTGCTACCACCGCGCAGAATCGCGGTGGTAGCAACATTGATAAAAATTACAGTAAACTTGGAAATAAATTTGGAGGTGTACTGCTGCCTCAAAATTAGACATTGTGTGGACCGCTTTATGCATATCATCGTCCCAATTTCTACCAATACTGTGAGTTGAATTCATTATATAAAGAGATATTATCCATTAGATGTTTGTAATAAACGAATTTTTTCTAAAAGAAATATTTTATAAATCCTTCTTTGAAAAAATCCTTCTTTTGCAGACGACATGATCACAATGAATTCAGTTAATGCGTGGGTTCTATTGACTTTATTTTTTCCTTACTCTTATATTTGGATGGGAGTAGATAGGCAATACCACTACGGCGCCAAAAACCAATGTATTTTTAAAGGGGCCTAAATTTTGCAAAAAAGTGAGTAATTTTACCCCCTCCACTTTCCTTTTGGAGACATGCCATGACTCCCAACCCATCACGCAACCCTTGCGCTTGCGTAGACGCTCTGCAGTTAACTGTGCGCCCTCGCCACAGCCATCGCCCAGGAGGTCGCGGTCATAGCTTCTGCAACCGTCCTGCGGGTACCTACCGCGTTCTCCATGGAATTATTTTTAGCGGGGAAATTCGACCGCCGGATATCATCCGCCAGACGCAGTTCTTCAGCTATCTACTCAGTTATCTGCGGGTCTCTCTCCCTTCACTTAAGAACGGAGGAACTCGTATTCAAGCCGTACAGGAAAATATAATATATAAAACATCATCAACGGGATTTACTCAGGCGTAATTTTTAAATCTCCAAGTCATTCATAAATTGTTTATTGTAGCGCTTTGAGTCGGTATACTTTCACTTACATAAATCTGACGGAAATATCAGCTATTTTATTTATTTATAATTGTAGCATTGCTCGCGCGATACGACTTCCCCACCTTGCTCGTTTACGTTCCTCGGTAGCGTCTATAATCTACCTCCTATTATTAATTTTTAATATACATATTTTTTAGAAAAAACCAGTACGTTTAATTAGTTCGCGCTAATTTTTTACAATCGACAAACCCACAGACGCATTTTTAACATTAATGAGATGTTATTATTGGTATAGTGGATTTATTCATTTCAGAGATTCTACAGTTCCAATTATATATTATATGGAGTTAAAATACTGTCTAGAATGAAAATAGATAGGTAGTTATTTCAAGTTATATGATATAAGTTTATCTCAATATCCTCGTCATCACAAAGGATAAAAAATTACCAATTGGTAACCCAGTACAAATTGGCATCGGATATTTATTTTTAGATTTAATATGTACAGTGTGTGTGTGTGTGTGTGTACTTAAATATTGGTAGAGTAAGAAAGGTTTCTTTGTAGGTATTTAGTGTTGCATGTACAATTAAAGTGATATTTTCTTCAAGGAGTACGGCATACCTGAGTATCTAGGTAAGTACCTACTTTACATTATTATTTTTCTAGATCAAAAAGTTCCCTATTATTGCTTATAAGTTTTATTTTCCTAACCAACAAGTTATAAATCCACACAACAAAAAATATCAATAGTTGTAATATTTTATTAGTTTGAGCATCTGTAAGTACCTAGTTAGATGTAAATAATAGTTTTCTAACAAGTATGAACCTTTCAATTTTTATAGACTTTTTAAAATAGATAGCTATCAAGTTTGATGTAGGTGCAATATACAGGATATATCATAATTATCTCGCTATTATTATTATTACAATTTATTCAAAATAGATCTAACAGTCAAACGTTAAGGAATTAAAAAAATACTCTTTGTTGTGTCAATAAACTTTAATGTGTACAAGGTAGCATAGCTAAAAATGGTAGGAACATTTTAGTATACCATACTTATGTTTTCAGCCGCTGCGTACTATAAATTTTTGATTTATTTCTGCGGTAGCTAAATATTTTATCAAGGTATTTTTTAACAAAAATTTTTCATAATACATACAAGATTGGAGCAACATTCACCCATTTAACTTTACATAGTTTATACTAGTTGTTAGTATTTTATAATTGATTTTAGCCCAAGCTCATTTTCTATGGAGAGAGAGACATTCAATGCTATTAAAATTAAAATATCGAATTTTAAATTTTCCTACATAACCATAATTTGCAGATAAATAGTTTTATATAACAAAAATAAGTCAAGCTTAGTTATAATTGATTTTAGCCCAAGCTCATTTTTCTATAGAGAGATAGATCAATGCTATTAAAATTAAAATATCGGGTTTTGAATTTTCCTACATAACCATAATTTGTAGATAAATAGTTTTATATAACAAAAATAAGTCAAGCTTAGTTATTATATAGAACGTTTCAACATTAACCCGAAAATATTTCCAAAGCCAAAAAGATGTAATGTCGTTTAACAAACGATTGGAAGCGCCTGCGTTCTCGCGATACAGGGTATTAAAAAGAAACGGATTTTATTTGTCTTATTAGACTAGATATTGTTACTTACCTATTAATTGCTTACAATTTTTCCTGTTTAATTTTCATTCATACTGAAGCACTATGAACACTTCAGAAAGCTTTTTATTCTGAATATATAGACCAGAGCCTAAGTTATTTATTTATTATATACAGAGTATGACGTACATATCTACATAAGTAGACAGAGGGATATAACACTTTGAGTATACATTGCATAGACCAGAGTTTAAGATTTTTATTTGATATATTATATATTCCACACTTAAAGTACGTAGTAAATCGAAAGGGAATAATACAGGGTGTGCAATTAAAGTAAGATTGATTTTAGGTTGTATGATATTTACTAAAAAACCAAGGATTGGAAAATACATAGGCTTCAAACATACAAATCTGAACAGGTTACAGTTGGCTGACATCAAAGAAGTGCGTACGTGACTTTTGAGCATTTAACATATCTGTTAACATTTAATTAACAGATTTATTAGATTTCTTGTCTTCAAACGACACAATAAATTCATTTAACCTTGAGACTTTTTGCTTGTTGAGACTCATCTATATAGTGTTTTCTTATATAAGTATTACTTTAACTAAGTTTTCATTGTAAGTGTAAAATAAAAAGATATTTGAGTTTCAATATTTGAATTTAAAGTTTATAGGTATATTCTCTGACTGGAGATGCTAGAATCCATCATAAAATAGCGGCTTCCGATTTCTACTTCCAGTCTCCCGAAATATGTGATGTGGGTATCAAACAATTCATCTCAACGTCTAGAATACTAATTTAACTAAATTTTATTTAGAGATGACGTCACAAAGATGGTTAAGTTACAGTTACTTTACCTCTAGTTCTTTTATAGAATTAATGTTTTCAAGAATTTCAGTTTTTGTTTCATTAGAAGCGCACAAAGTTTAAGGTAAGGCCATTTTGGCACAAACAAGCCTATTTGAGGTCTAGTATACCCACGTAATATTTTACTTAGATCTGACGTTATGAAGCTGATCATTTAGTTTAGGTATTTATATTCAACAGGTACATTTATTTAAAAAACAGTCTCTATCTATCTTTATCAGGGACATCCGGTACATAAGAAATTATATTGAAAAACCAATCTTTATGTTAAATAAAAAACAGGTGTTAAACAAATTGGTTATTTTTGCTAGAGTTTCACAAGATTGAGGTACTATCGAGATTGTCTCCTAGTTCTTAATCAACATAGGTTTCCATAAATATCTTGTAAGTTTCCAGTTAAATCCTTATATGTTTGAAATATACAGGGTGTTAATAATAAATAAAGTAACAATAAGGGTAATAAGGGTAACAATAAGGGTAATAAGGGTAACAATAAGGGTAATAAGGGTAACAATAAGGGTAATAATAAGGGTATATAAGGGCAATAAGGGTAACAATAAGGGTAATAATAAGGGTATATAAGGGCAATAAGGATAACAATAATAATAAGGGTAACAAGGGTAGTAATATAGGGGTGTATACTAAGGGTATATAAGGATGTATAATATGATAACTTACTGATTCAACATTTATGGTTCAAACAGTAGACATGTATGCTTGCATCACTTATGACAGAAATTTTTCCTGGCCTAGTGCTCTAAGCCGCCACCGAAACAAACACAAGACAGTATTCTTTGTTTGCAGCATATGCAACCAGAAATTTACGCGTAAGGATAACTTGAGTGTTCACATAGAAAATAAACACCCAAATGAACATAGTCACCACAACATGAAAGACCATGCTCTGACAGATAGTACCAAGAACCATCCACTACCTAGAACTTACCCATCTAAAAGTATAGCTCAGGACAATGATGATAAATTTAAACATGACGAACCTATCAGAAAATACATTTATAGATCAAAAAACTCTGAGGAGGAGGAACCCCCGAATGACCCTAATAAACTTGTTGATAAATTAAAGGATTGCCTTATCAATAAGAAATTGAATATGCGGCATCCTCTTTGTAAAAACATAATCGATGAGCTACGAGAAATGAATATAATTTATTAGTTATTAAAATTCTATAATCCCCACCCCTCTAAAGGTTATATTGTAAAATTTGTTCTTCTCTTTGTAGTGGTAAAATAATATCACAGTATGATTATGTATATAAAGTTTGTTCTGACCCAATACCCTAAGAAAAATTACTAGATTGGAAATTACTTGTGACACGCCTCTAATTACATATTGAGAAGAAAGGACTTGAATATATTATAAAAAACCTGTATTGTCTTTCCTGGTATTGAAAAGGTACTTTGCCCCTATCACAAAACCAAAACTCTGAATTACATATATACTTTACAAGACTAGAAAAGCAACATTGATAGTGAAACATCTCAATCAACATGTACAATATAGTGATTTTGTTGTAATGAGACAGCTAAAAGTATTTGAAAAATATATCTAAAATTTATAATACCACTTACTGTAATTCTAATGTACCCATAATAAAATGGCTATTGTGTATCTGTAAATAAAGACTAGATATTATTTAACTTGTTTTAATTGATTATCATTATTATCTGATGAAATAAAACACCATAGTTTGGATAATATTTTTTATTATTCATTATCTACTTATTCAATTATATACATGTCAATTATTATTATACTCTACTATACATTTTATTATATTTAATGTGTAATAATGTAACCTGAACAAGGTTTATTAGATATAATTATGTAGGTATATAGTTCATAGAAATTAATATAATATACTTATGTATTCAATAAAGTTTCAATATATTAACAAATATCATAATCTATATACATCAATAATAAGACAGGATCGGAATATTTCTGCAGTTCTTGTAGAGCTCCAGGCAACACCATTGTCTCAAACCAGTGGTGAATATCATCTTCTTGTTTTAGTATTAAGCATGGTAACTCGGTATGATATCTAATTTTTCTGCTGAGTAGTGTTAGATGAATCATTATATATGTAGAACCTTTAGAGATTTTCTGTATTTCTTCTAGGAAAGGAGATTGTAACGCAAAATGTTTTTTCAATATAGTAGCCAGGTCATCTTTTGCAGCAATTTCTGGTATTCCAGATACTTGATTAATCATATTTTGGAATTTGGATGTTTCCTTTAGACCGCAGCGTAGTTGATAGCAATCGTGACAATATGTCATAAATTTATAGTATCCTATTCCCTTTCTATCTCGCTGGTATGTGGATGCAACTCTATAGGATTCATTTTTACATTCTTCACAATGATCTTTGAGGTTAGGTGTACATTCAGAGCAATTGCATGCTCTTCCCCAGAAACATTCTTTAGGCATGTTATCTGATTGAAGGTCAAGGGTTAAGTGTCTGAAGGTGATGGTGCATCTGGCTTTATAGAGATTTTATTAGAAGAACCGGCTTATAATATAAAATTTTGAATTTCAAGTTGAGAAGAAATTTATAGAAGTGAGGAGCGTTAACATGTATCTATGACTGAATAATGTCCCCAAGGCAGAGTTTCATATGACCCCTCAATCAAATACCGCTTATCATCATCAGGACTGAGAGCAATTTTTTCTTGGGTTACAGAAAATACAGCATGTTTTTCAGATTGAATTAAATTTTGACTAATATATTTGTTTTTAAAATTATCTACACACTCTAAATAATCATCCAAAGTAATAACATTTTTTATAACAGTTTTCTTAATACCCTTAATCTTTTTAGTGATATTATCTGACCCAAGATGTTTTACAGCATACATTTTAGATCTAAGCCCTACAAAGAGTTCTATCGGTGTACCATGGAATTCATCACTCATCAAGCCTAAAACTTTTTTATTTACAAGAGGGATGTTATATTGATTATCAGGCGGGTAGTCTGAGGTATCGAAACGAGTATGGCAGTCGCGACGAATGACCTCATATATATCTTTATCAGTTATCTCTAGTACTAAAGAGTCAGTATCTGTGTAAAGCAAAGAACAGTCGTTACCCAACTCCGGTTTCATGTACTCATAATAAAAATCATATATGGTTGTCTTGGCTAGATCCAGTATTGACATGCCCACATATATCGGTTTGTTAAAGAAAATTTCTGTCTTATTTAGTTCAATAGCAACCAAATTTTCATTGAAAATTGTGGCTGCTTTAAACTCTGGTCTAGAAATCAAAGCCTCAGCTCCATAACGCCCAACCCATTTATTGATTAATTTAACGTTGGAATGTTTTCTAATGTTTTCCATGGTTTTTCCAAATACAGCATTGTTCATTAATTTAAATAAATTTTTTTCAAATTCATTCTTAGCTGCCTGGCGTAATTTAGTGTTCAAATCTATGTAAGGCTTTAACCAGGGAGACTGTTTAAATTTCAAAACTCTATGAACTTTTTTCAATATAAGACCGTGTTGTAGTGCTTGTTTTAAAGTTCTATAGTGTATAACATATTTTTCTTTATTATATAGGGTAGCCAAAAGTTTTTTATTTTTCGAACTGGGTGGAGCGCTATGTTCAGGGCAGAATGGTAAATCTTTATGTAAATCATGCAAATGCTGAGGATACTCCAAGTCTACCTCGAGGAGATAGCCTTCCGGAGCACTATCAGGTACAGTAGTGACATCAATATTTGAATCTACCCACTCAAACCCACCGTATGGCAAGTATTGTGACATAGCCCAACCATACTGATTGTTAACATCAAAATAAGCTATATATGAAGAAGGTTTACTAGAATCGAAATTTGGAATATATTTGTTATTAGCAGCACATTTACGTTTTGAACATTGACTTAGTCCTCCACGTATTCCTCGCTCGACAAACATTATCATGTCGATATCAGTCAACAGTTCCAAGGTTTGTCGAGTTTTGAATAACATGCAGTCCCAAGTATATCCAGGAAGAGTGTAATAATGCGCGGGATCTAAACCATAAGTTCGATGACAACTGTTCCTAAATTGCTCAAAGACATCAGCTAAAAGTAAAATATCAGTTTTCATGTATAAATCAGTATATTCCCCCAAATTTTGAATTTTGAATTTATCCCACACAAGTTTGGCATGCTCATAATCTTCCTCTTCAATGTCAGCATCGTTAAGTTTATTGTGAAATCCGTTAATATCAGGTAATGTTTCGAAATTAAATTTATCAAAATCATCCATAAAATCATAGGGATACATACCTTTTTTAGTTAACAGGTTAAGTCTCTCTTCATCTAAATCATGGCATTCGTTTCTTAAATTTGGAAATTCAGTCAAATATGAAGCTAAAGTATCCAAGGCTGAGCCCATGAAACGGAAAGAGTCAATGAAGCGAAATTTAATTAAATTTTGATCTAAATTTTTTGTGAAAGATATATATTTTTCTTTAGTGATAGGTAATATATCAACGCGTCCTGCCACATCATTAGCGATATTTTCCAGTATAAAATGGGCGTCGTACCCGCTCAGGTTGTGAAATACTACCGGTATAACTACCGCATCCTTGTAATTAATATTACACCCCTCATGAGCAGCACCTCTATAATTATTTGTAGGACTTAAATGAAAATGATCCCGTACCTTAACATCCTCTGGGCCGAAGGCCAGCTCACAAATATGACAGTGTGTAGCTGCCTGAAACTCAAGTTCCTGTTGTGACGTCATATCAATATCATAAGGGCAAAGGAAAACGGTTTCAACATCATCTGAAAACTGTTTAAGTTCCCTTGCAAACCAAGACACACAATCCTCACCCCGATAAGAACGATAAAAAGATAATGTGGAATCATATGAACATTTAACATAGTAACCTACTGCAGCCGGAATATGTTCTTGATATTTGTTTTTATCATTCACTGGCTTGAGGACACTTTCCAAGTCAGCATACACGATGAACGGCACCTTTTCCTTATTTTTAAAATTTTTAAATTTCAACTCTTTATCCTTCTCGCTCGGTAACCTAATCTTACATTCATTCGTGTTTTTGCAATCTTCATAATGTTTGGATAATTTTTCTTGGCTATAAAAATAATGTAGGCATCTATCACAGAAAATTTTTTTATGTCCGTCTTTAGAAAGCTGATAATTTAAAAGTCGAGATAAATCTTTAATCCAAACATAATGATACTGAATAGGCGTCGTATCGTTAGATGTTACGGCGTTCTCATCATCATACGAATTTTGAATAAGTAACAAGTTTACATGCTGATCTTTTTTATCCTTAGTTAAATATGTGGGGAGAGTTATAAAATTTTTACTAATTTTTTTCAAAATATATACGTTTATTGATAAATTATTTAGATTTTCAAATCTAGGAATCTGCCTAATAGACATTGGAAAAACTATGTCTTTAAAATTTAAAACTGTAGAATAATGAGGGTATGATGAGAGCCTATTAGGGTGGTGATGATGATCAGCAACAGGATAAAGAGCCGAAGTTACTGCCCAAGCGAAGCAGGCTTGATCATCGTTTTTAACGTTGATGCAAGCTTGCTTTGCTTTGATTTGTTTAGGTAGTTCTATATATGAAGAGCCTAATTGTGGTGTGAATTTATTAATATTTACCCCCAAATTCATTATACTCTTCAATGCCCACCCACTGTCGCGTTCCTGATACTCCGATAATTTAGTTAGAATAGGTGATACAACATGCGCATGAAACCACTCATCTATGTTAGTATCGCGATAAATAGGAGAATTTTTGGTATTAAAATATTTTGGCTCCTCAATAATTCTATCAGCCTTTTGCAACATAAACTGCCCACAGAACACTGCATTTACCTTGACAGCCTCATCCTTTTTCAAGGCGTTGACAATTCGACGTCTGAAGAGAGTGAAGCAGTCCTTGAGAAATTCGCTGGGGTTCTTATGTTTTAAATTGGAAATGACACCAGTACGAATATTGCACGCAAACGCGCTGGTGGAGTCATCCCAATGAACCCGATTTGTTGCTGTTTCTTTCCGTTTTGTTATACCAGAACCCCGTTTGATGTATGCCTTAATCTGGTTCCTCTGGGTCTTGATGGTAGCTAGCGTTGATAACAGGTGTTGTTTTTCCCCCACTGTCTTAGCAGTTTTCAGTTGCTTATTAATATTCCATACGGCTTTATTACAATTCTTCAGACCATCTCGAGCAGCCTCCTCGGTGTAAGATGTAGACAATACACCAAGAATACTGGAGATGGCAAAAATTAAATAATTCAAAATTTCTGATGCACCCATGATAAAAGCTAGGACACGTCTTCTCTCTCGAACACTAACAGTATGAATGAGAAGCTAGATGTTACCAGTTGCTTTTATATCAATCAATTTAATCTCGAAATCAGCACGTAGCCTCGAACCCAATAAAATGATGAAATATTGCGCAATAAGCACGATACTGTTTTAACTGGAAAAAGTTCTTTTTAGTAACTTTCAGTCACCTTGTGTTGGTGAGATGTAATCTGAAACAATCGAGAAACGTGATATAAATTAATCAAAATATTATTAAAAAATTGATGAGACAAAGGATTTACGGTATTTAAATAAAAACAAAAAAAATTAAAATAATATTACAACTATTGAATGCTGATTATAAATCTATATTTTAGCGTGTCACCTGCAAGCAAAAACTCATCCATATATTCAAACATTGAAATAATCCAATAAAAATGGTATAATCTCATAGCCTCTAACCACATAATAATGTGTAATCTCTATCAATCATTATATCATACAAATGGCTTTCGGATAAGAAGTAAGGTGATTCAGTTAAAATTAGAAAAATTATGTTCTCTTTATCAATTTTCAGTCGTCTTATGTTGATTATTTTAATTTAATAAACTTTAAATGTAGCTAAATGCGGCTAACTGTTAACAACCGTCACGTAAAATGTTGATAACTACTGGTGGATAACCAGACAACCAAAAGAATCCATAAGAGCTAAATTTAAAATATATAGATACATCTATGCAATATATTATTAAAATGCTAATCTTCTAATCTCCCCCAAACTTGAAATCATATCTTAATAAATTGTAACAGTATCCCCAGTATTTTTAAGAAAAAACATACATCATTTACCCTAATATCTCATGGATACTCTGATAGAAATTTGTAAATATTAAAAAATATATGAACATTATCAAGATAAAACAAAATTATATATAAAAATTACTAATCAAAGTTACCTCATTAATTCCTAAACCAAAAGAAGATTTAAAAGATAAATTTAAATAATTATCTCAAATACGGTAATTAAAAATTAGGTAAAATTTCTAACACTATATATAAAAATTAATAATCAATTTCAAAAGGTAATGTGAAACCAGTTCCATCAATGTAAGGTTAAATTAAAATTATAATTACATGTTCAAATAAAAATATACTCACCTTTAGGATATTCACTAATAAAACTGTATCAGATTTAGAGACCCAAAACTTCTTCCAAGTCGATATTATCGAACTAAAAATATAAAAATAATTAACCTAGAGGCTTAAATTAAATAAAACGATTAAAGCTTGGAATATAAACGAAAGTTAAAACAGAATGAATTTGGAATATCAATCAAACTTAAAAATATATCAATCGCAAAAAAATTGTAAACTATGAGGTGAGAATTAATTAATAGCTAAAATAATTAAACCTATAACAACAAAAAGAAAGCTGCAATTCAAGGTCGAAAATAATTTACAAAAAATTAGCAATAATCAGTTATTTATATTAAATCAATGACGTATTAGCCTCTAAGCTAAATATAATAAATTAAAAAAAATACTGATTAAAGAATTCTGGATATCAACCTGAGGATTGATAAAAAATGTAATCAAAACTAACCGTTTATAGCAATATGAAACTATTTGGCACCCTAACAACATGAAGCGTATTATTTCAAAAGCGACACCATTGATTAAATCAAAGCTTAAATTTATAATATATAGACACATCCATGTAAGTAGTATAGTAATATTATTAAAAATATCTCACTTCCTGGCCTCACGGTCTCATTCTAATTTGCCCCAAACTTTTATTTCTCCTGATTTTTCAGCTTTATGATATTAATAACAATTCGCTTTAAATGAAAATTAATATTTTGTATTGTAAATTGCAACAAAAGCCCCAAGTAATAGATTGTATAGACTTCAATAAAAACGTACTTTTATTTAACTCAATGTCACATGGATACTCTGATAGAAATTTATAAATATTATGAAAAATATAACCTCAACATCTACAATGCATTGTTTGAAAGATAATTTTTGTTCTAGTCTGAACGGAGAAAAATATAGTTTGAATTTAATAAGTTTTCCTTGACTTGAAGTTATCAAAATGTAACAAAAATAAAAACTGAGGTAATAGCTTTGTTTAAATGTAAAAAATAATGGTAGTTATTTGAACACCCAGTAACAAATATTTTTTCTAAACAATATTTATCTCTGGTCAACATTCAAACAATCTGCTATTTTTATCACAGAGATGTTCAATATTACACTACACTGTACACTAATATTTCCTTTTCCATGCCGTCAACAGAAAATTTTGAAACTAAATGGCTGATATAACCCATCTACTAAAAAACCCCTAAGGGAGAATATTTAAATATGTTTTGCAATTGTGTTGCAAACTGCAGCAAAAAGAGGCAGCAAAAAGACTCTGCAAAAAGAGGCAGGCTGTTATAATAATTATTTTTTAAATACGGTTTCATATGTTCCAGGTGTCCTCAAGCTAAAAAACAGTATGTTCTATCTACTTAAACTAAGTACCGGCATAGCTTATCTACTGAAGTTTAAGCTGAGAATATTTATATATTTAATGTTTTCCATCTCCAAGTCGCTGTAGGTTCCTTTATTCTATACTTCTAAACCAAAAACAAAAAATGAATTACAAGTAACAATATCTACTTATAAAACAGCCTACGTAAATTAGAACACTCTGCATGTATCAATTGAACTAAATTAATATGATCAAATACTCTATTCTGTACTTATGATTTTTAAAAACTAGCTAAACGGTAACAATACCTACTTCTTATAAAAACTGTCCATACAAAATTACAAAAAATTAGAACACACTGTATGTATTGGTTGAATGAAATTACTATTATTTTCTGTCCTAGGAGTATATCATAGTATGAATCATTAGTTATTACTAAACCTATAACAAGACAGCAATAAAAATGATTTCGGTATCTCGAAAGCCTTTCGCAGACACGTAAGGATTTAAAAAAATCGCGTAGCTGAAAACCCAAATTCTTTGAAAAGCGTACATTTTCCAAAACCAGCATATGTTACTGTGATCTGTATAGTATATCTGTAGGTATTATCGCGACCTGTAATAGAAAATACTTACATAATATAGAAGATACATTCCATAAAATAAAAAATAATACATTGATCTTAAAACCTGTATATTTGTAAATTCCCTACCTAAATAAAATTAAGTTTAGAACACCTGTATAGAATATTTTTTTCTCATCCGAGTCCTTTTTCTTTGTACTATACTTTTCAATAAATAACAAAACAAAAAATGAATTGCAAGTACTAAAACAATTATATAATTATTATACTGTTTCAATATTTCACTTATCAACCAGCGAATGTATGAAATTTCAAATAATGCCTGTAATACTATGATTTTCGATATCTAATATATTTTCTGTTAAAGTATTTTGGGACTATTTGCTTTGGGGTACTACAAATAAATAATTTAGGTAATATAGGTATATATTCAATATTTGTTAATAAAACTACAATTGGATAGTCTGAAATTAAATTTGCCTAATTAAATTCGATGATTTTCGATATCTAATATATTTTCTGTTAAAGTATTTTGGGACTATTTGCTTTGGGGTACTACAAATAAATAATTTAGGTATATATTCAATATTTGTTAATAAAACTACAATTGGATAGTCTGAAATTAAATTTGCCTAATTAAATTCGATTTATGGCTTCCCACACAATTGTCTTAAATTAGAGAAAAATTCGCAAAAGATTAATCAAATATACATTCTGAATTTAATACTGTACTGTGAAAACAATTTTACTTGATACAGTAGAATGTTATAGAATTAGCTTTGAGAAATAATTATAAACTTTCAATTCTAGTCTAGTAATTCTAAAAAATGGCTAGTTTTGGTTATTCCTAATAAAAACCCATACTTGTTATTGGTTTGATTGAATAAGAAAAACATTGAAGCATACATGGATGTATTTAAAATATAGAAAATATTTGTTTTTAATGAGATATTGATCTAAAAATGTGTACTTTTGCTTTAGTATAGTCTAATTGCTTCCTTAACCATATATTTATATTAAAATGCTATTTCTGCTAAAAATCTTGTATCTTGAAAACGCCAGCATAGCTCAGCTGATATTCAAAAACATGAAATACGAACGATTTCGGTACCATTGTCCAGGATAAGTAATATTTTCGTTGGAAAGAAATAACAAAAATGAGTGCTGTTTTATCTCCTAAATACCAACCACTAAATATATTAAAAATGTACTTACATTTAAATATCACTGGGGCACAAATAATTATACTACTACTACTACTAAATACTTAATGTCTATACTAATAATGTTCACTAAATAATGATTAAAATACACTGGAATTATCTGAACTAAAACACACACACAGCACAGTTTAAAATGTGGGTCACAAATGTTGGTTTACATTTCCATGTAGCTTTTATATACACGGTACACGGCATTGTAATCAAGGTTAACCTAAATAAGCAAACAAGTCGAGAAACTTGTTTAAAAATTATTTTTCGTCTGTAATATGTTGAAATACGTGATCCACAGGTGCACAATCTCGGCTAAATATCGTGAGAGCGAAGCAATAAAAATACTGTTATACTTACAATTTCTTAAACAATTTCAGTCCTATGAACTGGGTGTATCCGATAAATATAGACAGATTGTTTTTTAAATATAATTTCTTATGTACTGGGTGTATCCGATAAATATAGACAGATTGTTTTTTAAATATAATTTCTTATGTACCGGATGTCCCTGATAAAGATAGATAGAGACTGTTTTTTAAATAAATGTACCTGTTGAATATAAATACCTAAACTAAATGGCCTTACCTTAAACTTTGTGCGCTTCTAATGAAACAAAAACTGAAATTCTTGAAAACATTAATTCTATAAAAGAACTAGAGGTAAAGGAACTGTAACTTAACCATCTTTGTGACGTCATCTCTAAATAAAATTTAGTTAAATTAGTATTCTAGACGTTGAGATGAATTGTTTGATACCCACATCACATATTTCGGGAGACTGGAAGTAGAAATCGGAAGCAGCTATTTTATGATGGATTCTAGCATCTCCAGTCAGAGAATATACCTATAAACTTTAAATTCAAATATTGAAACTCAAATATCTTTTTATTTTATACTTACAATGAAAACTTAGTTAAAGTAATACTTATATAAGAAAACACTATATAGATGAGTCTCAACAAGCAAAAAGTCTCAAGGTTAAATGAATTGATTGTGTCGTTTGAAGACAAGAAATCTAATAAATCTGTTAATTAAATGTTAACAGATATGTTAAATGCTCAAAAGTCACGTACACACTTCTTTGATGTCAGCCAACTGTAACCTGTTCAGATTTGTATGTTTGAAGCCTATGTATTTTCCAATCCTTGGTTTTTTAGTAAATATCATACAACCTAAAATCAATCTTACTTTAATTGCACACCCTGTATTATTCCCTTTCGATTTACTACGTACTTTAAGTGTGGAATATATAATATATCAAATAAAAATCTTAAACTCTGGTCTATGCAATGTATACTCAAAGTGTTATATCCCTCTGTCTACTTATGTAGATATGTACGTCATACTCTGTATATAATAAATAAATAACTTAGGCTCTGGTCTATATATTCAGAATAAAAAGCTTTCTGAAGTGTTCATAGTGCTTCAGTATGAATGAAAATTAAACAGGAAAAATTGTAAGCAATTAATAGGTAAGTAACAATATCTAGTCTAATAAGACAAATAAAATCCGTTTCTTTTTAATACCCTGTATCGCGAGAACGCAGGCGCTTCCAATCGTTTGTTAAACGACATTACATCTTTTTGGCTTTGGAAATATTTTCGGGTTAATGTTGAAACGTTCTATATAATAACTAAGCTTGACTTATTTTTGTTATATAAAACTATTTATCTACAAATTATGGTTATGTAGGAAAATTCAAAACCCGATATTTTAATTTTAATAGCATTGATCTATCTCTCTATAGAAAAATGAGCTTGGGCTAAAATCAATTATAACTAAGCTTGACTTATTTTTGTTATATAAAACTATTTATCTGCAAATTATGGTTATGTAGGAAAATTTAAAATTCGATATTTTAATTTTAATAGCATTGAATGTCTCTCTCTCCATAGAAAATGAGCTTGGGCTAAAATCAATTATAAAATACTAACAACTAGTATAAACTATGTAAAGTTAAATGGGTGAATGTTGCTCCAATCTTGTATGTATTATGAAAAATTTTTGTTAAAAAATACCTTGATAAAATATTTAGCTACCGCAGAAATAAATCAAAAATTTATAGTACGCAGCGGCTGAAAACATAAGTATGGTATACTAAAATGTTCCTACCATTTTTAGCTATGCTACCTTGTACACATTAAAGTTTATTGACACAACAAAGAGTATTTTTTTAATTCCTTAACGTTTGACTGTTAGATCTATTTTGAATAAATTGTAATAATAATAATAGCGAGATAATTATGATATATCCTGTATATTGCACCTACATCAAACTTGATAGCTATCTATTTTAAAAAGTCTATAAAAATTGAAAGGTTCATACTTGTTAGAAAACTATTATTTACATCTAACTAGGTACTTACAGATGCTCAAACTAATAAAATATTACAACTATTGATATTTTTTGTTGTGTGGATTTATAACTTGTTGGTTAGGAAAATAAAACTTATAAGCAATAATAGGGAACTTTTTGATCTAGAAAAATAATAATGTAAAGTAGGTACTTACCTAGATACTCAGGTATGCCGTACTCCTTGAAGAAAATATCACTTTAATTGTACATGCAACACTAAATACCTACAAAGAAACCTTTCTTACTCTACCAATATTTAAGTACACACACACACACACACACTGTACATATTAAATCTAAAAATAAATATCCGATGCCAATTTGTACTGGGTTACCAATTGGTAATTTTTTATCCTTTGTGATGACGAGGATATTGAGATAAACTTATATCATATAACTTGAAATAACTACCTATCTATTTTCATTCTAGACAGTATTTTAACTCCATATAATATATAATTGGAACTGTAGAATCTCTGAAATGAATAAATCCACTATACCAATAATAACATCTCATTAATGTTAAAAATGCGTCTGTGGGTTTGTCGATTGTAAAAAATTAGCGCGAACTAATTAAACGTACTGGTTTTTTCTAAAAAATATGTATATTAAAAATTAATAATAGGAGGTAGATTATAGACGCTACCGAGGAACGTAAACGAGCAAGGTGGGGAAGTCGTATCGCGCGAGCAATGCTACAATTATAAATAAATAAAATAGCTGATATTTCCGTCAGATTTATGTAAGTGAAAGTATACCGACTCAAAGCGCTACAATAAACAATTTATGAATGACTTGGAGATTTAAAAATTACGCCTGAGTAAATCCCGTTGATGATGTTTTATATATTATATTTTCCTGTACGGCTTGAATACGAGTTCCTCCGTTCTTAAGTGAAGGGAGAGAGACCCGCAGATAACTGAGTAGATAGCTGAAGAACTGCGTCTGGCGGATGATATCCGGCGGTCGAATTTCCCCGCTAAAAATAATTCCATGGAGAACGCGGTAGGTACCCGCAGGACGGTTGCAGAAGCTATGACCGCGACCTCCTGGGCGATGGCTGTGGCGAGGGCGCACAGTTAACTGCAGAGCGTCTACGCAAGCGCAAGGGTTGCGTGATGGGTTGGGAGTCATGGCATGTCTCCAAAAGGAAAGTGGAGGGGGTAAAATTACTCACTTTTTTGCAAAATTTAGGCCCCTTTAAAAATACATTGGTTTTTGGCGCCGTAGTGGTATTGCCTATCTACTGATGGGGCCAATTAAAACAATTTTTAATCAGAAACAATTCAAGAAATGGACCTTTGGTTTAGAAGATACAGAGCGTTAACTTTTTTCATTATTGTAATGACCTTTCAAAATAATAGATACATTTATGTATTTATGAAAATGTGTATTTAATTTATTAAGATCTGGTTTACAAAAATAACAAATTCTATTCTATTATTATTACTTACTATAAAAATTTTTATTAATTGCTTTGCCGATAATTAGAAACCTAGAAAAATACCACTATACATTTACGTAGCTATCACAGTAAAAAAAGACAAATGGTAAAATTACTAAATGGTAATCGTAATTTGCTGCAGTGTTATTTTTAACACGAACTGGGTAGTATAATAACTAAATCTTTAGAACTCATATTACACGAACGATATACCTGCCAAGATTGTAGAAGTACTCATAAATTGTAGTAAAATTTACAAAACCCTGTGTTAAAAATGAATCAATCCGCCATAAATACGGAATAATTACACGGTGAATAATTAACTATTACAGATTACCTTGTAAAATCTACTGTGTTAAATTACTTTTATGTAATGTAATAATACACCGATATGTCTAACACTGCCAAGTGTGGACTATATACACACTGATGAGTGTGGATTCAGTGTTAAAATCAGTCGGATTTTTTTACTGTATATGACTTATAAATTGAGACTCCAGACTGCTAAGCAGTTGGAATAGAGAATATACATTTGCAAAGTAAATTGACAACGTAAAATTTATCTTACCAGTGAAAAATGTATATAAACATGGGGATTATGGCGATTGCTGATTTTGTTCGACAGAAAAATAACACTTTTTATGTTTGCTGTGCCAAATGACATGAATATTGATAATAAACATGCCGTAACGATGATAACGTAATCTCCGACACAGAATTTGATCTAAAACGTGAACTATAAAATTCTTAAGTAGTTAGTATCTACAGGGTGACCCATAAAGAATGGAAACACTCGCGTACAAAATTTGTTTATGGATCGATTTGAACCGGATTTTTTTTATAGATAGATCTCCAAAAGCTGTATGTTGATTCAAAATTTGAAGACGAAATTTTGATTTTCAAGGTCTACTACGAATTTTTTTTTAAGTGAAAAATAGCAAAATTTTGTTAGCGATTTTTTTTATAAAAAATCTGACTCCACCACTGGATTTAGGAGTCCCTCGAATGGATTTGTACCAATTTTTGCGAAAAAAAGTTATGACAATATCGGGATCACCAGTGTTTGCCTTTGTCGGTGAACCTATTCTTTTATAAAATTGGAATAAAACCCAAAGTGAAACAAAATTAAACAACTTAAACACTGGTGTGATTATTAATAAGAACCATAAAAACCAGTATATACAAAATAAACAACAATTACTCTAATATAAACAACAATTGATTGGACAGTTCGTCAAATTATTATTATTTCGTGGTTATTATGCCAAAACTTATAATATTACCTTCTTAGATAAAAAATAACTACATTATAATTTTTTATTCAAAAAGTGTTCAATTTGACAGACTCCTTTTTCGTTTTTAAAAATGTAATTTTCTAATCATTACTTTTTTTTATCAATTGTTGTTTATATTAGAGTTATTGTTGGTTATTTTGTGTATACTGGTTTTTATGGTTTTTATTAATAATTACACCAGTGTTTAAGTTGTTTAATTTTGTTTCTCTTTGGGTTCTATTCGATTTTTATAAAAGAATAGATTCACCGACAAAGGCAAACATTGGTGATGACGATATTGTTATAACTTTTTTAGGAACAAAATTTTTTCGCAAAAATTGGTACAAATGCATTCGAGGGGCTCCTAAACCAATGGTGTAGTCAGATTTTTTATAAAAAAATCGCTAACAAAATTTTGCTATTTTTCACTTGAAAATTTTGCCTTCAAATTTTGCATGAACATAGAGCTTTTGGAGATCTATCTTTTAAAAAAAATCCGGTGTAAATCGGTCCATAAACAACTTTTGCACGCGAGTGTTTCCATTCTTAATGGGTCACCCTGTATAACTAGAAGAATCTTCTAATTGTTAATGTATATAAAACAAAAAAAATCTCATCTAAAATACTACAATTTTGACTATAAAAACAATTAATCTATTTTAACTGTATCTTCATTCTTTCCAAGAAATAAGATATAGTGAAGTATGGATTAAATATAAACTTTATTATACGTTTGGTATGAATACTAGTCCGCCTTATTGTGAGATTTTCGAATTCCCAGATTTATCGCTGTTTTTAAATGACCAACGCAACCTTCCAATTTTACGAGTTATATTTTGCAGAGGAGTGCTCGGAATGTAGATGAAACTTCGTCCCGGTCGAGATACTTTTAGTATTTTCGGATTTAATTCCACTGTTTGCACTGAGTGGTTAAAAGTGCCCTGGTTCACAATGAGGGCCACAAAAGCCGGATTAAATTATGACGCAGAACGCCACAAAACTACGTAAAAACTTCATAATTACTCATTTTCACTAATATTTCCCTGGTAGGAAACGAAATGGTCACATTGTGTTTCCGGGTCTTCCCACAGTTATTTTCTCGTTGTATATGCAAAAGAAAACTGCCTGATTTTAATAAATAAGACATTAATTTAGGCCTAATTTATGCGTCCTTATAAAATATGCAATTTTTTAACAAGAAACAGTTAATTACATTTTTAATTAATAAGCCAGTAATTTTCCCTGATATATATATATATATATATATATATATATATATATATATACACAGGCTGATTCACTTAAGGAGGCTCACCATTGGGATATCAGTAATGGTAAGAGATACAGGGTGGCTCAAATTACAGAAAAGTTGCGCAATTTCATGATGAATATTTTGGTAAAAGCAAACCTGAAATATCTTTTGTATTTTCTGAAATATTCTGAAAAAACTGAAAATTTAGATTTTTTAATTTTTGCCGTAATTCATTTGTTTTTCAAGATAAGTTCATGAAATTTGGTTCCCATGCATAAAATGCTCTATTGATTGCACTGGCAAAGTCAGATCACCTCTATCTCTTATTGTTTTTGAGAGACGATAGTCAACTTTTTTTTTTCTTATGGGCGCCATATTGGATTTTTATATTTTCAGATAGCTCTTCTCATTATCTTTACGACGATGTATCACATTATGGGTAAATATAAATTATTAGGGTAATAGTCATAATTTTTTTTTATTGGGCTGTTATGACATCGGTCTTTTGAGAAAAGACCTTTTTCGTATTCCCGATCAGTGTTCGGCATTCGGCAATTTTTTACATTCCTAACATTATGCGGTGGTGCACCATCTTGCTGAAGATATAAATTTCCCAGTATTGCAAGAGGTAAATCATCTAAATAATATTCTGGAAGAGTGTTTTCCAAAAATTGGCGATAGCGTTCCCCATTTAAATTCTCTTGAAAAACATAAGGTCCAATTATCCTAGTACCTAGAATTCCACACCAAATATTTATACCAAAGCGAATTTGATGTCTAACAGGTCTATTTATTTAGGATTTTCTTATGCAAAATAATGATAATTTAGTCTATTAAAAACTCCATAATAACTAACTGCCTTGATATTTGTCTAGTGGAAATTTGAGGATCTGCTGCAACTAAACCTATTACATTTACCACTGTTACTTCGTCCCTCAATCTTTGTCTATCTCGAGATTTATTGGTAAATGATCCAAAATTACGCAATTTCCTTTCCAATTTTGCAAACAACGTTCTATGTGGTTGTTCCCTTTCGGGATACATATTTAAATACATCTGCTCAGCTGCTATAGAATTTGTTTAGCACTGAATATAAATAGAATACATATCTGCTTTTTCGTCGTTTGAAAACATTTTAATGGTAACAGTAGCAATACAAATAAGAACGAGTTAGTGTAACGATGCTAGAATACACACTTTTGATAATCAATGAACTGACAACTAAAGCATGCAATTGTTTTAGTTTAATTTCATAGAAGTCTAATCAAAAATAATTTTTTATTACTATTACCCTAATAATTTATATTTACCTATAATCTGATACATCATCGTAAAGAGAATGAGAAGAGCTATCTGAAAATATAAAAATCCAATATGGCGCCCATAAGAAAAAAAAAAGTTGACTATCGTCTCTCAAAAACAATAAGAGATAGAGATGATCTGACATCGCCAATGCAATCAATAGAGCATTTTATGCCTGGGAACCGAATTTCATGAACTTATCTTGAAAAACAAATGAATTACGGCAAAAATTAAAAAATCTAAATTTTCAGTTTTTTCAGAATATTGCAGAAATTAAAAAAGATATTTCAGGTTTGCTTTTACCAAAATATTCATCATAAAATTACGCAACTTTTTTGTAATTTGAGCCACCCTGTATCTCTTACCATTACTGATATCCCAATGGTGAGCCTCCTTAAGTGAATCAGCCTGTATATATATATATATGTAAAAATATTTAATATTCTTTTCGTATAAATATTAGGCATTCTTTATTCTTTTATTATATACTCGTAGTATTACTATAAGAAAAATTTTAATTGTTGTTCAGATATACCCAATACAAAACGCAATTATTACTACATATATAGTACTACTATACAGTCTGTTCATAAAGCAACCCCCTCTGCTAACTTTTGAACGAATCGAGTTAGAGAGTTCTAACAAAATACAGGGTGAATCACGTAAAATGAAGTTGATTCTGACGATAAATTTGATTCTTTAAATTCAAAGATGGCGCCACGGGCGCCAATTTTTTTAAATGGCAAAGTGTGCCGTGTTGCACCTCATTTAAGAGATAATTCAATTCTCTACTTTCTCGTTTTTGAAAAATGACAATCGAGTTAGCCGTTCTCTAGTTACAAGCATTTCTGTTTCTAATCTGATCCATGAATAAAATGTTAATTAATATTTTAATACAATAAATTTTGAACAAATATTTATTAAAACAAAAAACAAAAGAATTAAATAAGTTATTCAAAATATTGTCCATTGACTTCTTGGCACATAAAAAGTCTACTTTGCAATTCTGGCCTGATATTTCCTAAAATTTCTGCAGGGATATTTCTACACATATGTGTTAGACGTTGCTCTAGTTTGTCGATATTTACTGGAGGAGTTCTGTAGACGTTTGACTTCAAATATCCCCATAAGAAAAAATCAAGAGGAGTTAAGTCCGGGGAACGAGCCGACCATTCTATCGGGCCCCTTCTGCTAATCCATCTGCCTGGGAAATAGTTATTTAAAAAATCGGTAACAGGTCCATAGAAATGAGGTGCCCCTCCCCCCCCCCCCCATCTTGTTGAAATACAATACTTTGAATGTTATTGTCTGCTATTCTTTTTATCTTTGGAAAAATTTCCACTCGCATGATTCTTAAGTACCGCTCTCCTCTTAATTTTTTTCTTAAATCTATCAAATCTATCAAATCTAATAACTTAAAAGATTAAGAAAAAAACCTGTAGACACTTTCAAACACTCTTAAATTAAAAGCTAAACTACTTTCTCGAACCTTATTGACGTTTGAGTGACAGTGGCAAGCAAGGCAAGGAGACTTGATAAAAGCAAAATTTTTAAATATCGTTAATACAAACGCTTGTAACTATAGAACGGATAACTCGATTGTCATTTTTCAAAAACGAGAATGTAGAGAATTGAATTACCTTTTAAATGAGGTGCAACACGGCACACTTTGCCATTTAAAAAAATTGAGTTTACAGCGCCCGTCGCGCCATCTTTGAATTTGAAGAATTGAATTTATCGTTAAAATCAACTTCATTTTACGTGATTCACCCTGTATTTTGTTACAACTCTCTAACTCTATTCGTTCAAAAGTTAGCAGGGGAGGGTTACTTTATGGACAGACTGTATATACTATAATATATAATAATAATATAATTATTGGTTTACATGCACTTTATACAGTGCATGTACAGTATTGGTAAATATATGTATCAATAACGATTTTTAAAACACCTAAAGTTATATATGGTGGACTGTACGGGGTGTTTCCGTTAAGATTGAACCCCCCCCCCCTCTTATTTCGGTTACTATTTACTTATTTTACGTTTTCAACAAACGAATTCCTAAATTTTCAATTTTTTACAATTTTTCTTATTTTTATAGAATTAATGCCAATATGTAATCTTATTATTAAATTTGACAAGTAACGCTGATAACTAATGAATCTGTCACAGCTATCTTAGTTTTTTTTAAGTATATGTAAAGTTTCATTGAGAAAAATAATAAATAATGAAAATAGTAACATGCAAAAATCTTTATTTACACTTTATTAACAATTTACGAAGCCAATTTTTATATAATTTATACTGTACACTAAAGTACTTATACTGTACTAAACACTCGTCAGTGGTTTCCAAAAAAATAGTTCGTCAAAATTATTAATATTTTAGTAGATCCAGTTAAAATCTCAAATGCTGGTCCTTTTATTATAAGTTCCAAATGCTGCAAACCACCTTCGTGGCTTTACGCTTTATGTCAGTGCGCTATTCAAGAATTTTGATGCCCAAAAGAGCTTTGTGCAGACAAGGTATTAACAACTAACAAATAATATTTTACAGCTATAGCGGAAGAATGTCTGCCGATTCATTCTACAGTAAATTTGGTCCTGAAACTGTAATAGTTGAGGAAATCAGAAAATAATTTTCATTCATCCCCTGTCAGTCCTCATTTAAATATAAAAGATCAATGAACAGAACAGCGAATACAAAAATTTATCATTCCAGGTTCGTTTCAATAAATTAGGTCTTTTTATCCTCGGCGCTGTAGAAAAGTTGGTACGCCTGTGGCGTACCAACGCCCCAGGCTGTAATTTTCCAATTAATGACTTTCGCAAATAGTACGGATTTCCATTAATTTCATCCCTTAAATAATGAACGCATTTATTTATATTATTTCAGCAATTTCCGCTACTTTTTTAATTTCCTTTAATATTCAAATGAAAGCGGTGAGCGTAATATGTGCTGAATAGTTTTTATAATATGCATCATATTTGGCGGCGGATAAATACTGTTTCCACGGTTGAAAATTATGCGTCAAATTGTTTTGTTTGTATACAAATAAATTATTTATATACTGCATAGTATTGGAACCGCACCAATTAATGAAAATATAAATAGTTTAAATACTGAACACCAATCATGATGTTTAGTACCTACTGTTATAGAAATATTTATATCTCTATTGAAGACAAATTAACCGAATAACATATTTCAAAGTAACATTTTTATCTCGATTTTTATTCGATCGAACTAGCGCCTGTTTCAACTAACGTGCACAACGTGTATCTATGTTAAACTACTTATTTCTTAACCAACCAAATATTAATTCAATTCGTTCTGATAGAGGCATAAAATCTAAATTTTGGTGTACAATTAAATGTGTTCCTTCTTATGATTGGATGAAAGAACTGTTACTGAATAACGAAACCTTTCGATGATTTGGTAGAAAATATAGAGTTGTCCTAGAACATCGTACCTAAAGTAACTAAGTGACTGCACCAGGTTCAAAGAGAAGTATGTAATAATAATCGCAGATTTATAAAACATATTTCTATGAGGCTGATTGAAAATAAAAGGTAAAAACTTGAATTAATCTTGAATTGAAAAGAATTATTGAATTAATAAATGTTTTCTCTGTGTATAAATAATTAGACATTAACTGATTTCTTACCAATTTTTTAATAATCTGGGGTTGAATCGAAGTCTCTTCAAGCTAGCTTGAAAATTAAAAAATTAAGAAATAAATACTTGCAAATACAAATACCACAAATAAGTGGTACCTAAGCCACATAAAGACAAATTGTCTACCCCGTATATATAAGAAAATAAATTGAGCAATTATCTGTCCAATCCTCCTTGTTGTCTGCTATAAAATGTTCTCCCTGATCGACGAAGGTGTAGCCCAATAATTCATAAAGGAAAAAAAAACGAAACACAAAGCGCGGGCTTAACAAGTATAATTAAAACAAGTAAACTGGACAATGCGGTGCGCCATTCAGGAACAAATAATTTCCGAACAATTGTTATCAAAAAGAAAACGACCGGCGCGGCGCTGCGAAGCGGCTACAAATTCAGTTCAAGGAAAGTTTAGACATAAATAACATCGCTCACGCCGGCCGCCCGACCGAGGGGCTGTGCGGAATAATGAGAAGCCGCCTTGACCGGATCGGAATTTCATTATGCCGCGAAAACCACGTACGAGATGCATTTTCCAACTTTAAATCTCTTGAATGAATAAAGATTCTATGTTCTTAAACATTTTGACTGTTTGGCGTCGAATTTTGATGTCCGGTTCCTCACAGTATATGAATTATTACTGGCATGTAATACTCAATAATTGAATTACTTACTATACTATAACACGAAAGTTCAGAGTGTTTTCTTTGATCAAACGTCAAATGTCACTTGATAAAAGCCAATATATAAATAGCAAATGAGATCCGATTAACAATAAAGATGTATAAACAGACGGCAAAACCATACAGGGTCTGTAGCGATGAATTGACAATAAACTAAAGGCGGAAACACACTTGTATCACGTGGCGTCACGTCACGTGAGCCCACATGCACTCACGAGAGTCACGAGAAGCGTGATATAGCTATTTTACATTGTTTTAAATGCGGAGGAAGCACGATCGTATCAAGTCACATGAAGTCACACATACGGTCTGTAAGTGCGTAAAACACTGTAAATTAGCTGGCTTTATAGGTCGATTGCGGTATTTTAACAATTATTATTGTTATAATGGAGGAACTTATAATTGTATGTAGGTCTACACTACGCATTATACAATGCTACATCTAATGATTACAGAGTTAAATGCATAAGAGAAAAGGCATGGCAATGTTCCGGCACAGTGGCGCAAATAAGGGGGCAAGGGGTCATGTGGTTATAAAATAATAAAGTAAAAATGCAAAATTACTATGTACAAAAACTTTAGATCTGTATAATCACACTGTAGTTTTACAGTAGTCGGGTGTAAAATTATATTGCAAAATAATTTTACAATAAAACTTTACAGTTAATTTACAGTCGACAGTAACATTACAGTCGATAAGAAAATTTAAAAAATGTCCATGTTTAATGTGATTTTTAAATAAACTGGCGAAGGCGCCAAGGTAAATACTAGGACGTCCACTTCCAAATAATTAAATAATATAATTTCACAGAATATGTATCCGACAAATACATTTCTGTCTGTAATTGTCAATAGACAAACCTACGTAGTTGGATATAACAATTAGTAAAAACTGACTTGAATCCTTGGCCCTATGTAGCAGTGATGGAAATGAGAACTCCAACTACAACTTTATTTTTCAGATAGGAACTTGATGTTTGTTCTATCTAAATTCGTTAGAAAGCTTTTATAATTCCTATGAATATGCTAATTGAGAATTAAATTTTTTTTTAATTAAATTTTGAAGTCAAAAAGTGAAAATACAATTGAAATAAGAAAAAAACAAAAAAATTAGAATGACGTGTAAGTTTTTTCAAAAATATTCGTTATCTAACGATATTGAATATTATATTAATATCAGACTTTTGTCTGTATATTCAAATTCATGTAAAATATGATTGAAATTTTGCAATAAGAATAATCAAATATTTCTCCTTGTTATTCCTTATTTTTACTTTTTCGAAATAGCTGTGAGAAGTTTTACGCAAACTGTAGATATATTTTCTATGTAGATGTTTTCTGACACTTTAAATAACCGCAATTTAAACCAACTCAAAATGTAGTTAATTAATATTGACAGTGTGCGATTGATTGTTTGTGATATACGTACGGCTAAATAGATACTCCAAATTGGCAAATCCGATGCGAGCTTTGTTTGTACAAGAAATCAGCAAAATAAACATCCTTTGTGATTAAAATTAATTACTTCAAAGCGGGAATATAGCAGCAATGCAAACAGCAGTCCAGGACACTTTAATTTTTTAACATATTGCTAGTCTCCACCACTAATTATTTTACAAAAAGCGTATATTGCGCTCTAGAGCTGAATTATTAATTAATAAACACAATAATATATAGAAGTCCACTAATTATAGAACCAGATATAACTATTAAAAGATTGTCCGCGAAAATATTATGGACCAAATAATTAACGTTACTAATTAAACAGGACACAATCACTTCTAGCCCCACACAACCACCAAATAACAGTCAGTATGGGTATATCACCAAGTATTTGTTGGCTATCACCAATATGGACGATATTTCTACATGTTGGTGAACGGACACGCATGGTGTACAATCCAGTGTTAAAAGGAAGCCGATAGATTGGCTCAGAGCGTTCCGAAAGTTTAAATATCTACGGCCAGGTCCTCTAACACTATCATTACGCCGCAGCAATGATATGGATGATTAAAGAAGTCATAAGAAATTTAAGAATCTGGTATAAAACAAGCAGCTATCAGTTAGGAAACACTTTCAGTGTTCAATCACTTCTAGCCCCACACAACCACCAAATAACAGTCAGTATGGGTATATCACCAAGTATTTGTTGGCCATCACCAATATGGACGATATTTCTACATGTTGGTGAACGGACACGCATGGTGTACAATCCAGTGTTAAAAGGAAGCCGATAGATTGGCTCAGAGCGTTCCGAAAGTTTAAATATCTACGGCCAGGTCCTCTAACACTATCATTACGCCGCAGCAATGATATAGATGATTAAAGAAGTCATAAGAAATTTAAGAATCTGGTATAAAACAAGCAGCTATCAGTTAGGAAACACCTTCAGAATCTAAGAAATGAAGCAGCCGTCTGCAGAGGTTCTCAGCAAGAAACGATTCGAATGCACTTTGTGATTTGTGACTGCCTTGGCTCGAGAATATGAGCCTACTATAACTAATTTGGTGCTATGGTAATCTCCTTAGATGACATTACCACCAGTGGAATTATTCTAGTGCTGTAGTTCGTAGACTCTATTTCCACCAATTCCAAGATTCATAAATCCATAACTACATTGCCACGGCAATAGCTCAGTCTGCTATATACTGGGTGGTAGCTTGTGACTTACAGAATGGTATATTACGGCGCGAGTTCGAATCTCGCCAGTGGAAAAATGACACCTCTCTCAGGGAATATTTTTTAAGAGTATTTTATAAATGTGTCGTTTAAAGAATCCTCCTTTGAAATATATTAACCAAAATGTTACAATTGTTTATTGTTTATTGTAATACACCATTCAACAGGCCTAACGGCCCAGTACTAGAATGGGCAAATAAGTTTACAATAATATAACAAAACAATTAACATAATTAACATAATCAACATAATACACAAAGAAATATAAAAACACTAAAACAAAAGATTAACAAAACCTATCAAATAAAATTACAATATTACACAAGTATAGCAAATAATGAGTAAGAAAAGAAAATAAGGCCAACATTAAATTAAAAGAAACGGTTACAAATTTAACCTTTTTATAAAAGAAAGGGAACAAGAAAAAATATCGAAGAACGAATTTTTATAAATGTTACAGATGTTGCTTAAATGAGGAAATTTTCTGAGGTTTGCCCGTGGAGTTGGCAAATAAAATAAATTTGAATGACGCGAGGCCGTTCTGGGAACATGGAAGTTAAGCATGCTTACAATTTTAGCGCAGTTAATATGATTATGAAGTAATTTAAAAAGAAAAATTAGGCAGGCAATGTACGTCTTTCTATTAACGGAATAAGCGAAAATCTATCGAGAAGTTGAGAATGAGGAAAACCAATAGGTGGATACACTCCATCTGAACGAAAGGCAGCAAGTTTAAGAAAACTGCGCAGGACTCTCTCAAGACTATCAATATAAATTGAATAATTAGGAAATCATATAATTGAAGCATATTCAGCTTTAGAACGAACTAGAGAAATATACAATGTTTTAAGACAAGTTTCATTTGTAAAATTGCGCGTGTTCCTAATAACATATCCAAGATATTTATACGCCTTGGCAGTTGTGTTTAACATATGTTTATTAAAACTTAAGTTTCTGTCAAATGTAACACCAAGGTCACAAAAGGTCACAGGTCTAGAAAGGATGCTATTAGCAATAGAATAATAAAAATTTATCGTATTTAGTTTTATAGAAAACGACATAACATTACATTTCTCTGAATTCAAGTGTAGATTATTTAGTATGCACCATTCATTAATAATATTCAAATTCTGCTGCAAATGTTCACTGTCCTGTAAATTTGAGATTCTAGTAAAAATGTTTAAATCATCAGCATATAGTAGATATTTAACTGTTAACCGACTAACTATGTCATTAATAAATAGTGTAAATAAAAGAGGCCCAAGAATCGAACCCTGTGGAACACCAGATGTAGCAAATACCTCGCTAGACTTATAACCACGGTACACTACACACTGAACTCTATTGCAAATATATGACTTTAGAAGAAGGATGAAGGAGGAGGAGAAACCGAAAGAACTTAATTTCCTTAATAGTATACCATGATGAACCCTATCGAAGGCTTTAGAGAAATCCGTATATACAACGTCAGTTTGAAACCCTTCATCGATGGCAGATGAAATGAATTCTGCTACACAAAGTAGATTTGTTACTGTCGATCTACCTCGAAAAAATCCATGCTGGAAGTCAGTTATCATGTGCCTCGTATAAACAAATATTATTTCAGATAGTTACATCACAAGACATTTAGCAAAGTTGTTAATGATTACAATAGGTCTATAATTGCAAATATTTGTCTTTTCGCCTTTTTTAAAAAATATTGGAATTATTTTAGATAATTTCCATATAGTTGGAAAAGTACATGATTGTAAAATTTTATGAAATAATATTTATCCATGACAATTATGTCATGGACTAAACTGAAAAAATAAATGATGAATACCTTTGTCTACAATTAATGAATGTTACCTAATAAATTGTTTTCGCAGTGTATTTAATAATCCAACCTGGATTGCCACGTAATCCTTTTTTTTTGTTTTGACGTTTTGTGGGCTACTTGATCGCTGTCTTTTAGATAGTGGAGACATGGGTGACAAGATAAAGAGAACATCCTCTCATATGGCTGTGACGTTTTCCACCGGGCTTAGACCTATATTAAATTATCTTTGGCTTGAAGCAGCAGGTTGAGTGGCTACCGGGGCGTCGCTCGGCTTCAGGACGTCATTGGGACATTAATTATGGAGGCGAAGCGAGGTAAAATTATATGATGAGGGGGCGGTGCAGCCAGGCTTGGCAGGAAATTGTTGTCTGTGCCGTGGCGGCGGCGACGGTTTTTCTCCAATAGGGTTATTTCAGTAGACACACCGGAAAAAATATAGCATTCTTTTTCGAGTTCACACAGCATTAACATTGCAACGTGTTCACCCTGTACTTCAAAGAAAATTAAAAAAAAAGCAAAAAAATCTTTTAGCGTGTAACTGATTTCTGTATATTATTAAAATATCAACAAACAATAAATAAAGCATACATTAATTTTAATATCATGAAATTCAAATAAGAAATATCATACATCTTCACATTTCATAAACATGTACATGAACATTTACTTAAATATTTTCATAAATCTTGGATATTAAGGGTAATATTTACTTTAAAATGGATACTTATACTTCATATTTTAAATTTTAAGAAATGAGTGACTATATAACTTAAATTAATAATAATACTAGAAATGGGAGAAAACCGCTGTCGCGATTTTCGTTCCCATTTCTAGCCCTACCGGGGGACCAGGCCTGCGGCCTGGGGTCAGACAAATCCATCTAAAGTAATATTATTTTTAAGAAAATACATATTAAAGAAATTTTGTATCTGGAATGATGATGTAATTATACTAAACGATTTTTCTTAATATCTTGATGAATTGTAAGGGTGCTCTATTCTTGATGGTAAAACATCATAATTTTTTAAGTACTGAAAGTAGAATTTACTTTTCAGTAAACATTATTATCAATTTTATCAATGGGACCAAAAATATTATAGATATTTACTTTTGTAAGCTAAAATGATGAATTTAACAGACTGCTTTCATGAACGAATTAATTCCAAACTTTACGTGCAGAAAGAATAAAAGCTACGGATAATGAAACAGAATAACTAAATACTAATACTAATAAATAATTGGAATTAAAAAGTAAAAAAAAGTTAGCCTCCAACGTGACTCGAACTCGCGAAATTAGCATTATGAAGTTTTGAATCCTACGACTTTCCCGTTGCGCTACCACGTTTGTTGTCAAATGCTTACCTTGAGACGTTTAAGTATGTAAACTGTACGTGTCAACCTGAAAAAATAATTTTTACCGATTTTCTAACTGGAAAAGCATTTGGCTTCAGTATTTTGGTAATCAGAAGTATTTGGCAGTACTATCGATTCTGTTAGCAATATTTCTAGTAGGAAAATAACCTATCTGAAGTTTAATTAATGTGACAGTTTTCGTGGGAGGTGCTTGTTTCGTTAGTGCAATCTCACATCGGTAGATAAAATGAGAAGGAAGTTGAGACGGACGCGACTCGAGATTTTCGAAGACGAAATAGACGTAGAAGGAGTCGACGTACGGTCTCGAAAAAGAATGTCAAAGGATTAGGGAAAGGACGAAACTTTCACGTGAAACAGTTCTCGAAGCCGTAAAATTAGAAAAAGGGTCTAGGAAGTCCCGCGAAAAGTCGGGATTTCGGCAGGCGTGACGGGACCATTTGGCGCGAGGATAAACGCCGGTACTAGCCGTATCTCTCTTGCCGAACGGCGATCGACGAAAATTTTGCAGAGATTTTTTGAAAAGGCGTTTAAATTGGGAAAACGCGTAGGAAACGGGACGAAAATATCCCTACGCATTGGAGAAAAGCCGGGGGCGACCTCCGGTCGCCCGCGGGTATCGCTCCGCAATCCCCCGCGGAGGAGAAAGCTTTGAAACTTTGTGGATTCGGCGACGGAATTTAGAGCGAGACAGAATCGACGCGTTTTAATATTGAATAATATGGATTGAAACATTTACATATAAAAAATAATCCGATATGATGTTCTCTGCATACGTAGATTGTAGGGTCTTACCTAACTAGGAAATAAAAAGTTTCCTTGAGTTAGATAATAATAATGTACTATATAAATATAACGCCAACAGTCAGTTACACAAAGTATTTGAACCATAGGTTTACTGACGATAAGTTTAGATTGTGAATTTCTTTAACATTTTGTCTACAAGTATGCAGGATTAAGCTTATAGTTAGTTAATTATCGGTAATCAGCTATTGTGAAACCTGTCCTTAGTTGGCAACTGGAGTAAGGCAAAATTGATGGGAATTTACAGAAAAACCAAAATACTTCGTCAAAACCATTAAATACCTTAAAACTTTAACAAGTGATCATATAACGACACAAAATACCGCATATTTTGTTTAAAGAGGTTACCTTGACCATTAATGCAAAGACATGCAATACGATTCGAGTTATCGTGTTCCTGTTTTGTTGAATAAGTGCTGGACAATATCAGGCGCATTTTATACAGTCAAAAAATGTTTATATTTCAACTGTAACTCTAAAATACCGTCTTGCATTAATAATTGGAATATAGTAGATATTTTTCATTAATACTACAGCAGTAATATACTTACTGCACATTTATTCCACTCACCTTGCGCAGGCAGGCTCAACGGAGGAACTCTTCCGCTGGGAGGAGAATACAATCTGTGCAATTTCACGCAGCCTCGAGCGGACTTGAGAATAAATTCAATTTAAATATTTAATTTAGTATTTAATATTCCCAAAGTAGTTTATATTTCCAGTCCATTAGAACTAGTTTTCCGATTGAAGTGAAACTGGCAGCAGAGAGGACTTTGGGCAATATAATTTCATGAGTCATTTATTACATGCTTTATAAGGATTTATCATGCATAATTTAAAAAACTGGAAATGAAGTATTTTAAATAAGTAATATCATATTCCAAATGATATTAAAGAAACAGTTTATTAAAAAAACATTATTTTTCCTCATCTTGCATCTAGATAATAAAGAATATCTCAAATTATTTATTTTGAGATTGCACCGTCTGTAAAATAATAAAAACAGGAAATCTGAAGTATTCAAAATAAATATCCCGAGTGTAAAATTAAACTCTGCTCTATAAAACTACTCTTAATATTTTAACATATTACATTTATTACTAGTGGTGAGAAGCACACTGTAGTGCCCTCTTTGGTTCTTTCCTACTATCTGTCTAACAATTATTGGAGATGCCGAAGTATTGCAACGCCAGTTGGGCACATTGTCCGTGGAGTAGTTGTTTTCGGCATCTCGTCAAATAAATATTACATTTATAGCACAATCTTTTGGATAAAGGCTGAGAATTAATAGTCACTGACACATTCTTTTAAACCACCTTACACGATCAATAATAATGACATAACCTTATCAGAATGATATTAATAATGATAGTGTGAGGTCTTCGAAACCGGAATGATGGTCAATAATGATATAAATCCGGATTTTCTGGTTTCGAGGCATCACTATTGATACTTGGTGGGGATACTGTCATTAGTAATGATCGTCTACGGTGCGCGCTTCTTTTGCTTCATTACTCAGTTTAGTTTCGAGACTAAACAAACAGTCCCTATAACGGAATTTCAAAATGGGCAACGAAAGTGATGATATTTCTTTTACGCTATCTCCTGCTCTAAGTGAGGTTACTGAGGGTGAGGGTCATGCAGAAGAAAATGAAGTTCTTCGGAACTTCATAGAAGTCTACGAAAGCCTACAAAAATTGTGGAATCCACAAATCGTTTGTATATTACCAAAACCAAGGGGAACACTCTATTGGGCATTTATATAAAAATCAAACCAGGGGTTATTCGCGCAGATGTGCGGAGAAAAATAAATATACTTAACGAAGAAAATCTTAACGTCAAAGAGATCCAACTCCTGATTTGCCAACTCCTGATTTGCACTAATTTCTTTCAGCAGGAGAACATGCGAATTCTCTTCACGTTTTTGTAACCAGTTCTTCATCCAGCGTCGACTCTTGACGTTTTTTTGTGCCTAATGCTAAAATTATAACAATGCAAACCTTTTTGCGACGATCCATAATAATGTTGATAAAGCTAATACAAATCACAAAGTTATAGCACTAGATTTGTTAGAGCTAGCGTCAAGTATACCTCGCACTTTAGTGTGCCTCGAGACATACTGAAACAAATAATGTTATTTTTATTGATTATGTAAAGTTAAATAGTAATGATTGAAGAATAAAACAAGACTAGGGAAGTAATGTCATTATTATTGTGTAAGATCCATAGTGTAAAGTCCGCTTTACATATCTCCATTATTATCTAGAGATCATCTCCTATATCAATGAATTCGAGAGATAACACTTTCCTGTAAAAATATTCAGGGTGTTTCATTTAAAATATAAAGTGGTTATCTACTGCGACAGAAACGAAAATAATAAACTAAGGCTTTATTTTTATTCCATGAATACATTCAATTTATATCGAATGAATCAAATAAACTATTACTCCTGGTTATTCTATTCTATAAATTTAACAATTAATTCACAAATTATATATAATAATTTTAGGTTGCCAACAACGTCAATTGTTTGCTGTCTCCACAAAGAGAGACCGGTACAAAAGGTAATGATAATTGAACATTATTATCTAACAAATGTATTTTAAAGTAGCACCAGAACCCATTTATTACCTACTTGGTTACTAATCTACATCAATTTGTTGTAAAAGCTACTAGTTTCAGAGCGTCCAGTAAAATTGTCTAGGCTTCTTTAAGTATAATGTTATTAATTGTATTTTAAAGCTGTTTTCCTGGACCTGCAACCTGGAAGTTACCAAACACAAGAAACATGTCACTCACTGCTCTAAATGGACGATGAATGTGTGTATTTTTATCTCTATCTCTAATTCAACAGCAAAGAAGTAGTGTCAAGGAATAATACAAGAACATCTTGTTTTTTATAAGTCAGTGTTATCTTCACACCAAAGGTTCCAACCCCTTTCAAGATGACCAATAGTATAAAATGTAAGGCCGGTGGCAAGAAATCTGAAAAAAAATGTTTTCAGTGACATAACAGACATAAAAAATGGAAGAATCTGAGAGATACATATGCCAAATATATCAGATCCATTAAAGGAAAAACCGGGCAAGCTGCAGTTAACACAAAAAGTGGTTGTGGCCTGATCAAAAGAAATCTTTTCAGCCATATCTGGCATTTGCTAACAACAGACTCTTTCAATATAGCTGAAATTGAGGTAAATTTAAAAGAAGTGCCACCTGAACTTAGTGGAGAACTTGAGCAAATAAAGATAAAAGCGTGTTTCGTCGTTCCGCAATTGGGGCATCAAAGTATGAAATTCTCCACACTGTTTCCGCTCCTTATTAATGTCATGGGGCCATTTTCGTTTTTTCCTGAAAACGACAAAATATAAATTCGCAAATAAACTTAATTTTCACGAAACTACATAATTACCTACCATTTTCCTCTGCTCCTAACGCCAACAGTGCAAATGCGTTCTCCTTATCTAATGATGATGAGTACATTATTTACACCTACGTGTGTATTCTTTAAAGTTCCTAAAGACAGCTACCCTGTCCTGCAGTTTTCTATGCGACAACACAACTTCGTCCCGATATGTAGGAACGAACTTCGCCGCAAATTTCGCATCGATTTGTCGTCGGTTTGTGAGGCCCTTTTTATACAAAAATGTTAACAATTGCCTTTGAATATGCTCCAACAAATCGATGTATTTTAAACAAAAATATCGCAGATCACACTAGCTTATCGGGCATTATTATTAGTTTAAAACTGAATAAAAATGCAAATAAAATTCTAACTGAATGAATGAGAAGATGATTAATTCAGCGAACTGTCGTACATAATTTCAGGAACTTTATTGACTGCGCAACATTTTAAGTGACGTGCTAAATATAAAAGTGACGGGCCTCCAAAAATGCCACACTTTTATTTCTCTTGTCAAATCAAAATGAATTGGAGCTATACATGTTAAAAAGACTTCGGCGACGGTGTGACCCTTGTAATCTTCCAGAAATAAATGTTGCATGAAATGACAAGCAAATGCAAGACGCTGGTATCTCCTCAGACGACAGAGATGTTCGTAAACTCTCTGTGTCCCTGTCTGCCTTTCGGGAGGGCAGGCGGCCGATCACGGCGGACATCTCCAACTATGACAGACGATGCATATTATATTCGTGGCTTGCCAGCGAATGCGATCCTCGTCACGGGTGTAAGAATTCCAATTTGCCTCTCTGAGTAACAAAATGATGCTGAAATTGTGTGAACTCGGCGTCATCCATCAGAAACTCTAGAATACAAAATATATCAGGGATATTTCTAGGCACGTGCAAATCATATCACTGTACGGTCGAATCAGAGGGCGACCAAAGAGGCTAGATTAGAAAAGCTGACCTGGATACAGGAAATACACTAGAACGTTGAGTGACAAGGGATTTTGTCGCTCAGCGACTAGAACGAAATTTCGCGTCAGGTTAACTGATACTATTTTTGCAACAGTTAAAACTTTTTGTTATACTGTTACTTGAACAGTAAAGAGAAAACACTGACGTACTTTTATGTTAGTAGTGGTGAGAAACACACCGTAGTGCCCTCTTTGGGTCTTTGCTACTATCTGTCTGACAATTATTGTCAAATTGACAGACAGATAACGACCTGCTTTTTTGCAGGTCGTTTTCTGTCTGTCAATTTGACAATAATTGTCAGACAGATAGTAGCAAAGACCTGCTTTTTTGCAGGTCGTTTTCCACATAACACCATACTGCACTCGGCGCGCGTTTCGCCAAACAGTTGGCATCATTTGGAGATGATTAAAACTATATTTGAGAACTATAATTCTGGGCTGAAGTTATTAAAGTAAAATAGAACAAAATAACCGTTTTACTGAGTCGTCGTTCGATATTTTCAAAAGTCAAACAAACTTTAAAATAACATGTATATACAGGCTGTTAGTTAAACATGCGGCAAAAATTCAAGAGGTTATTTCTTGGACTATTCTAAGGATATTTTATCCTTTGATGATTTTTGAAAAAGCGCTTTGTTGCGAAGATATAGGGCGAAAAAAATTTTGAACAAATAACAATTTATTACTAAAAATTACATGTAACATTTCTGAACCTACAAGAATTGTTCAAAATTACCTCCAGCTCGGATGCAACCATCCAATCTTCTCCTCATAGACTCCCGAACTCTTTCAAAAACACCAGGGTCGTTTCTTATTGAGTTACACCAAGCAATTATCCGATCTCTGAAATCGTCCACATCTTCCACTGGCCTAGTATAAACTAATGACTTTAGATGGCTTCATAGGAAATAATTTAGGGGGTATAAGTCCGGGGATCGAGCAGGCCATACGTGAGGTCCACCTCGACCAATCCAGCGATCTCCGTATGTTGCTGTTAAAAACTCTCGAGCAACTACACTAAAATGAGGTGGTGCACCATCATGCATAAACCACATTGCCTGTCTTGTAGCCAATGGTACATCCTCCACAAACTGAGGTAGCGTTTGTTCCAAAAAGTTGCGGTATACTTCGCCGGTAACTCTTCCTCGTAGAAATACCGGTCCAATTAGCCAGTCACCCACAATTCCAACCCAAACGTTCAACGAGAACTGATGTTGAAACCGATCTTCACAAAACTCATGTGGATTTTCGTCAGTCCAAACATGGTTATTGTGGAAATTCCTTATTGCATTTCGCTAAAAACTGGCTTCATCGGTAAAAAGAATCAGCGTAAGTAGTTGAGGGATTTCAAGCAATGTGTGCAAAATCCATTGACAAAAACGTGGAACAAAATTCGCAGGAAGAAGTGCGTGAACGCGTTGAATGTGGTATGGGTACAACAAATTATCTCTCAGAATTTTCCACACAGTCCAATTACTTACATTCAAAGTATTGGCAATTCTTCGCGTAGAAGTACCTGGATCTTCTCCTATCATGTCCAGCACATTCTTTTCTACGTCTATCGTTCTTACAGCCCTTGGTCTTCCTGATCCTCCAGTTCGCTTCAATGTTCCCGTTTCTCGAAGACGTTGATGAATACTTTGAAAGATTTTTCTATCGGGAGCAATTTGGTTACGAAATCGTTCAATGTACAGTCATCTAGCTTCTAATGCATTGCCATTAGCAAGTCCATAAATAAAATGCATGTCAACCATCTCGGCATTCGTATAGCTGGCCATGATAGAGGACTTCACTAACAACCGTTTACACGTCAACTAGCCAAACGTCAATCAATCTTAACAAATGCGACACATACAAACTACAAAAACACAACATACAAAAACATACAAAATAATCATTCCGAAGTATCACGGGATGTTGGTAAGAAAAAACAACTGCTTTTTCTTACATGTCTTTTACTTGATACGTCCAGTGTAGTACGCCATACTTTTATTTCACCTACATTAAGCGCTTTTTCAAAAATCATCAAAGGATAAAATATCCTTAGAATAGTCCAAGGCATAACCTCTTGAATTTTTGCCGAATGTTTAACTAACACCCTGTATATATATATTGCGACCTTCACTTTTAACCTTAGAGTGTATATCGATTTGCAAAGATTCTAGCAATAAAATATTAACAGAAGCAGAATCCACGTCAACCCCTTGTCAAGAAGTTTCTGCTGCTTCGTAATTAACGTAGAAAATAAGACAGTTAAATGAAATTTATTGCTACATCGCACCCCGACGACACAGGTGAAGTAACTTGTACGGCCCACGTCCAAGAAAATAAAACCAATATAGTTGTTGTTAAGAGCAAATGAGTTTTCAGCATTGCTTGTTAAAAGAAATAGGAAACTAAACGGCTTACATTGACTTCAAATATCAGTTTGTATTTTTTACCAGGAATAAAAATAACTTCAATAATTTGTTTTTCAAAAAATAAAAGTATATTTACTGAAAAATTTATAGCAGCAATTTTAAGTAATTTTAAATATGTGGTACAGGGTCTTCGAATTAGTCTTTAATTGCTTGATCTTAAATTTTAGGGTGTCTTTTGAAGATTAATAATATGTTATCAGAAACAGAATTCATCGTCTAAGATTGGCTTATTGCGTTAAACCGACGCATTCGCGTACTAATTTCTACAGAACTGCCCACCAATAATAAGCTTTTTATCTACTACACAACCACCTAGAAGTTAAGGGGATGAATATATCAAAATTGCTTGACTGTCAAAAATGTTCCACCCAAAAACAGAAATCGGTAGGTCTCGGCGAATTTTTCGGTTTTATAATTATAGAAGGGTCAAGTTTTCGTTGAAAGACCCTGTATATTAATATGTTTTAGTATTAACAATGAGTATCTAAACCTACTTGCCAACTGACAGTATGAGTATAGATGCAATATTTTAGAAGTAATATGTTGCAACTCTTAAAGAGTTGCTTCCTCCCATATAGGATTTTATTATTTACAAGGAACATGGGGCATTTATTAAAATAAACTTTAATAAAAAGTTAGTTCGAGTTCATAAATCTAATAAATAAAGCAGCCGCCCTTCTCTATACAATACAATTTCTCAGGGACGTGATCTGTACTTTAACGTACTGAATTTTAAAACGGAAATGGATCATGCATGGATTTAGTGCAGGTTAAATTAAATTTAAGCAAACAAGGAAGCAGACTGGATAGATGAAATTTTTATTGGTTTTCACTCCACCTGACGTTATATTTACTATAAGCCGAAGTTAAGCGACTATTCCAGATATAGTGGCTGCTGATTTCTGAACAAAAACCAATTATAAATTTCATTTAAACATAATATGTTCACTTGATAATCTGAGACTGACCTTGACTTCTTTCCTGTCAGCAATTTATTTAACTATTCGTAGGAAAGACATATTTTGAAGTCAGGAAAAACTTTACCTATTGTTTGTAAAATAAATTATTAATTTCTTTGTTTATTTTTTTTTGTGATAGTTTATAAAATTTCGTGATTATCGTTAAACACATGGTTTTATTCTAGTATTTGTTGCCATAGTACAGAGGTCAAATTCTACACTTGAACTTATATCGAACCCGATACCTGCTTCTTTCTTTAACTGCATGGAATATGGATATTTCTGATTCGTGATTTCTGAGCCTTTGGAGGCTTTGTTTTTATTAATATAACTTGTTTTGTGTTCTGATGTATACATACAGAAATTCCTTCCCGTCTGACCAATGTCTATTCCCAATACGCTAATTACAACGGAAATATTTAACTTGACAAACTTTGGCAGCTAAGATGGCCATTTTCCATTTCATAGTCACGCTTGATTGATATTTGTTTTGACATGAGTAGATATACTAGGGGGGTTCTGGCTTAAAAACTCCATGTAAAAGCCCATAAGCCAAAAACGTGGTCAAAATTGGTTCCCAGATGTGGGTATGTCCGATATATCTTGTGTGTACGCATGACATTTATCCTCGTTATCCTTACACGTTATCCTCGTTATCCTTACACGTTATCCTTGTTACCTTACACGATATCCTTGTTATCCTTACACGTTATCCTCGTTATCCTTGCTCATGTATATGTCATGCGTACCCACAAAATATATCGGACATACCCACATCTGGAAACAAATTTTGACCACGTTTTTGGCTTATGGGCTTTTACATGGAGTTTTTGAGCCAGAACCCCCCTAGTAAATCTACTGACATGGCGGTAAAAATTACTTACTTAATTTGCAAAAATTAGAAGTTAACTGAATTGAAAATGCGGGTGAACAAGCATGACAGGCTATATATACTACATAGCCATATTGGTGGTATGGGTAATGTATTTTTTGCCGGATACTCATATAAATATATAAACAGCTGAAAAGCCAATAAATACAATACAAATACACCACAAAAACAACAATGCTTATTAAGAAAAAGTCAAATAAAACCCATTAGTTTTCACGTCGTTGCGTGTATCCACAGTGAAAATTAAATAATAAGAGTAGAGCAATTATTTCCACATGTTCAGACTCGTTCAGCTACTAGCACTGTATTCGAAATAGGATTTACACAAACGCGAAAATAAAATGGAAAGCAAGTTTCAATGAAATTGTGCAGCAGCAAAACCCACAACAGCTCAATGAAATTGATATATTTACTTTTCAGAGGAAGCACTTTATTTTCCGCCGATCTGAGCGCAAAATATATGGAAATAAATTTGAAAAACATGAAATATTACCTGTACCTCAAGCAAATGGGTTCCAGCTCTTTTTATAATTGATGTTCCGAGCTGTAATTGCCTGATGGAATGAACGTTTAAATTTTTTGTATGGATGTTATCTTGTTCCCATAAATTATACAGTAACCTATCGACAAACTAACCAGGGGAAACTGACTGAAAACTTCCATGGGTGACTAATTGATGACTTATTCCAAAATATTTTAACTTCTTACCATTTCCGGTTATATCAGAAATATGTAATACTGTTTTTGAATTTCTTGATAAAATCTAAGGATTATTTCATTCAGGAGTCCACATATCTAAATTGTATGGTTTTTGAGATACTTATTAATTTTTTTTTTCATATTTTTAAATGCATATACTGCCATATACGCAGGCAGTATATGTATTAAAGAAAATATATCCAAGAACGCTCATATATAAGATCTCGTATTCAAATTATTTTCCATTTCAATTTCGAATTGGCTACTCACTGTGAAATACCCCGTTATATTTAACAAGCACATGATAAAAAGACGCTCGCTTTAATGCAATCAGCACAATTGGTATTTGCAAGCTACTAGAAAGATATAACAAATATCGCTCAGTTAAACCCAATAGAGCAGCAGCGAAAATTTTCCAGCGATAAATTTTCAATTTCACTTATTTTCCATTCTAAGATTTTCAGAGATTTTCCTATTAATTTACATGCGATATTGCTAATTAACGTTTCGAGTAGTTGGAATATGATTAAATCATTCAACTTTGTGCATATACGATTTCCAAATTGAGAAGTTGGTAGATAGTTAGCAGATGCAATAATGATTATATTAAACCACACAGTTATAGAGGCGGAAGCCTTACTGAATCACAATCCCCTTATTAATTAATTTGCTTAATTGTCTCTCCTCGCTTTTTACCATAAACTAACAATGGTGACACTAATATATTGATCTCAGGACATCCCGACCTGTCTATTTAGTCACAAAGTCAAAGGCTTTGCCTGCCTCGATTAATATTTACTTTGTTCACAACTATACCCAGTGTTTACTTGCATACAGTATTCCTGAACGTCATAAGGGTTATTTAGAATTAATTCGATTAACACTGACATGTGAATTTTGTGTAAAACACTCTTACGTAGTGGGTATCACATGATCATGAAATGTATAGCAACTATTTTTAGTACAACTAAAATAATGTTTTTTTTCCTCTGAGCACTGAATATAATACAACCAAAGACAATTATGACACTTCAAAATAAGAAGGAATGTCATGTCAATGTCACCTCGCATGTCAAGGCTGTTAATATAGTAATGCTAATGGTATAGACACCAAAACACTATTAGTGTTTTAGAGCATTGATAGAGGCTCTTCCATATAGCTATTGGCTCTTGGTCCTCCTTCCCCAAGTATTTGAAATCTCAGTCTTGTCAGGCCCTCGCACTGGCACAGTATGTGTACTGAGGTTTCCTCTTCTTCTTGGCAGAATCTGCAAGTAGCATCTTCTGACAGCCCCATAAGATTCATGTGCCTATTTAGCCTACAGTGTCCTGTTAGGAGACCTACTATTATTCTGATGGCCTTTTTATTCTGGCCTAACAGATCTGCTGTGAAAGTTGCGATATAGAATATACAGAGTTATAGAAGCATTAAAGCTCACGCTGTATATACCATGCTTTAATAGAACTAGCTTGAAGTTTGAAAGAAAATTTTAGTGGTCAATTATTTATAGGCGACTGACTACTTCTACTTTTACTGTCACATTTAGTTTAGCTGTGCGTTAAACAAACTCCGAATAAAGAAAATAGTTTGAAGTATTCGAATAAAAGGTAAACGCTGCTAATGTATAAATTTAATTCCCCCCTATGTAACTTTGAACTGAAAATAAATGGCACCTGCTAGCCCACGGTTATGCTAACTGGGTGTTAGCAGGTGCCATTCATTTCCCGGTTAAAGTATATTCTTTTGTTATTATTTTTATGACGTTTTCTGTTCGCAGAGTCCCCACAAGTCCCATTAGGCCACTCGTTGGTCTCGCTCCGGGAGATTTCCATTTCCATGTATGCTGTTATAACGAAGAGGCCCCTAATAATTAATAATAAACGTATATACTGAAAGCCAAATTAGTTGTGGTCTGATTAAAAGCTGCGTTCAGGGCAGCCAATTAAAAAAGGTCGAGTTTTTTATGTGTCCCGAATGGGGGCAGCAGCAAAAGAAAACACACATACAAGGTGTCCACCTAGTGCGCGTAAGTCCAATATCTGGGTTAATAAAAGAGATAACTTCATTTTTTTTTCTACAGGGTTGTCTAATATCCCGAGCTGCACAAAATGAAAATATATTTACATATTCAGGGTGTTCAGTTTTTCCTGGACAGGTACCAACTTCGTTTTTCAAAATGGAAATATATATTTTTTATTGCTTTTTCGAACTAAACCCTTGATTTTAGTAGGACTTTCATCAGCCTTCCCTATACCTAACTTAAACTGTTTTTGAAATATTGACGGGTGAATATTGACATTTTTGCAACTTTGACACCCTATAAAATCTAAACGGTTTGAGATCAAGCAAAACGGTTTGCACATTCCTATCTTAACTTTTCATAAGCTATCGTTTGGTACTAATTTCAAATGTATCCAGGAATTAAAAATTTTCCGAAAATTTTGAAAATTTTTAATTCTTGGATAAATTTGAAATTAGTATCAAACGATAGCTTATAAAAAGTTAAGATAGGAATGTGCAAACCGTTTTGCTTGATCTCAAACCGTTTAGATTTTACAGGGTGTCAAAGTTGCAAAAATGTCAATATTCACCCGTCAATATTTCAAAAACAGTTTAAGTTAGGTATAGGGAAGGCTGATGAAAGTCCTACTAAAATCAAGGGTTTAGTTCGAAAAAGCAATAAAAAATATATATTTCCATTTAGAAAAACGAAGTTGGTACCTGTCCAGGAAAAACTGAACACCCTGAATATGTAAATATATTTTCATTTTGTGCAGCTCGGGATATTAGACAACCCTGTAGAAAAAAAAATTAAGTTATCTCTTTTATTAACCCAGATATTGGACTTACGCGCACTAGGTGGACACCCTGTATATACCTTTTTGGTATAAAAGGTAATTGAACTTTTGAAGG